>CM071846.1:51654222-52386414 GCA_036507275.1 Sicyos edulis | reverse complement strand
ACACGCTTCAGAGTCTTTAGGCATGCGTGCTGACCCGCGTAGTTTGCCTTAGGCCCCGCATTTACGCCGGTTTGCGGATAAGAGGCCTTTGAGGACACCCATTGGGATTGGCTTTTAGGCTAATCAATTGGTCGAGGAGAAAGACTCTCGAGGGTGTCGAGACATCTTGGGATCGGTTTTTGGTGATCAATTGGCGAGGAGAAAGACCCTCGGAGATGTCCCAGGATGGTTATGAGAACCAATCATTAGGCCGGAAGTAGGAGACTTGATGATTCGGAAGTAAGAGACTTAGATGTTTCCAATCTTGTTTTATGAGCTCGTTGAGCTATGATACGTGTTGATAGTTTATTTGCTTGCATGTTGAGGTGCTAGATGGCTGATGTATCGTATTGTACCCCGGTTGGGATTCTTCTTGAGTATGTTTATACTCACCCTTATTTATCTTTCGGGTAACTTGGGACAGCACCGGGAGGGCTAGCGGAGGGAGCTGATTGATCATGGGGAACGCATGGCACTCTTGTCTTTTTATTATTGCATTGTTTATTGACATGTAGATGGGCCAGAGTCTAGGGAACATTGTTTAAAGCGTTGCTTAAATTGTATTGTACATTTTATTAAACTCTTAGCTAGGTTGTTTTACTTTGTTGGATTGTTTAAAATGAAAATTGTTGGTTATGTTTTAAGGGCTCCCCCTTCTCTCATATGTTTTGAAAGGTTTTTAAATATAAGCTCTAAACCGCTTATTTATCATATTTAACTTGCATCTTTGAGTAAGATCCGGGTTTAAGACCATGTTTTGGGTCGGGTTCTTACAAAGGAAGACCATCTTGAGCATTTGAGGCGGGTATTAGCGGACCTTGAGAGAAACCGACTTTATCACGAAGTTTACCAAGTGTGAGTTACGGTTGGGAGCGGTGGCCTTCCTAGGTCACGTAGTTTCGAGAGATGGTATAGCCGTGGACCCCACGAAGATCGAGGCCGTGAGTTCGTGGGGCCAAGCCGACACCGATTGCGAGATACGCGACTTTACAGGATTGGCGAGTTACTATCGTCGATTTGTTTAAGGACTTTTACGCCATAGCCTCGCCCCTCACTCGTCGACAAGGAAGGGTGTCGAGTTTGTTTGGGACACTAGGTGTGACGAGAGCTTTGCGAGCTCAAGCGCGATTTGACTTGATTTTGATGTTGGCGATCCGGGGAAGGCGGTGATTTCGTGGTTTATAGTGATGCTTCCAAGTTTGGGTTGGGTTGTGTGTTGATCTGACACAGGAAGGTCATTGCCTATGCTTCCCGTCATTTGAAGCCGTATGAAGCAGAGAACTACCCGACTCATGATATGGAGTTAGCAGCGAGTGGTGTTTTGCTTGAAGATTTGGAGGCATTACACCGTATGGTGGCGGATTGGATGTTTACCGATCACCAAAGCTTCAAAGTATCTGTTTACTCAAAGGAGTTGAATATGAGGCGAGAGGAGATGGTTAGATTTGGTAAGGATTATAGCTGCGAGATTTTGTACCATCCGGGTAAAGCCAATGTAGTGGTGATGCTTTGAAGTAGGAAGGCGTCGCACTCGCGGCGTTGTTGAGTTCAGCCTAGATTGCGGAAAAGAGTTGAAGCGGGCGAGGTTGTAGTGTTGTTGGGTGAGGTTACCGCCAGAGGTAGCTCGATTGGCCAGTCTGACCGTCGATTAGACAAGATTATTGATAGCGGTGAGTGACCCGCACTTAAGAGATTGTTTGTGAGTTAGTCTTGCGGAGATTTTGACTTCATATATTCACGAGGCGGTGGGTTGACTTATAGAGGCTGTTGTGTGTTCGGGCGTTGCGGGATTGAGAGCGAGTTGCTCTCGAGGGCCTGATTCTCCATTTGCTTGGCACCAGGGAGTACCAAGATATCGAGACCTTAAGCGGACATTACGGTGGATGGGTATGAAGAGAGATGTTGCGGAGTTTGTCGGTCGGTGTCTCACTTGTCGGCAAGTAAAGGCACGAGGCGAGAGGCCGGCCGATTTGTTGCGGCGTGCGTGGGTGTGCCTCGGTGGAAATGGGAAGAGATCTCCATGGAGTTTATTTTACGCTTTGCCAGGACTCAGGAAGTTCTCTCGGATCTGGGTGATAGTCGACCGTTTGACTAAGAGCGCACACTTCATTCTGGTAGAACACTTATGCCGTGGAGCAGTGGCGCAAATGTTTTTGGAAGCGAGATCATCCGTTATCATGGTGTGCTTGTGAGGATTGTATCGACCAGTGACTCATGGTTCACTTCTCGTTTTACGGAGCGCTCCGAAAAGGTTTAAACAGCGAGTGCGATTTCAGCACAACTTTTCACCCTCGAGAGCGGATGGCGGTGAGAGGGTGAACCGATTCGAGGATATGTTGAGGGCTTGTGTGTTGGACTTCCAGGCGATTGGGACGATATTTGTATTTGATGGAGTTGCCTTTAACAACATGATTTATCGATCGGCGGTCGGGATGGCTCCATTCGAGGCTTTGTATGGTAAGCGTTATCGGTCCCCTGTATTTTGGGAAGAGGTTGGTGATAAACGAGTTTTGGGTCGAGTTGCTGCGGATTGACTAGTGGAAGCGGTCGAGAAGATTAAAGCTCGTATGTTGGCAGCTCGGTGCGAGCGAGAAGAGTTCTGTGCCGATGTTTGGCGTCGAGATTTGGAGTTTGAGGTTGGACAACATGTGTTCCTAAAGGTTGCTCCGATGCGAGGTGTTTTGAGGTTTGGTAAGCGTGGGAAGTTGAGTCCCGTTTTGTTGGTCCATTTGAGATTACGGAGGATTAGCGAGTTGCTTATCGGTTGGCTCTACCTCCGTCATTGTTAGCGGTGCAGTGTTTTCATGTATCGATGTTGAGGCGGTATGTGCCGGACCGTCGCACATTGTGGACTTTGAGCCGTTGCGGTGAATGAGGATTTGAGCCGAGGAGAAGCGGTGGGGATCCTTGCCTTTGAGACCAAGGCGATCACGCATGTCGCGAGATTCATTTAGTAAAGGTTGATGGAGAAGTCGGGGTTACGAGGAAGCCACTTGGGAGTGGGAAGGCGAGATGAGATTGCATTACCACTGAAATTATTTCGGTCTTAAGGACTTTCGAGGGGCGAAAGTCATAAAAGAAGGAATATTATAACGCCCGAGGTTTTCATCCGGTCTTCGAGTTATGCCCTAGGGGTATTTTGGTAATTTGGTCGGGCCGTCACGGCCGTTTATATCTTTCGATTGATAAAATTATGGGTTGGATTTATGTAAGTTTTTAGTCTTTGTGGATTGGTTTGAGCTTGAGTTGGTGCAAAAGTAAAAATAAAGGAATTTGTGTAGTGATTGGGATTTGAACCGGGTCTCTGGGAAGCACTGTAGGGATGCGTGCGGTTGAGCCATGGAGAGCTATTGTTGCTCTTTTCTGCGTCATATTATAGTTAGCCTTGGATCTTGGAGTTTTGGTGCATTTGGTTAAATGAAAAAGAAATTAGGTCTTTTGTCATTCTCCTCCATCATCCTCGTTGCCGCACAAGTCATGCTCTCCCTAGCCCCCTTGCGATTTTTCTTTCCCTTTGCAGCCGAGGGTTTGATCATCATCGTGCAGGTAAGTCTTCTTCCTCTTCATCTTCTTCCGTCTGCAAATGCATCGCGCGCCGCGCCCGGCGCTGCGGCGCCCTCGCCGAGCTAGCTTGCACTGCGCATCCTTGCCCGTGTCTGCGTCGCACGCCCAGCGCCGCGCGCCCGTGTCGTTCCCCAGCGCCTGCCCTGCGCACAGCAAGCGCCCAGCCCAGCCGCACCAGCCTGCCAGCAGCGCCTAGCCTCGTGTCGCCGTCGCCGTGTGAGTGCTCACGAGGCGAGCTTTCTTTGTTTTAGTATTTTAGGCGTATAGATATTGATTA
Organism: Sicyos edulis; assembly: GCA_036507275.1. Taxonomy (NCBI): domain Eukaryota; kingdom Viridiplantae; phylum Streptophyta; class Magnoliopsida; order Cucurbitales; family Cucurbitaceae; genus Sicyos; species Sicyos edulis. Next base: position 52,382,534 of record CM071846.1, on the reverse strand, counting down.
TTATTGTGTTTGGTAGGTTCCGTTCGCTAGCTCGGGATTATCTGCGACTTAGGATTTGTGTGTAGAAGCCTCCCAACCAAGGTAAGGATTTCTTCTGCAGGGTTGTGTAGGCCTGTGGTATTATATGTGATTGTTGTTGTATGCTGTTTATGATTATTAGCATGTGTAGCATTAGGTTCTACTGTTACGAATTCCAGTGGCATGATTCCTTATGTTGTTTCTCATGTTAGTCCATGCTAGGTTGTTCAGATTACGGCATGCTCGTATCTGTTCTTATTGCTTAGTATCATGCTAGGTTCGTTGTATCTGTTGAGCACGTATTGGATTGTATTGGATTGTATGTCATTGATATGATAAATTAGAGTGTAGGTAGGTAGCATCATCCGGGCCCGAATGCATAAAGTATCTTGCATCCATGGCGGGGGCGTAGTACTCCGTCCACTGGACCGTGTGAGGAGTTTAGCTAACCCGGCCGGTGAGGCCTGCAATCTTGGGTGAGGTGCTAGTCTGCGAGATGCCCCAGCGGTCGGGATGATGACTTGGCATTGCCTGCGTCCCGGCGGCCGCGCGTCCTCGGCGTGTTCGGCGTAGCCTTGATTGCCACTTGTTAGGGCAGGGCGGCTTCTGGTGTAAGCCTACCACGAGCCGATTCCTTAGTCTCGGTGCGGTGGTTGGTGACATAGTTCACGTGTTGAGTCTCACCCTATATCGGTGATGACCGATCCGGAGATTTAGTTTGGCATGGTGGTGGACTTGGGCGGCTTGCCACTGGGCAGACAACCCCCGAGTTGCGGCGGCATGCGGTGCGCGCATAAGCTCATTCTGGCGCGAATGGAGAGCTCCTCGGGATTGTGAGCGAGTGCACCTTTCGTATCGATAGTGAGGCAGTGGCCGGGACTTGTTTCTCGTATAGGGCGTATTGTGTGGTGTGGATTATTCGGAGTAAGACCACGAGTTGGCATCAGATGATTTTGCGTGGATTTAAGCTATGTGCTCTATTGCGTGTTTATATTCATAGCTTGCATTCATTCATCTAGATGACCATGTATATCGTATTGTACCCGGTTGGGGAATCTTCGTTGAGTAATTCGTTACTCACCCTTATTTTGTAGTTTTCCACAGGTAACCAAGGTGCGAGGCAGGATGGTTGAAGGAAGAGGTGTGATCATGGGAACCCTACATCGTCTACGATTTTTATACTATGACTCTTGTCTTTTTATTTTCCCACAGAATGCATGTAGCGGGCATAGAGCCTAGGGCGTTTTCTAAATGTTTTGTGGATTCCGGCATTGTTGTATCACAGGAAGTTTTGAATGATTTTAATAAATCTCGATCGAGTAAACTTTGAAATGTATTTGTTTGGGCAGTGCTTTGAGACAAGAAACGAGTTTAAACAAAGCTGTATTGATTTCTGTTTGAATGTTTGAATGTTTTATGTTTTAATTGGAATCCGAAATTATATTTGCATATCGTCCTTTACGTTGAATGCATGCATTGGGGTAAAGGCCCATTTAGAGCCCCCTTTTGGGTCGGGTCTTTACAAAAAACCACAAAAAATAAGGGTGAGTAACGAATTACTCGGTAAGAATCTAGCAGGGTACAATCTGATATAATCAGTCATCTAGTACCCAAGCATGCAAGCAAACAACTACCAACACGGATCATAGCTCAGCGAGCTTACAAGGAAAGATGCGGAATCATCGAAAGTGTCCTACTTAGGCCTAATGATTGGTTATCCTAACCAATCCGGGACATCACCGAGGTCTCTTTCACTCGGTGGATTGTTTAGGTCAAAAATTGATCCCAACGATGTCTTAGGGCCTCCTTGCCCTTGCTACTAATCTGGACTTACGGGGAGTACCCAAAGTCGGCTCTAATCTGGAAGGAATGGTGTACACCACGAACATTGGCAGGGGGAGCTCTCAGAACACGCGACTACTTGGCGTGTCGTGCGCGCGCACCGCATCTTTCTTGCAACCGGCGTAAATGTGGGGCCCAAGGACAAACTCACGCGGGCTAGGTGCGCATGCCTAAGACTTCGGAGGCGGTGTCGCGATCACAATAGTGCGAGGCCCTCGGCACTCATGCATGCGGCTGAACCACCGACACGAAGCTAGAAGGCAGGCCAAGCGAGGCTTTGCTTTGTTGGCGGGGTTCGCTCTTGCGGAGCTACAAACTAGGCATACGCCGATGTGGTAGCTAAATCCACATCAACGGCGGGGAAGCAATATACGTTATGCTTCGCGCCCTCTACTCCCGGCCGGTGGGGACAAAATGCGTTATGTCGCTCTCGGCCTGCGGATGATGACAAACCCTACATGTGCGGCCCGATTTTCTATCCGGTTCTCGAGGAGCTTCTGTTGGTCGGTGGTTCGGTTGGGCCGTTAAGTACATTTGGACCCTTAGGGGCATTTTGGTCTTTGGCTCCTGGGCGGGATTTGTGGTTTTCGGGGCTTGAGCGGCTCTGCTTTTGTTGAGGCTTGTTTGTTGGTGGCTGCGAGTCAGAGGTGTTTGGGCTTTCGTTTGGAGGTTCGGTTGTGTTTTGGGTTTTGGGTAAAGTTATGGTTGTTTGGGTGTATCCTTTGGGATTCAAGCCGGGCCTTGATGTTAGTTTGGAAGGTTGATTTGGTGAGATTTGTTGTTGGAAAGGTTGCTTGATCGGGTCTCGAAGGAGGAAGCGGGAAATGAGATTTAAGGATTTTAAGTATTTTTGGAAAATTTGGAAAATGGATAAGTTTGGATTTTGGATAAGGATAAATTTAAAAAGAAAAAGGAATTTCTTTTTTTTTTTAAATCCCCAAAATGCCCATTTTCCCCATTTTCCTTATTTTCCATTTTCTCTCCCTTTCTCTCTCCTCCAACCGGCGGCCTCCCGGCCCAGAGCCCTAGCCCGATTCGAGCCCCTGGCGCCCTGCTCGCCCGACCGAGACCGGCTTCGCCCTTGCAGTATGAGCCTAGCCGCCAGCTCGCCTGCCGCGTCGCCGCGATCAAGAGCCAGCGCACCAGCGCCCACCCTGTGCCGTCGCCCCTGCCCAGCGTCGCCCGGTCGTGTCGCCTGCTGCGCCTTTGTGCCAAGCGCGCCGCGATGTCGCGTCGCCGTCCCTCGCCGCGATCTGCGTGCGGATCAGCGCCCCAAGCCCGTCAAGTCGCGTCGCCTCGCGCGCGCCCCCGTGCTTGCGAGAGCTCGTGCGCGCGCCGTCTCTCATGCTTGAGCGCGCGCCGCGCCGCGCAGCGACTCGCGCCCGCCTGCGCGGTGTCTGCGCCCGGCATGCTGCTCTCGCCCGGCCCTGCGCCCGGCCGGCTTGTTGTGTGTTGGCTTGCGCGAGCCTTGTGGCTTCTCGGATGGTATTTCCCGAGTCTTTTCTTCGTTGGGCCCGAATTTATTGGCTGCTTTGGTTATGGATTTATTGAAATTACATTTATGTATTTGATTTGGGTGCATTGTTTGATGTTAGTGTTCGGGATCGATTAGAGGCTCGAGGATTAGCTCGTAGATTTATTATAATTATTGTTTTCTGCTTGTCGGTAAGGATTTCTTACGAGTGGTTGTGTGGACCTGCGATATATCTCGATATGCCTTGCTTGTTTCTTTGATTGTTATGAGCATGTTAGAGTTAGAGCTTTGATTGATTTCTTGCTAGTATGTTTGCTGATTTTACATGTTAGTGCCATGCTAGGTTTGTTACGCTTGACATGCTTATGGTTCCTACTTAAGTTGTAGTATCATGCTAGGTAATGTGATTATTATCGGTTATTGCTTGCTAGCCGGGAATCATTGATTTTCTCTGTACTCTTAGATAGAGTTGTAGGGTTTGTCATCATCCAGGAGGTGGCGGACATGCGTACTTTGTCCCCAGCGATCGGGAGTAGTGTGCGAAGCATAACGTATCTTGCTTCCCCGGTCGCTAAGGTGGATTTAGCTCGGTCGAGAGTAAAGTGTGCGTAGCATAACGTATCTTGCTACCCCCTCGACCCGCCGGTTGTGGACTTAGCTACCCGCCCGGCAATAGCCTAGTTTGTAGCCTACTAGGCGGAACCACGCCAGCGGTGTAAGCCTACCTTGGCGGTTCTTAGCCAGTCGGTGGATGTTTGCCTGAGATGGGCGCGAGGGCCTCGCGCTCTTTTGTGATCGGTGACACCGCTTCCGAGTCATAGGCATGTGCACTGGCCGCGTAGTTTGCCCTTAGGCCCCGCATTTACGATTTGCGGAGGAGCATGCGGTGTGCGCGCGCACGCATTGGTTGCGGTTCGGAGAGCTCCCGGGCTAATGTCATGAGTACACCATTCCTTCCGTTAGAGCGACTTGGGTACTCTCCGTAAGTCAGATTAGTGCAAGGGCAAGGAGGCCCTTGAGGACATTTTAGGGATCAGTGTATTCCCGAGTAGCGAGATACCTCGGTGATGTCGGGATTGGTCGATGTATCCAATCCCGGTTAAGGCGGAAGTAAGAGACTTCCGATGGCTCTAGATCTTGTTTTATGAGCTCGTTGAGCTATGATGCGTGTTGATAATTTGTTTGCTTGCATGTTGAGGTGCTAGATGGTGATGTTTCGTATTGTACCCGGTTGGGATTCTTCTTGAGTATCTTTATACTCACCCTTATTTATCTTCGGGTAACTTGGGACAACACCGGGAAGGCTAGCGGAGGGGTGATTGATCATGGGGCAGCCGCCGACACTCTGTCATTTATTATTGCATTGTTTATTGGCATGTAGATGGGCAGAGTCCTAGGGTAACATTGTTTAAAAAGTTGTTTAAATTGTATTGTATGATTTTATAAATACTGGCCAGGTGGTTTTACCTCGTTGGATTCTTAAAATGAAAACTGTGGTTTATGTTTTAAGGGTTCCCCCTTCTCATATGTTTTGAATGGTTTTTAAATATGAGCACTAAACCGCTTGTTATCATATTTAACTTGCATCTTGAGTGAGAACCCGGTTTAGGACCATGTTTTGGGTCGGGTTCGTCACACTACAACTCTATCTAAAGTCTGAGCAAATAAATGATTCTGGCTAGCAAACAATGGCCGACATCAATCACATTTACCTTGCATGATAGTGCGAACTTAAGCGGGAATCATAAGCATCTTTGGTAGAACAAACCTAGCATGGCACTAACATGTAAATCGAGAGCAAACATGCTAGCAAGAAATCAATCAAAAGCTGCTCTATCACTATCATGCTCATAACAGTCACCAAACATACAAGGCATATCATGAAAATATCGCAGGGCCCACACAACTCCTGTAAGAAATCTTTACCTAGTCGGAAGGCAACAACACACAATAAAACTAACTGCGATCGAACCCGAGCAACCTATAGCGAGCCAAACAAACACATCAATAATCATAAAAATAGGCCTAAATACAATAAAATAAGCGGGGCTCGGCTCGGGAGCAACTCACGGGCGCGGTGACGACATAAGCAATGTTTGCATGGGCAAGCCATTTCTTTGGCGCTAAGAAGCGCGAGATGGGCGCGGTGAGTCTTGGCAGGAGGCTGGGATCTGGCGGCGCGGCGACACGATATTACGAACTACGGGGCCGCGACTCGGCCGCAGGCGGCTCGAATCAGGAGACACGGCGCGGGCGGGGCGGCGGCTGAGGCGGGGATGAGCAGCGTGGCCTTGTGTCGCGTGGGAAATTTGGGCGGCGAGAGGCTCGAGATTAGGCGGCGCGACACGGATCTGGGCCTAGGGCTGCTCGGCCGCAGTCTGCGGGCGGCACAGGGCTGCTGTGCCAGCGGCTTAGGCGCAGTAGGGCTTGAAAGGTGGCGAGGCTCGAGGCGAGTAGGGCTCGGGCGACAAGAGTAGGAATTTGAGCTAGCTCGGGTGGGGCCAGGCGGCATGGGGGCTTGTTCGGGCTAGGTTGGGGGCTCGGGGAGAGAGAGAGAGAGAGAGATAAAAAGGGATTTTTATCTCTTTTTCCATCCTTGTCCATTTTTAAAATCCTTAAAATCCCATTTCCAGCTTCCTCCTTGAGACCGGCCAAAGCAATCTTTTCCAATAAATAAAACTCGCTTAAATCAATTCCCAAATCAACACTAAGGGCCGGGCTCGAATCCCAAAGGAGAACTCAACCAACCATCACTTTGCCAAAGCCCAAACCACAGCAGAGCTTCCAGCAGAAGCTAGCCCAAACACCTCGGGACTCGCGACCAACAACAAACAAGCCTCGACAAAGCGGGAGCTACCTCGAAGCCTTGAAAATCCACAAATCTGCAGGGGTGCCAAAAGACCAAAATACCCCAAGGGTCAAAACAGCTCTAATGACCCAGCAAACCACCAAATCTTGACCGAAGGCACCTCGAAAACTAGAATAGAAAAGCAGGCTTTTACAATACTCCCTCCTTTAAAGACTTTCGTCCTCGAAAGTCCTAAAACCAACTTGACTCTAGGAATACTCCTTGATTTCTAACCAAGCTGAACTTCTCGGCTAAAACAACACCAACCTTGTTGAAACCAAACCCTCTTGGGTTCTCAAAACTCAAGAGCACTATGCCATCAGTGCCACAAACCATCTCAACCAAAAGTAGGCAACCTTTGAACTCCAAAGGAAGCAGGATCGAAAAGATAGGCGGCAAACCACATCCTCAACTCGCACCAACTCTCAAGCGGTGCTACTCTCGACAAACTCGAGGGTGGCCACAAGCTCTAAAACTCTACACCACGCCTTTGGCAAAACTCCTCTAGAAGCTCACGGTACATTGTTAGCAAAGCGAGCCTCAACCCTACAACAAAGTGGCCAAACCACTTTGAACCTCCTAGGTTCGAGAAAACCAAGCGGCCTACTCTTACTTCACAGAGACTAGCGAACCTCAAACCTTGCCTACACCCTTAACGAGAAATAATCAGACCTCCAAGGCGGTGATCCAAAAGGCAAACTTCTCCAACGAGCAGCGACCACAACACTAAGCGCAACCATCTTAAGGAGAAATTGCCAAACCAAAGGCAAAGGGCACCATCACAGTACACGGACGGCTAACAACACTCACACAAGCTAAAACTTGACTCGGCCACCTCTAAAGACAAAGGGCCGGGCACAAGCTCCACTCGGCCAAACCAACAAACTAGAACTCCTCATCGGCGAGCGCAAACTTTCCAACAAGCGGCCTAAGAAAACACTTGCCGGTGCACGGCGCCAGCGCCCTGCGCACCACCTGGCGCCGTTCCTGCTCCTTGTGCAGGGCGTGTGTCTTCTCGCAAGCAGTAAATTCCAGAGCCTCCACCGTTTGGACTTCATGATTTTTATTGCTTTGTTTATTTATTTAGGATATTTTATTGTATGCCTAGGTCACTCGAGGTTCGCTTAAAAGCGAGGGTTGTTAGTAGATTCGTGATAAGTTACTTTATGTTGTTTTCTATTAGTTCTATACTCACGATCTTCCATCTTGGCATATCCATGTTCTCAGTTGAATCTTTGTTAGATCCATGTTAGGTTAAGGCAGGTGTCGTATAGTGTAGAGGATTGTAGGGGTAACTAGTGTAGGTCAGCTCGGGTAAGACCCCGATGGACATCGGAGTGTAAGACCCGATGGGCATCCTAGGTGTATAAGACCCAGATGGGCATCAGCGAGTTGGAGGTGTAAGACCCGATGGGCATTCTAGGTGTATAAGACCCGATGGGCATCCTTTGAGTTGGAGGTGTAAGACCCAGATGGGTATCCTAGGTGTATAAGACCCGATGGGCATCAGCGAGTTGGAGGTGTAAGACCCGATGGGCATCCTAGGTGTGTAAGTGTAAAGACCCAGACCCAAAGGGGCTCTAAATGGGCCTTTACCCCAATGCATGTAGTGAAAATAAAAAACATTATGAAAAATACATTTTGGATCCCAAGTAAAAGCGAAACATTCAACAACCAAAACATACATTTCTAAAAGCATACTCACGATCGAGAGATTTATTTAAACCATTAAAACAATCCACAAGTACAAATATCTTTGGAATCCATAAAGCGTAAGAAAACATCCACGGGGCTCTGTGCGAGTCTACATGCATTCGGGGAAATAACAAAAGTCAAGAGTCATGATAAAATAAAATAATCGAGAGATGGCAGTGAGGATTCCATGATCACGGCTTCCCCTTGACCATCTGTCTCGCCTTGATTACTGTGGAAAACCACAGAATAAGGGTGAGTAACGAATTACCAGTAAAAATCCCCAGCGGGGTACAATCGATATACATGATCATCTAGAAGAGCGTATGCAAGCTATGAGTACAAAACGAGGCGGAGCACATAGCTAAGTCGACAATTGGACCTCGGATGCCAACTCGGGGTCTTAGTCGGAAATACCACAACACACTAAGCGCGCTATCACGGGAACAAGTCCGGCCTCGGCTGTCTCTCTGTCGTCTGAAAGGTGCAGCGGCTCAAGATCGAGGAGCTATCGATCGGTGTTGTAATGGCGTAAGGCGCACGCGTACTCACGCAAACTACGAAGTGCGGGTCTAGTGGCAAGTTGCCCGAGTTGATCACCATGCCTAACTAAATCTACGGATCGGTGTCAGCGACATAGGGTGTGAGACACGGACACGTGAACTATGTCGGCTGTACCACCGCTTTGAGGCTAAGGAGGCGGTCGTGGTAGGCTTACACGAGAAGCGGTCCTTGCCCTAACGGTGGCAATCAAGGGCTACGGCCGAAACGGCGAGGGCGTGCCGGCTGCAGGGGCGAGGCAATGCCAAGTCATCATCCCGGCCGTTGGGGCATTTAACGATGCGCCACCCTCACCCAAGATTGCGGGGCGGTAGTTAGGGTTAGCTAAACCCTAGCGGGATCGAGAGGCAGTACCATCTAAATCACGTCCACATCGGGGATGCAAGTTACGTTATGCATCGGCCGGATGATGCTACCTACGAACTCTAAACCATAGCAATAATAATAATTCAAACAATGCGGTCAATACGTGCTCCATGGATACAAGGAACCTAGCATGATACTACGAAGCAAGGCGGATATCGAACATGCGAGAATGGAACAACCTAGCATGGGCTAACATGAGAAACAATACAAGAGTTCATGCCGGTCAAGAATTGAGCGAGCACCTAGGGCTAAACATGCTAGTAATCATACAGGCATACAAAGCAACAATCACAAATATACGCGAGGCCCACACAACTCGGTAGAAATCCTTACCTTGGTGGGAGGCTTCTACACACAAATCTAAGGCTGCGGAACAATCCAGGAGCTAGCGGCGGGAACCTAAGCAAACCAACAATAATCGGCATCTAAAATGTCTAAACAACAATAGAAACGACAAGCTCGGCTCAAAGGGGAACTCGCGCGGCACGGCGACCACGAGCTTGGAGGCTGGCTGGCAACAGGCGGCACGCAGCGGTGTAGGCCAGGCTGCTTGTGGCCCGGCACGGCAACGCAGCGAGGGGCCATGGTGGAGCTGCTGTGTTGCGTTGTGGCGCAGCGAGTTTCTGTGCAGCTTGCGAGCGGCGCGTGCAGGCTAATCTTGTATGGTATTTGGCGTGCGATGCGGACACGGCGAGCGGCTCGGTAGGGGCCTTGTGAGCGCGGCGTGTAAAGACCAGACCCAAAGGGGCTCTAAATGGGCCTTTACCCCAATGCATGTATTGAAAATAAAAGACATTATGAAAAATATATTTCGGATCCCAAGTAAAAGCGAAACATTCAACGACCCAAACATACATTTCTAAAAGCATACTACGATGGAGATTTATTTAAACCATTTAAACAATCCACAAGTACAAATATCTTTGGAATCCATAAAGCGTAAGAAAACATCCTAGGGCTCGTGCCGTCTACATGCATTCGGGGAAATAACAAAAGTCAAGAGTCATGATATAATAAAATGGTGGAGAGATGGACGGCGGGATTCCATGATCACGGCTCCTCCTTGACCATCTGTCTCGCGCCTTGGTTACACTGTGGAAAACCACGAGAATAAGGGTGAGTAACGAATTACTCGGTAAGAATCCCCAGCAGGGTACAATCGATATACATGATCATCTAGAAGAATGTATGCAAGCTATGAGTATAAACACAGAATAGAGCACATAGCTTAAGTCCACACTTGGACCTCGGAAGCCAACTCGGGGTCTTAGTCAGGAAATAAATCCACCACACAATCGCCCTATCGAGAAGCGAGTCGGCCTCGGCACATCTCTCATCGTCACGAAAGGTGCACTAGTTCAAGATCGAGGAGCTCTCGGTCGTATTTGTAATGGCGTAAGCGCGCCTTTGCGTGCTCTGCTTTGAACTATGAAGTGCGGGTCTAGTGGCAATTTGCCCATGTCCGATCACCACGCCTAACTAAATCTCTAGATCGGTGTCAGCGACATAGGGGTGTGAGACACTGGACACGTGAACTATATCGGCTGAACCACACTTTGAGGCTAAGGAATCGGTCGTGGTAGGCTTACACCGAAGCCGTCCTTGCCCTATCGGTGGCAATCAAGGGCTACGGCCGAACACGGCGAGGGCGTGTCATTTGCGGGGATGAGGCAATGCCAAGTCATCATCCCGACCGTTGGGGCATTTAACGATCTGCCACCCTCACCCAAGATTGCGGGGCGGCCGTTAGGGTTAGCTAAACCCTAGCGGGATCGAGGGAGCGAGTACCATCTAAATGCGTCCACATCGGGGATGCAAGATACGTTATGCATCGGCCGGATGATGCTACCTACGAACTCTAAACCATAGCAATAATAACAATTCAATCAATGCGGTCAATACGTGTTCCATGAGATACAAGGAACCTAGCATGGTACTACGAAGCAAAGCAGAGATATGAGCATGCGAGCGGAACAACCTAGCATGGACTAACATGAGAGAACAACATACGAAGTCATGATAGTCGAGGAATTGAGCGAGCACCTAAACTATACATCTTGATAATCACAAACAAACATACAAACAACAATCACAAATATACTGCGCGAGGCCCACACAACTCGGTAAGAAATCCTTACTGGCGGGGCAACTACACACACAAAATCCTAAGCTACGATCGATCCAGAGCTAGCTAACGAGAACCTAACAAACACAATAGAAATCACAATCATAGCCCTAAAAATATAATAAAACAAGCGAGGCTCGGCTCGGGGCACTCTGCGGCACGGCGACACGGAGTGAAATCTTCTTGTATTTGGTCTGATGCGGTGAAATTTGTGTGTGAGGCGGTGGGCTAAGAGGCTTGTGATTCTTGTGTGTGGTTTCTGTATTGGAAACCGCGGCTGCAGGCGAAAGGTGTAGCTGAAGGCGGCGGGTGAAGCCGCAGCAGCGTCTGGGCGTCTTGGCGGCGGCTCGGGCGAAAGCAGCGGACCAGGCGTCTGCTGCTGCTGTATGGCCCAGTGCGGCAGCGAACTGCTGCGAAGCCCAGGCGTCGCGATGGGCGGATCTGGCGATTTCTTTGGTGGTGCGGCGGCGGCAGCGGTGACCGGCGTGTTCGAGCGTCTTTGCTCGGGCGAATCTGGGCCAATTTCTTGGCGTATGGCCCAGCTCAGTGCGATCTGGGCGATGGCTTCCCTCGAGTGCGACTTGGCGTCGCGACAAGGCTGGTCGGCGGCGGCGACAGTCTGAAGCGATGGACACAGGGGCGTCGGCAGGCGTCTGCGATCCTCGGCGGATCTGGTGCGGTTTCTTTGGTCGGCGTCTGCGGCGGCAAAGCGGTGCGGCAGGCCGTTACAGTGCGGGTTGGGCGTCTTTGCTCGGCGATCTGGCGGGTGGTGTGCGAATCCGGCGCTGGGCGGACTGCAACAACACACACACACATGGGCACCTCCTCTTACCCGGCCCGGCAAAACAACCTATCGAGAAGATGAAGTAGATGAATACCTACCGGAATGATGATCGAACTACGGGGCGGCAAGGGGATGAAATTCGGCTAGAAAGTTGGGGAAACAAGCTTGGGCGGCTAGGAGGATGTGTTGGAGAAGAAGAACAAAACCTAGCTTTTCTTTTCCATTTAACCAAATGCACCAAAACCCCAAAATCCAAGGCTAACCATAAAATGACACGGAAAGAGCAACAAGAGCTCTCCATAGCTCAATGGCCACACCACCCACGACTTCTCGGACCACAGGTTGAAACCCACCAAACACACTTTTAACACACAATTTTCCTTTTGCATCTCCCCATGCCCAAACACATCCACAAAGCCTCAAAAACTTACATAAATCCATCCAATAATTTTATAGCTGGAAAAAGACATAAGCAGTCTGACGGCCCGACCAAATTACTAAAATACCCTAGGGCATACTTGGAAGACCGGGATGAAAACACAGGTCGTTACAATATTCCCTCCTTTTTATGACTTTCGTCCTCGAAAGTCCTTAAAACTGAAACAACACGAGGATCTTGCATTCTCATCCCGTCCTTCCCGCTCACGGCGGCCTCCTCGAACTCGGACTCCTTCACTAAACTTTTACCAGCGGATCTCACTTTCTCATAGCGTCTTGACTCAAGACCGAGAATACTCATAGGCTTCTCCTCGAAGCCCAAACCCTCAATCGGTTGCAAGGGCTCAAAGTCCACAATGAACAATGGGTCAGGCATATCTTTGCTAACATCGATACATAAAAACAACGTGCCTGACTATCAACAAACAAACTCAACCCTACAACAAAGCGGCCAAACAATTGAACCTTCAGATTCCAAAACTAAGCGGCCTACTCTTACTTCACAAAAGACCAACAAACCTCAAACCTTGACTCTGACCTTAACGAGATACAAGCGAACCACCAGCTGGCGGTGATCCAAAAAGACAAACTTCTCCAACTAGAACACGACCACAACACTTAAGCAACCATCTTAAGGAGAAAATCGCCGGGTAAGGAACATCAACATTCCTCTCAAGGAAAACTCGGGAAGCAAGGACTAAACCATCACATGACTATCTGCGACACAACACCTTGAGGAAAGCGGCTCAGCGACACCAGCCAATGCCACGGCACCTCTGTGCCAACTCACTCAAGCGGCTCTACTAGCGCCAGCTGGGAACTCACAACAACTAGGAACAAAGCCGAGAAGGGCTTGCTCGTGTGAACTCAACCCAAACCTATAACGAGCAGCGCTGCCTCAACTACTACTCAACTCTTAAAATCCAGCGGCTACTCAAAGGACTTCCCCTTTAAGCCTAAGCCTAACTCATCTTCCAACCGAGCTCCACTCCCAAAACCTCACAAGGAAAGCGGATAACGACAACCTCAAAGCTTACGGATCACAGGCCACACGAATCCGCAAGACTACCTACCATAAGCTATCACTCGAGGTGGCATCCAGAGCAACTCAACCACCACGGAGGCTAGAGGAAAGGAAATCTTCAATCCCCAAAGAACCAACAACTTGCGAGAACAACTCAACTCTTCTTGGTGGCCTCGCCCTTGCGGGAACAAACAACTCTTGCTTGCTAACAACACAAAGCGAGGACCCTCTCATTTGGGGTGACCGGCTGCGCTACTCGATCGACTACACAACTCGGGAGCTAAGGTGACTCACGCCAAGCGGAAGCGACTTCCCGGCAAGCAAACTCGGAAGGCGGTGAACTCCACACCGCCTTCGTGACTTGCTCAAACCCAAGGCAGCAACAACCAACTCTCTCTGGAAGCAACACCCAGAGAAAACTCAACCAATCGGACCACCAAGCCGAAACAAGCGGCACTTGCTCAAGCTGCCGGGAGGAGGGGTCAACTCCCAAAACTTCTTGACTAGGAACAAGACCTCGGAGGCAACGCCCTCGGCTAGAAGCGAACTAGCTCTCGAAACAACAAGCGAACCAAATCTTGGCCAAACACTCACAAGAGAGGCGAACAACCTTTTCTGCGGCCTCTAGAACACCATCAGAATCCGCTTAAGCTGGACAAGCGACTACTTCCAAGCGGCCAACAAACTTTTCCTTCAAGCTAGCGCTTCCACCATTAACTCCAAGACCAAGGGAGTAACGACAACTCCAGAAGAAGCGGCTCTTACAAGCGGACAACCAGCGGACGAGAGAACTCCACATCGCTCCTTTGTCTTGCTCCACGAGCAACAACATCTAATCTCACGGGGCACAACAAGGGTCCATCTCGGTGAACCTCCAAATGCCAAGCGGGGCAACTCAACATCCTCGAAGCAGGAAAAACAACCAACATGGCACAAACCACTCGCCCCCACGAGCAAAACTAAACTCTAGCAACTCCAATCCACACCTTGGTCAACACCAAGCATCAACTTGCCACCACACGAAACCACTCCGGACTTTACTCCAAACAAACACTAGCTTGCTAGTCTACCAAAGGCTGCTAGCAACTCCACAGAGGCTACAAACTACACGCCTCGGCTAGCCAGCTGAAACTCACTAGTTGGGCCTAAGCTGAGCTCACGGAGGCTCTCCACAACCTAGGGTTCTTGGCAACCCTCGACACACACTGCTTAGGCATACGATCTAACAGGATAATTTGCTGAACAAACAACTCCAATTTCGGCATCCCAACCATCTTTGGCCAACTCCAACTCCTTGGGAACCTAGAGGACCGAAGCGCTACGAATGCCTCATCCCCTACTCAAAGCATCGGCCACAACATAACTTCTACCCAAGGAAGGATCGAACAACTCCCTTAGCCATGGCGATCGGAAACCACGCGGCTTAGCTACCACGCTCTTGTTCGGTTTCCAGCGAACTTCAATAACGATCAACAAGAAGATCGCCAACCAAGCTTAGGCCCAACAACAAATCTTGCCTAAGCAACAACGATACCACGAGCACGGTATCCTTACCACCTCAACCAAAGCCTTACAACAACCACACAGGTCCAACTTCTCAAGGAGGCCCGAGCACGAGATCTCCAAAGCAAACCCTACATGGATGCGAAACTCTCGCCACGGAGCGAACCACACAAAACACACTTGTGTGCACAACTCCCAACCTTCCTTTAGAGATCCAAGACTAACAAGCGCTTTTCCACAAAGCAACGATAACTCTGGGCGATACAAACAATCCAAGGAACACCAAAAGTTCCATCTCCACACGTTACTCGAGAAGTGAGGCAACCTTGCTCTACCAAAGCATAATCATGCCAAACCAAACTTACTTTGTACCAAGCCTCTACCAAGGGTGCTTACCCCTAAGGCATCCAAAACCTCTCGCAAGGCATCGGCTCATCTCGCCTCAAAGCATCCAACTCGCCTCATAGGCATCCGGCTCATCGATAAGCATCCAACTCATGGTCCTCAATTTGGACCAAATTCGCATCTACAATGCTCAACTCTCCTCAGATTTAGGCACTCGAAGGTAGTTGGCCGCACTACCAACCACAAAGAAAATCTCTTGGCCTTACACTAGCGCGAGACTCACGCGCACCAACATTACCAGGCGGCCTGTGACTTACTCAACCTCGGAAACTTTGGGAAGAGGCTCGGCTCCTCTCGAGCATCCTTTGGCTTGTAGTCCATCGACTACCTGCTGAACTAGCCCTGCGGCGCGACCTAAGCGGGTGCAAGCGCCGCCAGCAGATCCAAGGCTAAAAGAGTGCATTTGAACTCGAGCGGCATAGAACCATCTGCTATGCCCAAGCCAAACTCAAGCTGAACCGGACTTAGTGCCAAAGTGGCACACCAACCAATGCACCTCAAGTGCTACTACTACCAAATCCACATCGAGGAAGATGGGGAACATTAAACAACAACGGGCTCGCAAGGGGCAAAGATGACCCTTCATCGCCTCAAGCCACTAACACGCGACAACTTGCCAAACAATCGGGCGTGGTGGAGACTCTGCTAGTCCACCTCTCACAAGGGACTTCCACCACCATCGATGAACCAAGCGGCCACGAGAGCGGCACACCTCGGCCTGCGAGCAGCGGGGCATCCCACACCACGGATGCTAAACTCAAACTGGCCAACTACTTTACTACTAGCGGTAGGACTTACTAAAACATCGAGCTCTCTGAGGCATCCATTGCCAACACAGGCGTCTCCATCAACGCCAACAAACTCATCTGAATAAACTGCTTGATCATGCCCCTCCAGGGAACCTCAGGGGCTACAAAAGCTCTTTGGGGAAAAATCTTTGAAACAAACTCTGTCGGCTAGGCTATCTGTGCCGGGACTCCTCACTCGCGCTACAAACTACGCGCTGGTCTCCGCTCTCGATAGCTAAAGACACGCCATCAAATCTCTCATGGTGGAGCACACTCTGCTCAAGGAGTCTCACTCTGGTGGTTGCTAGCCTCTACCCCCTCCTCTAGGCAACTCAAGCTGCCGGGGCCAAATCGGCATGCGGGCCTAACAACCACTGGGCCGCGGCCTCAACATCAACACGATCGGTCCAACTCCTCGGTCGGACATGCCAAGCGCCACTGCTCCTGCAGGTGCGATCAACATCTTGGCGATGCGCACGAAGCACCTCCACCCCCTCACTGGGGAAAGCGACAGCCCGGGCCACAAATGGCCAGCGGGAGTCTAAGCTCGCCTCCCTGCGGAGCGATGTCCCGGGGGCATCGAATCTATCTGGATACCTCAACAAGTTGCTAAACAAGCTGCTCGCCTTTGCTGAGAAAGTTGGCATGATGGCTCACTAAGCCCAAACCAACAACAGTCGAGAACACCGCTCGTCTAAAGCTCCACAACACCAAACAAGACATACACTAGATGATAGGTATTGTAAATTCTTAACCCTTTTTCAACGACAAATAGTAAACTTAGGCGTGCACATGATGGTATCGGAGTCTTGATGATCATGGAAAAAGCGACCTACAACAAAAGGTCGGTCTCTGAGAATCTATGACTACGAGCTCACGATACCAAGCTGTAAAGACCCAGGCCAAAAGGGGCTCTAAATGGCCTTTACCCCAATGCATGTATTGAAAATAAAGCGACATTATGAAAAATATATTTGGATCCCAAGTAAAAGCGAAACATTCAACGACCCAAACATACATTTCTAAAAGCATACTCACGATCGAGAGATTTATTTAAACCATTTAAACAATCCACAAGTACAAATATCTTTGGAATCCATAAAGCGTAAGAAAACATCCTATGGCTCGTGCCGTCTACATGCATTCGGGGAAATAACAAAAGTCAGAGTCATGATATAATAAAATGGTGGAGATGACAGTGAGGATTCCATGATCACGGCTCCTCCTTGACCATCTGTCTCGCGCCTTGGTTACACTGTGGAAAACCACGAGAATAAGGGTGAGTAACGAATTACTCGGTAAGAATCCCCAAGCAGGGTACAATCGATATACATGATCATCTAGAAGAATGTATGCAAGCTATGAGTATAAACACGAGAATAGAGCACATAGCTTAAGTCCACACTTGGACCTCGGAAGCCAACTCGGGGTCTTAGTCAGGAAATAAATCCACCACACAATCGCCCTATCGAGAAGCGAGTCGGCCTCGGCTTTGTCTCTCTGTCGTCACGAAAGGTGCACTAGCTCAAGATCGAGGAGCTCTCGGTGTTGTAATGGCGTAAGCGCGCCGCTGCGTGCTACTGCGAACTATGAAGTGCGGGTCTAGTGGCAAAGTTGCCCATGTCGATCACCACGCCTAACTAAATCTACGGATCGGTGTCAGCGACATAGGGGTGTGAGACTGGACACGTGAACTATGTCGGCTGAACCACACTTTGAGGCTAAGGAATCGGTCGTGGTAGGCTTACACGAA
The DNA here is from genome assembly GCA_036507275.1 of Sicyos edulis. Classification (NCBI taxonomy): domain Eukaryota; kingdom Viridiplantae; phylum Streptophyta; class Magnoliopsida; order Cucurbitales; family Cucurbitaceae; genus Sicyos; species Sicyos edulis. The sequence continues at coordinate 52,364,913 of CM071846.1, read as the reverse complement.
GCCGTCCTTGCCCTATCGGTGGCAATCAAGGGCTACGGCCGAACACGGCGAGGGCGTGTCATTGCGGGGATGAGGCAATGCCAAGTCATCATCCCGACCGTTGGGGCATTTAACGATCTGCCACCCTCACCCAAGATTGCGGGCGCGGCCGTTGGGGTTAGCTAAACCCTAGCGGGATCGGAGACAGTACCATCAAATGCGTCCACATCGGGGATGCAAGATTACGTTATGCATCGGCCGGATGATGCTACCTACGAACTCTAAACCATAGCAATAATAACAATTCAATCAATGCGGTCCAATACGTGTTCCAGCGGATACAAGGAACCTAGCATGGTACTCTGAAGCAAACAGATATGAGCATGCGAGCGGAACAACCTAGCATGGACTAACATGAGAGAACAACATACGAAGTCATGATAGTCGAGGAATTGAGCAGAGCACCTAAACTATACATGCGATAATCACAAACAAACATACAAACAACAATCACAAATATCCGCGGAGGCCCACACAACTCGGTAAGAAATCCTTACAGCGGGGCAACTACACACACAAAATCCTAAGCTACGATCGATCCAGGAGCTAGCTAACGAGAACCTAACAAACACAATAGAAATCACAATCATAGCCCTAAAAATATAATAAAACAAGCGAGGCTCGGCTCGGGGCACTCACGCCACGGCGACACAAAGTGAAATCTTCTTTGCGGTAGTGCCAGGTGGTAGCTAAATTTGGTTTTGCGGTATTTGAAGGCCCAGTGCCTTGTGTGACACCTGTATTTGGAGCACGCAACCGGGCGAAGCGTTGCGCGCAGCGCTGGTGGCCAGCGGTGAGCAAGCAGCGTCTGAAGCGTCTGGAAGCGGCTTTCGGGAAGCGAAGCGCGGACCGCAGGCGATCTCTGCTGCTGTATGGCCCAGTGCGGCAGCGAACTGCGCGAAGCCAGGCGTCGATGGGCGGATCTGGCGTTTCTTTGGTGTGCGGCGGCAGCGGCGGTGACCAAGCGTGTTCGAGCGTCTTTGCTCGGGCGAATCTGGGCCATTTCTTTGGTGTGTGGCCCAGCTCAGTGCGATCGGGCGATGGCTTCCCTCGGTGCGACACTGGCGTCGCGACAAGGTGGTGCGGCGGCGGCAGATCTGCGGCGGCGGACACAGGGGCGTCGCGACGAGCGTCTGGCGATCCTCGGCCGGATCTGGTGCGGCATTCTTGGTCGGCGTCTGCGGCGGCAAAGCGGGTGCGACGAGCCGTTACAGTGCGGGTTAGGCGTCTTTGCTCGGCCGATCGTCTGGCGGTGGTGGGCGAATCCGGCGCTGGGCGGACTGCAACAACACACACACACACATGGGCACCTCCTCTTACCTTCGGCCGGCAAAACAACCTATCGAGAAGATGAAGTAGATGAATACCTACCGGAATGATGATCGAACTACGGAGGCGACAAGGGGATGAAATTCGGCTAGAAAGTTGGGGAAACAAGCTTGGGCGGCTAGGAGGATGTGTTGGAGAAGAAGAACAAAACCTAGCTTTTCTTTTCCATTTAACCAAATGCACCAAAACCCCAAAATCCAAGGCTAACCATAAAATGACACGGAAGAGCAACAAGAGCTCTCCATAGCTCAGCCAGCCACACCACACCACCCACGACTTCTCGGACCACGGGTTGAAACCCACCAAACACACTTTTAACACACAATTTTCCTTTTGCATCTCCCCATGCCCAAACACATCCACAAAGCCTCAAAACTTACATAAATCCATCCAATAATTTTATGGCTGGAAAAAGACATAAGCAGTCTGACGGCCCGACCAAATTACTAAAATACCCCAAGGGCATACGGAAGACCGGGATGAAAACTGGGGTCATTCTGAGAACGTCTGGGCGAAGGCGTGCGAGCGACGTCTGGCGGCGCGACGAGCGAACGTCTGTCTGAAAGAAGCCTTGTAATGGCCAGCGTCTGGCGTCTGCTGCTGCCTGTGCGATCCGCACGCGATCTGGCGGCGATGGCGTCTGGCGGCTGCTTCAGCAGATCCGGGCGACTGGTGGCGGCAGCGGCTGGTGCGGCGGCGGGGCGTCTGTCTCTTCTTCTTCTTTGGCGCGATCGGCGTCGCGATCGGCCATTTGGGCGTCGCGGCGGCGAGAGCGATCTGTCTTTCTTGGCTAGGCTTCTCTCGGTGTTGCAATCAACACAAACACACACAACACACCTCTTTTCACTTGGCCAAGCGCACACCAAGCGGATGAGAAGAAGAAGAAGAAGATCAATACCTACCCGGAATGATGATGAGCGAACCAAGGGAGCTGCAAGGATGAAGAACTTCGGCAAGGCAATGGAGAGAAAAGCTTGGCGGCCACACACTTTGGAGAAGAAGATTAGACAAACCTAATTTCTATTTCATTTAACCAAATGCTCCAAAATTCCCAAAATGCAAGGCTAACCATAAAATGATGCGGGGAGAGCAACAAGAGCACCTAATGGCTCAATTGATACACATCCCCACAAGCTTCCACTGGAGACCGGGTTCAAACCCAGTGCGACACAATTTCCTTTATTTTTACTTTTGCACCAAACCTTGCTCAAACCAAACCACAAATCCTTCCAAAAACCTACATAAATCCATCCAATAATTTTATAGCTGGAAAAAAGACATAAACGGCCTGGCGGCCCGACCAAATTACTAAAATACCCCTAGGGCATACGGAAGGCGGGATGAAAACACAGGTCGTTACAATATTCCCTCCTTTTTATGACTTTCGTCCTCGAAAGTCCTTAAAACTGAAACAACACGGAGATCTTTGCATTCTCATCCGTCCTTCCCGCTCACGGCGGCCTCCTCGAACTTCGGACTCCTTCACTAAACTTTTACCAGCGGATCTCACTTCTACATAGCGTCTTCGACTCAAGACCGAGAATACTCATAGGCTTCTCCTCGAAGCCCAAACCCTCAATCGGTGCCAAGGGCTCAAAGTCCACAATGAGCAATGGGTCGGCACATCTTTGCCCCAACATCGATACATAAAAACAACTTTGTACACTGTTTGTCAACAAACAAACTCAACCCTACAACAAAGTGGCCAAACAAGCTGAACCTTCCAGATTCCAAAACTAAACGACCTACTCTTACTTCACAAGAGACCAACAAACCTCAAACCTTGACTCTGACCTTAACGAGATACAAGCGAACCACCAAGCTGGCGGTGATCCAAAAGACAAACTTCTCCAACTAGAACACGACCACAACACTTAAGCAACCATCTTAAGGAGAAATCGTCGAACCAAAGGCAAGGGCACCATCTTGGTACACGGACGGCTAACAACACTCACACCCGGTGAAACTTCAGCTCGGCCGCAAAAAAAAAAAAAAAAAAAAAAAAAAAAAAAAAAAAGGCCAAGGGCCAAGCCACGGACTCCACTCGGCCAAGCCAACAAACTAGAACTCCTCATCAGCCGACGCAAACTTTCCAACGAACACCTACCCGACAACCGAGCCAAGGAGAACATCGCCGGGCAAGGAACATCAACATTCCTCTCAAGGAAAACTCGGGAAGCAAGGACTAAACCATCACGCGACTATCTGCGACACAACACCTTGAGGAAAGCGGCTCAACGACTTACCAACCAATGCCACGACACCTCTGTGCCAACTCACTCAAGCGGCTGCGCTAGCACGCCAGCTGGGAACTCACAACAACTAGGAACAAAGCCGAGAAGGGCTTGCTCGTGAGAACTCAACCCAAACTTATAACGAGAGCGCGCTGCCTCAAGCTACTACTCAACTCTTAAAATCCAGCGGCTACTCAAAGGACTTCCCCTTTAAGCCTAAGCCTAACTCATCTTCCAACCGAGCTCCACTCCCAAAACCTCACAAGGAAAGCGGATAACGACAACCTCAAAGCTTACGGATCTGAGCCACACGAATCCATAAGACTACCTCGCAAGCTATCACTCGGTGGCATCCAAGGAGCAACTCAACCACCACGAGAGGCTAGAGGAAAGGAAATCTTCAATCCCCAAAGAACCAACAACTTTCGAGAACAACTCAACTCTTCTTGGTGGCCTCGCCCCTTGCGGGAACAAACAACTCTTGCTTGCTAACAACACAAAGCGAGGACCCTCTCGGCTGGGGTGGCAATTTGCGCTACTCACGATCGACTACACAACTCGGGAGCTAAAGTGACTTTTGCCAAGCGGGAAGCGACTTCCCGGCAAGCAAACTCGAAAGGCGAACTCCACACACGCTCGTTGACTTGCTCAAACCCAAGGCAGCGACAACCAACTCTCTTGGAAGCAACACCCAGAGAAAACTCAACCAATCGGACCACCAAGCCGAAACAAAGCGGCACTTGCTCAAGCTGCAGAGGAGGGGTCAACTCCCAAGACCTCGGGGCAACGCCCTCGGCTAGAAACAGAACTAGCTCTCGAAACAAAAAGCAACCAAATCTTGGCCAAACACTCACAAGAGGCGAGAACAACCTTTACTGCGGCCTCTAGAACACCATCAAGAATCCGCTTAAGCTGGACAAGCGACTACTTCCAAGCGGCCAACAAACTTTTCCTTCAAGCTAGCGCTTCCACCATTAACTCCAAGACCAAGGAGTAACGACAACTCCCCGAAGAAAGCGGCTCTTACAAGCGGACAACCAGCGGACGAGAGAACTCCACATACGCTCCTTTGTCTTGCTCCACGAGCAACAACATCTAATCTCACGAGGCACAACAAGGGTCCATCTCGGTGAACCTCCAAATGCCAAGCGGGGCAACTCAACATCCTCGAAGCAGGAAAAACAACCAACATGGCACAAACCACTCGCGCCCCACGAGCAAAACTAAACTCTAGCAACTCCAATCCACACCTTGGTCAACACCAAGCATCAACTTGCCACCACACAGAAACCACTCCGGACTTTACTCCAAACAAACACTAGCTTGCTAGTCTACCAAGGCGCTAGCAACTCCACAGGGCTACAAACTACACGCCTCGGCTAGCCAAGCTGAAACTCACTATTTGGGCCTAAGCGGAGCTACGGAGAGGCTCTCCACAACCTAGGGTTCTTCGGCAACCCTCGACACACACACTGCTAGGCATACGATCTAGCAGGATAGCTGCTGAACAAACAACTCCAATTTCGGCATCCCAACCATCTTTGGCCAACTCCAACTCCTTGGGAACCTAGAGGACTCGAAGCGCTACAGAATGCCTCATCCCCTACTCAAAGCATCGGCCACAACATAACTTCTACCCAAGGAAGGATCGAACAACTCCCTTAGCCATGGCGATCGAAAACACGCGGCTTAGCTACCACCGCTCTTGTTCGGTTTCCAGCTGAACTCCAACCAACGATCAACAAAAGATCCGCCAACCAAGCTTAGGCCCAACTTAACAAATCTTGCCTAAGCAACAACTTGATACCACGAGCACGGTATCCTTACCACCTCAACCAAAACCTTACAACAACCACAGAGTCCAACTTCTCAAGAGGCGAGCACGAGATCTCCAAAGCAAACCCTACATGGATGCGAAACTCTCGCCACGGAGCGAACCACACAAAACACACTTGTGTGCACAACTCCCAACCTTCCTTTAGAGATCCAAGACTAACAAGCGCTTTTCCACAAAGCAACGATAACTCTGGGCGATACAAACAATCCAAGGAACACCAAAAGTCCCATCTCCACACGATACTCGAAGTGAGGCAACCTTGCTCTACCAAAGTATAATCATGCCAAACCAAACTTACTTTGTACCAAGCCTCTACCAAGGGTGCTTACCCTAAGGCATCCAAAACCTCTCGCAAGGCATCGGCTCATCTCGCCTCAAAGCATCCAACTCGCCTCATAGGCATCCGGCTCATCGATAAGCATCCAACTCATGGTCCCTCAATTTGGACCAAACTCGCATCTACAATGCTCAACTCTCCTCGATTTAGGCACTCGAAGGTAGTTGACCGCACTACCAACCACAAGGAAAATCTCTTGGCCTTAACACTAGCGCGAGACTCACGCGCACCAACATTTACCACCGGCAGCTTTGCTAACTTACTCAACCTCCGAAACACGGGGAAGAGGCTCGGCTCCTCTCGAGCATCCTTTCGCTTGTAGTCCATCGACTACCCTGAACTAGCCTGCAGCGGCACGACCTAAGCGGGTGCAAGCGCCATAAAGCAGATCCAAGGCTAAAGAGTACATTTGAACTCTCGACGGCATAGAACCATCTGCTATGCCCAAGCCAAACTCAAGCTGAACCGGACTTAGTGCCAAAGTGGCACACCAACCAATGCACCTCAAGTGCTACTACTACCAAATCCACATGCGAGGAAAGTGGGAACATTAAACAACGGCCCAGGCTCGCAAGGGGCAAAGATGACCCTTCATGCGCCTCAAGCCACTAACACGGCGGCACTTGCCAAACAATCGGGCGCGTGGTGGAGACTACGCTAGTCCACCTCTCACAAGGGACTTCCACCACCATCGATGAACCAAGCAAAGACGAGAGGCGGCACACCTCGGCCCTCACGAGCAGCGGGGCATCCCACACACGGATGCTAAACTCAAACACTGGCCAACTACTTTACTACTAGCGGTAGGACTTACTAAAACATTGAGCTCTACAGGCATCCATTTGCCAACCTAGCGTCTCCATCAATGCCAACAAACTCATCTCAATAAACCTGCTTGATCATGCCCTCCGGGAACCTCAGGGGGCTACAAGAACTCTTTGGGGAAAAATCTTTGAAACAAACTCTGTCAATTTGGGCTATCTGTGCCGGGACTCCTCACTCTGGCGCTACAAAGCTGCACAGGTCTCAGCTCTCTCGATAGCTAAAGACACGCCATCAAATCTCTCATGGGTGGAGCACACTCTGCTCAAGGAGTCTCACTGCAGTGTTGCTGCTAGCCTCTACCCCCTCCTCTAGGCAACTCAAGCTGCCGGGGCCAAATCGGCATGCGGGCCTAACAACCACTGGACGCGGCCTCAACATCAACACGATCGGTCCAACTCCTCGGTCGGACATGCCAAGCGCCACTGCTCCTGCAGGTGCGATCAACATCTTGGCGATCTGCACGAAGCACCACCACCCTCTCACAAGGGAAAAGCGACAAGCCCTGGGCCACAAATGGCCAGCGGGAGTCTAAGCTCGCCTCCCTGCGGAGCGATGTCCTAGGGGCATCGAATCTATCTGGATACCTCAACAAATTTGCTAAACAAGCTGCTGCGCCTTAACTGCTGAGAAAGTTGGCATGATGGCTCACTAAGCCCAAACCAACAACGAGTCGAGAACACCTTGCTCGTCTCAAAGTCAACAACACTACACAAGGCATACACAAGATGGCAGGTATTGTAAATTCTTAACCCTTTTTCAACAATAAATAGTAAACTTAGGCGTACATGATGGTTGTCAGTCTTGATGATCATGGAAAAACGACCTACAACAAAGGTCGGTCTGAGAATCTATGACTACGAGCTTTGATACCAAGCTGTAAAGACCCGGCCCAAAGGGGCTCTAAATGGGCCTTTACCCCAATGCATGTAGTGAAAATAAAAAAACATTATGAAAAATACATTTCGGATCCCAAGTAAAAAGCGAAACATTCAACAACCAAAACATACATTTCTAAAAGCATACTACGATCGAGAGATTTATTTAAACCATTAAAACAATCCACAAGTACAAATATCTTTGGAATCCATAAAGCGTAAGAAAACATCACGGGGCTCTGTGCGTCTACATGCATTCGGGGAAATAACAAAAGTCAAGAGTCATGATAAAATAAAATAATCGAGAGATGACAGAGGATTCCATGATCACGGCTTCCCCTTGACCATCTGTCTCCGCCTTGATTACTGTGGAAAACCACAGAATAAGGGTGAGTAACGAATTACCAGTAAGAATCCCAAGCAGGGGTACAATACGATATACATGATCATCTAGAAGAAGCGTATGCAAGCTATGAGTACAAACACGAGCGGAGCACATAGCTAAGTCCACAATTGGACCTCGGATGCCAACTCGGGGTCTTAGTCGGAAATACCACAACACACTCACGCGCTATCACGGGAACAAGTCCGGCCTCGGCTGTCTCTCTGTCGTCACGAAAGGTGTGCGGCTCAAGATCGAGGAGCTCTCGATCGGTATTTGTAATGGCGTAGCGCGCACCGCATGCTCACGCAAACTACGGAAGGGTGCAGGGTCTAGTGGCAAGCTACCCGAGTTGATCACCATGCCTAACTAAATCTACGGATCGGTGTCAGCGACATAGGGGTGTGAGACACTGGACACGTGAACTATGTCGGCTGTACCCACTTTTTGAGGCTAAAGGCCGGTCGTGGTAGGCTTACACCGAAGCGGTCCTTGCCTAACGGTGGCAATCAAGGGCTCTGGCCGAACTGGCGGGCGCGTGCCGCTGCCGGGGCGAGGCAATGCCAAGTCATCATCCCGACCGTTGGGGCATTTAACGATGCGCCACCCTCACCCAAGATTGCGGGGCGGTAGTTAGGGTTAGCTAAACCCTAGCGGGATCGGGGCGAGTACCATCTCGTCACGTCCCATCGGGGATGCAAGTTACGTTATGCATCCGGCGGATGATGCTACCTACGAACTCTAAACCATAGCAATAATAATAATTCAAACAATGCGGTCCAATACGTGCTCCAGCGGATACAAGGAACCTAGCATGATACTACGAAGCAAGGCGGATATCGAACATGCGAGAATGGAACAACCTAGCATGGGCTAACATGAGAAACAATACAAGAGTTCATGCGATCGAGAATTGAGCAGAGCACCTAGGGCTAAACATGCTAGTAATCATACACAGGCATACAAAGCAACAATCACAAATATACGCGAGGCCCACACAACTCGGTAAGAAATCCTTACCTTGGTGGGAGGCTTCTACACACAAATCCTAAGTGCGGAACAATCCCGAGCTAGCGGCGGGAACCTAGCAAACCAACAATAATCGGCATCTAAAATGTCTAAACAACAATAGAACGACAAGCTCGGCTCAAAGGGGAACTCACGCGGCACGACGACACTAGCTTGGAAGCTGGCGGCAGCAGGCACGCAGCGCGAAATTTCTGGCGCTGGCCAGCGAGGCTGTGGCACGCACGACCGCGCAGCGAGGGCCTTGTGGCCGCTGTGTGGCGCTTGCACTGCAACGGTAGGGACACGCGCTGAAGCAGCGTCTGGCGGCGCGCTTGGCGTGGCGTGCGATGCGGACACGGCGAGCAGCTCTGTAGGGCAGCCGCGCGGGCGAACGTCTGGCGAAGCGCGCGGCGAACGTCAAGCGAAAGCTTGTGGTATTGGCGTCTGGCGTCTCGCTCTGCGCGCGCGATCGCACGATCTGGCGGCGATGGCGTCGCGGTAGAGGGCTGCTTCAACGGATCCAGGCGACACAGTGGCGACAATGCGAGTGCGGCTGCGAGGGGCGATCTGTCTTCTTCTTCTTTGGCGCGATCCGGCGTCGCGATCGGCCGGTGGGCGTCGCGATAGCGAGGCGATCTGTCTTCTTGTTGGGCTTCTCTCGGTGTTTGCAATCAACACAAACACACACAACACACCTCTTTTCACTTGGCCAAACGCACACCAAGCGGATGAGAAGAAGAAGAAGAAGATCAATACCTACCGGAATGATGATGAGCGAACCAAGGGAGCTGCAAGGATGAAGAACTTCGGCAAGGCAATGGAGAGAAAAGCTTGGCGGCCACACACTTTGGAGAAGAAGATTAGACAAACCTAATTTCTATTTCATTTAACCAAATGCTCCAAAATTCCCAAAATGCAAGGCTAACCATAAAATGATGCGGGGAGAGCAACAAGAGCACCTAATGGCTCAATTGGTACACATCCCCACAAGCTTCCACAGGAGACCCGGGTTCAAACCCCAGTGTGACACAATTTCCTTTATTTTACTTTTGCACCAAACCTTGCTCAAACCAAACCACAAATCCTTCCAAAAACCTACATAAATCCATCCAATAATTTTAGTAGCTGGAAAAAGACATAAGCGGCCACTGACGGCCCGACCAAATTACTAAAATACCCCTAGGGCATACGGAAGGCCGGGATGAAAACACAGGTCGTTCTGATGAAGTCCCCGATGGGCAAGCACTTGAGTCCTAGGTTGTGAAAGGCTCGAGAAGGGCATCCGGTGTAAAACCTAGGGTAGTTTATATTTGTAAGCCTTGAATAGGCAAGCCGGGAGGCGTATGGTCTAACTTAAGCTATTTTGCTCCAAGTCGTTGTATGGTTGCATGTTCTTTTCTTTGAATGAGATGTTTTCGTATTGTACCCCGGTTGGGGATTCTTCTTGAGTAACTTGTTGCTCACCCCTTATTCTGTGGTTTTCCACGGGTAACTTGGGACAGGAGAAATTTGGATGGCTAGGTGGAGGCTCTTTGGATGATCATGGATAGTGACTCACGAGATTGCACGTTCTTTTAGTGTTTTTATGAATTAGCATGTAGTGGGACTTGAGTCCCTAGGAAAACACTCAAAAAACTATTTTATGTTCACAAACCGTTTCCCTTTGATTTGCTTTAAGAAAGTATTGATCAGTCACTTACTTGTTGGTTTTATTTATTGGAGTTATGGTTTTGTTTTAAATGTCTTGTTGCAAAGATTTAAATTTGGAGCTCTGAATGACGTTTTCCATTCTTAATCATGCATGCTAGGTAAGGAGCTAGGTTAGAGACCGTTTCTTGGGTCGGGTCCTTACATGCACGCCGCTCCCGCGCGCCCTTGTCTCGCCCACAGCTCGTCCCCTCCAGCTCGCCGCGCCTGACTCTGCGCTTGTGCGCCGTGCCAGCCACGCTCAACCGCGCATGACCCAGCGCGATGCAAGCCACGCCCGGTAGCGCGCTGCCTGCGCAATGCGGTGCCCAGTGCCGTTCAACCTGTCCGTCCGCGCGTCAGCCGTGCCGTGTGAGTTGCTCCCGAGATGAGCCCTGTTTATTTTATTATATTTAGGCCTATGGATTGTGATAATTATTGTGCTTGTTAGGTTCTCATTAGCTAGCTCGGGATCGGTCGCAGCTTAGGATTCTTGTGTGTAGTTGCCTTAGACCTTGTAAGGATTTCTTACCGGAGTTGTGTGGGCCCTGCGATATTATATGTGATTGCTGTTTGTATGCTTGTTTGTGTTTATCAGCATGTTTAGTGATAGGTGCGTTGTTCTGAATTCCCGACTGGCATGATTTCTTACGTTGTTTCTCATGTTAGTCCATGCTAGGTTGTTCCGTTCTGGAATGCTCGTTATCTGTTCTTGCTTCGTAGTATCATGCTAGGTTCGTTGTATCTGTTGAGCACGTATTGGATTGTTTTGATGTATCTGTTTATAGGTTTGAGATATGGTAGGTAGCATGATCCGGGCCAGGATGCATAACGTAACTTGCATCCACGGCAGGGACGTACGAGGCGGTACTCTGTCCCTGATCCACCGTTAGGGTTTAGCTAACCCTAACGGCAGACTGTTAAATGCCCAACGGTCGGGATGATGACATGGCATTGCCTTGTCCCAGGCAGTCGGCACGTCCTCAGCGTGTTCGGCCGTAGCCCTTCATTGCCACATGTTAGGGCAAGGACGTCTTCCTGGTGTAAGCCTACCACGACTGGTTCCTTAGCCTCAGGTGCGGTGGTACAGGCTGACATATTTCAGGTGTCCAGGTCTCACACCCCTATGTCAGTGACACCGATCCAGAGATTAGTTAGACATGGTGACTGGACCTGGGCAGCTTGCCACTAGACCCGGCACTCCCCATGGTTTGTAGTAGCATGCGGTGCGCGCATACGCTCATTACAGCACCGACCGTAGAGCTCCTCGGGATCTTGAGTTTAATGCACCCTTCCTATCGACAGTAGACAGGCTGAGGGCGAGACTTGTTTCTCGTATAGGATCGTATCGTGTGGTGGATTTTCCGGAGTAAGACCCTAAGATGGCATCCGAGGTTTATGTGTGGATTTAACCTATGTGCTCTCTTCTGTGTTTATATTCATAGCTTGCATACCTTTCCGCTAGATGACCATGTATATCGTATTGTACCCGAGTTGGGGATTCTTACTGAGTAATTCGTTACTCACCCTTATTTTGTGGTTTTCCACAGGTAACCATGGTGCGAGACGGGATGGCTGGAGGAGGAGCTGTGATCATGGAAACCAGTTGTTCGAACTTTGATTTTATGTCTATGATTCTTTATGTTTTATTTTCCTCTGAATGCATGTAGCTGGGCACGGAGCCCTAGGTACATTTTATCATTATTTTTCCATATTCTAGCAATTGTTGTAACTATTGGAAGTTTTGAATGTTTTAAATAAATCTCGATCAGAGTGAGTTTTGGAAATGTATTTGCCTTGGAGCAGTGCTTGGAAAGCAGGGACGGAGTTTCAGGAATTGTATATTGTCTTTTAAATGGATGTTTGGATGTTTTAGTTTTCACTTAGAATCTGAAAACCATTCTTGCATATTGATTTTAAGTCTTGAATGCATGCATTGAGGTAAAGGCCGATTGTAGGACCCTATTCGGGTCGGGTCTTTCTGACCCATACGCACGCTGAGCAGCGACCTTTTCGCCGCCTGTAGCGCCTGACACCCGATCGCAGCCCCTGTCGCACGCCAGGCTTCGCCGCTCGCTCACGCCTGCACCATGCCGCACGCTGCCTACCCACGCAGCAGCACAGATGCACACCCTAGTTCCGCTCGCCTGCCAGCCTTGCCGCACGCCCAGCCGTACGTAGTCGAGCCGTATCCCTTGCAACTTGTCCGTCCGCGCTCCAGCTGTAACGGACCAGGTTTTCATCCCGGTCTTCCAGGTATGGCCTAAGGGTATTTTGGTTGGGCCATAAGGGCCGTTTTTGTCTTTTTTAGCTATTAATATTCTTGGATGGTCCAATGTAGGGTTTGGTTGCTTTTGGATGAGTTTGGGCATGGAGAGATGCAAAAATAAAATTCAGGATTAAAAGTGCATCAGCTAGGATTTGAGCCTGGGTGGCCAGGGAGTCAGTGGTGTGGACCTGCTAGTTGGGCCACCGGTCGTTCCTATTCCTCATTCCGCAGTATACCTTGGTTTTCGGGTTTTAGAGAGTTTGATTAAAAGAGAAAAGAAAATAGGGTTATTCATCTTTTTCTTCCTCCAAATCGATTGTCGTCCACCATCTTCTCTCAACTTCCTTGCGTGCGCCTTCTCCCGAGAGCTTCATCGTTCGTTCGCCCTGTGTAAAGACCCGACCCAAAAAGGGCTCTAAATAGGCCTTTACCCCAATGCATGCATTCAAAGTAAAGGACAATATGCAAATAATTTTCGGATTCCCAATTAAAACAAAACAATCAAGGTTCAATAAGAAATAAAGATAGTTTCTTTGAAACATGTCCCCTGTCTCCAAGCACTGTTTTGAGGCAAATACATTTCCAAAACGTACACTACGATCGAGAGATTTCTTAAAACATTTGAAACATCCTCAAATTCAATAAAGCGAGGAATCCACAAAAACATTGAGAAAACATCCTAGGGCTCCGTGCCGACTACATGCATTCGAGGGGAAAATAAAAAGACAAGAGTCATAGAAATAAAAAGTCGGAGATGACAATGAGTTCCCATGATCACAGCTCCTCCTTGACCCATCTGCCTCGCGCCATGGTTACTGAAAGATAAGTAAGGGTGAGTAACGAATTACTCGGTAAGAATCCCCAACCAGGGGTTTGTCACGATGCACATGGTCATCTAGATGAGTGTATGCAAGCTATGAATATAAACACGAGAATAGAGCACATAGCTTAAGTCCACACTTGGACCTCGGATGCCAACTCGGGGTCTTAGTCCGGAAATAAATCACACCACACAATACGCCCTATACGAGAAACAAGTCTCGGCCTCGGCTGTCTCACGTCGTCACGAAAGGTGCACTAGCTCAAGATCCCGAGGAGCTCTCGGTCATTATTTGTAATGAGCGTAAGGATGCACCGCGTGCTTCTCACAGACTATGGGGGTGTCGGGTCTAGTGGCAAGTTGCCCATATCCGGATACCACGCCTAACTAAATCTACGGATCGGTGTCAGCGACATAGGGGTGTGAGACACGGACACGTGAACTATGTCACTGTACCACCGCACTTTGAGGCTAAGGCGGGTCGTGGTAGGCTTACACGGGGAAGCCGTCCTTACCTTAACGGTGGCAATCAGGGCTACTGCCGAACACGGCGAGGACGTGCGGTTGCAGGGGACTAGGCATTGCCAAGTCATCATCCCGACCGTTGGGGCATCGCTTAGACTACCACCCTCACCCAAGATTGTAGGGCCTCACCGGTTGGGATAGCTAATCCCTCCACGAGGTCCAAGGGCGGAGAAGCGTCTCGAACGTCCTTGCCATGGATGCAAGATACTTTATGCATCGGGCGGATGATGCTATCTACGAATTATAACTTTGCCTTAACAATCAAAGCAAACAATCCAATACGTGCTCGAAAGAATCACAGAGACCTAGCATGGTACTCTGAGAAAGAATGAATATGAGCATGCGAGCGGAACAACCTAGCATGGACTAACATGAAAGAACAACATACGAAGTCATGCGATCAGAATTTGAGAAGCGAGCACCTAAACTATACATGCGATAATCACAAACAAACATACAACATCAATCACATAGAACATCGCGAGGTCCACACAACCCGGTAAGAAATCCTTACAGCGGGAGGCAACTACACACAAAATCCTAAGCTGCGATCGAACAGAGAGCTAGCTACCGAGAACCTAGCAAAAACAATGATAATCACACTCTAAAGGCTTAAATATAATAAAATAAATAGGGCTCGGCTCAGGAGCAACTCACGCGATGCGGTGACACGTGGGCCAGGCGGCGGCACGGCGGCGGGCTGCTTCTTGGGCTCGGATGGGCGCGATGGGCGGCAAATGGGCGCTGCTGATAGCGCTGGCTGCGCTTGCGACGGACAGCGCTGGGCGCGGATGGCGTTCTAAACGCAGGTGTGGCTGGGGCGGGCGGCTGACCTTGACGGGCGCAGCGCGCGAGGCGCGCGCGCGCGCGCGAGACGCGGGCAGCGGCGCTCGGGCTGCACGCGACGCGAGCTCTGCTTGGCGATGGCGCGGCGCTGGCGCGCGCGCGGCAGCGGTGCGATCTGGCGGCTGCGACGCGACGGACGTGCGGGCCCGGTCTGCTGCGGCGCCTCTGCTTTGTCTGTCGCGGCTGCGGCGGCTGGCGCTGGCTGCGTCTTCTTTGGGCGCGCTGGCGTCTGGCGGCTCTTGTTGGGCGGCAGGGTGCTGGTGTGATCTAGTGAGGCTGCTCGGCAATTTTGCTCGGTGGTCGCTTGGCTGGCCGGAGCAGTGCTCGGGGTGCGCAAGGGAAGAAAATCACGGCATGGGGCTTGGGAGAGAAGAGGGTTGGGCGACCATGGAGTTTTGGGAAGAAAACACAAAACCTAATTTCTTTTCATTTAACCAAATGCACAAAACTCCAAAGATCCAAGGGTAACTAAGATATGACGCGGAAAGAGTAACAAGAACACCTGGTGGCTCAACAAGCCACACCACCCACCTGACTTCCCAGACCACTTGGGTTCGAAACCCACCAAACACATCTTTAACTCCTAATTTTCTTTTTGCATCTCCCCATGCCCAAACACCACCACAAAGCCTCAAAACTTACATAAGACCATCTAATAATTTTAGCAAGCTGGAAAAAGACATAAACGGCCATGACGGCCCAACCAAATTACCAAAATACCCCTAGGGCATACTTGGAAGACCGGGATGAAAACCTGGGCCGTTACACCCTGGCCAGCCGAGCAGCTCTGTCCTTGTGCAGCGCCCAATTTGGATCGCCAACGTGCGCGTAATCGCCCTTGGCCGTGCAACCCTGCCTGTCCATATCGCCAAGACGTGCGTACCACTGCTGTCACGATCACCTAGCCTCTGACGCCGATCGCCTTGATCGTGTAGCCCCGTATTATACCCGGTTGGGAATCTTCTTGAGTTATTCGTTACTCACCCGTATTTTGTGGTTTTGCACAAGTAACTAGGGCGCGAGACAGGATGGCTAAAGGAGGAGCTGCGGATCATGGAAACTGCTATTTGAACTCTGAGTTATTAAGTTTATGTTTTGTTGTCCTCTAAATGCATGTAGTTGGGCACGGAGCCCTTAGGATGTTTTCGATCGTTTTTTTGGATTAAGCGCTTTATTCCAAAGCTGTTTGGGTTTTCTTGAATGATTTGAATAAATCTCGATCGAGTAAGTTTTAAATTGTATTTAGCTTGGAGCAGTGCTTGGAAAACGAGGACAAGATCCAGGACTTTTTATGTTTGATTTTGAATGGATGTTTACCAGTTTTTAGTTTTATTCAAAATCTGGAAAGTGATCTTGCATAATATTTTCCATGTTTTTAAGCATGCATTGAGGTAAAGGCCTAGTTTAGGACCTCTTTCTGGTCGGGTCTTTACACCAGCCCCGTGCCGTGTGAGTTGCTTCCCACCGAGCCGAGTTCTGTTCGTATTTTACCTAAGGCCTATAGATTGTGATGCTTCTTTGTTTGTTTGTTAGGTTCCCGATAGCTAGCTCGGGTTCGGTTGCAGCTTAAGATCCTTCTTGTGTGTTGTTTTCCTTCTGACCCAAGTAAGGATTTCTTACCGGAGTTGTGTGAGCCCTGCGATATTTTCTGTGATTGTTGATTGTATGTATGTTTATGTGTATCAGCATGTTAGTGGATAGGGGCTGCATTGCAATTCAGTGGCATGATTCTCGTGTTATTTTTCATGTAAGTTCCATGCTAGGTTGTTCTGTTACGGCATGTTCGTTATCTCATTCTTGCTTCGTAGTATCATGCTAGGTTAATTGTTTCTGCTGAGCACGTGTTAGTATGTTTGATGTTAGTTGTTTTGTAAAGACCCTACTCGAAAGACGTCCTAAACTAGGCCTTTACCTTAATGCATGCTTTTAAAACTAATAATAATATGCAAGATTGCTTTCAGATTCGAATGAAAATAAAAACCTGTAAACATTCATGAAATAACCAATTATAAAATGTCCTGAAACCTGTCTCTGTTTCCAAGCACCTGTTCCAAGCTAAAAGTAGTTTAAAACATACTCTTATAAGAGATTTATTAAAAACATTCTAAACCCAAACAGTTTACAACAGTGCTAGAATCCAGAAACAATTAGAAAAAATCCTAAGGGCTCCGTGCCCAACTACATGCATTCAGAAGACCAAACCAAAAACATAAACATAAATTCAGAGTTAAAAGACAACAGGTTTCCATTATCGCAACTCCTCCTTACGCCATCCTGTCTCGCGCCCTGATTACCTATGGAAAACCACAAAATAAGGGTGAGTAACGAATTACCCAGTTAGAATCCCTAACCGGGGTACAATACGATACAACTGGTCATCTAGCAGCAAGTATGCAAGATATGAATACAACACAAAAGAGAGCACATCACTTTAATCCATACATAAATACCATGGATGCCATCTTACGGTCTTACTCTGGAAAACTACCCGTCATGTAGCGCATGCATCCTCGCCGCCCATCGGCGCCAGTGCGAGCCAAATTAGAGCCGTACAAACTGTCCGTCCAGCGCGTTAGCCGTGCGTGTGAGTTTCTCTCGACGGTAAGGATTGTGATAATTTTTGTGCTTGTTAGGTTCTCATTAGCTAGCTCGGGATCGATCGCAACTTAGGATTCTTGTGTGTAGTTGCCTTGAGGCCTGTAAGGATTTCTTCTTTGGAGTTGTGTGGGCCTGCGATATTATATGTGATTGTTGTTTGCATGCTTGTTTGTGTTTATGAGCATGTTTAGTGATAGGTGCTCTGTTTTGAATTCCCGACTGGCATGATTTCTTATGTTGTTTCTCATTTTAGTCCATGCTAGGTTGTTCCGTTCTAGCATGCTCGTTATCTATTCTTGCTTCGTAGTATCATGCTATGTTCGTTGTATCTATTGAGCACGTATTGGATTGTTTGTTGTTGATTTTATAGTTTAGAGTTTTGATAGGTAGCATCATCCGGGCCAGGATGCATAAAGTACCTTGCATCCATGGCAGGGACGTACGAGGCAGTACTCCGTCCATGATCCCCCTGTAGGGTTTAGCTAACCCTAACGGCAGGCCCCGCAATCTTGGGTGAGGGTGGCGATCGTTAAATGCCCCAGCGGTCGGGATGATGACATGGCATTGCGTTGTCCCGGCGGTTGGCGCGTCCTCGGCGTGTTTGGCGGTAGCCCTTGATTGCCACTGCTGGGGCAAGGGCGGCTTCACGGTGTAAGCCTACCATGGCCGGTTCCTTAGCCTCGAAGTGCGGTGGTTCGGGCTAACATAGTTCACGTGTCGGTCTCACACCCCTATGTCGGTGACACCGATTCGGAGATTTAGTTTGGCATGGTGGTGGACACAGGCGACTTGCCACTAGACCCGGCACCCCATGGTTTGCGTAGCATGCGATGCGCGCACACGCTCATTATAGCGCCGACTGAAGAGCTCCTCGGGATTGTGAGCCTGTGCACCTTTCGTATCGACATTAGACAGGTTGAGGCCGAGACTTGTTTCTCGTAAAGGATCGTATCGTGAGGTGGATTATTTCGGAGTAAGACCACGAGATGGCATCCAAAGTTTACATGTGGATTTAAGCTATGTGCTCTCTTACGTGTTTATATTCATAGCTTGCATACCTTTCTACTAGATGACCATGTATATCGTATTGTACCCGGTTGGGGATTCTTAATGAGTAATTCGTTACTCACCCTTATTTTGTGGTTTTCCACAAGTAACCAAAGGTGCGAGACATGGATGGGTGAAGGAGGAGCTGTGATCATGGAAACCATTTGTCGAACTCGAATTTTATCTATGATTCTTTATGTCTTATTTTCCTCTGAATGCATGTAGTGGGCATGGAGCCCTAGGTTGTTTTATGACTGCGTTTCGGATTCGAGCATTATTATGCTTGTTGGATGTTTTGAATGTTTTAAATAAATCTCTTATCGAGTAAGTTTTGGAAATGTATTTGTCTTGGAGCAGTGCTTGGAAACAGGGGACAGGTTTCAGGAATTTATGTTGACTTTTTAAATGGATGTTGTATGTTTTAGTTTTCACTTAGAATTCGAAAAACCATTCTTGCATATTGACTTTAGTTTTGAATGCATGCGTTGAGGTAAAGGCCCAGTTTAGAACCCCTTTTTGGGTCGGGTCTTTACACCCTATCAGGTGGCAATCAAGGGCTACTGCCGACACGCTGAGGTCGTGTCGACTGCCGGGGACAAGGCAATGCCTTGTCATTCCCCCGACCGTTGGGGCATTTAACGATCACGCCACCCTCGGTCAAGATTGCCTTTGGGCTGCCGTTAAGGTTAGCTAAACCCTAACGACGGATCAAGGACGGAGTACTGCCTCGCACGTCCCTGCCACGGATGCAAGTTACGTTATGCATCCTCGCCCGGATGATGCTACCTATCAGAACTCTAAGCTATAAATAGCTAACAGCAAACATACTATCACATGCTTAGCAGAATCAATGAACCTAGCATTGTACTACGAAGCAAGAATAGATAACGAACATGCTAGAACAGAACAACCTAGCATGGAACTAACGTGAGAAATTGAAAGAACCCGACCCAAAATGGACCTAAACCCAGTTCTTGCTAGCATGCTTGCAATTTTTAACTTTTATAACGTTAAAGGAAATAGCTCAAGATAAAACTTATTCAAACCTCAATAGAAAACATTCATTTAATAAGTTCCTTAAAACAAGCCTGGCCAATGTTTCAATAAAACAGTTTGAACAAGTCACAATAGTAAACAGTTAAATCACTCTAAAATCAATACAGTTATCCCAGCATGCTACTACAGAATGAAAGACTCAAAACATAAAAGACACAGAGTTCGCTGGCAGCTCCCTCCACTAGCCATTCCGGTGCTGTCCCAAGTTACCTGAAAGATAAGTAAGGGTGAGTATAAACATACTTAGTAAGAATCCCCAACCGGGGTACAATACGATACATCCATCATCTAGCATCCTAGTATACATGCAATCAGTTACCAGCACAGAAACTTTGCTCAACAAGCTAATCAAGTCAAGTCCAGAAACCTCGGAAGTCTCCTACTTCCGGCTTAGAGATTAGCCGCCATATCCTATTCCAACTAATGGGACAAAGTGCGTTATGTCCAACCTGATGGGACAAAGTGCGTTATGTCCAACCTGATGGGACAAACTGTGTTATGTCCAACCTGATCTATCAAATAAGTCTGGGAACTTCGGAAGTTTCCTACTCCCGATCTACTGATTGGCTCTCCTAACCAATCCCAAATGACATCCTCGAGGGTCTTTCTCCCTCGGCAAATCGATCAACGCAAAAGCTGATCCCGAATAGATGTCAGACACCCTCGAGGGTCTTTCTCCCTCGGCCAAATGACCAACTCAAAAGCTGATCCTGAATAGGTGTCCTCGGGGGCCTCTTACCCCCGGCCAGGCTAAACCCTAAGACAATGGGAGACTACCCGAGTCAAGCTCTAAACAAGAATAAGAATGGTGCCACTGATCTACAGTAGTGCAGAGCGCTCGGCACTCAGCTGTAGCAGCATGTACCACCGACCTCAAGTTAAGAACTGTCTCCGGGCAGGCTTGCACCCGTGACGGGTTCCACTCTAGCAGGTTACAAATTAGGCTTGTACCGATGCGGGAGCTAATTTGCACGTGCTGCCGGGGGGGCAGACAAAGTACGTTATGCCTCTCACTGATCCCGACTTGTGGGGACAAGATACGTTATGTCCACTCTCAGCCTCTGGAAGACAAGTCTAGCTAACTATCTAATATCACATAATATACATCCCTAGCCACTGAACATGCTTATCAAGAATACAGGAACAACCTAGCATGATACTACGCATTTAAACGGAGATTTCAGAACATTCTGGAAGGACAAACCTAGCATGGCACTAACATGTAGAAACATGGGCAAACATGCTAGCAGAGTTAAACAAGGAAACAATCCTATCTACTAACATGCTCATAACATATAAACAGAATGCAATCAAGACATATCGCAGGGCCCACACAACCCTGGTAAGAGATCCTTACCTGGAATAAGCAGAAATATAAACAGTAAAGTGCTCCTTGAGCTGCAGTGCCTCACAACCTAAAAGCATACAACATACAAATTAACCTAGCTAGCTAAACAATTATCTATCAACTACAAACTAGAAGCAAGGGAACAAGAGACTACCCCTACTAGCACTTCGTGCTCTCGGCCAAGCACCAAGGATAGAACCCTAAGAATCTCGGCCACAACATTTCCACACTTGATCTTGGCTAGGGCAACACAACAAGGATAACCAAGCTAGGCCTCGACTACTGTAAGAACCCGACCCAAACCATGGTCCTAAACCTAGGTTCTCACTCAGCATGCAAGTTAAATACTTCATCAAGAGGTTTAGTGCTCATATTTAAAACCTTTCAAAACATTTAAAAGCGGGGACACTTAAAACATAAACAACAACCTTCATTTAAGCAAAGCCAACAAAGTAAAACAAGCCTGGCCAGTGTTTATAAAATCATACAATACAATTTAAACAACTTTTAAAAATGTCCCCCTAGGACTCCTGTCCTTCTACATGCTGAACAAATTATGCAAACAATAAAAGACAGAGTGCCGGCGGCTCCCATGATAAATCAGCTCCCTCCGCTAGCCGTCCCGGTGCTGTCCCAAGTTACCTGGTGGAAAACCACAAAAATAAGGGTGAGTATAAACATACTCAGTAAGAATCCCCAACCGGGGTACAATACGTGTAAAGACCCGACCCAAAAGGGGTTCTAAATGGCCTTTACCCCAATGCATGTATTGAAAATAGAAGACATTATGAAAAACACATTTCGGATTCCAAGTAAAAACAGAAACATTCAACAACCAAAACATACATTTCTAAAAGCATACTACGATCGAGAGATTATTTAAACCATTAAAACATTCCACAAGTACAAATATCTTTGGAATGCATAAAGCGTAAGAAAACATCCACGGGGCTTTGTGCCCGTCTACATGCATTCAGGGGAAATAACAAAAGTCAAGAGTCATGATAAAATAAAATAGTCAGAGATGACAGCAGGATTCCATGATCACAGCTCCTCCTTCACCATCCTGTCTCCCGCCTTGATTACCGTGGAAAACCACGAGAATAAGGGTGAGTAACGAATTACCAGTAAGAATCCCCAACCGGGGTACAATACGATATACATGATCATCTAGAAGAATGTATGCAAGCTATGAGTACAAACATAGAGCGGAGCACATAGCTTAAGTCCACACTTGGACCTCGGATGCCAACTCGTGGTCTTAGTCCGGAAAATACCACAACACACTAAGCGCGCTATACGGGAACAAGTCGGCCTCGGCCTGTCTCTCTTGTCGATACGAAAGGTGCACTAGCTCAAGATCCCGAGGAGCTCTCCGATCGGGTTGTAATGAGCGTAAGGATGCACCGCGTGCTTCTACAGGACTATGGGGTGCCGGGTCCAGTGGCAAGCGCCCATATCCAGGATACCACGCCTAACTAAATCTCCGGATCGGTGTCAGCGACATAGGGGTGTGAGACACAGACACGTGAACTATGTCACCTGTACCACCGCACTTTGAGGCTAAGGGCAGGTCATGGTAGGCTTACACCGGGGAAGTGTCCTTACCTTAACGGTGGCAATCAAGGGCTCTTCTTGAACACGCCGAGACGCGTGCAATTTTGCAGGGGACTAGGCATTGCCAAGTCATCATCCCGACCGTTGGGGCATCGCTTAGACTACCACCCTCACCCAAGATTGCGGGGCCTACCGGTTGGGATAGCTAATCCCTCACGGGGTCCAAGGGCGGAGAACTCGTCTCGAACGTCCTTGCCATAGATGCAAGATACTTTATGCATCGGGCCCGGATGATGCTATCTACGAATTCTAAACCTTAACAATAATAACAATTCAATCAATGCAGTCCAATACGTGCTCAACAGATACAAGGAACCTAGCATGATACTACGAAGCAAGAACAGATATCGAACATGCTAGAATAGAACAACCTAGCATGGGATAACATGAGAAACAATACAAGAGTTCATGCCAGTCAGGAATTCAGAACAGAGCACCTAGGGCTAAACATGCTAGTAATCATACACAGGCTGTAACGACCCAGGTTTTTCTTTCCGGTCTTCTAGGTATGCCCTAGGGGTAATTTGGTAATTTGGTCAGGCCGACATGGTCGTTTGTGTCTTTTCCAGCTACTAAAATTATTGGATGGTTTATGTAGGTTTTTGGAGGAGTTTGAGGTTTGGTTGAGCAAGGTTTGATGCAAAAGTAAAAATAAAGGAAATTGTGCTACAGCCGGGGTTTGAACCCATGTCTCTTGGGAAGCTTGCAGAGATGTGTGCCAATTGAGCCATTAGGTGCTCTTGTTGCTCTTTCTGCATCACATCTTAGTTAACCTTGGATTTTGGAGCTTTGGTGCATTTGGTTAAATGAAATAGAATTAGGTCTTTCCATCTTCTTCTCCAAAACACCTCTTGGCCGCCCAAGCTCTCCATCTCCATAGCCTTGCCGATTCTTCATCCTTGCATCTCCTTGGGTTCGATCATCATCATTCCGGGTAGGTATTGATCTTCTTTTTCTTCTTCTCATCCGTTTGGTGTGCGTTTGGCCAAGTGAAAAGAGGTGTGTTGTGTGTGTTGTGTTGATTGCGACCCGGTAGAGTGTAGCCGAGCCAGAAGCCAGATCGCTCCCCGATCGCTCGCCGCGCCCAGATCTGTCCTAGCAGCCTTGCTGTTCGCCCGGCCCGGCAAAAGATCGCCCCTCGCCGTCGCCACGTCCGGCCCGATCGCCTGACGCCTGAACTGTCCCGGCCTTGCCTGTTCGGTCGCCCGAAGACAGATCGCCCGATCGCTCGCCGACGCCAGAGGTCTCGCCAGCGCCGCCGCGCGTCGGCCCGCGTCGCGTCGCCATCGCGCGCGCGCCTCGCGCGTCGCGTCGCCATCGCACGCCCTCGCCGTGTCGCTTGCGAATCGCCGCTGCGCCCGCGCGCCTTCGCCCAGGCGTTCGCCCGCGCGTATGTCGTCCTGCTGCCGTCGTGCGTGCGGTAGCGGCCGGCGGCGCGCGTCCTTGCCGTGCCCGGTAGCGCGGCCCTGTAGCGCCTCCTTGCCGTGCCGGCTTGCGGCACCGGCCTCAAGCTCGTGTCGTCGCGCGCGTGAGTTCCCCTAGCCGAGCTTGTTGTTCTATTGTTGTTTAGATATTTTAGATGCTGATTATTGTTGGTTTGCTAGGTTCCCTTTCGCTAGCTCGGGTTTGTTCCAGACTTAGGATTTGTGTGTAGAAGTCTTCCACCAAGGTAAGGATTTCTTTAAGGGGTTGTTTGGACCTGCGGTATATTTGTGATTGTTGTTTTGTATGCACCGTGTATGATTACTAGCATGTTTAGCCCTAGGTGCTGCTCATTGCAATTCTGATGGCATGAACTTTTGTATTGTTTCTCATGTTAGCCCATGCTAGGTTGTTCTATTCTAGCATGTTCGATATCTGTTCTCTGCTTCGTAGTATCATGCTAGGTTCTTTGTATCCGATGAGCACGTATTGGACCGCATTGATTGAATCGTTATTATTGTTAAGGTTTAGAATTGAGGTAGATAGAATCATCGGGCCCGATGCATAAAGTATCTTGCATCTATGGCAAGGGCGTTCGAGACAGTTCTCCGTCCTTGGACCCCGTGAGGGATTAGCTATCCCAACCGGTAGGCCCCGCAATCTTGGGTGAGGGTGGCATCGTTAAATGCCCCAGCGGTCGGGATGATGACTTGGCATTGCCTCGCCCCCGGCGATCGACACGTCCTCGGCGTGTTCGGCCGTAGCCCTTGATTGCCACTGTTAGGGCAAGGACCGCTTCTGGTGTAAGCCTACCACGGCCGGTTCCTTAGCCTCAAGTGCGGTGGTACGGTGACATAGTTCACGTGTCCGTGTCTCACACCCTATGTCGGTGACACCGATCCGAGAGATTTAGTTAGGCATGGTGGATCGAACACGGGCGAGCTTGCCACTAGACCCGGCACCCCGAGTTTGCGGTGAGCATGCGGTGCGCGCTTACGCTCATTACTGTAGCGACCGAGAGCTCCTCGGGATCTTGAGCGAGTGCACCTTTCGTGATCGGCGAGGCGGCCGAGGCGGGACTTGTTCCCGTATAGCGCGTTTAGTGTGTTGTGGTATTTCCGGACTAAGACCACGAGATGGCATCCGAGGTCCAAGTGTGGACTTAGCTTTGTGCTCCGCTCGTGTTTGTGCTCATAGCTTGCATACATTCTTCTAGATGATCATGTATATCGTATTACCCCCGGTTGGGATTCTTACTGGGTAATTCGTTACTCACCCTTATTCTCGTGGTTTTCCACGGGTAATCAAGGCGGAGACAGGATGGTGAAGGAGGAGCCGTGATCATGGAACCTCTTTGTCATCTCCGATTATTCTATTTTATTTATCATGACTCTTCACTTTTTATTATTTCCCCTGAATGCATGTAGACGGGCACAGAGCCCCAGGA
This sequence comes from Sicyos edulis, assembly GCA_036507275.1. NCBI lineage: Eukaryota > Viridiplantae > Streptophyta > Magnoliopsida > Cucurbitales > Cucurbitaceae > Sicyos > Sicyos edulis. The sequence continues at coordinate 52,339,366 of CM071846.1, read as the reverse complement.
TGTTTTCTTACGTTTTATGGATTCCAAGATATTTGCACTTGTGGATTGTTTTAATGGTTTAAATAAATCTCGATCGAGTATGCTTTTAGAAATGTATGTTTGGGTTGTTGAATGTTTCTGTTTTTACTTGGGATCCAAATGTATTTTTCATAATGTCTTTTATTTTCACTACATGCAATGGGGTAAAGGCCCATTTAGAGCCCCTTTTGGGTCGGGTCTTTCTGATTGGTATCGAGCTCAGAGTCATAGATTACAGAGGCCCGACCTTTTGTTGTAGGTCGTTTTCCATGATCATCAAGACTGAGCGGTCATCAGTACGCCTAGATTTATTGTTTTAGAAAGGAAAAGGGTTAAGAATTTACAATACCTATCATCTAGTGTATGCCTTGTTTGGTGTTGTGGAATGGTGACAAGCGAGTGTTTTGATTCGTTGTTGGTTTGGATGTAGATCGCCAAAGATGCGATCCGCATCGGAGAGGAGGTTCGAGAGCAGTCGAGGTATCGAGGATCGGATCTCGATGCATCGCAGGACATCGTCCCAAGCCGACATCGATGGCATTCCACCAAAGCAGCCTCCTCTGTTACGCCTAGAGCGGGCGTTGAGGCGATCGAGCGCCGTGAGATCGCTCCTGGAGCAGAGTTTCTTGAGTCTATGAGGGCTTTTATGGTCGCATGTTGAGTGACCAGAGGGCGAGACCAGAGCCTTGTTGGCGTATGGCAATGGAAGAGTCCCGAGCCCGGATCGAGCGGTGACTCGATTGGTTCAAGAGAGCTCGATAGCACCCCCACTCCTCAGAGCAAGTAGCCCCAGAGGCGGATATGGAGGGTGCCGAGGAATTGGGTAGGTGGTGAAGGATTTTGTGAAGTGGAAGCCGAGAAGTTTGATGCCACCGGTGATGCGTTAGCGGCCCGGTGGATTGCCCATTTGGAGTACACCTTCCCGATCATGGTGTGCCCCGATATTCGAGAGGCCGAGATGTGCGGCTCATGTGCTAAGAGGCACAAATGAGATGGTGGTGGGAGTCCACCTTGAGCGAGAGACCGGTGGGTCTCCACCCGCTACCGGGAGTTCTTCAAGGTGAGTTCAAGGTAAAGTTCATCGGTGATGAGGCTCAAGAGAAGATGGTGGAGCTCTTCCGAACACAGGCGTGGTTACGATTCCATTGAGGAATATGAGCGCAAGTTCTCGGAGTATGGATATTTTGCTCCTCGATTGATTGCCACCGGAGTCAAGATTCGGAAGTTCATATCTGGATTGAGGCGGTGTTTCCCGAGATGTCGTGGCTCGTGCCCCCGACACTTATGCTAGGGCTGTCGATTAGCCACGATCTATAATGGGAAGTATCTGCCGAGCGGGTTGTTGCCGCTCTGTTGGCGTCTGTCCCAGCGGTGTGGGGCGTAAGAGGAAGTTTGACTTTCGGGAGGCGGCCAGCGCCGCCAAGGGCGATTCGAAGCAGAGATCACGGAGAGCTCCGGTCCGTTTCCATCCCCGACAGCGAGGAGGACCTGTGCGCGATTTCCGCTTGTGCTACTTTGTGGGAAAGTCCACGCCGGAGCTTGTCACCGACCTAGATTGTGCTTCCGTTGTGGTAGAGAGGGGCACATGGCCCGTTTTTGTGATCACCCGGCTATGGCGGCTCAACACCAATGCAGCAGATAGGGTCGAGTGTTTGCTACGACCGTCAGAGGCCGAGCGCACGGATGCCGCTGTAAGAGTGCGCTTCTTGTTTTAGATCATCGCGCATTTGTCTTGTTTGATTCTGGTTCCACGCATTCATTTGTATCTGTGTTGTTTGGTTGAGCATGCTAAGTTGAGATTAGAGCCTCTAGGTTTTGAGTTATCTCTGTTGCAACTCCTTCGGGAGTTAGTATGTTGGCTAGAGATAAGATTAAGGATGGCCGGATCGAGATATCCGGAGAGTGGCTTGTGGCTACGCTCATAGTTACGCCTATGAGCGATTTTGATGTGATTCTTGGTATGGAGTGGTTAGTTTGCTAACCACGCGTTGATTGACCGCCACCGGAAAGAAGTAGTGTTCAGCCGCTGTGTCGCCTGACTTTAAGTTTCGTGGAGTCCAGTGGTGGAGTTTGCCGCCCGATGGTGTCACCGTGAAAGCTCGTCGTTTGCTAGCTCATAGAGCTTGGGGCTATCTAGCCAAGTTGTGCGGGAAGAGCCGCCTCATTGTCTGTTGATCAGCACGGCCGTGCAGGGGAGTTTGCGGACGTGTTTTCGAGGAGTTACGGGGTTGCCCCAAAGAGAGAGGTTGACTTCACAATTGAGCTCGAGCCGAGGACCCTCCCTATCTCGAAGGCTCCTTATCGTATGGCTCCAGTGAGTTAAAGGAAATCAAGATTCGATTGCAGGAGATGTTAGACCGAGGGTTCATCCGTCCAAGTGTGTCCCCGTGGGAGAAACACGATTCTGTTTGTGAAAAAGAAGGATGGTTCTATGCGCTTATGTATTGATTACCGCGAGCTTAATAAGGTGATGTTGAAGAATAAGTATCCGTTGCCCCGTATCGATGATTTGTTCTATCGGCCGGGGAGCTTCGTGTTCTCCAAGATAGATCCGAGATCCGGTTACCATCGATTGCGGATCGGGGATGCCGACATTCCTAAGACGACTTTCGAGTCCGGATATGGTCACTATGAGTTTGTGGTTATGTCGTTTGGATTGACCAATGCCCCATTTGCGTTCATGGACATGATGGATAGGGTGTTCAAATCATTTTTGGACACTTCCGTCATTGTGTTCATTGACGATATTCCGATTTATTCGAGGTCTAAAGAAGACCATGCAGAGCAGCATTGGGGCGAGTATTGGCGGCTTTGAGGGAAAACCACTTTATGCGAAGTTTTCCAAATGTGATTCTGGTTGGAGCAGTGGCCTTCCTAGGCCACGTGGTTTTGAGAGATGGTATAGCCGTGGACCCCGCGAAGATTGAGGCCGTGAGTTCTGGGCCAAGCCGACTTGGGATTGCCGAGATTCGCGACTTTCTGGTTTGGCAAGTTACTACCGTCGGTTCGTCAAGGACTTCTCGCTTTAGCCTCGCCTCACTCGTCGGCGAGGAAGGGTGTCGAGTTTGTTTGGGACAATGGGTGTGATGAGAGCTTTGCTGTGCTCAAGCGCGCTTTGACTTCAAAGACTGTTGGCGATCCGGAGGGACAGTGGTTTCGTGGTCTACTGAGTGATGCTTCCAAGTTTGGATTAGGTTGTGTGTTGATGCAAAGACGGAAGGTCATTGCCTATGCTTCCCACACCAAGCCGTATGAGCAGAACTACCCGACCCATGATATGGAGTTGGCAAAGCAGTGGTGTTTGCAATCAAGATTTGGAGGCATTACGTATGGTGAGCGGATTCGAGATGTTTACCGATCACCGAGCCTCAAGTATCTGTTTACTCGAAGGAGTTGAATATGAGGCGAGAGGAGATGGTTAGAGTTGGTAAAGGATTATGATCTGCGAGATTTTGTACCATCAGGGGTAAAGCCAATGTAGTGGCCGATGCTTTGAGCGAAAGACGCCGCACTCTGCGGCGTTGTTGAGTTCCCACCAGGTTGCGAGAGAGAGAGTTCGAGCGGGCCGAGGTTGCAAGTGTTGTTGGGAGAGGTTACCGCTGTGGTAGCTCGATTGGATCTGCTCACCGGCCGATTCGGCAAATGGATTATAGACACCCGGTTGGGTGACCCCGCACTTAAGAGATTGGTTGATGAGTCGATCTTGACGGTGACTTTGACTTTGTGTATTCACCGCATGCTGGGTTGACTTATAGAGGCCGGTTGTGTGTTCCGGACATTGCAGTTTGCGAGCCGAGTTGCTCTCTGAGGCCCACAGCCCCCTTTTGCTTGGCACCGGGGTACCAAGATGTATCAGACCTTAAGCTGGACCTTCCGTGGATGGGAATGAAGAGAGATGTGGCGAGTTTGTCGTAGGTGTCTCACTTGTCGAAGAAGTGAAGGCACCTGCACAGGCCACCGTTTGTTTATTGCGACCATCGAGTGTACCCAGTGGAAATGGGAAGAGATCTCCATGGACTTTATATCCGGTTTGCCAAGGACTCGAGGAAGTTCTCTCGATTTGGGTGATAGTCGACCGTTTGATTCAAGAGCGCACACTTCATTCCCGGTGAGAGACACTTATACCGTGGAACAGTGGGCGCACTGCTTTTGGAGCAGATTATCCGTTATCATGGTGTGCCGGTGAGGATTGTGTCCGATCGTGACTCGCGGTTCACTTCTCGTTTTCGAGAGCGCTCCAGAAGGGTTTGGGCACAGAGTGCGCCAAAGACTGACTTTTCACCCTCAGACGGATGGTGGTCGATCGAGAGAGTGAATCGATTCTCGAGGATATGTTGAGGGCTTGTGTGTTGGATTTCCCAGCGATTGGGACCAGATTCTGCATTTTGATGGAGTTTGCCTATAACAATAGTTACCAATGATTTATCTGAGATGGCTCCATTCGAGGCATTGTATGGTAAGCGTTGTCGGTCCCCCGTGGTTCGGGAAGAGGTTGGCGATAGATGTGTTTTGGGTCCCGAGTTATCGCAGTTGACCAATGGTGCGCAATCGTAAGATTAGGGCTCGTATGTTGACAGCTCGAGTAGGCAGAAGAGTTACGCCCGATGTTCGGCGCCGAGATTTGGAGTTTGAGGTTGGTCAACATGTGCTCCTTAAGGTTGCTCCGATGCGAGGTGTTACGAGGTTTGGTAAGCGTGGGAAGTTGAGTCCCGTTTTGTTGGTCCATTTGAGATCCTAGAGAGGATTGGCAGAGTTGCTTACCGGTTAGCCCTACCTCCGTCACTATCACGGTGCATAGTGTTTTTCATGTATCGATGTTGAGGCAAAGATGTGCCGGACCGTCGCACATTGTGGACTTTGAGCCTTTGCGGTGAATGAGGATTTGAACTTCGAGGAGAAGCCGGTGAGGATCCTTGCCTTTGAGACCAAGACGTTGCGTAATCGCGAGATTCGTTTAGTAAAGGTTCGATGGAAGAATCGGGTTCGAGGAAGCCACTTGGGAGCGGGAAGACGAGATGAGGTTGCATTACCCCGAAAGTCATTTGTTGTTTTAAGGACTTTCGAGGACGAAAGTCATAAAAAGAGAGGAATATTGTAACGACCTGTGTTTTTCTTCCCGGTCTTCGGTATGCCCTAGGGGTAATTTGGTAATTTGGTGGGCCGTCGGGTCGTTTGTGTCTTTTCAGTTACTAAAATTATTGGATGGTTTTTGTAGGTTTTGGAGGGGTTTGTGGTTTGGTTTGAGCAAGGTTTGATGCAAAAGTAAAAATAAAGGAAATTGTGTTGCACTGGGTTTGAACCGGGTCTCCTGGGAAGCTTGTAGAGAGGTGTGCCAATTGAGCCATTAGGTGCTCTTGTTGCTCTTCTCGCATCACATCTTAGTTAACCTTGGATTTTGGAGTTTTGGTGCATTTGGTTAAATGAAATAGAATTAGGTTATTCCATCTTCTTCTCCAAAACACCTCTTGGCCGCCCAAGCTCTCCATCTCCATAGCCTTGCCGATTCTTCATCCTTGCATCTCCTTGGGTTCGATCATCATCATTAGGGTAGGTATTGATCTTCTTTTTCTTCTTCTCATCCGCTTGGTGTGCGTTTGGCCAAGTGAAAAGAGGTGTGTTGTGTGTGTTGTGTTGATTGCGGCACGGAGTGTAGCCGAGCCAGCAAAGACAGATCGCCGATCGCGCAGACGCGCCAGATCTGTCCTAGCAGCCTTGCTGTTCGCCCCAAGAAGACAGATCGCCTCGCTGCCGACACGTCCGGACCGACGCTTCGACGCCCAGACTGTCCCAAAGAGCCTTGCTGTTCGCCAAAGAAGACAGATCCCCGTCGCCAGACGCAGAGGTCTCGCCGCGCCAGCGCCCAGCCGGCCGCGCGCCTATCGCGCGCCGCAGCGCCCTCGCCGCGTCGCGTATCGCCACGCCACGCCCTCGCCGTGTCCGCTTGCGAAGCCGCTCGCCCGCGCCAGCCGCGACGTTCGCCTGGCGCGCGAGCCGCTCGCGTGTCGTGATCATCGCGCACGCCGGCGCCCGCGCGCCTTCGCCAGACGCTCGCGCGCGCCGCATCCTCGCTGTGCCCTGCCGTGCGGTGCCGCGGCGCGGCGCCAAGCAGCGTCTTGTTGTGCCCGGTAGCGGCCGGTAGCTGGCGTCCCTGCCGTGCCCGGCTTGCTGCAGCAGACCCCAAGCTCGTGTCGTCGCGCGCGTGAGTTCCCGAGCCGAGCTTGCGTTCTATTGTTGTTTAGATATTTTAGATGCCGATTATTGTTGGTTTGCTAGGTTCCCGCTCGCTAGCTCGGGTTTGTTCCATGACTTAGGATTTGTGTGTAGAAGTCTTCCACCAAGGTAAGGATTTCTTACCAGGGGTTGTGTGGACCTCATGGTATATTTGTGATTGTTGTTTTGTATGCTCGTGTATGATTACTAGCATGTTTAGCCCTAGGTGCTCTGCTCGAATTCTCGATCGCATGAACTCTTGTATTGTTTCTCATGTTAGCCCATGCTAGGTTGTTCTATTCTAGCATGTTCGATATCCTCATTCTTGCTTCGTAGTATCATGCTAGGTTCTTTGTATCCGATGAGCACGTATTGACTCGCATTGATTGAATCGTTATTATTGTTAAGGTTTAGAATTGAGGTAGATAGAATCATCCGGCCCGATGCATAAAGTATCTTGCATCTATGGCAAGGACGTTCGAGACAGATTCTCGAGTCCTTGGACCCCGTGAGGGATTAGCTATCCCAACCGGTAGGCCCCGCAATCTTGGGTGAGGTGGCGGATCGTTAAATGCCCCAACGGTCGGGATGATGACTTGGCATTGCCTCGCCCTCGACAAATCGACACGCCCCTCGGCGTGTTGGCCGTAGCCCTTGATTGCCACTGTTAGGCAAGGACCGCTTCTCGGTGTAAGCCTACCACGACCGGTTCCTTAGCCTCAAAGTGCGGTGGTACAGCCGACATAGTTCACGTGTCCGTGTCTCACACCCTATGTCGGTGACACCGATCCGTAGATTTAGTTAGGCATGGTGGATCGAACACCAGGCAGCTTTGCCACTAGACCCTGCACCCCGAGTTTGCGAGAGCATGCGGTGCGCGCTTACGCTCATTACAAATGCCGGACGGAGAGCTCTCGGGATCTTGAGCCAGTGCACCTTCGTGATCGATGATGAGGCGGCCGAGGCCGGGACTTGTTCCCGTATAGCGCGTTTAGTGTGTTGTGGTATTTCGGACTAAGACCCCGAGATGGCATCCGAGGTCCAAGTGTGGACTTAGCTTTGTGCTCCGCTCGTGTTTGTGCTCATAGCTTGCATACATTCTTCTAGATGATCATGTATATCGTATTGTACCCGGTTGGGGATTCTTACTGGTAATTCGTTACTCACCCTTATTCCGTGGTTTTCCACGGGTAATCAAGGTGGAGACAGGATGGTCAAGGAGGAGCCGTGATCATGGAACCCGCTTGTCATCTCCGATTATTCTATTTTATTTATCATGACTCTTCACTTTTTATTATTTCCCGAATGCATGTAGACAGGCACAGAGCCCCAGGATGTTTTCTTACGTTTTATGGATTCCAGCATATTTGCACTTGTGGATTGTTTTAATGGTTTAAATAAATCTCCGATCGAGTATGCTTTTAGAAATGTATGTTTGGGTTGTTGAATGTTTCGTTTTTACTTGGGATCCAAATGTATTTTTCATAATGTCTTTTATTTTCACTACATGCATTGGGGTAAAGGCCCATTTAGAGCCCCCTTTGGGTCGGGTCTTTACATGCATACAAAACAACAATCACAAATATACCGCAGGTCCACACAACCCCTGTGAAGAAATCCTTACCTTGGTGGAAGACTTCTACACACAAATCCTATTTGCGGAACAATCCCGAGCTAGCGAGCGGGAACCTAGCAAACCAACAATAATCAAGCATCTAAAATGTCTAAACAACAATAGAACAGCAAGCTCGGCTCGGAACTCACGCGCGCACGACGACACGAGCTTGGAGCCGCGGCAAGCCGGGCACGGCAGGTCGGGCGACGCGGCAGGACGGCGCCGCCGCGCTACCGGCACGGAACGGCAGGACGCGGCGCTGGCGCGCTACCGCACGACACGGCGAAGCCGCCGGCAGGACGCGCGACGCGGCGAACGTCTTGCGCGCGGCGGGCGAAGCGAGCGACGGCCGACGCGCGGCGCTGGCGAGGCCTCTCGCGCGCGGCGAAGCGACGGGCGAGGATGAACGACGATCACGGGCTGCCGCCGGGCGCGATCGGGCGTCGGCGAGCGATCGGGCGAGGACGAACGACGATCTGGCCGCTGGCTGGCGCGATCTCGGGCGCGGCGATGATGGTCGCTTCCTCCTCTCTACCGGGCCGCAACCAACACAAACACACACACACCCTACATCTTACCGTCGGCCAAGCATCAAAACCAAATGAGGAGATGAAGAGGATGAAGACTTACCGGAATGATGATGATCGAACCCAAGGAGATGCAAGGGAAGAAGAATCGGCAAGGGCTATGGAGAGAGGGAGCTTGTGCGGCCAAGAGGAGTTTTGGAGAAGAAGATGGAATAAACCTAATTCTATTTCATTTAACCAAATGCACCAAAACTCCAAAATCCAAGGTTAACTAAGATGTGATGCAGAAAGAACAACAAGAGCACCTAATGGCTCAATTGGCACACATCTCTACAAGCTTCCCAGAGACCCGGTTCAAACCCCTACTGCAAAGACAAATCCCTTTATTTTTACTTTTGCAACAAACCTTCCTCAAACCAAACCACAAACCCCTCAAAAACCTACATAAAACCATCCAATAATTTTAGTAATCGAAAAGGCACAAACGACTCGACGGCCCGACCAAATTACCAAATTACCCCTAGGGCATACTGGAAGACCGGGAAGAAAAACCTGGTCGTTACAATATTCCCTCCTTTTATGACTTTCGTCCTCTAAAGTCCTTAAGACATGAAATGACTGTGGTAATGCAACCTCATCTCGCCTTCCCGCTCCCAAGTGGCTTCCTCGTAACCCCGATTCTTCCATCGAACCTTTACTAAACGAATCTCGCGATTACGCAACGTCTTGGTCTCAAAGGCAAGGATCCTCACCGCTTCTCCTCAAGTTCAAATCCTCATTCAGATTGCAAAGGCTCAAAGTCCACAATGTGCGACGGGTCCGGCACATACCGCCTCAACATCGATACATGAAAAACACTATGCACCACCGATAGTGACGGAGGTAGGGCTAACGGTAAGCAACTCGCCAATCCTCTCTAGGATCTCAAATGGACCAACAAAACGGGGACTCAACTTCCCACGCTTACCAAACCTCGTAACACCTCGCGACGGAGCAACCTTAAGGAACACATGCCGACCAACCTCAAACTCCAAATCTCGACGCTAACATCGGCGTAACTCTTCTCGCGCTCTCGCTTTGTCAACATACGAGCTCTAATCTTCTCGTGACCGCACCATTGGTCAATCGCAGAACTCGGGACCCAAAACTCGTCTATCACCAACCTCTTCCCGAACACGGGGGACCGGCTAACGCTTACCATACAATGCCTCGAATGGAGCCATCCGATCGCCGATCGTAATCGTTGTTATAGGCAAACTCCATCAAGCACAGACATCTGGTCCCAATCGCACTGGAAATCCAACACACAAGCCCTCAACATATCCTCGAGAATCGATTCACTCTCTCACCGACCATCCGTCCGAGGGTGAAAAGTCAGTGTCTTAAATCGCACTCTGTGCCCAAACCCTTCTCGAGCGCTCTAAACGAGAAGTGAACCGCGAGTCACGATCGGACACAATCCTCACCGGCACTCCATGATAACGGATGATCTCGCCAAAAGCAATTGCGCCCCATCGCTCCACGGTATAAGTGTCTCTACCGGAATGAAGTGTGCGCTCTTGGTCAAACGGTCGACTATCACCCAAATCGAGAGAACTTCCCTGAGTCCTCGGCAACCTGCAGATAAAGTCCATGGAGATCTCTTCCCATTTCCACTGGGTACACTCGGCTGGTCGCAAACAAACCAGTGGCCTCTCTGCTGGGTGCCTTCACTTGCCGACAAGTGAGACACCTACCGACAAACTCGCCACATCTCTCTTCATTCCCATCCACCGTAAGGTCCGCTTAAGGTCTCGATACATCTTGGTACCCCGGTGCCAAGCAAAAGGGGAGCTGTGGGCCTCCGAGCAACTCGCCGCAAAACTCGCAATATCCGAACGCACAACCGCCTCTATAAGTCAACCCACCGATCGTGAATATACAAAGTCAAAGTCACCGTCAAGACTAACTCGCTCAACCAATCTCTTAAGTGCGGGTCACCTAACCGATCGTCTATAATCCACGCCTAATCGACGGCTAAATAATCCAATCGAGCAACAATTCAAGCGGAACCTCACCCAACAACATCGCAACCTCGGCCCGCTCAACTCTCTCTCCGCAACCGGGCTGGAAATCAACAACGCCAGAGTGCGACGTCTTTCTACTTAAAGCATCGGCCACTACATTGGCTTTACCCGGATGGTACAAAATCTCGCAGATCATAATCCTTTACCAACTCTAACCATCTCCTCTCGCCTCATATTCAACTCCTTCTCGAGTAAACAGATACTTGAGGCTCGTGATCGGTAAACATCCGAATCCGCTCACCATATGTAATGCCTCCAAATCTCAAAGGTGCAAACACCATCGCCGCTAACTCCATATCATGAGTCGGGTAGTTCGCTCATACGGCTTCAGTGACGGGAAGCATAGGCAATGACCTTCCCGCGGCCGCATCAACACACAACCTAATCCAAACTTGGAAGCATCATCAGAGACCACGAAACCACTGTCCTCCGGATCGCCAACATCGGTGCCGATGTCAAATCGCGCTTGAGCTCGCAAAGCTCTCATCACACCGCTATCCCAAACAAACTCGACACCCTTCCTCGTCGGGACGAGTGAGGGGCGAGGCTAAAGCGAAAAGTCTTGACGAACCGACGGTAGTAACTCGCCAAACCTCGAAAGCCGCGAATCTCGGCAATCGAAGTCGGCTTGGCCCATGAACTCACGGCCTCAATCTTCGCGGGGTCCACGGCTATACCATCTCTCGAAACCACGTGGCCTAGGAAGGCCACCGCTCCAACCAGAATCACATTTGGAAAACTTCGCATAAAGCCGTTTTCCTCAAAGCCGCCAATACTCGCCTCAAATGCTCTGCGTGGTTAGCAGACTAACCACTTCATACCAAGAATCACATCAAAACCGCTCATAGGCGTAACTATGAGCGTAGCCACAAGCAACTCTCCGGATATCTCGATCCGACCATCCCTAATCTTATCTCTAGCCAACATACTAACTCCCGAAGGAGTTGCAACAGATAACTCAAAACCTAGAGGCTCTAGTCTCAACTTAGCATGCTCAAGAAACAACACGAGATACAAATGAATGCGTAGAACCGTAATCAAACAAGACAAATGCGCAGTTGATCTAAAACAAGAAGCGCACCGCCACAGCCGCGGCATCCGTGACGCTCGGCCTCCGACGGTCGTAGCAAACACCCGACTCGCCTGCTGCGCCTGGCCGAGGACGTAAAACGGATCATATGTCCTCTTTACCACAACGAAAACACACTCTGGCCCCGCCTCGCAAGCTCGGTGTGGGTCCTCCCGCAAGAAGCACAAGCAGAACTCGCTCGGACCGCCGGGCGAGGCCGAAACGGATCGGGCCCTGCGCCGATCCCGGTTTTGAATCGCCCTTGGCGACGCCGCCGCCACCCCTAAACTCAAACTTCCTCTTCTCGCCCCACCGCACCTGAACAGACGCCGAACAGAGCGGCGACAATCCGCTCAACAGGATACTTCCCATTATAAATGGTGGCTAATCGCACCGCTCTAGCATAAGTGTCGTGGGCCCGAGCCCCGACATCATCCGGGAAACACCGCTCAATCCAGATATGAACTTCCGAATCTTCACTCCGAGGTGGCAATCAACCGAGGAGCAAAATATCCATACTCCGAGAACTTGCGCCATATTCCTCAATGGTATCGTAACCCCGCGCTGTCAGGTTCCGGAAGAGCTCCACCATCTTCTCTTGAGCCTCATCACCGATGAACTTTACCTTGAACTCATCCTTGAAGAACTCCCTGTAGCGGGTGGAGACACGGTGGTCTCTCGCTCAAAGTGGACTCCCACCACCATCTCGCGTGCCTCCCGGCACATGAGCCGCACACCTCGGCCTCTCGAATATCGGGGCACACCATTATCGGGAAGGTGTACTCCAAATGGGCAATCCACAGGCCGCCGCTAACGCATCACCGGTGGCATCAAACTTCTCAGCTTCCACTTCACAAAATCCTTCACCACCTACCCAATTCCTCGGCACCTCGCCATATCGCCTCTGGGCTACTTGCTCCGAGGAGCCGGAGGTGCTACTTGAGCTCACTTGAACCAATCGAGCCACCGCTCGATCTGGGGCTCGGACTCTTGGTTGCTACGCCAACAAGGCTCTGGTCTCTCGCTCTGGTCACTCAACATGTCGACCATAAAAGCCCTCATAGACTCGGCAAACTGCGCCCCAGGAGCGATCTCACGGCGCTCGATCGCCTCAACGCCCGCCTAGGCGTAACAGAGGAGAGGCCTGGTGGAATGCCATCGGTGTCGGCTTGGGACGATGTACTGCAGATGTCGAGATCCGATCCCCGATACTCGACCGCTCTCGAACCTCCTCTCCCGATGCGACGGATCGCATGTTGGCGATCTACATCCAAACCAACAACGAATCAAAACTCGCTGTCACCATTCCACAACACCAAACAAGGCATACACTAGATGATAGGTATTGTAAATTCTTAACCCTTTTCCTTTCTAAAACAATAAATCTAGGCGCACTGATGATCGTCGGAGTGCCGATGATCATGGAAAAAACGACCTACAACAAAAGGTCAGTCTACAGAATCTATGACTCGAGCTCGATACCAATCAGAAAGACCGACCCAAAAAGGGGTTCTAAATGGCCGTTACCCCAATGCATGTATTGAAAATAGAAGACATTATGAAAAACACATTTTGATTCCAAGTAAAAACAGAAACATTCAACAACCAAAACATACATTTCTAAAAGCATACTGACGATGAGATTATTTAAACCATTAAAACATTCCACAAGTACAAATATGCTGGAATGCATAAAACGTAAGAAAACATCATCGGGCTTTGTGCCCGTCTACATGCATTGTGGGAAATAACAAAAGTCAAGAGTCATGATAAAATAAAATAGTCGAGAGATGACAAAGCAGGATTCCATGATCACACTCCTCCTTCACCATCCTGTCTCCCGCTTGATTACGTGGGAAACCACAGAATAAGGGTGAGTAACGAATTACCAAAGAAGAATCCCCAACCAGGGTACAATACGATATACATGATCATCTAGAAGAATGTATGCAAGCTATGAGTACAAACATAGAGCTTGAGCACATAGCTTAAGTCCACACTTGGACCTCTGATGCCAACTCGTGGTCTTAGTCGGAAAATACCACAACACACTAAACGCGCTATACGGAACAAGTCCCGCCACCGCACATCATCGCCGATCTGAAAGGTGCACTAGCTCAAGATCCCGAGGAGCTCTCCGGTCGTGCGTGTAATGAGCGTAAGGATGCACCGCGTGCTTCTACAGCACTATGGGGTGCCGGTCCAGTGGCAAGTCGCCCATATCCGGATACCACGCCTAACTAAATCTCCGGATCGGTGTCACTAACATAGGGGTGTGAGACTCGGACACGTGAACTATGTCACTGTACTCACCGCACCGAGGCTAAGGAACGGTCATGGTAGGCTTACACCAGAAGCCGTCCTTACCTTAACAGTGGCAATCAGGGCTACCGCCGAACACGCCGAGGACGTGCTTGCCGCCGGGGACTAGGCATTGCCAAGTCATCATCCCGACCGCTGGGGCATCGCTTAGACTACCACCCTCACCCAAGATTGCAGGGCCTACCGGTTGGGATAGCTAATCCCTCACGGGGTCCAAGGACTGAGAACTGTCTCGAACGCCCTTGCCATAGATGCAAGATACTTTATGCATCGGCCCTGATGATGCTATCTACCCGAATTCTAAACCTTAACAATAATAACAATTCAATCAATGCACCAATACGTGCTCAACAGAGATACAAGGAACCTAGCATGATACTACGAAGCAAGAACAGATATCGAACATGCTAGAATAGAACAACCTAGCATGGGCTAACATGAGAAACAATACAAGAGTTCATGCCAATCGAGAATTGCAACAGAGCACCTAGGGCTAAACATGCTAGTAATCATACACAGCATACAAAACAACAATCACAAATATACCGCAGGTCCACACAACCCCGGTGAAGAAATCCTTACCTTGGCGGAAGACTTCTACACACAAATCCTAAGCTACGGAATAATCCCGAGCTAGCGAAAGCGGGAACCTAGCAAACCAACAATAATCAAGCATCTAAAATGTCTAAACAACAATAGAATGACAAGCTCGGCCGGGAACTCACGCGGCAAGACGACACGAGCTTAGAGCTGGCCGCAAGCCGGGCACGGCAGGACGCGCTACCGGCCGCGCGCGGCACGGCACGGCAAGACGACAGTGGACGCGCGCTGGCCGCGCTACCGCACGACACGGCACGGATGCACGGCAGGACGCGCGACGCCGCGGCGAAGCGTCTGGGCGAAGGCGCGCTGGCGCCGGCGTGGCGATGCGCGGACACGGCGAGCCGCCGGCAGGACGCGCACGCGGGCGAACGTCTTGGCGGTGGGGCGAGCGACGCGCCGACGCGCTGGGCGCTGGCGAGGGCCTCGTGGCGTCGCGATCGATCGGGCGAGGACGAATGACGACCGGGCTTCGCCTGGCGCGATTCGCGGCGCGGCGAGCGATCGGCGAGGACGAACGACGATCTGGGCTGGCTGGCTGGCGCGATTCGGGCGCGCGCGATGATGGTTGCTCCTCTCCGGGCGGGCAACCAACACAAACACACACACACCCTACATCTTACCTTGGCCAAAGATCAAAAACCAAATGAGGAGATGAAGAGGATTAAGACTTACCGGAATGATGATGATCGAACCCAAGGAGATGCAAGGGAAGAAGAATCGGCAAGGGCTATGGAGAGGAGAGCTTGTGCGGGCAAGAGGAGTTTTGGAGAAGAAGACGGAATAAACCTAATTCTATTTCATTTAACCAAATGCACCAAAACTCCAAAATCCAAGGTTAACTAAGATGTGATGCAGAAAGAACAACAAGAGCACCTAATGGCTCAATTGGCACACATCTCTACAAGCTTCCCAGAGACCCGGGTTCAAACCCCCACTGCAAAGACAAATCCCTTTATTTTTACTTTGCAACAAACCTTCCTCAAACCAAACCACAAACCCCTCCAAAAACCTACATAAAACCATCCAATAATTTTAGTAATCGAAAAGGCACAAACGACCCCGACGGCCCGACCAAATTACCAAATTACCCTAGGGCATACGGAAGACCGGAAGAAAAACACTGGTCGTTACAATACGGTACATCAATCATCCGCACCCTAGTATACATGCAAATAGTTACCAACATGCATCATAGCTCAACGAGCTTACAAGGCAAAATCTGGAATCCTCGGAAGTCTCCTACTTTCGGCCTAATGATTGGCTCTCATAACCAATCCGGGACATCTCCGAGGGTCTTTCTCCTCGCCAATTGATCAGCTAAAAACCGATCCCAAAGATGTCCGACACCCTCGAGGGTCTTTTCTCTCGACCATATGATCAGTCAAAAGCCAATCTCAATGGGTGTCCTCAAGGGCCTCTTACCTCGCTAACAAACTGGACTATCGGAGAGTACCCAAAGTCCGCTCTAAATCGAAGGAATCGTGTACTCACGAACATTAGCCCGGGAGCTCTCAAGCCGGCGACTAACGCATGATCTTGCGCGACTGCGCATCTTCTGCACGCAACCGGCGTAAATGTGGGGCCTAAGTACAAACTACGCGGGCGTGCACGCATGCCTAAAGACTCGGAAACGGTGTCATCGAACACGAGAGTGCGAGGCACTCAAGCACTCATCATGCGGCACTGTACCACCGACGAAGCTAAGAACCCGGCCAAGGCAGCTTGCACCGCTAAGGTGGTTCCGCTCTAGCGGAGCTACAAACTAGGCTTATGCCATTGTGGTAGCTAAATCCACATCATACGCCGGGGAAGCAATGTACGTTATGCTTCGCTCTACACCCGACCGGTGGGGACAAAGTACGTTATGTCCCCTCTCAGCCTCTAGATGATGACAAACCCTACTATACTAGCTAGGAGTACAAAATAACTGATTCTTGGCTAAATATACATATCAACGTCAATCACACATAACCTAGCGTGATACTACGAACTTAAAGCAGGAATCATAAGCATGCTGGAAGAACAAACCTAGCATGGCACTAACATGTACAATCAGGCAAACATGCTAGCAAGAGATCAAACATAGCTGTCCTATCACTATCATGCTCATAACAGTCAACAAGCATACAAAGTACATCATGATAATGTCGCAGGGTCCACACAACCATGGTAAGAAATCCTTACCTGGAAACAAGCAGAAAATAACTACCACAAGCCAACCAAGCGACTCCGAGCTTCTAAGTGAACCCGAGCAACCTAAGCATTTAATAAAAATATCCTAATTAATAACAACAGCCAATGAACTTAGGGTCCAAAAGAGTGGAGGCTCGGGAATTACCAACTGAGAAGGTACAAGGTCTCGGCCCCAACAATTTTGGCAAAACAGGCTCTCGGCGACAAGTGGCGGCGGGGCGTGACGGGTACCTGGGCGAGCAGATCGGGCGCTGGCTGGCGCTGGCGGGCGCTGCTGGGCACGCTGGCGCAGCAAGGGACCATCGCTGGCACGGCGACACGGGCGCTGGCGCGGCAGGGGACAGGCGCGCGAACGGGCGCTGGCGACACGGTCGTGCAGGCGCGGACGGCGCTGAGGTGCGGGCGCGCTGGCGCATAGAAGCAGACGAAGACGCCCGACGCGGGCGCGCTGGCGCTGGCAACGGTCGGCAGCGCGACGCTTACTGGCTGGGCGCTCGTGTTCGGGCGACGGACGCCAATCGCGACAGTGTCTCTGGCCGCTACTGGGCGACAGGTGATGTGGCAGAAAGGGTCGCTTGGGGCTGGTGGCTCGGGGCGGCTCGGTGCGGCTCGGTTGGGTTTCTTGGTGAGGTCGACAAGGAGAGAGAGAGAGAAAGAGAGAGAGAGAGAGGTAAAACAAGGGGAATGAGATTTTCTTGATTTTCTTTCCTTTTCCCAATTTAAATAGGTCTTGGGGACCTAAATCTCTTCCCCGGGCTTCCTCCTTCGAGTCCCGGCTGAAGCAACCATTTCTCCTTACTAAAACTCATTTAAACCAAGCTCCCAAATCACCATCAAGGGCAAGGGTTCAAATCCCAATGGAAGCACTTAAATTAACAATAATTTTGTTAATTACCAAATCACCTCCAAACTTCGAACCAACTAGCCCGAACTTCTTGGGTCCTGCAACCAACAACAATCAAGCCTCGACAAGGGCAGGAGTGACCCTGGAATCTTGAAAATCCACAAAACCCTGACTGGGGGCAAAATGACCAAAATACCTCTAAGGGTTAAAATAGCTCTAACGGCCCATCTGAACATCCGCATAATGTCCCGAAAACACCTGGGAAACCGAAATAGAAAACTGGGCCGTTACAATACTCCCACCTTTTAAGACTTTCGTCCTCGAAAGTCCTAAGACGAAAACAACTCTAGGAAATCTCCACCGATCCTTAACTAACCAAACTCGTGTCAAGACAACACTAAATCTTCTTGAAATCCAAACCCCTTGGGTTCCCAAAGGCTCAAAGCCACAAGCCATCCAGTCTACCATAACAAGCTGGGCATACACCGAACTCAAGAAGCAGATGTGATAGTGCTAACGGTAATACACATCCTCAAACTCGCACTAGCTCTCAAACGGTCTTAAAATCTTAGGGCTCACTTAACCCTGCTAGCCCAACTCGGAACGCCTCTCTACGGCGCTACTCTCAGCAAACTCGTGGACGGGTGACAAGCTCTAAAACTCTACGCCACGCCCGGCGTAACTTCTCTGAATGCTCATAGTTGTTATCAAACAAGCCTCGACCCTTCACCATGTCGACCAAACAACCTGAACCTCCCGTGTTTGAAACTAAACGGCCTACTCTTACTTCGCAAGAGATCTGCGAGCCCCAATGGTTGCCTACAATCCTTAACGAAATCCAAATCGAACCACCAATCGGTGATCGATCCCAAGGCAAACTCCTCCAACTAGCATGCGTCCACAACACTTAAGCAACCATCTTACGAGAAATCAAGCACCAAAGCCAAGGGGCACTTTTTTCGGTTCACCAAACGGCTACCACCAACACACCAGCTGAAACTTCAGCTACGACCACCTTTAGAAGACAAGGTCCAGGCACAGGCTCCACTCGGCCAAACTAACAAACTGGAGCCCCTCAACGGCCGACAACAAACTTTCCAATGCAATCCGATCAGCCACTAGCCTAAGAGAACATCGCCAGACAGAAAAACAAACAACATTTCTCTTACGGAAATCTCGAGCAGCAAGGAATACAACATTACGTGGCTACTAGCAACACAATAGCTGGAGGATAACAACTCTAAGGTTTCCAACCAATGCCACGGCATCTTTGTGCCAACCCACTCAACTGTGGCTCAATTATAACGCCAACTACGAACGCACATCAACTAGGAACAAAGCTCGAGAAGGCTTGCTCTGCAGAAACTCAACCCAAGCTTATAACGAGCAAGGCTCGCCTCCAAGCTGCCACTCAACTCTTAAGCCCATCTGGCTGCTCCAAGGACTTCCTTCTTATAGCTTAGACCTAACTCTTCTTCCAATCTAGAAACTCCACACTCGAAACATCGCGAGGAATAAGGATAGCGACGACCACAAGCTTGCTGATCCTGAACAACACGAGTCGGCAAGACTACCTCAAAAGTTAAAACTCGAGGCCGGCATCCACGGTGCAACTCAACTACCAAAGAACTAAGGGGTTCTACAAACTCCAAAGATCCAAAGAACCTTCCAAAGAACAACTCAAGCCCTTGAACTGGCAGCCTCCGCCCTTCAAGGAACAAAAAACTTTCCGCTTGCTAACAAACAAACGCAGGGACACTCTCGCTGGTGACACCGCGCTACTACTCGATCAACTCGAACTCGAAGCTAAAGTCGACTCCTCCTCAACAGGAACGATTTCCCAGCAAGCGAACTTCTGAAGGACTACGAACTTCACACACGCTCGCTGTCTTGCTAAAACCCAAGGGCAACAACAACCAACTCTCTCGGAAGCAACATCCGAGGATCCTCAATCGCTTGAACCCCCAACTTGGAACTAGCAGTGCCTACTCAATTGCTGAGGGAGGGGTCAACTCCCAAAACTTCCTGACTAGGAACAAGTCCTCAGGGCAACGCCCGCTTGCTCGAACCGAGCTAGCTCACGGAACAACATGGGAATCAAACCTTGGTCAACACCAAGCACCACCTCGCTAAGAATTTCGAATATCAACGTGGAGGTTACCAAGAACAACTCTAGCTTGTTAACCGACAACAAGCATCCAGCAACTCAACCGAGGAACACTGCCTGGGTTTGACTGAGCTCTGGTGAGGCTCTCAACAACTTAGGGTTCCTCCGATCGCCCTCCGACACACACTGTCGTCAAACGGTCTAACAGACAACTGGCTACACGAGCACATCTCCCTCTAGCATCTCAACTATGCTGGCCAAAAGCTCTTCCTTGCCACATTTGTAGCAAGCTCGGGCGATGCTCCACACAATCCGAAAAGCGCCTTACCACACTTGATGTAATGAGCCGAATGCCTGGCCCCGCCTTGCTGACGATCCTGAGCTCTAACCTGCGGTCGGCGCTAATCGCGACCCCTAGACTGGCCCTGTCGGCGAGTCTGCTATCCACCTGAGCCGGAACAACCAGAAGACCCAAACTTCCTCTTGCTCAAAGCATCAGCCACATCGTACCTTCTACCCAGGGTAAGGATCCGAACAACTCTCTTAGCCATGGCGGCCAGAAACTTCGCGATTTTACTACCATCGCCCTAGATCAGTTCCAACTGAACTCCAACCATCGATCAACAAGAAATGTGTAACAGCCTGAATTTTAGTTAAATATAAAATAAGGTTTAAAAGATGTTATTTGGAGGATTCAAACCCTCGGCCTCAAAGAGAGATGGGAGTTTGGAATTAATTAAGGAAAATAAATGCGTCAACTAGGGTTTGAATGAGGAAAGCCTTGGGAAGGGAATTTTAGATTTCCAAAGCTTATTTAATTTGAGGTAGAAAGAAAAAAAAAAAAAAAGAAAACTCTCCTCTCGCAAAAACCCTCTCCCCACACCCTCGCCGCCGCCGCACCGTCGCCCCAAGTCGCACCTGCCCAGCCTTCGCCCCACACCGATCGGCCCCGCCCGCCGCGCAGCCGTGCGCCCAGCCGCCGCGCCGTCGCCCGACCGTGAGCACCAACGCACTAGCCACGTCGCTCGTCCGTCCACCCGCGTCGCCCCGCTCGCCCGTGCGTCGTCCCAACGTGTGCTCGTTCTCGCTGGCTGCCCCACCCCCAGTCGCCCACACCGCCTCGTGTCCCGCACGCCTTGACCTTGCGCCCGAAGCTGCGGCGCCGAGCGCCCTGCCCGCACCAGCCAGCGTCGTTCTTGCTCTGCTCCTTGCCGAGGCGTGTGCTTCTCGGTTAGTAAATTTCTAGACCGACCCTTTGGACTTTATGTTATTTTTAGTTGCTGTTGGTTAATTAGGTTGACTTTCTTACTTTCTTAGGTTGTCGGGTTCGCTTAGAAGCTCGAGAGTCATCCGTTGATCGTTGGTTCTATTCACTTCGGGTAAGGATTTCTTCACAGGGGTTGTGTGGACCTCGCGAATACTTGATAGCGAGCCATGTGTTGTGTTTGTATGGAATTTCTAGTGGATAGGTTGCTTGCTCTTTCTGTTTCAGGTGATTTTTGTGCTTGAGATTCCTTATATATCCCTGTTAGTTATCATGCTAGGAGTTAAATTGTCTCAAAGCATAACCGTAACCATGTTATCTGTTAGTGCCAAGCTAGGAATTGGCGGATGATGTACAGTGTAAGAGATTGTAGAGGTAACTAGTGAGTCCCGCTCTGGGAAGGCCCCGATGGACATCGGAGAGGTGTAAGACCCGATGGGCATCCTAGGTGTATAAGTCCCCGATGGGCATCACCGAGTTGGAGGTGTAAGACCCGATGGGCATCCTAGGTGTATAAGACCCGATGGGCATCACCGAGTTGGAGGTGTAAGACCCGATGGGCATCCTAGGTGTATAAGACCCGATGGGCATCACCGAGTTGGAGGTGTAAGACCTCGATGGGCATCCTAGGTGTATAAGACCCGATGGGCATCACCGAGTTGGAGGTGTAAGACCCGATGGGCATCCTAGGTGTATAAGAGACCGATGGGCATCACCGAGTTGGAGGTGTAAGACCCGATGGGCATCCTAGGTGTATAAGACCCGATGGGCATCACCGAGTTGGAGGTGTAAGACCCGATGCGCATCCTAGGTGTATAAGACCGGTGGGCATCACCGAGTTGGCGGTGTAAGACCCGATGGGCATCCTAGGTGTATAATACCCGATGGGCATCACCGAGTTGGAGGTGTAAGACCCGATGGGCATCCTAGGTGTATAAGACCCGATGGGCATCACCGAGTTGGAGGTGTAAGACCCCGATGGGCATCCTAGGTGTATAAGACCCCGATGGGCATCACTGAGTTGGAGGTGTAAGACCCCGATGGGCATCCTAGGTGTATAAGTCTCCGATGGGCAACACTGAGTCCTAGGTTGTGTAGGTCTCGAAGGACACCCAGGTGTGGAACCTAGGGTAGTTGGTAGCTGTAAGCCTCGATTAGGCAAGCCCCAAGAGTGACGTTCTGTTGACCCATCTGTTTGCTATGAGTCATTGCATGGTTGCATGTCCGTGTGCTAAATGATATGTTTTCGTATTGTACCCCGGTTGGGGATTCTTACTGAGTAACTCGTTACTCACCCTTATTTTCTGTGGTTTTCCACCAGGTAACTTGGGACATCGGCAGGATGGCTAGGAGGAGGCGGCTGGATGATCATGGATAGCTGACTCTGGGATGCATGTTCTTTAATTGTTTTCTTTATGATTTAGCATGTAGTGGGACTTAGGTCCCTAGGGAAAAACTCAAACTATTTTATGGTTCCTGCATGCAGTACTCTTGTTTGTTTTTAAGAAAAGCACTGATCAGTCAAATTGCTCTTGATTTTTACATTGGCTTTTGTGGTTTGTTTAAAGTTCTGTTGATTGCAAAAGTTTTAATTTAGTACGTTTTATGGTGTTTTACATTCCTAGACATGCATGCTAAGTAAGGATCTAGGTTAGAGACCGCTTCTTTTGGGTCGGGTCCTTACAGTTGGTATCAGAGCCCAGAGTTATAGGTTCTGTAGACTGACCTGCAGTTGTAGGTTGTTTTCCATGATCATCAGCGCTCCGCCAGCCATCAGGTATGTCCGAAAGTTTAAGGTTAAGGGTTAAGAATTACAATACCGTTTGCACCTTGCATGTATATGACTTGTTGTTGAGGAGCAGGGAAAACAGGTTTTGATTCATTGTTCTTTTGAGTGTAGATTGTCGTTATGCCAGTCACTCGTAGAGGGCAGGGAGGCTCGAGGCCGACCAGCCAGGGCATTCGTATTGATTCCGACACGGGAGGGACGTCGTCCCAAGCTGATGCTGATGTTAGGCCGCCTACAGGCCCTACTGCTGTGTTCCCCGGTGAGGGCGTGGAGGCAACTCGGCCTCGGGAGGCTGCACCGGGAGTTGCTTTTATGGAGTCCATGAGGGCTCTTATGGTTGGGTTGCTATCTGACCAGAGGGCCGAGCATAGGGCTGAGACGCAGCTCTCGTTAGGCTGCTGCAGAGGAGGAGTCCGGATTCGGATAGAAGCGGTGACCGAGTTGGTTCAAAGAGAGGACTGCAGATGCCACCGATCGCCGCCACTCAACAGAGCCAATTGTGAACGAGGCCGTTGTGGCGGAAGGTGCTGAGGATTTGGGCAAGTGGCTAAAAGATTTCGTCAAATGGAAGCCGGAGAAGTTTAGTGCCCTTGGAGAACCACTAGTGGCAGCCAGGTGGATTGCCGAGCTAGAGTATACTTTTATGGTGATGGCTTGTCTTGAGGTGCAGCGAGCTCGATGTGCAACTCATGCTTTAGCTGGAACAGCTAAGTGGTGGTGGGATTCCACCTTGAGTGAGAGATCGGCTGGGTCTCCCCCTGCCACCTGGGAATTGTTCAAGGCTGAGTTCAAGGCAAAATTTATCAGTGAAGAAGCCCAAGAAAAGATGATTGAGCTGTTTTCGAACCTTAAGCAAGGGTCTGACCCAATCGAGGTGTATGAGAGGAAGTTTTCAGAGTATGGGTACTTCGCACCGCAGTTGATTGCTACTCCTGAGCTGAAGATCAGGAAGTTTATTGCTGGTCTAAGGCAGGGAGTGTCTCAGGATGTTAGGGCACAGGCCCTAGAGACTTTTGCCAAGGCAGTGCAGTTGGCAACTATTTATGATGGTAAGTATCCTCCAGAGCAGGTTGTTAATGCTGTGGTGCAGAAGGCCCCAGTGTACTCGGGTCAGAAGCGTAAGTTTGACGCAGGAGGTAATGGACATGGAGGCGGTCAGCGCCGTCAGGGTACTTATCATGGCAGAGACCAGCACCGTGATCGTAACCGTGATCAGTGTAAGGACCCGACCTGAAAACGGTGCTAAACCTAGATCTTTACTCAGCATGCAAGTGAAAAGCATAAAATGACCCAGCTAGGGTCGGTTTGTAAAACTTTTCAAATATAAGAGTGGAAAACACTAAAAACAAGGTAAACATTCATTAGGCAAAAACGAACCATTCAAATTAAAAACAGTGACTGATTAGTACTTTCCTTAAAAACATAAAATAGTTCAAATCATAGTTTTCCCTACGGACCCAAGTCCAACTACATCTTTGAAATCAAAAACGGTAAAATAAGACACGGCAGAGTGTCGCGAAGCATCCATGATCCTCAGCTCCCTCCGCTAGCCGCCGGTGTTGTCCCAAGTTACCCGTGGAAGAAACCACAATAAGGGTGAGTATAAACATACTCAAGAAGAATCCCGATCCGGGAGTGCGATACGATGCAATCAATCATCTAGCAACCTAGTACACATGCCACAAATATCAACACGGATCTTAGCTCAACGAGCTCACAAGGCAAATCTGGAATCCTCGAGAAGTCTCCTACTTAGGCCTAATGATTGGCTCTCAAAACCAATCGGGACATCTCCGAGGGTCTTTCTCCCTCGGCCAATTGATCACTCAAAAACCGATCCCAAGGATGTCCGACACCCTCGAGGGTCTTTCTCCTCGACCAATTGATTAACTATAAAGTCAATCCCAATGGGTGTCCTCAAGGGTCTCTTACCCTCGCTTATAATCTGGACTATCGGAGAGTACCCGAAGTCCGGCTCTAAAGCGGAAGGAATTGGTGTACTCACAAACATTAGCCCGGGAGCTCTCGACCCGCGACTAACGCGTGTCTTGCGCACACACACCGCATGCCTGCAACCGGCGTAAATGTGGGGGCCTAGGTACAAACCACGCGGGCGCACGCATGCCTAAGACTCGGAAACGGTGTCACCGAACACGATGAGTGCGAGGCCCTCGGCACTCATCCATGCAAACTGTACTCACCGACCAAGCTAAGAACCGACCAAGGTAGGCTTGCACCGCTGGCGGGTTCCGCTCTAGCGGAGCTACAAACTAGGCTTATGCCAATGAGGTAGCTAATCCTCTTTGGCTGCCGGGGGGGAAGCAAGGTACGTTATGCTTCGCTCTACTCCCGACCGGTGGGGACAAGGTACGTTATGTCCGCTCTCAGCCTCTAGATGATGACAACCCTACTACGCTAGCTAGATTATAGAGTAAACGATTCTTGGCTAAACATACATAAGCATCATCAATCATATATAACCTAGCATGCTACAACGAACTTAAAGCAGGAATCTCGGGCATGCTGGAAGAACAATCCTAGCATGGCACTAACATGTACAAACAATCAAACATGCTAGCAGGAATGCAATCACAAGCTGTCCTATCCACTAATCATGTTCATAAAAGTAAACATGCATAAAAGGCACAATCAGGAAAGCATCGCAGGGTCCACACAACCACGGTAAGAAATCCTTACCTGGGAATAAGTGGAAAAAGCTAACACGAGTCAAGCAAGACCCTCGAACTTTAAAACGAACTCGAGCAACCTAGGCATATCAAATAAAAACATCCTAAATAAAAATACAGCAGCCAGCAGCTGAAAATCGAAAAGGAAGAAGGCTCGAGGATTACCAGCCGAGAGGACACGGCTCTAGGCAGCAAGGGGCAGGAAGGGGCGCTGCTGGGCGCTGGGCGCTGGGCGCTGAGCTCGGGTGCGCGGCAAGGGGAGCGGATGCGCAGGAGGCGCGCGCGCAGCGGCTCGACGGCGGGGGCGGCGCTGTGACGGGCGATCGGCGCGAAGGCGTCTGCGCGAGCGAAGCGGCTCGGCTGGTTGGCGCGTTACGGCGAAGCGCTCGGGCTGGCTGGGCGTGACGCTCTCGCAGCGACGGGCTAGCGCGCCGGGGCGGCGGCGGCGGTGATGGGTCGCGACGGTGGGGCTGGTTCGCATGTGCGCAGCGCGGCGATCGGGCGGCAGTAGGCCGAGCAGGTAGTGGGTGGGCGGTGTGGTCAGTCTTCGCGCAGGGCTGGCGCGAGCGGTGTGGTGCGTGCGATGTGGCTGGGGTGGTGCGGCTGGGTGGTGCGGCTGGGTGGTGCGGCTGGGTTAGGGTGTTTGGCTCGATTTAGGTGAGAGAGAGAGAGAGAGAGAAAGAGAGAGAGAATGCGGCTATGAGGGGAAAATTAGGGATTTTCTTGATTTTCCTTCTTTTCCTTATTTTTAAATAGGTTAGGAGACCTAAATTCCCTTCCCAAGGCTTTTCTCTTGCGGGTCCCGGCTAAGCAACCTTCTTTTCTTTTTTTTTTCCTTTTAATGGAGACCCTTTTCTTAAAATTCCAAATTCATCATTTAGGGCACGGTTCAAATCCCAAAAGATTCAATTAATTTTCCAATTAATTTTGCTATTAACCGGGATGGAAAGCTGGGCCGTTACAATCAGCCTCGCCAACAGGGCGTGGGGAGGCCGCCACCGTATTGTAGACCCTGTGGTAAACAGCATTGGGGGCCGTGTGGTGGTAACCCTAGAGCTTGCTATAACTGTAGTAAGGAGGGGCATCGGGCCCGACATTGCAAACGTAAGGCGGTGGTGGCACGGCCAGCAGTGACGAGGAAGAGTATATGCTACGACTCGCAGAGGAGGTCGAGAGAGCGGACCCGCATGGCGTGGTACGCTCCTAGTTCTTGATCACCTCGCCTTTGTGTTGTTTGATTCGGGTTCCACCCATTCTTTTGTTTCTGCTATTTTTGCTGAGCGTGCTTGCATGAATTTAGAGCCTCTAGGTTTTGAGTTATCTGTCGCTACTCCCTCGGGAGCTAGTATGATGGCTAGTCAGAAGGTAAGGGAGGGTCGAGTACAAGTATCCGACGAGTCTCTGCAGGTTACACTCATAGTGTTAGCTATGAGTGGTTTTGATGTGATCCTCGGCATGGATTGGTTAGCTGATAACCACGCTTTGATCGACTGCCACCGAAAGGAGGTAGTGTTTAGACCGCCGGGCAAGCCTAGTTTTAGATTTCGGGGCACCCAGAGTGGGGTGTGTCCGCCAGTGATTTCGGCAGCTAAAGCCCGCCGTTTGCTAGCTCGAGGGGCTTGGGGTTTCTTAGCTAAGTTGGCCGGGGAGGACCTTGATCGGGTATCTGTTGAGCAAGTGCCCGTGGTGCGTGAGTTTGCAGATGTTTTTCCTGAAGAGTTGCCTAGTCTGCCGCCAAAGCGAGAAGGTGGATTTCTCAATAGAGCTTGAGCCAGGGACTCGTCCTATTTCAAAGGCTCCTTATCGTATGGCGCCAGCTGAACTAATGGAGTTAAAGGATCAGCTGCAGGAGTTGCTTGATAAAGGGTTTATTAGGCCAACTGTGTCCTCGTGGGGAGCACCCGTGCTATTTGTCAAGAAAAAGGACGGCTCGATGCGTCTATGTATCGATTACAGGGAATTGAAGAAGGTGACCGTCAAGAACAAGTATCCACTGCCACGCATCGATGATCTGTTTGATCAGCTTTAGAGAGCTTGTGTGTTTTCGAAAATTGATTTGAGGTCGGGCTATCACCAGTTAAGGATTCGGGATGCAGATATCCCCAAGACAGCGTTCAGGTCGAGATATGGTCATTATGAGTTCGTAGTAATGTCTTTCGGATCGATTTAACGCCCCAGCTGCATTTATGGACATGATGGACAGAGTGTTCAAGGCCTTCTTGGACCGCTTTGTCATCGTATTTATAGATGACATTCTTGTGTACTCTAAGTCTAAGGAGGACCATGCTTCGCACCTGAGGCAGATTTTGACAGCCTTGCGCGAGAACAAGCTCTATGCGAAGTTCTCAAAGTGTGACTTTTGGCTAGAGGAGGTAGCTTTTCTGGGACACGTTGTGTCTAAGGAGGGAGTGGCTGTGGACCCTTCGAAGGTAGAGGCCGTTAGTTCGTGGACCAGACCGACGACTGTGACGGAGATTCGTAGCTTTCTGGGTCTGGCCGGATATTATCGACGCTTCGTTCAAAAATTTTCCGCTATAGCAGCCCCGCTTACTCGGCTGACGAGAAAGGGCGTCGATTTCGTTTGGGATAAGAGGTGCGATGAGAGTTTTGCTAAGCTTAAGAACAGCTTGACGTCTGCGCCAGTGTTGGCAGTTTCAGAGGGAGCAGGGGGTTTCGTGGTGTACAGTTATGCTAGCAAGTTTGGTTTGGGATGCATCCTGATGCAACACGGTAAAGTGATAGCGTACGCCTCGAGGCAGTTGAAACAGCACGAGCAGAACTATCCGACTCATGATATGGAGTTGGCAGCGGTCGTCTTTGCACTTAAAATCTGGAGACACTACTTGTATGGGGAAAAGATTCAGATTTTCTCAGACCACCAAAGCCTCAAGTATTTCTTCACTCAGAGGGACCTAAACATGAGGCGAGAGGAGGTGGTTGAGTGGTAAAGGATTACGATCGTGAGATATTGTATCACCCGAAAGGCAAATGTTGTGGCAGATGCACTAAGTAGGAATACCTCGCATCTAGCAACGTTGGCAAATCCCAAAAGTATCATAAGGAAAGACCTCGAGAGAGCAGAAATAGTAGTGTTGTTAGGGGATGTTACCACCAGGGTAGCTCAGTTGACCATCCAGCCTTCGGTAAGGCAAAGGATTATTGACGGCCAATTGAATGATCCTAAGTTTAAAAAGTTGTATGAGAGGGTCCAGGCTGATGGTGACTTTGATTTTGAGATATCTGCAGATGGTGGCTTGAGATATAAGGGTCGGCTATGTGTCCCAGCCGATGCCGGGATTCGTTCGGAGTTGTTGACCGAGGCTCACACCTCGCCTTTTGCATGGCACCCAAGGGGTAACAAGATGTACCAAGATCTTAAGCATACTTTTTGGTGGATGGGGATGAAGAGAGAGATTGCCCAGTTTGTCAAGCGGTGTCTCACTTGTCAGCAAGTGAAGGCGCCTAGGCAGAAACCAGCAGGGTTGCTACAGTCGCTCGGGGTGCCACAGTGGAAGTGGGAGGAAATTACCATGGATTTTATTTCAGGATTGCCCACAACCCCTAGAGGATATGCACAGATTTGGGTGGTCGTTGATAGGTTGACTAAGTGTGCCCACTTCATTCGGGGGGATAAACTACACCGTGGAGCAAAGCAAGGGCACATTCCTTGAGCAGATAGTGAGGTACCACGGAGTGCCAGTTAAAATTATCTCCGACCGGGATTCCCGTTTTACATCACGATTTTGGAAAGCCCTTCAGGCTGTGTTTGGGCACAGAGTGCGCAGCTACAAAGCCTGACCTTCCACCCACACAGACCGATGGCGGTGGAGGGTAAATCAGATCTTAGAGGATATGTTGCGAGCTTTGTGTGTTGGATTTCCCTGGCAGTTGGGACCAGTACTTGTATTTGATGGAGTTCGCCTACAACAATAGTTTTCAGTCAACCATTCAGATGGCACCGTTTGAAGCGTTGTATGGTAAGCGCTGCAGATCCCCGGTATTCTGGGAAGAGGTTGGAGACGAGCATGTATTGGGTCCGAGTTGCTCCAGATTGACCAATGAGGGCCGTCCGTAAGATCGAGCTTGCATGTTGACCGCCAGCAGAAGGCGTAAGAGCTACGCCGATGTCGACGAGAGTTAGAGTTCGAGATTGGCCAAGACGTGTTCCTTAAGGTAGCTCCGGCGCGTGGAGTTCGAGGTTTGGTAGGAAGGGAAGCCGAGCCCCGTGTTTGTTGGACCATTCGAGATCCTCGAGAGGATTGGGGTCGTAGCTACGGTTAGCATTGCCGCCATCCTTGGGCTGCAGTGCATAGTGTGTTCCATGTTTCGATGCTCCGCCAGTATGTGGCAGACCTTTCGCATGTCATAGATTTCGAGCCTTTGCAGCTAAACCATGACCTGAGCTTTGAGGAAAAACCCATAAAGATCTTAGCATTTGAGAAGAAAGTCTTGAGGAACCGAGCTATTGATTTAGTGAAAGTGCAGTGGCGGAATCAGAGAGTTGAGGAAGCTACTTGGGAGTTGGAAGGGGAGATGAGGAGAAATTACCCGGGGTTGTTTTTAGTGCAAAGAACTTTCGAGGGCGGAAGTCCTCCAAGGAGGGAGTATTGTAACAGCCCGGATTTTAGTTAAATATAAAATAAGGTTTAAAAGATGTTATTTGGAGGATTCAAACCCTCGGCCTCAAAGAGAGATGGGAGTTTAGAATTAATTAAGGAAAATAAATGCGTCAACTAGGGTTTGAAGGAGGAAAGCCTTGGGAAGGGAATTTTAGATTTCCAAAGCTTATTTAATTTGAGGAAGAAAGAAAAAGAAAAAAAAAAAGAAAACTCTCCTCTCGCAAAAACCCTCTCCCCACACCCTCGCCGCCGCCGCACCGTCGCCCCAAGTCGCACCTGCCCAGCCTTCGCCCCGCACCTATCAGCCAGCCCGTCGCCGCACCGTGCGCGCTGCCGCCGTCGCCGCCGCGACCGCGGCGCATCAGCGCACTAAGCCGCGTCGCTCGTCCGTCCGCCCGCGTCGCCACCTTTCGCCGCTGTCGTCCCAACGTGTCGCTCGCTGTTCGCGCCGACCCGCCCAAAGTCGCCGCGACATCGCCCGCTATCCAGACGCCTCGGCAGTGCGCCCGAGCGGCAGTGCAGCGCCCGGCGCGCCGGTTGCAGCGCGCCGCCGCCGCACTGCGCGCAGCGGCGTCGTTCTTGCTCGCTGCTCCTTGCCGCCGAGACGTGTGCTTTCTCGGTTGGTAAATTCCTAGACCGACCCTTTGGACTTTATGTTCTTTTTAGTTCTTTGTTGGTTAATTAGGTTGATTTTATTACTTGCTTAGGTTGTCGGGTTCACTTAGAAGCTCGAGAGTCATCCGTTGATCGTTGGTTCTATTCACTTCCAGGTAAGGATTTCTTACCGGGGTTGTGTGGACCCTGAGAATACTTGATAGCATGCCATGCGTTGTGTTTGTATGGAATTTCTAGTGGATAGGTTGCTTGCTCTTTCTGTTTCCAGGTGATTTTTGTGCTTGAGATTCCTGATATATCCTGTTAGTTATCATGCTAGGAGTTAAATTGTCTCGGCATAACCGTAACCATGTTATCCTAGTAGTGCCATGCTAGGAATTGGCGGATGATGTATAGTGTAAGAGATTGTAGAGGTAACTAGTGAGTCCCGCTCGGGGAAGGCCTCGATGGACATCCGGAGGTGTAAGACCCCGATGGGCATCCTAGGTGTATAAGTCCCCGATGGACATCACTGAGTTGGAGGTGTAAGACCCCGATGGGCATCCTAGGTGTATAAGACCCCGATGGGCATCACTGAGTTAGAGGTGTAAGACCGATGGGCATCCTAGGTGTATAAGACCCGATGGGCATCACCGAGTTGGAGGTGTAAGACCGATGGGCATCCTAGGTGTATAAGACCCGATGGGCATCACCGAGTTGGAGGTGTAAGACCCCGATGGGCATCCTAGGTGTATAAGACCCCGATGGGCATCACTGAGTTGGAGGTGTAAGACCCGATGGGCATCCTAGGTGTATAAGACCGATGGGCATCACCGAGTTGGAGGTGTAAGACCCGATGGGCATCCTAGGTGTATAAGACTCGATGGGCATCACCGAGTTGGAGGTGTAAGACCCGATGGGCATCCTAGGTGTATAAGACCGATGGGCATCACTGAGTTGGAGGTGTAAGACCCCGATGGGCATCCTAGGTGTATAAGACCCCGATGGGCATCACTGAGTTGGAGGTGTAAGACCCGATGGGCATCCTAGGTGTATAAGACCCCGATGGGCATCACTGAGTTGGAGGCGTAAGACCCCGCTGGGCATCCTAGGTGTATAAGTCCCCGATGGGCAACACTGAGTCCTAGGTTGTGTAGGTCTCGAAGGACACCCAGGTGTGGAACCTAGGGTAGTTTGTAGCTGTAAGCCTCGATTAGACAAGCCCCAAGAGTGACGTTCTGTTGACCCATCTGTTTGCTCTGAGTCATTGCATGGTTGCATGTCCGTGTGCTAAATGATATGTTTTCGTATTGTACCCCGGTTGGGGATTCTTACTGAGTAACTCGTTACTCACCCTTATTTTCTGTGGTTTTCCACCAGGTAACTTGGGACATCGGCAGGATGGCTTGGAGGAGGCGGCTGGATGATCATGGATAGCTGACTCTGGGATGCATGTTCTTTAATTGTTTTCTTTATGATTTAGCATGTAGTGGGACTTAGGTCCCTAGGGAAAAACTCAAACTATTTTATGGTTCCCGTACCGTACTCTTGTTTGTTTTTAAGAAAAGCACTGATCAGTCAAATTGCTCTTGATTTTTACATTGGCTTTTGTGGTTTGTTTAAAGTTCTGTTGATTGCAAAAGTTTTAATTTAGTACGTTTTATGGTGTTTTACATTCCTAGACATGCATGCTAAGTAAGGATCTAGGTTAGAGACCGCTTCTTTTGGGTCGGGTCCTTACAAAATGCCTCTACCCAGGTCAAGGGCCAACTAGCATAACTTGCCTACGCAACAACCAGGCTATCGGAACGGTAACCTCTCAACCCAAGTTAGGGCACTTGCCAAGAACTAAAGTCCTAACTCCTCAGAACTGAGCACTTGTTTCACAACCCGAAACCCCTAGTGGTTCTTGAAAAATACACCACTGAACGAGCTACACAAAAGTACACCGGCGTGTACAGCTCCAACTTGGTTCCTTAAGATCCAAACCAACAAGTATTCTCACACAAGGCAACTTTTGCCAACCAATAGAGCCACATCTAGCAAAGGAGCAACAAGAGTTCAACCCACTCGGGGTCAACTCACCACAGAATGCCACATTGGTCGACTCACTCTTACAAGAGCATAGCCACACCAAGCTAACTTACCTCATACCAATGGTCCATTAAACGTGCTCCGATCAACCATCCAACTCATGGCTCTAACAGTGGATCAACCACGCATCATCGATGCCAACCCAACTCATATTAGGGTAACTCCAGGGTAGTCGAATCACACTACCATCCAACTAGGTGACAAGCCCACAACACAGGCGCGAGAACTCGGACGCGCTAGCCCTTAACAACCAACAGCATCCTTTGTACCCAACTCTCGGTGACCCTGAAAGGCTCCTACTTATCCCTCGAACGACCTCAAACTTGTAGTTCTCTGGCTACCACCGAGCTAGATCTCTTATGTAGCCCAAATAGGTGCAATCTCATGAATGGGTACGAGACTAGTAGGGATGCTAAACTCCGGGCGGGTCCTGGAACCACCTGTACGAAAAGTGCCAACTGGCCTGAATCTAGGTCTCCACTCAAAGCTTGGTGCAAACAGGCACTACTTCCTTCAAAACACAAACATCCCTTTACATGCTTTAAGCCCCTCTGAGGGTAGGGAAGGTCACACTCCAGGTGACAGGGCAATCGCACTCAACACAAGAGTCTCAACACTCGAGTAGACTATTCTCTGACATCACGTCTAACAGACAAGCCAAGGCCCACTCCTGGATCCCACTCGATGCTCAACGAATACTCAGGCTGTAAAGACCCGACCCAAAAGGGGCTCTAAATGGGCCTTTACCCCAATGCATGTATTCAAAATAAAAGACATTATGAAAAATAAGTTTCGGATCCCAAGTAAAAACGAAACATTCAACAATCAAAACATACATTTCTAAAAGCATACTACGATCGAGATTTATTTAAACCATTTAAACATTTCACAAGTACAAATATCTGGAATCCATAAAACGTAAGAAAACATCCTAGGGCTCCGTGCCCGTCTACATGCATTCAGGGAAATAACAAAAGTCAAGAGTCATGATATAATAAAATGGTCGTGAGATGACATGCAGGATTCCATGATCACAGCTCCTCCTTGACCATCCTGCTCCCGCCTTGGTTACCTGTGGAAAACCACAGAATAAGGGTGAGTAACGAATTACCCAGCAAGAATCCCCAACCGGGGTACAATACGATATACATGATCATCTAGAAGAATGTATGCAAGCTATGAGTATAAACACAGAATAGAGCACATAGCTTAAGTCCACACTTGGACCTCGGATGCCAACTCAGGGTCTTAGTCCGGAAATAAATCCACCACACAATACGCCCTATACGAGAAACGAGTCCCGGCCTCAGCCTGTCTACTGTCGATACGAAAGGTGCACTAGCTCAAGATCCCGAGGAGCTCTTCGGTCGGCGCTGTAATGAGCATAAGCGCGCACTGCGTGCTACTGTAGACTATGGGGAGTGGCGGGTCTAGTGGCAAGCTGCCCATGTCCAGTCACCACGCCTAACTAAATCCTAAGCTGCGGAACAATCCCGAGCTAGCGAGCGGGAACCTAACAAACCAATAATAATCAGCATCTAAAACGTCTAAACAACAATAGAACAGCAAGCTCGGCTCGGCGAACTCACGCGGCACGGCGACACGAGCATGGAGCTGGCGGCAAGCCGGGCACGCAGCGAGGATGGGCGCAGGTGCGCGCGGCACGGCAGGCCGGGCGCCGCACGCAGACGCACGCGCGGATGCACGCAGCAGAGACGCGCGGCGCGGCAGGCTCTGGCGTGCGGGCTAGCTAGCGGCAGCGAAGCGCTGACGCTGGCGTGGCGGCGGCGCGACACGCGACGTGGGCGGGCGCGCGGCGCAGCAGCTCGGGCGGCGCTCGGGCGTTAGCGTCGGCGTCTGCTCGCCGCTCGCGATCCGCACGATCCGCGCGGCGATGGCGTGCTGGAGGGTCGCTTCAACAGATCTGGGCGACTGGTGATCGATGGCGTCGCGGCGGGGGCCGCTCAACGGATCTCGGGCGATCCGTGCGACGGCAGGGGCGATCGTGCGACGGTAAGCGTCCGGCGGTGGGCGCGGCGACGATGGCTGCTGGCCGGGCTTCTCTCATTGGCCGCAATCAACACAAACACACACAACACACCTCTTTTCACTTGGCCAAAAGCACACCAAGCGGATGAGAAGAAGAAGAGGAAGATCGATACCTACCGGAATGATGATGAACGATCCAAGGAGCCTGCAAGGATGAAGAATCGGCAAGGGCTATGGAGAGGAGAGCTTGTGCGGCCAAGAGGAGATTTGGAGAAGAAGATGGAATAAACCTAATTTCTATTTCATTTAACCAAATGCACCAAAACTCCAAAATCCAAGGCTAACCATACAATGATGCAGAAGAGCAACAAGAGCACCTAATGGCTCAATTGGCACACATCTCCACGACTTCCCCGAGACCCGGGTTCAAACCAGTGCGGCACAATTCCCTTTTATTTTTACTTTTGCATCAAACCTTGCCCAAACCAAACCACAAACCCCTCCAAAACCTACAAAAACCATCCAATAATTTTAGTAATCTGGAAAAGACACAAACGACTGACGACGGCCCGACCAAATTACCAAATTACCCCTAGGGCATACCCGAAGACCGGGAAGAAAAACACCGGTCGTTACAATATTCCCTCCTTTTTATGACTTTCGTCCTCGAAAGTCCTTAAACAAAAAAACACTCAGGGTAATGCAATCTCATCTCGTCTTCCCGCTCCCAAGTGGCTTCCTCGAACCCCGACTCTTCCATCGAACCTTTACTAAACGAATCTCGCGATTACGCAACGTCTTGGTCTCAAAGGCAAGGATCCTCACCGGCTTCTCCTCGAAGTTCAAATCCTCATTCAACCGCAAAGGCTCAAAGTCCACAATGTGCGACTGGTCCAGATTAAAGCACATACTTGCCTCAACATCGATACATGAAAAACACTATGCAATGCACCGATAGTGACGGAGGTAGGGCTAACAGGTAAGCAACTCGCCAATCCTCTCTAGGATCTCAAATGGACCAACAAAACGGGGACTCAACTTCCCACGCTTACCAAACCTCGTAACACCTCGCGATCGGAGCAACCTTAAGGAACACATGTTGACCAACCTCAAACTCCAAATCTCGACGCCGAACATCGGCGTAACTCTTCTTCTCGCTGCTCACACACAACATACGAGCTCTAATCTTTCGCACTTTGCACCATTGGTCAATCGCGAGAACTCGGGACCCAAAACCCGCCTATCACCAACCTCTTCCTGAGAACACGGGGGACCGACAACGCTTACCATACAAAGCCTCGAATGGAGCCATCTGAATCGCCGATCGTAATCGTTGTTATAGGCAAACTCCATCAAATACTGACATCTGGTCCCAACTCCTGGGAAATCCAACACACAAGCCCTCAACATATCCTCGAGAATCTGATTCACTCTCTCGGGATCGACCATCCGTCCGAGGGTGAAAAGTCATCTTTGAAATCGCACTGTGCCCAAACCCTTATGGAGCGCTCTCAGAAATGAGAAGTGAACCGCGAGTCACGATCGGACACAATCCTCGCCATGGCACACCATGATAACGGATGATCTGCTCCAAAAACAATCGCGCCTTCATTGCTCCACGGTATAAGTGTCTCTACGGGAATGAAGTGTGCGCTCTTGGTCAAACGGTCGACTATCACCCAAATCTGAGAGAACTTCCTGAGTCCTTGGCAAACCAGAGATAAAGTCCATGGAGATCTCTTCCCATTTCCAGCGGGTACACTCGGTGGTCGCAACAAACCAATCGGCTCTCTGCTGGGTGCCTTCACTTGGCGACAAGGGAGACACCTACCGACAAACTCTGCCACATCTCTCTTCATTCCCATCCACCGGAAGGTGCGCTTAAGGTCTCGATACATCTTGGTACCCAGGGTGCCAAGAAAAAGGGGAACTGTGGGCCTCCGAGAGCAACTCGCTCGCAAACCTACAATATCTCAAACGCACAACCGGCCTCTATAAGTCAACCCACTATCTGGTGAATATACAAAGTCAAAGTCACCGTCGGCACTAACTCTGTCAACCAATCTCTTAAGTGCGGGGTCACCCAACTAATTTGTTTATAATCCATTTGCCTAATCGACGGGTGAGCAGTCAACTGAGCTACCTGGCGGTAACCTCACCCAACAACAACACTGCAACCTCGGCCCGCTCGAACTCTCTCCGCAAACTGGCTGGGAACTCAACAACGCCGCAGAGTGCGACGTCTTTCTACTCAAAGCATCGGCCACTACATTGGCTTTACCGGATGGTACAAAATCTCATGATCATAATCTTTTACCAACTCTAACCATCTCCTCTCGCCTCATATTCAACTCCTTCGAGTAAATGCAGATACTTGAGGCTCGGTGATCGGTAAACATCGAATCCGCTCACCATACAGTAATGCCTCCAAATCTTCATTGCAAACACCACTGCCGCCAACTCCATATCATGAGTCGGTAGTAGTTCGCTCATACGGCTTGGTGACGGGAAGCATAGGCAATGACCTTCCCGTCTTTGCATCAACACATAACCTAATCCAAACTTGGAAGCATCATCAGAGACCACGAAACCACTGTCCCCTCCGGATCGCCAACAGTCGTGTCTTGAAGTCAAGCTGCGCTTGAGCACGGCAAAGCTCTCATCACACTCTTTGTCCCAAACAAACTCGACACCCTTCCTCGTCGAGACGAGTGAGGGGCGAGGCTAAAGCGAAAAGTCCTTGACGAACCGACGGTAGTAACTCGCCAAACCCGAGAAAGCTGCGAATCACGGCAATCGAAGTCGGCTTGGCCCATGAACTCACGGCCTCAATCTTCGCGGGGTCCACGACTATACCATCTCTTGAAACCACGTGGCCTAGGAAGGCCACCGCTCCAACCAGAAATCACATTTGGAAAACTTCGCATAAAGTGGTTTTCCCTCAAAGCTGCCAATACTGCGCCTCGGATGCTCTGCATGGTCTTCTTTAGACCTCGAATAAATCGAGAATATCGTCAATGAACACGATGACGAAGTTGTCCAAAAATGATTTGAACACCCTATCCATCATGTCCATGAACACAGGTGGGGCATTGGTCAATCCAAACGACATGACCACAAACTCATAGTGACCATATCTAGACACGAAAAGTCGTCTTAGGAATGTCGGCATCCACGATCCAGAATCGATGGTAACCGGATCTCGGATCTATCTTGGAGAACACAGAAGCTCCTGAAGTGATCGAACAAATCGTCGATACGGGGCAGCGGATACTTATTCTTCACTGTCACCTTATTAAGCTCGCGGTAATCAATACATAAGCGCATAGAACCATCCTTCTTTTTCACAAAACAGGCCCGGTGCTCCCCACGGGGACACACTCGGACGGATGAACCCTCGATCTAACATCTCCCGCAATGAATCTTGATTCCTTTAACTCACTGGCGCCATACGATCACGGAGCCTTCGAGATTGGGAGGGTCCACGGCTCGAGTTCAATTGTGAAGTCAACCTCTCTCTTGGGGCAACCCCGTAACTCCCTCAGAAATACGTCCGCAAACTCCTGCGCACGGCCGCACTGACGACCAGCAGGAGCGAGGCGGCTCTTCCCGCACAACTTGGCTAGATAGCCCCAAGCTCCATGAGCTAGCAAACGACGAGCTTTCACGGTGACACCATCGGTGGGCAAGCTCCACCACAGACTCCACGAAACTAAAAGCTGGGCGACTGGCGGCTGAACACTACTTCTTTCCGGTGGCGGTCAATCAGCGCGTGGTTAGTGACTAACCACCTCCATACCAAGAATCACATCAAAACCGCTCATAGGCGGAACTATGAGCGTAGCCACAAGCAACTCTCCGGATATCTCGATCAGGCCATCCCTAAGCTTATCTCTAGCCAACATATTAACTCCCGAAAGGAGTTGCAACAGATAACTCGAATCCACAAAAATGGGCCATGTGCCCTCTCTACCACAACGGAAGCACAATCTAGGTCGATCGACAAGCTCCGGCGTGGACTTTCCCACAAGTAGCACAAGCGGGAACTCGCTCGGGTCCTCCTGCTGTCGGGGCTGGAACGGTGGAGCTCTCCGCAGATCTCTATTCTGAATCGCCCTTGGCGGCGCTGGCCGCCTCCCCAAAAATCAAACTTCCTCTTCGCCCCTACGATTCTTGGGACGGGGATGGCTGAACAGAGCGGCAACAACCCGCTCAAAGCAGGATACTTCCCATTATAGATCGTGGCTAATCGGACAGCCCTAGCATAAGTGTCGGGGCACGAGCCACGACATCTCGGGAAACACCTGCCTCAATCCGAGATATGAACTTCCGAATCTTCACTCAGGGGTGGCAATCAAGCGAGGAGCAAAATATCCATACTCGAGAACTTGCGCTCATATTCCTCAATGGAATCGAGAACCCGCTTCGAGTTTCGGAAGAGCTCCACCATCTTCTCTTGAGCCTCATCACCGATGAACTTTACCTTGAACTCGGCCTTGAAGAACTCCCAAGTAGCGGGTGGAGACCAGTGGTCTCTCGCTCAAGGTGGACTCCCACCACCATCTCATTGTGCCTCCCAAAGCACATGAGCCGCACACCTTGGCCTCTCGAATATCGGGGCACACCATGATCGTGAAGGTGTACTCCAAATGGGCAATCCACACATTTGCCGCTAACGCATCACCGGTGGCATCAAACTTCTCGAGCTTCCACTTCACAAAATCCTTGACCACCTACCCAACTCCTCGGCACCCTTTGCCATATCGCCTCTGGGCGATCATGCGGCGACAGCGAAGCGTCTGGCCGGTGGGCGTGCGGCGACGATGGTGCTGGTGGGCTTCTCTCGGTGGTTGCAATCAACACAAACACACACAACACACCTCTTTTCACTTGGCCAAAAGCACACCAACTGGATGAGAAGAAGAAGAGGAAGATCGATACCTACCCGGAATGATGATGAACGATCCAAGGGAGCTGCAAGGATGAAGAATCGGCAAGGGCTATGGAGAGGGAGAGCTTGTGCGGCCAAGAGGAGATTTGGAGAAGAAGATGGAATAAACCTAATTTCTATTTCATTTAACCAAATGCACCAAAACTCCAAAATCCAAGGCTAACCATAAAATGATGCGGGAAGAGCAACAAGAGCACCTAATGGCTCAAATGGCACACATCTCCTGACTTCCCCGAGACCCGGGTTCAAACCCCAACTGCAGCACAATTCCCTTTTATTTTTACTTTTGCATCAAACCTTGCCCAAACCAAACCACAAACCCCTCCAAAAACCTACAAAAACCATCCAATAATTTTAGTAACTGGAAAAGACATAAACGACCCTGACGGCCAGACCAAATTACCAAATTACCCCTAGGGCATACCTGGAAGACCGGGAAGAAAAACCTGGGTCGTTACACGACCTCACCAAGAAAACCCAACCCTAGCCGATCAGCCATGCCCTAGCCGCACAACACCCTGGCCGCATCAGATCAGACCGCTCGGCCCAAAGACATCTGCGCCCGCCACGCCGCACGGGACGGCTGCGCCACGCCTCCGCCAGTGTGCGCCCAGACGCGTTGCATCGCCCAGCCCAGGTGCGCCCAGACGCGTTGCATCGCCCAGCCCAGGCGCGCCCAGACGCGCCGCGCCGTTCCGCACCAGGCGCCCAGACGCGCCGCGCCGTTCTGCACCAGGTGTCCAGACGCGCCGCGCCGTTCCGCACCAGGCGCACAGACGTGCCGCGCCGCTCCGCTCGCTACCGCCCCGACGCATCGCCCGCGCGCTGTCCTCGCAGACCCGACGTCTCGCCGGCGCGCCCGACCCAGCGTGTTTGCTCGCTGCGGCGGCCGCGTCGCACGCGTCCCCGCCTCGCTTAGCGCCAACGCCAGCGCGCCGATGCAGCGCCAGCGCCAAGACGCCACCGCTTGTCCTTGCTGACGGACAGCCTGCCCTGCCGTTCGGGTTGGGGCGTGACCTTGTGTCTTCTCGGTCGGTAATTCTGGAGTCTTTTCTCCTTTGGGAACTAGGTTGTTGGCTGTTGTTTATTTAATTAGGTTGTTTTTACTAAAATGCTTAGGTTGCTCGGTTTCGCTTTAAAGCTCGAGGGTCATTATTTGATTGTGAAAGTTATTTCTGCTCGTTTCCAGGTAAAGATTTCTTACCGTGGTTGTGTGGACCCTGCGATGCTTTCTTGATTGTGTCTTATATGCAGGTTTACTTCTATGAACATGATTAGTGGATAGGACATCTTGTGATTGCATTCTTGCTAGCATGTTTGCCTGTTTGTACATGTTAGTGCCATGCTAGGATTGTTCTTCCAGCATGCTTGAGATTCCTGCTTTAAGTTCGTAGTATCATGCTAGGTTATGTGTGATTGATGTTGATATGTATGTCTAGCCAGGAATCAGTTATTTTGTACCTTTAGCTAGTATAGTAGAGTTTGTCATCATCCAGAGGCTGAGAGCGGACATAACGTACTTTGTCCCCACCGGTCGGGAGTAGAGCGAAGCATAACGTACATTGCTTCCCCCTGGCAGCCGATGTGGATTTAGCTACCACATCGGCATAAGCCTAGTTTGTAGCCTGCTAGAGCGAAACCCTACTAACGGTGCAAGCCTGCCTTGGCCGGTTCTTAGCTTTAGGTCGGTGGTACGGTGCCGCGGATGAGTCCGAGGGCCTCGCACTCGCGTGTTCAGTGACACCGTTTCGAGTCTTTAGGCATGAGTACCTGGCCCGCGTACTTTGTACTTATGCCCCCACATTTACGCCGGTTGCAGCAGCATGCGGTGTGCGCGCACACGCGTTAGTCGTCGGTTCGGAGAGCTCCCCCGAGCTAATGTTCGTGAGTACACCCGTTCTTTCCAGTTTAGAGCCAGACTTCTGGTACTCTCCCGATAGTCCAGATTTGTTAGCAAGGGTAAGAGGCCCTTGAGGACACCCATTGGGATTGGCTTTTGAGCTGATCATATGGTCGAGGAGAAAGACCCTCGAGGGTGTCGGACATCTTTGGGATCGGTTTTTAGGTGATCAATTGGCCGAGTGAGAAAGACCCTCGAAGATGTCCCGGGATTGGTTATGAGAGCCAATCATTAGGCCGAAGTTGGAGACTTACGAGGATTCAGAGTCTCGCCTTGTAAGCTCGTTGAGCTATAATGCATGTTGGTAATCGTTTGCATGTATACTAGGGTGCGGATGATTGATGTATCGTATTGTACCGGTTGGGGATTCTTACCGAGTATGTTTATACTCACCCTTATTTCTGTGGTTTTCCACGGGTAACTTACGCGACAAAGACCGGACGGCTAGCGGAGGAGCCGATTGATCATGGTAGCCGCCGACACTCTGTCTTTTGTTGTTTGCATAATTTGTTCGGCAGATGTAGCGGATAGGAGTCCTAGGGGACGTTTTTAAAAGTTGTTTAAATTGTATTGTATGATTTTATAAACACTTGGCGGGCTTGTTTTACTTTGTTGGCTTTGCTTAAATGAAGGTTGTTGTTTATGTTTTAAGTGTCCCCGCTTTTAAATGTTTTGAAAGGTCTTAAATATGAGCACTAAACCGCTTGATGAAGTATTTAACTTGCATGCTGAGTGAGAACTTAGGTTTAGGACCGCATTTTGGGTCGGGTTCTTACATCCCACTACATGCTAAATCATAAAAATAGTAAAAGGAACGTGCAACTCAGAGTCAGCTATCCATGATCATCCAGCAGCCTCCTCCTAGCCATCCAGCCTCTGTCCCAAGTTACCTGGTGGAAAACCACAGAAAATAAGGGTGAGCAACGAGTTACTCAGTATGAATCCCCAACCGGGGTACAATACAAAAACATCTCATTTAGCACAAGCACATGCAACCATACAACGACTTGGAGCAAATAGTTGGGTTAGACCATACGCCCCTCTTAGAGCTTGCCTATTCGAAGGCTTACAGCTATAAACTACCCTAGGTTCTACACTTGGATGCCCTTCAGGCCTTACTCAACCTAGGACTCAGTGCTGCCCATCGGGGTCTTATACACCTAGGATGCCCATCGGGGTCTTACACCTCCAACTCAGTGATGCCCATCAGGGTCTTATACACCTAGGATGCCCATCGGGGTCTTACACCTCCAACTCAGTGATGCCCATCGGGGTCTTATACACCTAGGATGCCCATCGGGTCTTACACCTCCAACTCGGTGATGCCCATCCGGGTCTTATTATAACAAATGCAGATTTTCTATTTCCGGTTTCCTGTGTGTTTCCGGTTCATTATTCGGATGTTCGGATGGGCCGTTAGAGCTATTTTAACCCTTAGGGGTATTTTGGTCTTTTTGCCCCCGGTAAGGGTTTTGTGGATTTTCAAGACTTCGGGGTCACTCCTGCCCTTGTCGAAGCTTGATTTTTTTTGTTGCAGGACCCAAGAAGTTCGGGCTAGTTGGTTGGAAGTTTGGAGGTGATTTGGTAATTAATAAAATTATTGTTAATTTAAGTGCTTCCATTGGGATTTGAACCCTTGCCCTTGATGGTGATTTGGAAGCTTGGTTTAAATGAGTTTTAATAAGGAGAAAAGGTTGCTTCAGCCGGGAATCGGAGGAGGAAGCCCGGGGAAGAGATTTAGGTCACCAAGACCTATTTAAATTAGGAAAAGGAAAGAAAATCAAGAAAATCCCATTCCCCTTGTTTTACCTCTCTCTCTCTCTCTTTCTCTCTCTCTCTCCTTGCCGACCTCACCAAGAAACCCAACCTAGCCGCCCGAGCCACAGCCCATTGTTGACCCTTGCACGCCATCATCCTGTCGCCCGACCATCATTGATCGCCCGACCATCAGCCCTGTCGCCCAGCCGAGCAGCCCAGACGCCTGTCGCAGCCGGCAGACCGTCGCC
The DNA here is from genome assembly GCA_036507275.1 of Sicyos edulis. Taxonomy (NCBI): domain Eukaryota; kingdom Viridiplantae; phylum Streptophyta; class Magnoliopsida; order Cucurbitales; family Cucurbitaceae; genus Sicyos; species Sicyos edulis. Next base: position 52,295,899 of record CM071846.1, on the reverse strand, counting down.
CAGATGCGAGCGCCAAAGAAGCGCGCGACGACACGCCGCCGTCGCCGCGCCAGCGCCCGCATCGGGCGTCTCGTCGCTTACTACGCGCCAGCGCCGCGCCGCGCCGCTTAACGCCGTTCGCTGCCGTGACGACCGTATGTCGCCGCCGCCCGTCTGCGCGCCTGTCCCCTGCCGCGCCAGCGCCCGTGTCGCCGTACCAGCGGCGGTCCCCTACCACGCCAGCGTGCCCAGCAGCGCCCAGTCTGCTCGCCCCAGCTGCACGTCCTGCTTACCCACTTACCGCCGAGAGCCTGTTTTGCCAAAATTGTTGGGGCCGAGACCTAGTGCCTTCTCGGTTGGTAATTCCCGAGCCTCTACTCTTTTGGACCCTAAGTTGATTGGCTGTTGTTATTTAATTAGGATCTTTTTATTAAATGCTTAGGTTGCTCGGGTTCACTTAGAAGCTCGGGAGTCGCTTGGTTGGCTTATGGTAGTTATTTTCTGCTTGTTTCCAGGTAAGGATTTCTTACCGTGGTTGTGTGGACCCTGCGATGCTATCATGATTGTGCCTTGTATGCTTGGTTGTTGTTATGAGTATGTTAGCTATTGAACAACTTGTGTTTGAAATCTTGCTAGCATGTTGCTTGTTGTTCATGTTAGTGCCATGCTAGGTTTGTTCTTCCAGCATGCCATGTCTTGTGATTGTATGAAATTTCTAGTGGGTAGGTTACATGTTTTCTCTTGCTTCCAGATCGTGTTGCTCTTGTGTCGCTGATATATTTTGTTAGTTCCATGCAAGGGGTTTAATTATCTTGACATACCTTATTCTATTTTATCTTGTTAGTTCCGTGCCAGGCATAGGCGGGTGATGTATAGTGTAGAAGACTGTAGGGGTAACTAGTTTAGGTCCCGCTCAGGTAAGACCCCAATGGACATCCGGAGGTGTAAGACCCTGATGGGCATCCTAAGTGTGTAAGTCCCCGATGGGCATCACTGAGTTGGAGGTGTAAGACCCTGATGGGCATCCTAGGTGTGTAAGTCCCCGATGGGCATCACTGAGTTGGAGGTGTAAGACCCTGATGGGCATCCTAGGTGTGTAAGTCCCCGATGGGCATCACTGAGTTAGAGGTGTAAGACCCCGATGGGCATCCTAGGTGTGTAAGGCCCCACTGGGCATCACTAAGTCATAGGTTGTGTAAGGCCCGAAGGGCATCCAAGTGTAGAACCTAGGATAGGCTGTAGATGAAAGCCCTTGAATAGGCTCGCTCTAGAAGTAGCTCATAGCCTAATTCAACCGTTTTGCTCTAAGTCTGTAAAGACCCGACCCAAAAAGGGCTCTAAATAGGCCTTTACCCCAATGCATGCATTCAAAGTAAAGGACAATATGCAATTTAGTTTTTTGGATTCCCAATTAAAACAAAACAATCGAGGTTCAATCAGAAATAAAGATAGTTTGCTGAAACCTGTCCCTGTCTCCAAGCACCTGTTTCAAGGCAAATACATTTCCAAAACGTACACTCTGATCAGAGATTTCTTAAAACATTTGAAACATCCTCAAATTCAATAAAGCAGAATCACGAAAACATTCTGAGAAAACATCCTAGGGCTCCGTGCCCGACTACATGCATTCAGGGGAAAATAAAAAGACAAGAGTCATAGAAATAAAAAAGTCAGAGACGACAGCAGGTTCCCATGATCACAGCTTCTCCTTCAGCCATCCTGTCTCGCACCTTGGTTGACTGTGGAAAACCACAAAATAAGGGTGAGTAACGAATTACTCAGTAAGAATCCCTAACCGGGGTACAATACGGTGCACATGGTCATCTAGATGAGTGTATGCAAGCTATGATCGTAAACACAGAAGAGAGCACATAGCTGGAGTCCACACTTGGACCTCGGATGCCAACTCAGGGTCTTTGTAACGACCCAGGTTTTTCATCCCGGTCTTCCAAGTATGCCCTAGGGGTAATTTGGTAATTTGGTCGGGCTGTCAGGGCCGTTTGTGTCTTTTCCAGTTACTAAAATTATTGGATGGATTTATGTAGGTTTTTGGAAGGATTTGTGGTTTGGTTTGAGCAAGGTTTGGTGCAAAAGTAAAAATAAAGGAAATTGTCTTTGCACTGGGGTTTGAACCCGGGTCTCCTGGGAAGCTTGTGGGGATGTGTACCAATTGAGCCATTAGGTGCTCTTGTTGCTCTCCCTGCATCATTTTATGGTTAGCCTTGCATTTTGGGAGTTTTGGAGCATTTGGTTAAATGAAATAGAAATTAGGTTTGTCTCATCTTCTTCTCCAAAGTGTGTGGCCGCCCAAGCTTTTCTCTCCATTGCCTTGCCGAGTTCTTCATCCTTGCAGCTCCCTTGGATCGATCATCATCATTAGGGTAGGTATCGATCTTCATCTTCGTCTTCTCCGATTTGAGTTCTGCTTTGGCCGAATGTAAATAGAAGAGTGTGGGTGTGTGTGTGTGTTTGTTTTACTGCCGAGAGGAGCCCGGCGGAAGCCCTACCGTCGCGCCTCCCCCGGCCAGATCGCACGCAAAGAAGAAGCCCAAATCGCCGGAGTGGCCCGGCTCCATCGCCCCGCAGTGCCATCGGAGGCCAAGCCAAACGCCCAGACAGCCTGCGCAGCCTGCGACGCCCAAGCAGCCCCTATCACGGCCCAGATCTCGCCCAGCAGATGCGCCTGCCGAGCCCTCGCAGCAGAGAAGAATCGCGACGCCCAGACGCTCGTCGTCGGCGCGCGCGCCGTCGTCGCCCCAGTAGCGCCCGCGCGTGTCCATCCGCGTCCAGCTTGTCGTCGCGCCGTGCGCCTGCGCCGCCGGCCGTCTCATAGCGCGTGCGCCTAGCGCCCGACTCCCGCCGCCCATCGCGCCAAAGCAGCGGCCTCGCCATGCGCCGTCGCCCGTCCGCGTGTCGCCCGCGCCGCGTGAGTTGCTCGAGCCAAGCCTTGTTTATTTTATTATGTTTAGGCCTATGGATTGTGATTATTATTGTGTTTGTTAGGTTCTCGTTAGCTAGCTCGGGATCGATCGCGGCTTAGGATTTTTGTGTGTAGTTGCCTCCCGGCTGTAAGGATTTCTTACGGAGTTGTGTGGACCTGCGATGTTCTATGTGATTGATGTTGTATGTTTGTTTGTGACTATCAGCATGTATAGTTTAGGTGCTCTGCATTACGATTTCTGGATGGCATGACTTCGTATGTTGTTCTTTCATGTTAGTCCATGCTAGGTTGTTCCGTTCTTGCATGCTCATATTCATTCTTGTTCCGTAGTACCATGCTAGGTCTCTTTGTATTCTTTTGAGCACGTATTGGATTGTTCTTGATTGTTAAGGCGAGTTAGAATTCAGGTAGGTAGCATCATCCGGCCCGATGCATAAAGTATCTTGCATCCATGGCGGGGGACGTCGAGACGATTCTCCGTCCCTCGACCCCGTTAGGGTTTAGCTAACCCGACCGGTAGGCCCCGCAATCTTGGGTGAGGGTGGCGATCGTTAAATGCCCCAACGGTCGGGATGATGACTTGGCATTGCCTCGTCCCCGGCGATCGGCACGTCCTCGGCGTGTTCGGCCGTAGTAGCCCTTGATTGCCAAGCTGTTAGGGCAAGGACCGCTTCTGGTGTAAGCCTACCACGACCGGTTCCTTAGCCTCAGTGCGGTGGTTCAGCCGACATAGTTCACGTGTCAGGTCTCACACCCTATGTCGGTGACACCGATCCGGAGATTTAGTTAGGCGTGGTGATGAACATGGGCAGCTTGCCACTAGACCGGCACCCCATAGTCTGCGATCGCCGCACGCGGTGCATGCTTACGCTCATTACAGCGCCGACGGAGAGCTCCTCGGGATCTTGAGCTAGTGTACCTTTCGTATCGGCATGCAGACAGCCGAGGCCGAGACTTGTTTCTCGTATAGGACGTATGGTGTGGTGGATTTATCTCCGGACTAAGACCACGAGTTGGCATCCGAGGTCCAAGTGTGGACTTAAGCTATGTGCTCTTTCTCGTGTTTATATTCATAGCTTGCATACACTCATCTAGATGACCATGTGCATCGTATTGTACCCCGGTTGGGGATTCTTCTTGAGTAATTCGTTACTCACCCTTATTTTGTGGTTTTCCACAGGTAACCAAGGTGCGAGACAGGATGGTGAAGGAGGAGCCGTGATCATGGGGACTCGCTGCTCGTCTCGACTTTTTATTTCTATGACTCTTGTCTTCTTATTTTCCCCCGAATGCATGTAGTCGGGCACGGAGCCCTAGGATGTTTTCTCAATGTTTTCGTGATTCCTCGCTTTATTGAATTTGAGGATGTTTCAAATGTTTTAAGAAATCTCGATCGAGTGTACGTTTTGGAAATGTATTTGCCTTGAAACAGTGCTTGAGACAGGGATGAGTTTCAAACAAACTATCTTTATTTCGATTGAACCTTGATTGTTTTGTTTTAATTGGGAATCCGAGAATTATTTGCATATTTTCCTTTACTTTGAATGCATGCATTGAGGTAAAGGCCTATTTAGAGCCCTTTTTGGGTCGGGTCTTTCTGATTGGTATCAGAGCTCGAGTCATAGACTTTGTAGATCGACCTTTTGTTGTAGGTCGTCTTTCCCATGATCACCAGCACTCCGACAGTCATCAGGTATGCCTAAGTTTTCTGTTTTTAGAAAAGGGTTAAGAATTTACAATACCTTTCATCTAGTGTATGCCTTGTTTTGTGTTGTGGAGCGGAGAGAAAGCGTGTTCTCGACTCGTCGTTGGTTTGGGTTTAGAGCGCCATCATGCCAACTTCCCGCAGTGTGAGTGTATGTTGTGGTTTGTTGAGATATCCAGATAGATTCGGATCCGCTGGGACATCGTTTGAGATGGAGGCAGAGGTTAGACTCCGTGAGGCCACGTGTGGCCCGGTATTAATTCCCCTAGTGAGAGGGTGGAGGTGTTTTGCCCCTGGAGTACCACTCCGGGAGAGGAGTTAGCTTTGGCTTTTGCTCATGTTGATGCTTGTGGAGCAGTCCTAGTGTGGACTAGCCTGGGTAGTTGAGATGTTGATCTTGAACCTTAGCAGATGGTTGATTGCCCAAATGAGTAGCCGCACGGTTGGTAGCCTTCGAGGTGGTTCTTTGAGACATCCTTGTTCTCTTGTAAGTGTTGTTGTTTTGCAGCTAGTAAGTCGGAACCACGTGGTTAAGGGTGCAGTGAGCAAATGTTCCCATCGGACGTGATCCGTTGGTGGTTTCCCCAGCTTGTCCTGGTAGAGTTGAGCACTCTTCTTATGGTGAGCCCCTAGAGTAGGGCTAGCCGGGCACGCATGTTGAGAGAGCCGGCGAGTTTTGTTGAGCATCATGTGGAGATGCAAGAGTAGGCGGTGAGACTTCGGTTTGATGAGATGCCTTAGGCATGGTTGTTTGAGTTGAGCTCTTGTATGCCTCGCCATAGTTTTTGTCACTTGAGGTTGTGACCTTGCTGGCCCCATTTGTAGTAAGATGTGGATTTGGTAGTAGTGGCACTTGAGGTGCAATGGTTGGTGTGCCGCTTTGGCTCTAAGTCCGGTTCTGCACTGAGTGTGGCATGGGTATAAGCAGATGGTTCTATGACCCGTCCGAGTTCAACACACTTCTTTAGCCATTGGATCCATTTATGGAAAATGCACTTGTTTAGGTCGTGCAAGAGGGCTAGTTCGGTGGTAGTCGAAGGACTACAAGTGAAAGGATGTTCGAGAGGAGCCTGGAGCCTCTTCCCGGTGTTATTGGGGTTGAGTAAGTCAGCAGGTTGGCGGTGGTAAGTGTTAGTGCGTGTGAGTCTCACGCTAGTGCTAAGGCCAAGAGATCTTTGTGGTTGGTAGTGCGGTCCACTACCTTCGGGTGCCTAAACCTGAGTTGAGTGAGCATTGTAGATGCGAGTTCGGTCCAACAGAGGGACCGTGAGTTGGATGCCTTATGAGATGAGCAGGTTGTCTTATGTGTAAAGCACACTTGGTAGAGTCTTGGTATAAAGTAAGTTCGGTTTGGCATCGTTATGTTTTAGAAGAGCAAGGTTGCCACTGCTTCGAGTATCGTGTGGAGATGGAACTTTTGGTGTTCCTTGGGTTGATTGTATCTCTCGCTGAGTAAGTTAGTGTTGCCTTTTGGAACAACACCTGTTAGTCTTGGATCTCTGAAGGAAGGTTGAGAGTTGTGCACACAAGTGTGTTTAGTGTAGTTTGTCCTGGCGGCAAGAGTTCCAGAACCATGTAGGGTTTGCATTGGAGAACTGGTGCTCAGTTCTTGAAGAAGTTGGACTCCAGGTGGATGTTGTAAGGCTTTAGTTGAGGTTGTAAGGATACCGTGCTCGTAGTTGGGTTGTTGCTTAGGCAAGTTTGTTAAGTTGAACCTAAGCTTGGTTGGTGGAACCTCTTGTGGCTCTTGGTTGGAGTTCGGATGGTGCTTGAACAAATGGTGGTTGTAGTGAAGCCGCGTAGTTCCCGATCGCAGATTGCTAAGAGTGTTGCTCAGAATCCTTACCCAGGTGGAAGCTACATGGTGGTGACGCTTTGAGTAGGAGGATGACACATTCAAGCGTTTCTCGGTCTTTTTGGTTTCGAGGTTTGGGGAGCAGCCAAAGCATGGTTGAGATCTTTGGAAAAAGGAGTTGTTTGTTCAAGCGGTTGGTCGATAGACCGTTTGACGACGGTGTGTGTCGAGGGTAGTGAAGAACCCTAGTTGTGGAGAGCCTCACTAGAGCTCGGTCGGACCTAGGTAGTGAGTTTGGTTGGCAAGCGGAGTCTAGTAGGTTGTAGGCTTGGGGTGAGTTCTTTGCGATTTTGGTAAGCTAGCAAAGCGAGCTTGTTTCAAGTAGAGTCCGGATTGGTTCGGTGTGGTGGCAAGTTGGTGCTTGATGTTGACCAAGGTGTGGTTTTTGAGTTGCTAGAAGTTAGCTTTGCTCGTGGAGCAAGTGGTTTTGCCTCGCGGACGTCTTTCCCGCTTCTAGAGTTTGAGAGTTGCCCTTATTTGGTGTTTGGGGGTGAGTCTTCTCTTGCCGTGGTTGGCGGTCCATCTGTGGTGGACCCCTTGTTGTTGCCTCTGGGAGAGTTGGATGTTGTGCTTAGAGCAAGACAATGAAGCGGTTGTGAAGCTCTCTCTGTCCTTCGGATGTTCGCTTGTAAGGATCTGTTTCTCCTTGGAAGTTGTCAGTTATTCCTTCGTCTTGGAATTAGTGGTAGTGGTGCTAGTAGAAGGAAAAGTTTGTTGGCCGCTTGGAAGCGATTGTTTGTCCAAGTTAAGCGGACTCGTGAGTGGTGTTCTCGGAAGTTGCGGTAAGGGTTGTTTCCGCCTCCTATGAGTGTTTGGCCTAGTTGGTTAAGGTTTTGTGTGTTGGCATGGAAGTTGTTGCACCTTTGTAGTTGAAGAACTCATTTGTATCGGTTGTGGGTTGAGGTTGCACCATTGTGATTGGATTAGGGTCTTGACCTTTGAGGGATCCTTCTTTGGTTAGTGTGGCTTGTGCTCCGCCACCATTTTTGGTAATCTGGTTCTTGGTAGTTGGTGTTAACCGAGTAGTGGAGCTCCGTTTATGAAGTTTCGGTGGAAAGGTGCAATAAGCCTAAGCTAGAGGGTTAAGCCTGTATGTGTTATCGTTTGGACTTATGAGATGTGTTTCATTTTTTGAGGCAAGCTTCGTTCCGTTGCTTGCATGGAGGTAAGTTTGGTGGAGGGAGCCCTTTAGGGCCGGTTGTTAGCGGTGACTTGTCCAACCCAATGATTTGAGCCAAGCTAGAGTTGAGTGGATTGGCATAGCTATGAAGTTTGTAGTTGTTTGGGCTTCCGAGATCGTAGCACTCAAGTTGTTGGTTTGAAGGAGTTCGTGTGGAAGCTGGCAGTTTGTCGAGGTTGTTGTGTGAGTTCGGATTTTTGGTGGACTGGTTTCTATAGCTAGAACTCGCACCTCGCCCAGGTGGAGATGTCATTCTGTGGAGTAGTGGCATGTCAGTTTCAGGCTGGAGTTGTTGGCTCCAGAGTGTGGCAACAAAGATTTTTCTAGGTAGTGCGTGATGAACCGTGGTTCCGAGAGCGTTGTTAAGAGGCTTATGAGCCGGTGCGATTTCAGTAGTGTTTTCACCCTCTGACCGATGGTCTTTTAGGAGGAGTGATCCAGAACCTTTGGAGCTTGTTGCGAGTTGGTGTTTCCGTGATTAGGCAGCGGAAGACTAGAGTAGTTTTATGAGGTTGCCTTTGGTTGCAGTTCTCAGCGGTCAGTTCTTGTGGTTCCATGGAGGCATTGCAAGGTAAGTATTGCAGGCTTCCAGTGTTCTGGGAAAAGGTTGGTGGCCATCAATTTTGTTTTGGGTCCTGAGTTGCTGCATTTGACCAGAGGTGATGTGCAGGAGTTTAGAGCTAGTGTTGTTAGCTCAGAGCAGGCAGAAAAGTTACGTCGATGTTCGGCGTCGAGTTTTAGAGTTTGAGGTTGGGCAATGCGTAGTGTTAAAGTTGTGCCGTTGTGAGTTGTGCTGAGGTTTGGTAAGCGGGAGAAGTGGAGCCTCCTGTTGTTGGGCCATTTGAGATTCTCGAAAGGATTGGCAGAGTTGCATATTGGTTAGCTCTTTCTGTCATTGTCAGCCGTGTGCAGTGTTTTTCATGTATCGATGTTGAGGCAGTATGTGCCGGACCCGTAGCACATTGTGGACTTTGAGCCTTTGCAGCTGAATGAGGATTTGAGCTTCGAGGAGAAGCCAGTGAGGATCCTTGCCTTTGAGACCAAGACGTTGCGTAATCGCGAGATTCGTTTGGTAAAGGTTGATGGAAGAGTCGTGGTTCTAAGGAAGCCACTTGGGAGCGGAAGAAGGCGAGATGAGATTGCATTATCCTCGAAATGTTTTGAGTCTTAAAGACTTTCGAGGACGAAAGTCATAAAAAGGAGGGAATATTGTAACGACCAGTTTTTCATCCCGATCTTCGGGTATGCCCTAGGGGTAATTTGGTAATTTGGTCGGGCCGTCAGGGCCGTTTTGTGTCTTTTCGATTACTAAAATTATTGGATGGATTTATGTAGGTTTTTGGAAGGATTTGTGGTTTGGTTTGAGCAAGGTTTGATGCAAAAGTAAAAATAAAGGAATTGTGCTGCAGCTGGGGTTTGAACCCGGGTCTCCTGGAAAGCTTGTGGGGATGTGTGCAAATTGAGCCATTAGGTGCTCTTGTTGCTCTTCCCGCATCATTTTATGGTTAGCCTTGGATTTTGGGAGTTTTGGTGCATTTGGTTAAATGAAATAGAAATTAGGTTTGTTCCATCTTCTTCTCCAAAGTGTGTGGCCGCCCAAGCTATTCTCTCCATTGTCTTGCCGAGTTCTTCATCCTTGCAGCTCCCTTGGATCGATCATCATCATTCCGGGTAGGTATCGATCTTCCTCTTCGCTGCCTCCGATTTGAGTTCTTCTTGGCCGAATGTAAATAGAAGAGTGTGTGTGTGTGTGTGTGTGTTTGTTTGCACCGCCAAGAGGAGCCCCACCCAGCCCCACCGTCGCAGCCTCCCACCGGCCGATCGCACGTAAGCAAGCCCAGATCGCCTCGAGTCGCCCGGCTCCATCGCCCCTGCAGTGCCATCGAGCACTGTCGTTCTTGGAATGAGCCGACGCCCCGCCAGAGCCCTCGTCGCGGCCAGCAGGTGAGACGCCAGATGCCCCCTATCGCAGCCTCAGATCTCGCCCAACGAGATGCGCCTGCCGAGCCCCCGCTTCATCGCCGACACGAAAGGTGCACTAGCTCAAGATCCCGAGGAGCTCTCCGGCCGGCGCCGTAATGAGCGTAAGCATGCACCGCGTGCTTCTACTGCACTATGGGGTGCGGGTCTAGTGGCAAGTCGCCCATATCCGAATATCACGCCTAACTAAATCTCTCGGATCGGTGTCACCGACATAGGGGTGTGAGACACGGACACGTGAACTATGTCACTGAACCACCGCACTTTGAGGCTAAGGAATCGGTCGTGGTAGGCTTACACCAGAAGCCGTCCTTGCCCTATCGGTGGCAATCAAGGGCTACGGCCGAACATGCCGAGGACGTGCCGATCGCCGGGACGCAGGCAATGCCAAGTCATCATCCCGACCGCTGGGGCATTTAACGACCGCCACCCTCACCAAAGATTGCGGGGCCTACCGGTCGGGTTAGCTAAACCCTAACGGGTCCAGGAAGGTGAATCGTCTCGACGCCCCTGCCATGGATGCAAGATACTTTATGCATCAGGCCCGGATGATGCTACCTACCTGAATTCTATCCTGCCTTAACAATCAGCAAACAATCCAATACGTGCTCAAAAGAATACAGCAGACCTAGCATGGTACTACGGAACAAGAATGAATATGAGCATGCCAGAACGGAACAACCTAACATGGACTAACATGAAAGAACGACATACAAAGTCATGCCAGTCAGGAATTTAGAACAGAGCACCTAAACTACACATGCTGATAATCACAAACAAACATACAACATCAATCACATAGAACATCGCAGGGTCCACACAACCCCGGTAAGAAATCCTTACCTTGGTCGGAAGACTTCTACACACAAATTCCTAAGCTGCGATCGATCCCGAGCTAGCTTCGAGAACCTAACAAACACAATAGAAATCACAATCATAGCCCTAAAAATATAATAAAACAAGCAGGCTCGGCTCGGGGCACTCACACGGCACGACGACACGGGGCTGAGTGCTGCTGGCAGGCTGGTGCGGCTGGGCTGGCGCTGGGCAGGCGCTGGGCGGCAGAGCTGGGAGCACGCGCGCGCGCGGACGGCCGGCTGGCGCAGGCGCACGGGCGCGGACAAGCCGGACTTGGCGACACGCGCGGCGTCTTTGGGACTACGACGGCGCGCGTGGCCGACGAGCGTCTGGACGCGGCGATCTCGCTGCCGCAGGGCTCGGCAGGCGATCTGGCTGGCGAGATCTGGCCGCGGCAGGCCGTCGGGCGTCTCTTTGGCCGCGGCAGGGCTGTCTGGGCGCTCGCTCGGCCGCTGAGCGACAGCCGCTCGATGGCACCGCAGGCGGCGATGGAGCTAGGTGACTCCGGCGATCTCGGGCTGCTTGCTGGTGCGATCCGGCGGCTGGGAGCCGCGACGGTGGGGCCGCTGGTTGGGGCTCCTCTCGGCAGCCGCCAACAAACACACACACACACCCACACTCTTCTATTTACATTCGGCCAGCAAGAACTCAAATCGGAGAAGACGAAGAGACGAAGAAACTTACCCGGAAAGACGATCGAACCACGGGGCTGCAAAGGAAATGAAAATCGGCTTGGGGCTTGGGAGAGGAAGGGTTGGGCGGCCATGGAGCATTTGGAGAAGAAGACATAACAAAACCTAATTTCTTTTCATTTAACCAAATGCACCAAACTCCAAGGTCCAAGGATAACCATAATATGACGCAAAGAGCAATAAGAGCTCTCCATAGCTCAATCGCACGCATCCTCACAGAGCTTTCCTGAGACCCGGTTCGAATCCCATTGCAACATAATTTCCTTTATTTTTACTTTTGCATCTATCCATGCTCAAACCCATCCACAAAGCCTCAAAAACTTACATAAATCCATCCAATAATTTTAGCAAATGGCAAAGACATAAACGGCCCTGACGGCCCGACCAAATTACCAAAATACCCCTTGGGCATACCTGGAAGACCGGGATGAAAACCTGGGCCGTTACAAAGTCATTCTTTTATTTGCATGTATACTAGGGTGCTAGATGACTGATGTATCGTATTGTACCCCGGTTGGGGATTCTTACTGAGTATGTTTATACTCACCCTTATTTCTGTGGTTTTTCCACCAGATAACTTGGGACAGCACCAGGATGGCTAGCGGAGGGAGCTGTTTGATCATGGGGGGCTGCCGGCTCTCTGTCGTTTATTGTTTGCATTTATTTATTCAGCATGTAGGTAGACAGGAGTCCTAGGGGAATGATGTTAAAGTTTTTTAAACTGTTTTTAATGTTCTTTTATAAATACGGGCCAGGCTTATTTTACCTTGATTGGATTTGCTTTATGAAAATTGTTGGTTATGTTTTAAGTGTTCCCAGTTTCCAAATGTTTTGAAAAAGTTTTAAATATGAGCACTAAACCACTTGTTGAAATATTTAACTTGCATGCTGAGTGAGGACCTAGGTTTAGGACCGTATTCCAGGTCGGGTCCTTACACTTATACACCTAGGAAGCCCATCGGGGTCTTACACCTCAAACTCAGTGATGCCCATCGGGGTCTTATACACCTAGGATGCCCATCGGGGTCTTACATCTCCAACTCAGTGATGCCCATCTGGGTCTTATACACCTAGGATGCCCATCGGGGTCTTACACCTCCGGATGTCCATCGGGGTCTTACCCGAGCGGAACCTACACTAGTTATCCCTACAATCCTCTACACTATACGACACCAGTCTAAACCTAACATGGATCTAACAGCATTCAACCGAGAACATGGATTACCAGGATGGAAGAACGTAGCATGGAACTAATAGAATACAACATAAAGCATGGATATGTCAGGATAGGAGAACCCTAGCATGGAACTAACGGAACGCAAACATAACACGAACATGAATCAAAAGCAAGCATGAAGCCTATCCACTAGAAACTCATACAGTTACAATAATCAATATGCTATCAAGTGTTCGCAGGTTCCACACAACCCCGGGTAAGAAATCCTTACCTGGAAAGGAGTGCAAAGTAACTATCACGAACCAACTAACAACCCTCGAGCTTTAAAGCGAACCCGAGCGACCTAGGCATACAATAAAATATCCTAAATAAATAAACAGCAGCTAAAATCATGAAGTCTAAACGGTGGAGGCTCGGAAATTTACCAACCGAGAAGACACACGTCTCAGCAACAAGGAGCAGGAACGGCGCTGCTGGTGCGGCAGGGGCGCTGGCGCTGGCGCTGGCTCGGGAGCGAGGCAGGGCGAGCAGACCCGCTAGAGCAGGCGCTCGGCAAGGAGTCTGGACGGCGGGTGGCGTGCGGGCGACCTGGGCTGCAGGGCCGGCGCGCGAACGAGCGACACGTTGGGACGACGTGCAGGCAAGCGGGGCGAAGCGGGCAAACGGCCGATGCGGCCCGTGTGCTGGGGCGCGGGCGTGAAGATGCGACGGCTCTGGGGCGCTGTCGTGCGGGCGCGGAGATGGGCGGCGTTGGACTGGCTGGGGCGCACGGTGGCTCCGTGCGGTGCGGCGTTGGGCGACAGGGGCGATGCAGGGCTGGTGTGGTGCGGCGATGGGCTAGATGGGCAGCGGCGGCGCCGAGCGACGAGGCTGAGGGTGCTGGGCGTCGGCGGCGTGGGTGAGGGGTGGGCGTCGGCGGCGTGGGTGAGGGGAAGAGTGAGGGTTTGCGAGAGAGAGTGGGGTTTTTCCTTTTTTTTTTTTTTATTTTATCTTTTTCCTTCCTTCCCTAAGTTAAATAGGCTTTGGGAATCTCAAATGCCCTTCCCAAGGCTTCCCCCCTTCGAGCCCTTGCCAACGCATTTATTTTTTTTCCTTAATTAATTCCAAACTCCCTTCCCTCTTTGAGGCTAAGGGTTCGAGCCCTCCTATTCTTTTTTTTTTAAACTAATTTCCATTTAACTGAAATCCAGGTTGTTACAACCTGAAGCAGGGATCTGATTCGATTGATAAGTATGAGAGGAAATTCTCGGAGTATGGATATTTTGCTCTGCAGCTGATAGCTACCCCTGAGTTGAAGATAAGGAAGTTTATGTCAGGTCTGAGGCAGGGTGTGTCCCAGGATGTCAGAGCACAGGCCCCCGACACTTATGCTAAGGCAGTGTAGTTGGCGACCATTTATAATGGGAAGTACCTAGTTGAGCAGGTTTTCGCCGGTCCGGTTCAGCATCCTATCCCAGCTACAACGGGGCAGAAGAGGAAGTTTGACTTCAGAGGAGGCGGCCAGCGCCGCCAAGAGCAGTATCATAACCGGGATAAGCGTAGAGCTTCGGTTTGCTTCTAGCCTCGCCAGTAGGACGCTCCTCGACAGATTCCCGTATGTGCTACTTGTCTGAGAGCCCACACAGGAGTTTTTCAGGTAGGGACCAGACTTTGTGTACCGCTGTGGTAAGGAGGGACCAGACTTTGTTATAGATCATAGCTCAACGAGCTTACAAGGCAAGATCCGGAATCCTCAGAAGTCTCCTACTTCTGGCCTAATGATTGGTTCTCATAACCAATCCTGAGACATCCTTGAGGGTCTTTCTCCCTCAGCCAAATGATCAGCTCAAAAACCGATCCCAATAGATGTCTGACACCCTCGACCATATGATCAGCTCAAAACCAATCCCAATGGGCGTCCTCAAGGGCCTCTTACCCTCGCTAATAAATATGGACTATCGGGAGAGTACCCGAAGTCTGGCTCTAAACTGGAAGGAACTGGTGTACTCACAAACATTAGCCCGGGAGCTCTCCGATCGGCGACTACGCGTGTGGCGCGCGCACACCGCATGCCGTTGCAACCGGCGTAAATGTGGGGGCCTAAGTACAAACTACGTGGGCCAGCACGCATGCCTAAAGACTCGGAAGTCGTGGTCATCGAACACGAGTGCGAGGCCCTCGACACTCATTTGTGCAGCCTGTACCACCGATCTGAATCTAAGAACCGGCTAAGGCAGGCTTGCACCGTTGGAAGGGTTTTGCTCTAGCAGGCTACAAACTAGGTTTATGCCGATGTGGTAGCTACATCCACATCGCGCCTGGGAAGCAATGTACGTTATGCTTCGCTCTAACACCCGACCAGCGGGGACAAAGTACGTTATGTTCGCTCTCAGCCTCTAGATGATGACAAACCCTACTGTGCTATCTAAGAGTAAAGAGTAAATGATTCCTGGCTAACATACAATAAAACACATCAATCACACTTAACCTAGCATGATACTACGAACTTAAAACAGGAATCATTAGCATGCTGGAAGAACAAACCTAGCATGGCACTAACTTGTACAATCAGACAAACATGCTAGCAAGAGATCAAATATAGCTGCCCTATCACTATCATGCTCATAACAGTCAACAAGCATACAAGGCACATCATGATAATATCGTAGGGTCCACACAACCATGCTAAGAAATCCTTACCTGGAAATAAGAAGAAATAACTATCACAAATCAACCAAGCGACCCTCGAGCTTCTCAGCGAACCCGAACAACCTAAGCATTAATAAAAACAACCTAATTAAATAAACAGCAGCAACAATTTAGGACCCAAAGGAGAAAAGACTCGGGAATTACCAACTGAGAAGACACAAGGCTCGGCCCATCTCTCACTACAGGGCAGGCTGTCGGCAGCAAGAAAGCAGGCTTGGCGCGCTGGCGTGGCAGGGGACTCGCGCAGAGCAGGAGCGGCGGCGTGCGTGACGCGATAGAGACATCGGGCGCCGGCCGCGCGCGGCGCGCCGAGGCGCCAGGGCTACGAGGAACGGCGCGCGGGCGACGCGCCTGGGCTATAGGGAACGGCACGCGGGCGACGCATCTGGGCTACAGGAAACGACGCTGAGTGGGGCGACCTGGTGCGGAGCGGGACGACGCTGGCACGGGGCGGCTCGGCACAGTGCGAGGCTGGGCGACCTGATGCGGAGCGGCTAGGGTTTGGTTTGGGGCTCGGGTTTGGTGAGAGG
Source organism: Sicyos edulis (assembly GCA_036507275.1). Lineage (NCBI taxonomy): Eukaryota > Viridiplantae > Streptophyta > Magnoliopsida > Cucurbitales > Cucurbitaceae > Sicyos > Sicyos edulis. The sequence continues at coordinate 52,280,314 of CM071846.1, read as the reverse complement.
GAGAGAGAGAGAGAGAGAGAGAGAGACAAAACAAGGGGGAAATGGGATTTTTCTTTATTTTTCCATCCTTATCCTATTTTAAATAGGCCCTAAAGACCTAAAATCCCTTCCCACGGCTTCCTCCTTCGAGACCCGGCTGAAGAAATCTTTTCCAATAATAAAACTCACTTAATTCAAACCCCCAAATCAACACTAAGGCAAGGGTTCAAGTCCCAAAGGAAGCACATAACTTAACAATAATTTTTCCAATAACCAAACCACTTCCAAACTTCTAAACGACTAGCCCAAACATCTTGGGTCTTGCAACCAACAACAATCAAACCTCGACAAAGGCAGGAGTGACCCTGAAATCCTGAAAATCCACAAATCCTGCCCAGGGAGCAAAAGACCAAAATGCCCCTAAGGGTTAAAATAGCTATAACGGCCCAACAGAACAACCGAATCTTGAACTGAAAGCACCTGGAAAATCGGAATAGAAAACTGGGCCGTTACACCAGAGGGCTGAGTAGAGAGCTGAGACGCAGGCATTGTTAGCCGCGCAGATGGAAGAGTCCCGAATTCAAATAGAGTAGTTGACCGAGATGGTTCAGCAGAGGACTGTAGTGCCACCAGTACCACCAGCTCCGCAGGAGCCGATCGTGAATGAGGTCGTTGTGGCGGAAAGTGCTGAGGATCTGGGCAAGTGGCTGAAGGATTTTGTCAAGTGGAAGCCCGAGAAATTTAGTGCCCCTGGAGAACTGTTAGTAGCAGCCAGATGGATTGCAGAGTTAGAGTACACATTCATGGTGATGGCTTGTCCTGAGGTGCAATGAGCCCGCAGTACTCACGATTAGCCTGCATACAACTAAGTGGTGGTGGGATTCCACTTTGAGTTAGAGACCGGCTGGGTCTCTACCTTCCACCTGGGATTTCTTCAAGGCTGAGTTCAAGGCAAAGTTTATCAGTGAAGAATGTAACGGCCCAGTTTTCTATTCCGGTTTTCGAGGTGCTTCCGGTTCAGATTCGGTTGTTCGGTTGGGCCGTAAGAGCTGTTTTAACCCTTGGGGGTATTTTGGTCTTTTGGCTCCCCGGGCAGGATTTGTGGATTTTCAGGACTTCGAGGTCGCTCCTGCCTTTGTCGAGGCTTGTTTGTTGTTGGTTGCGAGTCCCGAGATGTTTGGGCTATTCGTTTGGAAGTTCTGTTGTGATTTGGGTTTTTGCAAAGTTATGGTTGGTTGAGTGCATCCTTTGGGATTCGAGCCCGAGCCTTTAGTGTTGATTTGGGAGTTGGATTTAAGTGAGTTTTATTTATTGGAAAAAGTTGCTTCAGTTGGGTCTCGAAGGAGGAAGCCGGGAAATGGGATTTTAAGGATTTTAAGGTTTTAAAAAGTGGATAAGGATGGAAAAATAATAAAAGAAAATCCTATTTTCCCTTTTATTTTTAAATCCCCATTTTTTCCCCATTTTTCCCTTTTCTTTTTTTTCTCTCTCTCTTCCTCTCACCCAACCCGAGCCCTAGCCCAGCCCGAGCCCCCTGCTCACCCAACCTAGCAGCCCATCTCGCCCAAGCCCGAGCCCCAGCTCGCCCAGCCCAGCCGCGCACAGTGTTAGTGCCATGCTAGGTTTGTTCTTCCAGCATGCTTATGATTCCTGCTTAAGTTCGTAGTATCATGCTAGGTTAGTGTGATTGATGTCGATTATTGTTTGCTAGTCAGGAATCATTTTCTCTGTACTCTTAGCTAGTAAAGTAGGGTTTGTCATCATCCGCAGGTCGAGAGCGGTCATAACGCACTTTGTCCGCACTCGATCGGGAGTAGAGCGCGCTTAAGCATAACGCACATTGCTTCCCCGGCCGCCGATGTGGATTTAGCAACCCACATCGGGCGTAAGCCTAGTTTGTAGCCCGCTAGAGCGGAACCCGCCATAGGTGTAAGCTTCGCCTGGCCGATTCTTAGCTTCGTGTCGGTGGTACATGCCGCATGCATGAGTGCCGAGGGCCTCGCACTCATCGTGATCGTGACACCGCTTCCAAGTCTTAGGCATGCATACCGCCCGCGTAGTTTGTCCTTAGGCCCCACACTTTACGCCGGTTGCAAAGAAGATGCGGGGTGTGCGCGAACACGCGTTAGTCGCCAGTTTGGAGAGCCCCTCGGCTAATGTTTGTCAAGACACCGCCTTCCTTCCGCTTTAGAGCCGGACTTCGGGTACTCTCCGTAAGTCCGCATTTGTTAGCAAGGGTAAGACGCCTTGAGGACATCCTTGGGATCAGATTTTGAGCTGATCAATTTGCCGAGTGAAAGAGACCTCGGAGATGTCCCGGGATTGGTTAGGAGAACCAATCATTAGGTCAGAAGTAGGAGACTTCCGAGGATTCCAGATCTTGACTTGTAAGCTCGTTGAGTTATGATCTGTGTTGGTGGCTGTTTGCATGTATGCTAGGGTGCTAGATGACTGATGTATCGTATTGTACCCCGGTTGGGGATTCTTACTGAGTATGTTTATACTCACCCTTATTTATCTTTCAGTAACTTGGGACAACACCGGGATGGCTAGCGGAGGAGCCGATTGATCATGGAGCTACCGACACTCTGTCATTTATTATTGCATTGTTTATTCAAAGATGTAGATCGACAGAGTCCTAGGGAACATTGTTTAAAAAGTTGTTTAAATTGTATTGTATGTTTTTATAAACACTGGCCAAACTTGTTTTATTTTGTTGGTTTGCTTAAATGAAAATTGTTGGTTATGTTTTAAGGGTTCCCCCTTCTCATATGTTTTGAGGAGTTTTTAAATATGAGCACTAAACCGCTTGTTATCATATTTAACTTGCATGCTGAGTGAGAACCCAGGTTTAGGACCGTATTGAGCTATTTTGAGTGAGAACCTAGCAGGGTCCGATTCGATCGAGGTTTATGAGAGGAAGTTTTTGAGTATGGGTACTTCGCGCCATAGCCGATTGCTACCCATGAGTCAAGATCGTGAATTTTATTCTTTGGTTTGAGATAGGAGTGTCTCAGATGTTAGGGCACATGCCCTGCAGACTTTTGCCAAGGCAAAGGCACGCGCTTGGCAACGATTTACGATGGGAAGTATCCTCTAGAGCGAGTTGCTAGTGTCACAGGCATAAGGCCCTAGTATACTCGGGCCAGAAGCGTAAGTTTGATTCATGAAGCAATAGTCGTGTCGGTGGTCAGCGCCGTCAGGGTTCTTATAAGGGCAGAGACCAGCAGCAAAACCGAAACCGTGATCAGCCTCGCCAGCAGGGCGTAGGGAGGCCGCCACCACATTGTAACCCTTGTGGGAAGCCGCATTGGGGTCCTTGTGGAGGTATCCCTATGGCTTGCTATAACTGTGGTTGTAACGGCCCAGTTTTCTATTTCGGTTACCCAGGTGATTTCGGATCATTATTCGGATGTTCGGATGGGCCGTTAGAGCTGTTTTAACCCTTAGGGGTATTTTGGTCTTTTTGCCCCCGGTCAGGGTTTTGAAGATTTTCAAGATTTCAGGGCCTTTCCTGCCTTCATCGAAGTTTGGTGGTTGTTGGTTGCAAGACTCAAGAGGTTTGGGCAAGTTGTTTGGGAGTTTGGAGGTATTTTAGTTATTGGCAAAATTAATGGGTTTTTGATTTCTTCCTTTGGGATTTGAACCCTTGCCCTAAATGGTTTTGGGAGTTTGTACAAAAAAGAGTTTTATTAAAAAAAAAAAAAAAGTTTGCTTGGGCCGGGTTTTGAAAGAGGAAACTTTGGGAAGGGATTTTAGACCCATTTAAATTAGGAAAAGGGAAGAAAATCAAGAAAATCCCTTTCCCCTTGTTTCGCTATCTCTCTCTCTCTCTCTCTCTCTCTCTCTCTCTCTCTCTCCTTGCCGACCCCACCAAGAAAACCCAGCCCTAGCAGCACCAACCCGAGCCACAGCCCTGCCCAGTCGCGCCGCACTAGCCCTGCACAGCCCATGCCAAGCCGCTATGCACCAGGCCGCGCCGCACAGCCCATGCCCAGCCGCTCTCAGCACAAAGCCGCGCCAAGACAAACCCCCACCCACTTCCCGATCGCGCGCACCGCCCGCAGATCAGCCGCCAGATGCGCGCGCGCCCCGCACCAGGCCGCCCTGCGCCGCGCCGCTCCTTGCCGTCCGCACGCGTCGCCCAGCGCCGCCCGCGCGCCGTCCTCGCAGATCTGAAGTCTCGCCCGCGCGCCCGCTCCAACGTGTCTGCTCGCCTTGCAGCGCGCCCAAGCCAGCGCCTACCTCGCTGAAGCCAGCGCAGCGCCAGGCGCCGCCGCACTAGCGGCGCGCACATTCTCGCCTCTTTGCCGCGAGACCGCATGTCTTTCGGTTGGTAATTCCCGAGCCTTTCCCCTCTTAGATTTTTAAACTGGTTGGGTCATTGCTTATCTATTTAGGATGTTTTTATTGTATGCCTAGGTTGCTCGGGTTTGCTTTAAGCTCGAGGGTCGTTATCTGATTCGCGATAGTTATTTTCCACTTGATTCCAGGTAAGGATTTCTTACCGTGGTTGTGTGGACCGTGCGATGCTTTCTTGATTGTGCCTTATATGCATGTTTACTTCTATGAACATGATTAGTGGATAGGACAGCTTGTGATTGCATTCTTGCTAGCATGTTTGCCTGTTTGTACATGTTAGTGCCATGCTAGGATTGTTCTTCCAGCATGCTTGAGATTCCTGCTTTAAGTTCGTAGTATCATGCTAGGTTATGTGTGATTGATGTTGATATGTATGTCTAGCCAGGAATCAGTTATTTTGTACCCTTAGCTAGTATAATAGAGTTTGTCATCATCCAGAGGCTGACAGCGGACATAACGTACTTTGTCCCCACCGGTCGGGAGTAGAGCGAAGTATAACGTACATTGCTTCCCCCCGGCAGCCAATGTGGATTTAGCTACCACATCGGCATAAGCCTAGTTTGTAGCCTGCTAGAGCGAGAACCCCGCCAAAGGTGCAAGCTCGCCTTGGCGAGTTCTTAGCTTCAAGTCGGTGGTACAGGCTGCACAGATGAGTGCCGAGGGCCTCGCACTCATCGTGTTTAGTGACACCGTTTCCGAGTCTTTAGGCATGCGTACCTGGCCCGCGTAGTTTGTACTTAGGCCCCACATTTACGCAGTTGTTAAAAGAAGATGCGGTGTGCGCGCAAGACACGCGTTAGTCGCCGGTTCGAGAGCTCCCGGGCTAATGTTCACGAGTACACGATTCCTTTCGCTTTAGAGCCGACTTGGTGACTCTCCGATAGTCCAGATTTGTTAGCGAGGGTAAGAGGCCCTTGAGGACACCCATTGGGATTGGATTTTGAGCTGATCATATGGTCGAGGGAGAAAGACCTCGAGGGTGTCGGACATCTTTGGGATCGGTTTTTGAGCCGATCAATTGGTCGAGGGAGAAAGACCCTGAGATGTCCCGGGATTTGTTATGAGAGCCAATCATTAGGCCTAAGTAGGAGACTTCCGAGGATTCCAGATTCTCGCCTTGTAAGCTCGTTGAGCTATGATCCGTGTTGGTAATCTGTTTGCATGTATACTAGGGTGCCGGATGATTGATGTATCGTATTGTACCCGGTTGGGGATTCTTACCGAGTATGTTTATACTCACCCTTATTCTCGTGGTTTTCCACGTGTAACTTGGGGACAAAGACCGGATGGCTAGCGGAGGAGCCGATTGATCATGGGAGCCGCCGGCAGACTGGCTTTTATTGTTTGCATAATTTGTTCAAGCATGTAGATTTTACGGTGTGTCCTAGGGGACATTTTTAAAAGTTGTTTAAATTGTATTGTATGATTTTATAAACACTGGCCAGGCTTGTTTTACTTTGTTGGCTTTGCTTAAATGAAGGTTGTTGTGTATGGTTTAAGTGTCCCCACTTTTAAATGTTTTGAAAGGTTTTAAATATGAGCACTAAACTGCTTGATGAAGTATTTAACTTGCATGCTGAGTGAGAACCTAGGTTTAGGACCGTGTTTTGGGTCGGGTTCTTACAGTTGGTATCAGAGCACAGAGTCATAGATTCTGTAGACTAACCTGCTTTGTAGGTTGTTGCCCCCATGATCATCAGCACTCAGCGGCCATCAGGTTTGTCTGAGTTCTTTAAGCTAAGGGTTTTATTTTACAATACTGCATCTAGTATACATGTGTTACCCTTGTTGGGCAGTGAGAGCCCCAGCGTGGGCTAGTTTTTATGCTTTGTGTAGATTGTATGTATGTTGATTACACCTAGAGTAGCAGGGACGTTGGTATTTCCAACCGAGGAGTTGGACTGTTCATGTTGATGATGAGACCAAGTCCAGGGTTGTCTAGACCCGTAGGCCAGTTCTGGCCCTGGCAGTTGAGTAGCCAGGAGGAGGGGGTAGAGGCTAGTCTTCCTCAAAGTGAGACTCCTTGAGCAGGGTGTGCTCCAGCCATGAGGGAGTTGAGGCAGGTCTTTTAGCTAATAGAGAGCGGAGACTCAGGCGCAGTTTGTAGCGCGTAGTGAGGAGTCGTGGGTACAAATAGCCCAGCTGGCAGGGTTTATTTAGGAGACACCCCCTAGTAGCTCCAGTAGCCCTGGAGGTTTCCGAAAGGGCTTCATTAGCAGGTTTATGCTGATGAGTTAGTTGGCGTTGATCGAGCCGCCAAGTTTGGCAAGTGGAAGCCTGTAGAGTTGGATGTTTGTTAGGCCTACTCCTGGCAGCGAGGTGGTTGGCCAGGATCGAGTTTATCATCCAAGTGTTGGGATGACCTGGTGTTCAGAGGCCGATGACCGATGTTTAGAGGTCGAGGCGCGTGCCGCTCGTGTTGTTTGATGCAGCAGTGTGGTGGTGGAAGTCCCCTGTGAGAGGCGGACCTACAGAGTCTCCACCAGCCACCCGGTTGATTGGCAAGCTGCCAGGTTAGTAGCTTTTGAGAAAGATGTAGAGACATCTTGTCCTCCTGCAAGCCCGCAGATCGTTTTTGCCTTGATTCTTTAGTACCCTCGTAGCCAGGGTGTAGTGTGGAGGTTGCTTGTCAAGACTTAACCCATCCGTGGATTGTAGTTGGATAGTAGAGGGAAGCACCTTGTGTTGGCATGTTCCAGATGTGGAGCTAGGTGCTGCCACCCGAGGTGTTGGCCTGAGCTATTATTGAGCATCGAGTGGGATGCAGGAGTAGGCCGTGGCATGTCTGTTAAGCGAGATGCCAGAGATTAGGCTGCTCGAGTGTTTGGACTCTTGTGTTGAGTGCCTTTGCCCTGTCACTTGGAGTGTGACCTTCCCTATCCTCAGAGGGGTATAAAGCTTGTTTTGGGCTGATTTGTGTTGTAAAGGATGTTGTTCCTGTTGGCACCAAGCTTTGAGAGGAGGCCTAGATTCGGGCCAGTTGGCACTTTTGGTGCAGATGGTTCCATGCCAACCCGGTGTATAGCATCCCCACCAGCCTTGTACCCGTTTTTCTGAAGTTGCATCTGTTGGATTGCTTAAGAGATCTAGCTCGCTGGTATTCAGAGGACTACAAGTGTGAGGTCGTTCAAGGGAAAAGTAGGAGCTTTTCAGGGTCATCGAGAGTTGGGTGCAAATGATGTTGTAGGTTGGTGAGGGCTAGCGCGTCCGAGTTCTCGCGCTTGTGTGTGGGCTTGTGAGCCAGCTTGATGGTAGTGTGTTTCGACTACTCTTGGAGTTACCCTATTATGGGTAGAGTTGGCATCAAGGATGCGTGGTTGATCCAGTGTTAGAGCCATGAGTTGGATGGTTGAAGTGGAGCAATTAGTAGGCACATTGGTATGAGGTATGTCAGCTTGGTGTAGTTATACTCTTGTAAGAGTGTGTTGACCAATGTAGCTTTTCGTGGTGAGTTGACCCCGAGTGGTTTGAACTCTCGTTGCTCCTTTGCTAGTTGTGGCTCTATTGGGAGGCAAAAGTTGCCTTGTGTGAGAATACTTGTTGGTTTGGATCTTAAGGAACCAAGTTGGAGCTGTACACGCTGGTGTACTTTTGTGTAGCTCGTTCCGTGGTGTATTTTTCAAGAACCACGAGGGGTTTCTGTGTTGTGAAACCAAAGTGCTCGGGCTTCCGAGGAGTTAGGACTTTAGTTCTTGGCAAGTGCCCTAACTTGGGTTGAGAGGTTACTTGTCTGCGTGAGCGGGTTGTTACGTAGGCAAGTTATGTTAGTTGGCCCTTGACCGGGAAGAGGCATTTCTTGTTGATCGATGGTTGGAGTTGATTTGAACTCGATCCAGCGATGATGGTAGTATCGCAGAGTTTCCGCCGCCATGGCTAAGAGAGTTGTTCGGATCCTTACCTCGCGTGAGAAGCTACGACGATGTGGCCGATGCTTTGAGCAAGAGGAAGTTTGGGTCTTCGGTTGTTCCCGCTTTCAGTTGATAGCGCACTCGCCGACAGGGCGGCGATCTAGGGGTCGCGATCGGCGCCAACCGCATGAGTTAGAGCTCGAGATCGCCGCCAGGATGGGCCAGCAGCCGGCTCATTGCATCAAGTGTGGTAAGGAGCTTTTCGGATTGTGTGGAACATCGCCCGTGCTTGCTACAGATGTGGCAAGGAAGAGCTTTTGGCCAGCACAGTTGAGATGCTGGAGGGAGATGTGCTCGTGTAGCCAGTTGTCTGTTAGATCGTTTGACGACAGTGTGTTTCGGAGGGCGATCAGAGGAACCCTAAGTTGTGGAGAGCCTCACCAGAGCTCAGTCAGACCCAGGTAGTGTTCCTCGGTTGAGTTGTTGGACGCTTGTTGTCGATTAACAAGCTAGAGTTGTTCTTGGTAACCTCCACGTTGATTTTCGGAATTATTAGAGAGGTGGTGCTTGGAGAGCAAGCCTTCTCGGGCTTTGTTCCTAGTTGATGTGCGTTCGCAGTTGGCGTTATAGCTGAGCCACAGTTGAGTGGGTTGGCACAGAGATGTCGTGGCATTGGTTGGAAACCTTAGAGTTGTTATCCTCCAGCTATTGTGTTGCTAGTAGCCACGTAATGTTTTATTCCTTGCTGCTCGAGATTTCCGTAAGAGGAATGTTGTTTGTTTTTCTGTCTGGCGATGTTCTCTTAGGCTAGTGGCTGATCGGATTGCATTGGAAAGTTTGTTGTCGGCTGTTGAGGGGCTCCAGTTTGTTAGTTTGGCCGAGTAGAGCCTGTGCGTGGACCTTGTCTTCTAAAGGTGGCCGTAGCTGAAGTTTCAACTGGTGTGTTGGTGGTAGCCGTTTGGTGAACCAGAAAAGTGCCCCTTGGCTTTGGTGCTTCGATTTCTCGTAAGATGGTTGCTTAAGTGTTGTGGACGCATGCTAGTTGGAGGAGTTTGCCTTGGGATCACCACCGATTGGTGGTTCGATTTGGATTTCGTTAAGGATTGTAGGCAACCATTGGGGCTCGCAGATCTCTTGCAAAGTGTAAAGACCCGACCCAAGAAACGGTCGCTATCCTAAAGTCCTTACTTAGCATGCATGATTAGGAATGTAAAACGTCGTTCAGAGTTTGAAATTTTAAATCTTTGAAGTAAGCACATTCAAAACAAGGAAAATATAGTTCCATTTAAAATAAACAGTAGATAATCGATCATTCTTTCTTAAAAACAAATCAAGGGAAACGGTACGAGAAACATAAAATAGATTTTTGAGTGCTTTTCCTAGGGACCCAAGTCCCACTACATGCTAAATCATCAAAGAAAACATTAAAAGAACGTGCAACTCAGAGTCAGCTATCCATGATCATCGAGCCGCCTCCTCCTAGCCATCCAGCCTCTGTCCCAAGTTACCTGGGGAAAGCCACAGAAAATAAGGGTGAGCAACAAGTTACTCAGTAAGAATCCCCAATCGGGGTACAATACGAAATCATCTCATTTAGCACACGGACATGCAACCATACAATGACTTAGAGCGGGCACGGTTGGTGTAGGCTATGAGCTACTTCAAAGGCGAGCCTACTCAAGGGCTTCCGTCTATAGCCTCTCCTAGGTCCTACATTTGGATGCCCTTCGGGCCTTACACAACCTAGGACACAGTGATGCCCAGTGGGGCCTTACACACTTAGGATGCCCATCGGGCCTTACACCTTCGAGATCGGTGATGCCCGGTGGGCCTTACACACCTAGGATGCCCCAGGGCCTTACACCTCCGTAATCGTGATGCCCAAAGTGGGCCTTACACACCTAGGATGCCCATAGGGCCTTACACCTCCTTAATCTGTGATGCCCAGTGGGCCTTACACACCTAGGATGCCCATAGGGCCTTACACCTCCAGAATCAGTGATGCCCAGTGGGCCTTACACACCTAGGATGCCCATAGGGCCTTACACCTCCAGATGTCCATCGGGTCTTGCCCGAGCGGGACCCCAAACTAGTTGCCTCTACGGTCCTCTATACTATACATCACACATCTAACCGTAACTTGGATCTAGCAAAGCATACAAATGGCACTGGTTCTATCAAGATAGGAAAGCCTAACATGGAACTAACGGGATGTAAACATGTCACGAACATGAATCAAAAGAAAACATGTAACCTATCACTAGAAACTCATATAAAATACAGTAATCAGCGTGCTATCAACTATTCGCAGGGTCCACACAACCCCGGGTAAGAATCCTTACCTGGAAATAAGTGGAGGTTAACTATCCCGAATCAAATAACGACCCTCGAGCTTTTAAGCGAACCCGAGCAACCTAAGCAAGTAATAAAATATCCTAATTAATAAACAGCATCTAAAATCAGGAAGTCCAAAGGGTGGAGGCTCGGGAATTTACCAATCGAGAAGGCACACGTCTCGCGGCAGCAGCGCCAGTGACGGCGCTGGGCTGGGCGCAGGGGCGCTCGGCTGGAGAGGCGTTTCGGCGCGCGGCAAGGCGGGACGTCGGGTTCGCGAGGACAATAGGCGCGGCGCGTGCTCGGGCGGCTCTGGTGCGGAACGGCGCGACGCGTCTGGGCTGCGCTGCAGTCTTTGAACAGTAGCGCGACGCTGTCTGGGCTGGGCGAGGCAGTGCGACTGGGCGCGCCTGGCATGGGCGATGCAGGTGTCTGGCGCGGGCTGGGCATGGGTGGCTTGGCCGCCTGTGCGCTCGGGCTGAGCATGGCTGAGAGGGGGTGTGGCTAGGGCGGCTAGGGTTTCTTGGTGAGGTCGGCTAGAGAGAGAGAGAGAGAGAGAGAGAGAGAGAGAGAGAGAGAGAGAGAGAGATTGCAAAACAAGGGGAAAAGGACTTTCTTGATTTTCTTCCCTTTTCCTAATTTAAATGGGTCTAAAATCCCTTCCCAAAGCTTCCTCTTTCAAAACCCGGCCCAAACAAACTTATTTTAAAATAAGACTCTCTTTTCCTACAAACTCCCTAAGACCATTTAGGGCAAGGGCTCAAAACCCAATGGAAGCACCAAAATTACAATTAATTTTGCCATTTTCTAAAACACCTCCAAACTTCCAAACAACTTGCCCAAACCTCTCGGGTCTTGCAACAAACAACCAATAAGCTTCGACAAAGGCAGGAATGACCCTGGAATCCTGAAAATCCTCAACCTCTGACCGGGGAGCAAAATACCAAAATGCCCTTAAGGGTTAAAATAGCTCTAACGGCCCATCCGAACATCCGAATAATGACCCGAAATCACCTGGGTAACCGAAATAGAAAACTGGGCCGTTACAATACTCCCTCCTTTTAAGACTTTCGTCCTCGAAAGTCCTAAGACGAAAATAACTCTAGGAAAACTCCACTGATTCTTAACCAACCAAGCTCCCGGTTAAGACAACACAAATCCTTCTTCGAAACCGAACCCTCTTGGTTTCCCAAAGGCTCCAAGCCCAAAAGACACCGAGTCTGCCACAAACTATCTCAACCAAAACTGAACTAACACTGAGCTTCGAAGAAATCATGCGATAGCTAGTCGGTGAGTCACACCCTCTGACTCGCACCAACTCTCAAACGGTCTTAAAATCTTAGGGCTCACTTAGCCCTGCTAACCCAACTTCTCTAACGCCTCTCTACGCGCTACTCACAAAGAAACTCGTGGACGGGTCACAAGCTCTAAAACTCTACGCCACGCCTGCGGCGTAACTTCTCTGAATGCTCATAGTTGTTATCAAATGCCTCGACCCTTCACCATGTCGACCAAACAACTGAACCTCCTGTGTTTGAAACAAAACGGTCTACTCTTACTTCGCAAGAGACCGCGAACCCCAACTGGTTGCCTACAATCCTTAACGAAATCCAATTCGAACCACCAACTGATGACTGATCCCTAGGCAACCTTCTCCAACTAGCATGCGTCCACAACACTAAAGCAACCATCTTACGAGAAATCGAACCACCAAAGCCAAGGGGCACTTTTCTGGTTCACCAAGCGGCTACCACCACTCACACTAGCTGAAACTTCAGCTTCGGCCACCCTTGAACGACAAGGTCCAGGAAAAGGCTCCACTCAGCCAAACTAAAAAAAAAACCGGAGCCCCTCATCGGCCGACAACAAACTTTCCAATGCAATCCGTTCAGCCACTGGCCAAGGTGAACATTGCCAGACAGGAAAACAAACAACATTCCTCTCACGGAAACCTCGAGCAGCAAAGAATAAAACATCACGCGGCTACTAGCAACATAATAGCTGGAGGATAACAACTCAAAGGTTTCCAACCAATGCCACGACATCTCTGTGCCAACCCACTCAACTGTGGCTCAGCTATAACGCCAACTGCGAACGCACATCAACTAGGAACAAAGCCCAAGAAGGGCTTGCTCGCAGGAAACTCAACCCAAGTTTATAACGAGCAAGGCTCGCCTCCAAGCTGCCACTCAACTTTTAAGTCCAACTGGCTACTCAAAGGACTTTCTCCTTTTAGCCTAGGCCTAACTCATCTTGCAGCTAGAAACTCCACACTCGGAACATCGCAAGGGAAACGGACCGACGAGGCTATCTCCAAAGATAATACTCGAGGCTGGCATCCATGGTGCAACTCAACCACCAAAGAAACTAGGGTTTTCTTCAAACCCCAAAGAACCAACAGCTTTCCAGCAAAAACTCAACTCTTAAACTGGTGGCCTCCGCTTCTTGCGGGACAAACAACTTTTTGCTTGCTAACAACACAAGGCGTGGACCCTCTCGCTGGGCTAACCACTGCGCTACTCTGATCAACTACACAACTCAAGAGCTACACTGACTACTCCTCAATGGGAAACGATTTCCCAGCAAGCGAACCTCTGAAGGGTAGCGAACATCACACATGCTCGCTGACTAGCTCAAACCCAAGGGCAACAACAACCAACTCTCTTAGAAGCAACACCCAAGGGGAAACCTCAACCGATTGGACCACCAATCCGAGACAAAGCGTAACTTACTCAACCACCGAGGGAGGGGTCAACTCCCAAAACTTCCCCGACTAGGAACAGGTCCTCAGGGCAACGCCCTCTTGCTCGAACCGAGCTAGCTCTTGAAACAACAAGAGAACCAAAACTTGGTCAACACCAAACACCAACTAGCCACCTCACCGGAACCAATCCAGACTCTACTCCAAACAAACACTAGCTTGCTAGTCTACCAAATCTGCAAGCAACTCACCCGAGGAACACTGCTTGGGTGACTGAGCTCTGGAGAGGCTCTCCACAACCTAGGGATCCTCCGATCATCCTCCGACACACACGGTCGTCAAACGATCTAACAGACAACCGGCTACACGGGCACAACCTTCTCCAAAGCATCTCAACTACGCTCGCCAACTCCAACTGCTTGAAAACCAAAAGGACCGGAAACGCTACAGAATGCGCCATCCTCCTACTCAAACATTAGCCACAACAAACCTTCTGCCCAAGGTAAGGATCCGAACAACTCTCTTAGCCATGACGATCAGAAACTACGCGGCTTTGCTACCACCGCTCTTGTTCAGTTCCAACTGAACTCTAACCAGGCTAAGGTCCAACTAGCAAAACTTGCTTAAACAACAACCCGGCTACGAGCACGACATCCTTACAACCAAAGCTAGGGCACTTGCCAAGAACTAAAGTCTTGACACCTCAAAGACTGAGCACTGGTTCCTCAACACGAACCTCTCGTGGTTTCACAAACATAAACCACTTTAACGAGTTACACAAAAGTACACCGGCGTGTACAGCTCCAACCAGATTCCTTAAGATCCAAAGCCAACAAGGATTTTCACATTGGGGCAACTTTTGCCTCCAACAGAGCCACTACTAACCAGGAGCAACAAGAGTTCAAACCCTCTCGGGCCAAATCACCACGAAAAACCACATTGGCCAACTCACTCTTACAAGAGCACATCCATACCAAGCTAACATATCTCAAGCCAATGTGCCCACTAAACGTGCTTGATCACCATCCAACTCATGGCTCTAACATCTGGATTAATCACGCATCCTTGATGCCAACACTACCCATACTAGGGTAACTCAAAGGGTAGCCGAATCATGCTACCAACAAACTGGCTCACAAGCTCACAAACAGGCGCGAGAACTCGAACGCGCTAGCTCTTAACAGCCTACAGCATCTTTTGGTACCCAACTCTCGGTGACTCTGAAATGCTCCTATTTTCCCTCGAAAACCTCATACTTATAGTCCTCTGACTACCACCTAGCTAGATCTCTTATGCAACCCAAACAGGTGCAACCTCAGGAAATGGGTACAAGACTAGCGGGGATGCTATACTCTCGGCGACCATGGAACCTCCTGCACAAAAGTGCCAACTGGCCTGAATCTAGGCCTCCTCTCAAAGCTTGGTGCCAACAGGCACTACATCCTTTACAACACAAATCAGCCCTAAACGAACTTTATACCCCTTTGAGGAAAAGGAAGGTCACACTCCAATTGACGGGGCAATGGCACTCAGCACAAGAGTCCAAATACTCGAGCAGTCTAATCTCTGGCATCTCGCCTAACAGACATGCCACGGCCTACTCCCCGCATCCCACTCGATGCTCAATAATAGCTCAGCCAACCGTGCATCCCACTCGATGCTCAACAAAAGCTCAGGCCAACTCCTCGGGTGGCAACAACTTGTTCCACACTTGGAACATCCAAACAAAAGAGTGCTCCACTCTACTAGCCCGCTGAAATCCACAAACGGATTAAGCCCTGACAAGCAAACTCCACACTACCCCCTGGCTACGAGGGTACTAAAAGAACTGGCTGTAAAACGACATGTAAAGACCCGACCCAAAAGGGGCTCTAAATGGGCCTTTACCCCAATGCATGTATTGAAAATAAAAGACATTATGAAAAATATATTTCGGATCCCAAGTAAAACAAAAACATTCAGCAACCAAAACATACATTTCTAAAAGCATACTCTGATCAGAGATTTATTTAAACCGTTTAAACAATCCACAAGTACAAATATGCTGGAATCCATAAAACGTAAGAAAACATCCTAGGGCTCCGTGCCCGTCTACATGCATTCAGGGGAAATAACAAAAGTCAAGAGTCAAGATATAATAAAATGGTCAGAGATGACAAAGCAGGATTCCATGATCACGACTCTTCCTTCACCATCTTGTCTCGCGCGCTTGGTTACCTCGTGGAAAACCACGAGAATAAGGGTGAGTAACGAATTACCCAAAGAAGAATCCCAACCGGGGTACAATACGATATACATGATCATCTAGAAGAATGTATGCAAGCTATGAGTACAAACACACGAATAGAGCACATAGCTTAAGTCCACACTTGGACCTCGGATGCCAACTCGTGGTCTTAGTCCGGAAATACCACAACACACTATACGCGCTTATACGGGACGCGAGTCCCGGCCTCACTGTCTCATCGTCGACACGAAAGGTGCATCGCTCAAGATCCCGAGGAGCTCTCGGGCCGGCGCTCGTAATGAGCGTAAAGCGCACCGCATGCTACCGCAAACTGGGGGTGCCGGGTCTAGTGGCAAGCCGCCCGTGTTCACCACCATGCCTAACTAAATCTCGGATCGGTGTCACCGACATAGGGTGTGAGACACGGACACGTGAACTATGTCACTGAACCACCGCACTGAGGCTAA
Organism: Sicyos edulis; assembly: GCA_036507275.1. Classification (NCBI taxonomy): domain Eukaryota; kingdom Viridiplantae; phylum Streptophyta; class Magnoliopsida; order Cucurbitales; family Cucurbitaceae; genus Sicyos; species Sicyos edulis. The sequence goes on along the minus strand of CM071846.1, from coordinate 52,264,396 downwards.
GGAACCGATCGCGGTAGGCTTACACCGTGAAGCGGTCCTTGCCCTAACAGTGGCAATCAAGGGCTACGGCCGAACACGCCGAGGACGTGCCGATTGCCGGGACGAGGCAATGCCAAGTCATCATCCCGACCGCTGGGGCAATTAACGATTTGCCACCCTCACCCAAGATTGCGAGGGCCACCGTTAGGGTTAGCTAAACCCTAACGGGATCGGGACGGAGTACCATCTCGCACGTCTTTGTCGGGGATGCAAGTTACGTTATGCATCCGGCCGGATGATGCTACCACCGAACTCTAAACCATAGCAATAATAACAATTCAATCAATGCGGTCCAATACGTGCTCAACAGATACAAGGAACCTAGCATGATACTACGAAGCAAGAACAGATATCGAACATGCGAGAATGGAACAACCTAGCATGGGCTAACATGAGAAACAATACAAGAGTTCATGCGATCAGAATTGAACAGAGCACCTAGGGCTAAACATGCTAGTAATCATACACAGTGCATACAAAACAACAATCACAAATATACGCGCAGGCCCACACAACTCCGGTAAGAAATCCTTACTTGGGTGGGAGGCTTCTACACACAAATCCTAAGTGCATGGAACAATCCCGAGCTAGCGAGCGGGAACCTAGCAAACCAATAATAATCAGCATCTAAAATGTCTAAACAACAATAGAACGAAGAAGCTCGGCTCTAAGGGGACTCACGCGGCACGCGGCGACACGAGCTTGGAGGCTGGCCGGCAAGCCGCACGGCAGGTCGGGCGCAGCCGCTGCGGCCGGGCACGGCAGGCCGGGCGCTGGCCGCTACTGCACGGCAGACGCGCACGGATGCACGCAGGACGCGCGCGCGCGGCGAGCGCTCGGGCGCGGCGGGCGTCAGCCGGCTGGGCGCTGGCGGCGCTGGCGCGGCGGCAGCGACGCGGACGCGGGCTGGGCGGGCGAGCAGCGGCCGGGCGAAGATGCCCGGGCGCGGGCGCGACAGCGGCGACGCGGATGACGCGGCTGGCGCGCGCGGAGCAGCGGCTTCGGCGGAGGCACGCGGCGCCTAGCGTCTCGCGTCGTCTTGGCTGGCGCGACCGCACGATCTGGCGAGTGATGGCGCGGCGGGAGGGCCGCTTCAACGATCTGGGCGACTGGTGAGCGATGGCGTCTGGCGGCGGGGCCGCATAACGGATCCGGGCGATCCGTGCGACGGCAGGGGCCGCTCAACGGATCTGGGCGATCCGTGCGACGGCAGGGCGATCGGGCGCGGCGATCTGGCCGGTGGACGTGCGACAATGGTGCTGGCCGGGCTTCTCTCGGTGGGTCGCAATCAACACAAACACACACAACACACCTCTTTTCACTTGGCCAAAAGCACACCAAACGGATGAGAAGAAGAAGAGGAAGATCGATACCTACCGGAATGATGATGAACGATCCAAGTGAGTCTGCAAGGATGAAGAATCGGCAAGCGCTATGGAGAGGGAGAGCTTGTGTGCCAAGAGGAGATTTGGAGAAGAAGATGGAATAAACCTAATTTCTATTTCATTTAACCAAATGCACCAAAACTCCAAAATCCAAGGCTAACCATAAAATGGTGCGGGAAGAGCAACAAGAGCACCTAATGGCTCAATTGGCACACATCTCCACAAGCTTCCCCAGAGACCGGGTTCAAACCCCAGTGCAACACAATTCCTTTTATTTTTACTTTTGCATCAAACCTTGCTCAAACCAAACCACAAACCCCTACAAAACCATCCAATAATTTTAGTAATGGAAAAGACACAAACGACCACGACGGTCCGACCAAATTACCAAATTACCCCTAGGGCATACGGAAGACCGGGAAGAAAACACTGGTCGTTACAATATTCCCTCCTTTTTATGACTTTCGTCCTCGAAAGTCCTTAAGATCAAAACATTTCAGTGGTAACGCAATCTCATCTCGACTTCACGCTCCCAAGTGGCTTCCTCGTAACCCCGATTCTTCCATCGAACCTTTACCAAACGAATCTCGCGATTACGCAACGTCTTGGTCTCAAAGGCAAGGATCCTCACTGGCTTCTCCTCGAAGTTCAAATCCTCATTCAGCTGCAAAGGCTCAAAGTCCACAATGTGCGACGGGTCCGGCACATACTGCCTCAACATCGATACATGAAAAACACTATGCACAGCTGTCAACAAACAAACTCAACCCTACAACAAACTGGCCAAACAACTGAACCTTCTAGATTCCAAAACTAAACGGCCTACTCTTACTTCACAAGAGACCAACAAACCTCAAACCTTGACTACAGCCTTAACGAGATACAAACGAACCACCAACTGGCGACTGATCCAAAAAGACAAACTTCTCCAACTAGAACACGTCCACAACACTTAAGCAACCATCTTAAGGAGAAATCGCCGAACCAAAGGCAAGGGGCACCATCCTGGTACACCAGACGGCTAACAACACTCACACCAGCTGAAACTTCAGCTACGGCCACCTTAAAAAAAAAAAAACAAGGGCCAAGCACAGACTCCACTCGGCCAAGCCAACAAACTAGAACTCCTCATCGGCCGAACGCAACTTTCCAACGAACACCTACCAGCAACCGACCAAGGAGAACATCGCCAGGCAAGGAACATCCAACATTCCTCTCAAGGAAAACTTGGGAAGCAAGGACTAAACCATCACGCAGCTATCTACGACACAACACCTTGAGGAAAACAGCTCAACAGCTTACCAACCAATGCCACGGCACCTCTGTGCCAACTCACTCAAACGCGGCTCTGCTAACGCCAACTGGGAACTCACAACAACTAGGAACAAAGCCCGAGAAGGGCTTGCTCAGCAGAACTCAACCCAAACTTATAACGAGCAACGCTCGCCTCCAAGCTACTACTCAACTCTTAAAATCCAACTGGCTACTCAAAGGACTTCCCCTTTAAGCCTAAGCCTAACTCATCTTCCAACCAGAAGCTCCACTCCCAAAACCTCACAAGGAAAATGGATAACGACAACCTCAAAGCTTACGGATCCTGAGCCACACGAATCGGCAAGACTACCTCGCAAGCTATCACTCGAGGCTGGCATCCAAGGAGCAACTCAACCACCACAGAGGCTAGAGGGAAAGGAAATCTTCAATCCCCAAAGAACCAACAACTTGCCGAGAACAACTCAACTCTTCACTGGGTGGCCTCCGCCCTTGCGCGGGAACAAACAACTCTTGCTTGCTAACAACACAAAGCAGGACCCTCTCATTGGGTGACTGACCACTGCGCTACTCGATCGACTACACAACTCAGGAGCTAAGTCGACTCCCGCCAAACGGAAACGACTTCCAAAGCAAGCAAACTCGGAAGAAGGGCAATGAACTCCACACACGCTCACGACTTGCTCAAACCCAAGGCAACACAACCAACTCTCTTGGAAGCAACACCCAAGAGAAAACTCAACCAATCGGACCACCAAACCAGAAACAAACAAAGACTTGCTCAATCGCCGAGGGAGGGGTCAACTCCCAAAACTTACCGACTAGGAACAAGACCTCGGGGCAACGCCCTCCGGCTAGAACCGAACTAGCTCTCAAACAACAAACGAACCAAATCTTGGCCAAACACTCACAAGAGGCGAGAACAACCTTTACTGCAGCCTCTAGAACACCATCCAAGAATCCGCTTAATCTGGACAAACGACTACTTCCAAGCAAACCAACAAACTTTTCCTTCAAGCTAGCGCTTCCACCATTAACTCCAAGACCAAGGAGTAACGACAACTCCCCGAAGGAAACGACTCATACAAGCGGACAACCAACGGACAGAGAACTCCACATACGCTCACCGCCTTGCTCCACCAGAGCAACAACATCTAATCTCACGGGGCACAACAAGGGTCCATCTCGGTGAACCTCCAAATGCCAAACGGGGCAACTCAACATCCTCGGAAACAGGAAAAACAACCAACATGGCACAAACCACTCGCCCCACGAGCAAAACTAAACTCTAGCAACTCCAATCCACACCTTGGTCAACACCAAGCATCAACTTGCCACCACACCGAAACCACTCGGACTTTACTCCAAACAAACACTAGCTTGCTAGTCTACCAAGATCGCTAGCAACTCCACCGAGGCTACAAACTACACGCCTCCAGCCTAGCCAATCAAACTCACTGTTTGGGCTCGATCGAGCTCGAGAGGCTCTCCACAACCTAGGGTTCTTCGGCAACCCTCGACACACACACTTCGCCAAGATACGATCTAACAGACAACCGCTCGAACAAACAACTCCAATTTCAAAGATCCCAACCATGTGGCCAACTCCAACTCCTTGGGAACCTAGAGGACCCAAACGCTACTGCACGCGTCATCCTCCTACTCAAAGCATCGGCCACAACATAACTTCTACCCAAGGAAGGATCCGAACAACTCTCTTAGCCATGACGATCGAAACCACGCGCTTAGCTACCATCCGCTCTTGTTCAGTTTCCAACTGAACTCCAACCAACGATCAACAAGAAGATCCGCCAACCAAGCTTAGGCCCAACTTAACAAATCTTGCCTAAGCAACAACTTGATACCACGAGCACGGTATCCTTACCACCTCAACCAAAGCCTTACAACAACCACCTGGAGTCCAACTTCTCAAGGAACTGAGCACGAGATCTCCAAAGCAAACCCTACATGGATCTGAAACTCTCGCCACGGAACGAACCACACAAAACACACTTGTGTGCACAACTCCCAACCTTCCTTTAGAGATCCAAGACTAACAAGCGCTTTTCCACAAAGCAACGATAACTCTGGCAATGATACAAACAATCCAAGGAACACCAAAAGTTCCATCTCCACACGATACTGGAAGTCGAGGCAACCTTGCTCTACCAAAGCATAATCATGCCAAACCAAACTTACTTTGTACCAAGCCTCTACCAAGGGTGCTTACCCCTAAGGCATCCAAAACCTCTCGCAAGGCATCAGCTCATCTCGCCTCAAAAGCATCCAACTCGCCTCATAGGCATCCAGCTCATCTGATAAGCATCCAACTCATGGTCCCTCAGCTGGACCAAATTCGCATCTACAATGCTCAACTCTCCTCAGATTTAGGCACTCGAAGGTAGTTGACCGCACTACCAACCACAAAGAAAATCTCTTGGCCTTAACACTAGCGCGAGACTCACGCGCACCAACATTTACCAACCAAGCAACCTGGCGACTTACTCAACCTCCGTAAACACGGGAAGAGGCTCCGCTCCTCTCGAGCATCCTTTCGCTTGTAGTCCATCGACTACCACTGAACTAGCCCTCTGGCACGACCTAAACGGGTGCAATTGCCATAAACAGATCCAAGGCTAAAGGAGTACGCTGAACTCCGAACGGCATAGAACCATCTGCTATGCCCAAGCCAAACTCAAGCCTGAACCAGACTTAGTGCCAAAGTGGCACACCAACCAATGCACCTCAAGTGCTACTACTACCAAATCCACATCTGAGGAAGCTGGGCTGTTAAACAACAGCAGGCTCGCAAGGGGCAAAGATGACCCTTCATCTGCCTCAAGCCACTAACACGGCAACTTGCCAAACAATCGGGCGATCGGTGGAGACTCGCTAGTCCACCTCTCACAAGGGACTTCCACCACCATCCGATGAACAAAACAAAGACAGAACAGCACACCTCGGCCTCGAGCAGCGGGGCATCCCACACACGGATGCTAAACTCAAACTCGGCCAACTACTTTACTACTAGCGGTGGGACTTACTAAAACATCGAGCTCTCACAGGCATCCATTTGCCAAACCGGGCGTCTCCATCAACGCCAACAAACTCATCCTGAATAAACCCATCGATCATGCCCTCCGGGAACCTCCGAGGCTACAAGAGCTCTTGGGGAAAAATGTGAAACAAACTCTGCCATTTGGGCTATCTCTGTGCCGGGACTCCACTACTACGCGCTACAAACTACGCCTGGTCTCCGCCCTCGATAGCTAAAGACTCGCCATCAAATCTCTCATGGGTGGAGCACACTCGCTCAAGGAGTCTCACTGAGGCGCCGCTAGCCTCTACCCCTCCTCTAGGCAACTCAACCGCTGAGGCCAAATCTGGCATGCGGGCCTAACAACCCTGGACGCGGCCTCAACATCAACACGATCGGTCCAACTCCTCGTATCGACAGTAGACAGGCTGAGGCCGGGACTCGTTCCCGTATAGCGCGTATAGTGTGTTGTGGTATTTCCGGACTAAGACCCTGAGTTGGCATCCGAGGTCCAAGTGTGGGCTTAAGCTATGTGCTCTATTCTGTGTTTGTACTCATAGCTTGCATACATTCTTCTAGATGATCATGTATATCGATTGTGTTCCCGGTTGGGGATTCTTACTGGGTAATTCGTTACTCACCCTTATTCTGTGGTTTTCCACAGGTAACCAAGGCGCGAGACAGGATGGCTGAAGGAGGAGCTGTGATCATGGAATCCTGCTGTCATCTCTGACCATTTTATTATATCTTGACTCTTGACTTTTGTTATTTCCCCTGAATGCATGTAGACGGGCACGGAGCCCTAGGATGTTTTCTTACGTTTTATGGATTCCAGCATATTTGTACTTGTGGATTGTTTAAACGGTTTTAATAAATCTCTGATTAGAGTATGCTTTTAGAAATGTATGTTTTGGTTGTTGAATGTTTTTGTTTTACTTGGGATCCGAAATATATTTTTCATAATGTCTTTTATTTTCAATACATGCATTGGGGTAAAGGCCCATTTAGAGCCCCTTTTGGGTCGGGTCTTTACACAAGGAGTCTCGCTCTGAGGTAGACTAGCCTCTACCCCCTCCCCTTGGCTGCTCAACTGCCAGGGCCAAAACTGGCTTACGGGTCTAGACAACCCTGGACGTGGTCTCAACAACAACACGATCAGTCCAACTCCTCGATTGGACATACCAAACGCCCCTGCTCCTCAATGTGTAATCAACAACTGGCGGTCTACACAAGGCATAAAAACTAGCCCACGCTGGGGCTCTCACTGCCCAACAAGAGTAACACATGTATACTAGATGCAGTATTGTAATTCTTAACCATTAACCTTAAACTTATGGACATACCGATGGTTTTTGAGCGCTGATGATCATGGAAAACAACCTACAAGCTGCAGTCGGTCTCTACGTAACCTATAACTCTGAGCTCTGATACCAACTGTAAAGACCCGACCCAAGAAACGGTCGCTATCCTAAAGTCCTTACTTAGCATGCATGATTAGGAATGTAAAACGTCGTTCAGAGTTTGAAATTTTAAATCTTTGAAGTAAGCACATTCAAAACAAGGAAAATATAGTTCCATTTAAAATAAACAGGTAGATAACTGATCAGTTCTTTCTTAAAAACAAATCAAGGGAAACGGTACGAGAAACATAAAATAGATTTTTGAGTGCTTTTCCTATGGACCCAAGTCCCACTACATGCTAAATCATCAAAGAAAACATTAAAAGAACGTGCAACTCAGAGTCAGCTATCCATGATCATCGAGCCGCCTCCTCCTAGCCATCCAGCCTCTGTCCCAAGTTACCTGGGGAAAGCCACAGAAAATAAGGGTGAGCAACAAGTTACTCAGTAAGAATCCCCAATCGGGGTACAATACGAAATCATCTCATTTAGCACAAGGACATGCAACCATACAATGACTTAGAGCGGGCACGGTTGGTGTAGGCTATGAGCTACTTCAAAGGCGAGCCTACTCAAGGGCTTCCGTCTATAGCCTCTCCTAGGTCCTACATTTGGATGCCCTTCGGGCCTTACACAACCTAGGACACAGTGTAACGACCCAGGTTTTTCTTCCCGGTCTTCCAGGTATGCCCTAGGGGTAATTTGGTAATTTGGTCGGGCCGTCAGGGTCGTTTGTGTCTTTTCCAGTTACTAAAATTATTGGATGGTTTTATGTAGGTTTTTGGAGGAGTTTGAGGTTTGGTTTGAGCAAGGTTTGATGCAAAAGTAAAAATAAAGGAAATTAGGCTTTGCAGTAGGGGTTTGAACCGGGTCTCTTGGGAAGCTTGTAGAGATGTGTGCCAATTGAGCCATTAGGTGCTCTTGTTGCTCTTTCTCGCATCACATCTTAGTTAACCTTGGATTTTGGAGTTTTGGTGCATTTGGTTAAATGAAATAGAATTAGGTTATTCCATCTTCTTCTCCAAAACACCTCTTGGCCGCCCAAGCTCTCCATCTCCATAGCCTTGCCGATTCTTCATCCTTGCATCTCCTTGGGTTCGATCATCATCATTCGGGTAGGTATTGATCTTCTTCTTCTTCTTCTCATCCGTTTGGTGTGCGTTTGGCCAAGTGAAAAGAGGTGTGTTGTGTGTGTTGTGTTGATTGCAACAAATGAGTGAAGCCCGGCCGGCAAGAAGACAGATAGCCCCCTGGCTGCCGCACGCGCCCGGCCGATCGCTCGCGACGCCAGATCTGTCCTAGCAGCCTCGCCGTTCGGCTCAAAGAAGACAGATCGCCGATCGCTCGCCAGACGCCAGAGGTCTCGCCGCCGCCAGACGCGTCCGCCCGATCGCCGCCGACGCTGATTCGTTCTAGCTAGCCTTTGCTTGTTCGCCGCAAGAAGGTCGACGCGACGCGGATCGCGCCAGAGGTTTTCGCCGAAGCTGCCGCGCCCGCGCCTACCCGCGTCGCAGATCGCTGTCCGACGCCTGCGCCGCTGCGCTTCGCCAGACGTTCGCTTCGCTGCGCTCCGCTGAAGCTGCTCGCCTGTCCGTGATCGCGACGCCGCCAGCGCTACAGATTCGCCAGACGCTCGCCGCGCGCAGTGTGTGCTGCCGTGCCGTGCGGCAGTGCGCGGCGGTATGGCGTCCCTGCCGTGCCCGTAGTAGCGCAGCCGGTAGCGTCGGCCCTTGCCGTGCCCGGCTTGCTGGCAGCCCCAAGCTCGTGGTCGTCGCGCCGCGTGAGTTCCCCGAGCCGAGCTTGTCTGTTCTATTGTTGTTTAGATATTTTAGATGCTGATTATTGTTGGTTTGCTAGGTTCCCGCCGCTAGCTCGGGATTGTTCCATGACTTAGGATTTGTGTGTAGAAGTCTTCCACACCAAGGTAAGGATTTCTTACCGGGGTTGTGTGGACCTCTGCGGTATATTTGTGATTGTTGTTTTGTATGCTGTGTATGATTACTAGCATGTTTAGCCCTAGGTGCTCTGTTCAATTCGATCGCATGAACTCTTGTATTGTTTCTCATGTTAGCCCATGCTAGGTTGTTCTATTCTAGCATGTTCGATATCCATTCTTGCTTCGTAGTATCATGCTAGGTTCCTTGTATCTGTTGAGCACGTATTGGATCGCATTGATTGAATTGTTATTATTATTATTGTTAAGGTTTAGAATTCGGGTAGATAGTATCATCAGGGCCCGATGCATAAAGTATCTTGCATCTATGGCAAGGACGTTCGAGACAGTTCTCCGTCCTTGGACCCCGTGAGGGATTAGCTATCCCAACCCCAGAGGCCCCCGCAATCTTGGGTGAGGGTGGCGATCGTTAAATGCCCCAACGGCGGGATGATGACTTGGCATTGCCTCGTCCCCGGCGATGCGGCACGCCTCGGCGTGTTCGGCCGTAGCCCTTGATTGCCCACTGTTAGGCAAGGACCGCTTCTGGTGTAAGCCTACCACGACCCGGTTCCTTAGCTCAAAGTGTGGTTCAGTTGGTGACATAGTTCACGTGTCGTGTCTCACACCCCTATGTCGGTGACACCGATCCGAGATTTAGTTAGGCATGGTGATCGAACACTGGGCGGCTTGCCACTAGACCCGCACCCCGCAGTTTGCGTGAGCATGCGGCGCGCTTACGCTCATTCTGGCGCCGGATCGGAGAGCTCCTCGGGATCTTGAGCAGTGCACCTTTCGTATCGGCGTAGTCGCCGAGGCCGGGACTTGTTCCGTATAGCGCGTTTAGTGTGTTGTGGTATTTCCGGACTAAGACCCCGAGATGGCATCCGAGGTCCAAGTGTGGACTTAGCTATGTGCTCCGCTCGTGTTTGTACTCATAGCCTCGCATACATTCTTCTAGATGATCATGTATATCGTATTGTACCCCGGTTGGGGATCCTTCTGGGTAATTCGTTACTCACCCTTATTCTCGTGGTTTTCACGCTGTAATCAAGGCGAGGAGACAGGATGGGTCGATGGAGGAGCCGTGATCATGGAATCCTCATTGTCATCTCGATTATTTTATTTTAATTATCATGACTCTTCACTTTTTATTATTTCCCCGAATGCATGTAGACGGGCACAGAGCCCCAGGATGTTTTCTTACGTTTTATGGATTCCAAAGATATTTGTACTTGTGGATTGTTTTAATGGTTTAAATAAATCTCGATCGTGAGTATGCTTTTAGAAATGTATGTTTTGGTTGTTGAATGTTTCGTTTTTACTTGGGATCCAAAATGTATTTTTCATAATGTCTTTTATTTTCACTACATGCATTGGGGTAAAGGCCCATTTAGAGCCCCTTTTGGGCCTGTCTTACAGCTTGGTATCGAGCTCGAGTCATAGATTCTGTAGGATCGACCTTTGTTGTAGGTCGTTTTCCATGATCATCAAGACACTCAAACCATCATCAGTACGCCTAGATTTATTGTTTTAGAAAGGAAAAGGGTTAAGAATTTACAATACCTATCATCTAGTGTATGCCTTGTTTGGTGTTGTGGAATGGTGACAGTGTGTTTTGATTCGTTGTTGGTTTGGATGTAGATCGCCAAAGATGCCACCACCCGTGATCGAGAGGAGGTTCGAGAGCGGTCGAGGTATCGAGGATCGGATCGACATCTGCGCAGGACATCGCCCCAAGCCGACATCGATGGCATTCCACCAAAGAAGCTCCTCCCGTTACGCCTAGAGCGGGCGTTGAGGCGATCGAAGCGCCGTGAGATCGCTCCCGGAGCGAGTTTGCTGAGTCTATGAGGGCTTTTATGGTCAGCATGTTGAGTGACCGAGAGAGGCGTAGACCAGTGCCTTGTTGGCGCTGGCAGCGGGAAGAGTCCCGAGCCCAGATCGAGCGGTGACTCGATTGGTTCAAAGAGAGCTCAAGAGCACCTCCACCTCCTCCACAGAGCAAGTAGCCCCCGAGGCGAGATATGGCGGAGGGTGCCGAGGAATTGGGTAGGTGGTCAAGGATTTTGTGAAGTGGAAGCTCGAGAAGTTTGATGCCACCGGTGATGATGTTAGCGGCGGCCTGTGTGGATTGCCCATTTGGAGTACACCTTCCCGATCATGGTGTGCCCCGATATTCGTGAGGCCGAGATGTGCGGCTCATGTGCTAGGAGGCACAATGAGATGGTGGTGGGAGTCCACCTTGAGCGAGAGACCAGTGGTCTCCACCCGCTACTTGGGAGTTCTTCAAGGCCGAGTTCAAGGTAAAGTTCATCGCTGATGAGGCTCAAGAGAAGATGGTGGAGCTCTTCCGTAACCTCAAGCGGGGTTACGATTCCATTGAGGAATATGAGCGCAAGTTCTCGAGTATGGATATTTTGCTCCTCGGTTGATTGCCACCGGAGTCAAGATTCGGAAGTTCATATCCGGATTGAGGCGGTGGTGTTTCCGGGATGTCGTGGCTCGGGCCCCGACACTTATGCTAGGGGGCCCAGCGATTAGCCACGATCTATAATGGGAAGTATCCTGCTTTGAGCGGGTTGTTGCCGCCTCTGTTGGCCGCCCCGTCCCAGCAGTGGTGGGGCGTAAGAGGAAGTTTGACTTTTCGGGAGGCGGCAGCGCCGCCAAGGGCGATTCAGAACAGATCGGCGGAGAGCTCGGTCCGCTTTTCAGCCCGACAGCAGCAGGAGGACCCGAGCGATTTCCGCTTGTGCTACTTGTAGGGAAAGTCCACGCCGAGCTTGTCACTGGACCTAGATTGTGCTTCCGTTGTGGTAGAGAGGGGCACATGGCCCGTTTTTGTGATCACCCGGCTATGGCGGCTCAACCAGCACAGCAGCAGCGAGGTCGAGTGTTTGCTACGACCGTCAGAGGCCGAGCGACGGATGATGCCGTGTAAGGTGTACGCTTCTTGTTTTAGATCACTGCGCATTTGTCTTGTTTGATTCTCGGTTCTACGCATTCATTTGTATCTGTGTTGTTTGTCGAGCATGCTAAGTTGAGATTAGAGCCTCTAGGTTTTGAGTTATTCTGTTGCAACTCCTTCGGGAGTTAGTATGTTGGCTAGAGATAAGATTAAGGATGGCCGGATCGAGATATCCAGGAGAGTTGCTTGTGGCTACGCTCATAGTTACGCCTATGAGCGGTTTTGATGTGATTCTTGGTATGGAGTGGTTAGTCGCTAACCACGCGTTGATTGACCGCCACCGGAAAGAAGTAGTGTTCAGCGCCAGTCGCCGTGCCTTTAAGTTTCGTGGAGTCAGGTGGAGTTTGCCCGCCGATGGTGTCACCGTGAAAGCTCGTCGCTTGCTAGCTCATGGAGCTTGGGGCTATCTAGCCAAGTTGTTCGGGAAGAGCCGCCTCTCTGCTCTGCTGATCAGTGCCGGTCGTGCAGGAGTTCGCGGATGTGTTTCTCGAGGAGTTACCGGGTTGCCCTAAAAGAGAGAGGTTGACTTCATTATTGAGCTCGAGCCGAGGACCCTCCCTATCTCGAAGGCTCCGTGACGCATGGCGCCGGCGTGAGTTAAAGGAATCAAGATTGATTTGCGGGAGATGTTAGACCGAGGGTTCATCCGTCCAAGTGTGTCCCCGTGGGGAGCACCGATTCCATTTGTGAAAAAGAAGGATGGTTCTATGCGCTTATGTATTGATTACCGCGAGCTTAATAAGGTGGTGATGAAGAATAAGTATCCGTTGCCCCAGATCGATGATTTGTTCGATCGGCCTTGTGGAGCTTGAGTGTTCTCCAAGATAGATCCGAGATCCGGTTACCATCTGTTGCGGATCGGGGATGCCGACATTCCTAAGACATGACTTTGAGTCCGGATATGGTCACTATGAGTTTGTGGTCATGTCGTTTGGATTGACCAATGCCCCAGTGCGTTCATGGACATGATGGATAGGGTGTTCAAATCATTTTTGGACATGCTTCGTCATTGTGTTCATTGACGATATTCTCGATTTATTCGAGGTCTAAAGAAGACCATGCAGAGCATCCGAGGCGAGTATTGGCGGCTTTGAGGGAAAACCCGGCTTTATGCGAAGTTTTCCAAATGTGATTTGGTTGGAGCGGTGGCCTTCCTAGGCCACGTGGTTTCGAGAGATGGTATAGCCGTGGACCCCGCGAAGATTGAGGCCGTGAGTTCATGGGCCAAGCCGACTTCAGATTGCCGAGATTCGCAGCTTTACTGGTTTGGCGAGTTACTACCGTCGGTTCGTCAAGGACTTCTCTCGCTTTAGCCTCGCCCCTCACTCGTCGACGAGGAAGGGTGTCGAGTTTGTTTGGGGACAGCAGTGTGATGAGAGCTTTGCTGTGCTCAAGCGCGATTTGACTTGGCACGATGTTGGCGACCCGGAGGGGACAGTGGTTTCGTGGTCTCTGATGATGCTTCCAAGTTTGGATTAGGTTGTGTGTTGATGCAAAGACGGGAAGGTCATTGCCTATGCTTCCCGTCACCAAGCCGTATGAGCAGTAACTACCCAACCCATGATATGGAGTTGGCAAAGCAGTGGTGTTTGCAATCAAGATTTGGAGGCATTACTGTATGGTGAGCTGATTCGGATGTTTACCGATCACCGAGCCTCAAGTATCTGTTTACTCGTAAGGAGTTGAATATGAGGCAGAGGAGATGGTTAGAGTTGGTAAAGGATTATGCTGCGAGATTTTGTACCATCCGGTAAAGCCAATGTAGTGGCCGATGCTTTGAGAGTAAAGACGTCGCGACTCGCGACGTTGTTGAGTTCTCAGCCCAGTTTGCGAGAGAGAGTTCGAGCGGGCCGAGGTTGCAAAGTGTTGTTGGGAGAGGTTACCGCTGAGGTAGCTCGATTGATCTATTCACGGCCGATTCGGGCAGCGGATTATAGACAGCCAGTTGGGTGACCCCGCACTTAAGAGATTGGTTGACAGAGTTAGTGCCGACGGTGACTTTGACTTTGTATATTCCCTGCACGATGGGTTGACTTATAGAGGCGGTTGTGTGTTCCGGACATTGCCGGCTTATGCGAGCCGAGTTGTTTCTCGGAAGCCCACATTCCCCTTTGCTTAAGCAGACCTTTCCGTGGATGGGAATGAAGAGAGATGTGGCAGAGTTTGTCGGTAGGTGTCTCACTTGTCGCAAGAAGTGAAGGCACCTGTGCAGAGGCCACTGGTTTGTTGCAACCACCGAGTGTACCCAGTGGAAATGGGAAGAGATCTCCATGGACTTTATCTCTGGTTTGCCAAGGACTCGAGGAAGTTCTCTCGATTTGGGTGATAGTCGACCGTTTGATCAAGAGCGCACACTTCATTCCGGTAGAGACACTTATACCGTGGAACAAGAAGGCGCGCACTGTTTTTGGAGCAGATCATCCGTTATCATGGTGTGCCGGTGAGGATTGTGTCCGATCGTGACTCATGGTTCACTTCTCGTTTCGAGAGCGCCCGTAAGGGTTTGGGCACAGAGTGCGCCAAAGATATGACTTTTCACCCCTCAGACGGATGGTCGATCGAGAGAGTGAATCGATTCTCGAGGATATGTTGAGGGCTTGTGTGTTGGATTTCCCGTGCGATTGGGACCGAAGATTCAGTATTTTGATGGAGTTTGCCTATAACAACAGATTACGATCGATTTATCTCGGATGGCTCCATTCGAGGCATTGTATGGTAAGCGTTATCGGTCCCCCGTGTTCGGGAAGAGGTTGGCGATAGATGTGTTTTGGGTCCCGAGTTACTGCAGTTGACCAATGGTGCAAAGTCACGAGTAAGATTAGAGCTCGTATGTTGTGCTCAAAGCAGTAGAAGAGTTACGCCGATGTTCGGCGCCGAGATTTGGAGTTTGAGGTTGGTCGCATGTGTTCCTTAAGGTTGCTCCGATGCGAGGTGTTCGAGGTTTGCAAGCGTGGGAAGTTGAGTCCCCGCTTTGTTGGTCCGCTTGAGATCCTAGAGAGGATTGGCAGAGTTGCTTACCAGTTAGCCCTACCTCCGTCACTATCGATGCATAGTGTTTTTCATGTATCGATGTTGAGGCAAGATGTGCCGGACCGTCGCACATTGTGGACTTTGAGCCTTTGCGGTGAATGAGGATTTGTACTTCGAGGAGAAGCGGTGAGGATCCTTGCCTTTGAGACCAAGACGTTGCGTAATCGCGAGATTCGTTTGGTAAAGGTTCGAAAGTGGAAGAATCGGGGGTTCGAGGAAGCCACTTGGGAGCGGGAAGACGAGATGAGGTTGCATTACCCGAGCATGTTTTGTTTTAAGGACTTTCGAGGACGAAAGTCATAAAAAGGAGGGAATATTGTAACGACCCAGGTTTTTCTTCCCGGTCTTCCAGGTATGCCCTAGGGGTAATTTGGTAATTTGGTCGGGCCGTCAGGGTCGTTTGTGTCTTTTCCAGTTACTAAAATTATTGGATGGTTTTATGTAGGTTTTTGGAGGAGTTTGAGGTTTGGTTTGAGCAAGGTTTGATGCAAAAGTAAAAATAAAGGAAATTGTGCTGCAGCCGGGGTTTGAACCCGGGTCTCTTGGGAAGCTTGTAGAGATGTGTGCCAATTGAGCCATTAGGTGCTCTTGTTGCTCTTTCTGCATCACATCTTAGTTAACCTTGGATTTTGGAGTTTTGGTGCATTTGGTTAAATGAAATAGAATTAGGTTATTCCATCTTCTTCTCCAAAACACCTCTTGGCCGCCCAAGCTCTCCATCTCCATAGCCTTGCCGATTCTTCATCCTTGCATCTCCTTGGGTTCGATCATCATCATTCCGGGTAGGTATTGATCTTCTTCTTCTTCTTCTCATCCGTTTGGTGTGCGTTTGGCCAAGTGAAAAGAGGTGTGTTGTGTGTGTTGTGTTGATTGCAGCCAGCCGAGTGAAGCCCAACAAGAAGACAGATAGCCCCGCTCGTCGCGACGCGTCGCCCACGATCGCCCGACGCTTCGACGCCGATTCTCCTAGCAGCCTCGCCGCTCGTCCAAAGAAGACAGATCGCCCGATCGCTCGCGACGCCAGAGGTCTCGCCAACGCCCGACGTCCACGTCGATCGCCGCGACGCGATTCGTTCTAGCAGCTTTGCCGTTCGCCAAGAAGAGAGATCGTGACGCCGGATCGCGCCAGAGGTTTTCGCCCGAAGCTGCTCGCCGCGCGCCAGCCGCGTCCGCCTCGCAGATCGCTGTCGCCGACGCCCGGCGCCCGCGCGCCTTCCAGACGTTCGTTCGCGCGCGCGCGTCCTGCCTGCGAAGCCGCCGTTCGCATGTCCGCGCGCGCGCGCGCACGCCGCGCCGCGCCGCCAGACGCTCGCCACGCCGCGCGCGTGTCCTCGCCGTGCAGCCGTGCGGCCAGCAGCGGCCGCTGGCCCTCGCTGTGCCGGCAGCGCAGCCGGTAGCAAGGCCTTGCTGTGCCGCTTGCTTGCAGTGACCCCAAGCTCGTGGTCGTCGCGCCGCGTGAGTTCCTTTGAGCCGAGCTTGTCGTTTCTATTGTTGTTTAGATATTTTAGATGCTGATTATTGTTGGTTTGCTAGGTTCCCGCCGCTAGCTCGGGATTGTTCCATGACTTAGGATTTGTGTGTAGAAGTCTTCCGACCAAGGTAAGGATTTCTTACCGGGGTTGTGTGGACTCGCGGTATATTTGTGATTGTTGTTTTGTATGCCCGTGTATGATTACTAGCATGTTTAGCCCTAGGTGCTCTGCTCAATTCTCGATGGCATGAACTCTTGTATTGTTTCTCATGTTAGCCCATGCTAGGTTGTTCTATTCTAGCATGTTCGATATCTTCTTGCTTCGTAGTATCATGCTAGGTTCCTTGTATCGCTGAGCACGTATTGGACCGCATTGATTGAATTGTTATTATTATTATTGTTAAGGTTTAGAATTCGTGTAGATAGTATCATCCGGGCCCGATGCATAAAGTATCTTGCATCTATGGCAAGGACGTTCGAGACAGCTTCTCCGTCCTTGGACCCCGTGAGGGATTAGCTATCCCAACCGGTTCCTTAGCCTCAAAAGCGGTGGTTCAGCCGACATAGTTCACGTGTCCAGTGTCTCACACCCTATGTCGCTGACACCGATCCGAGAGATTTAGTTAGGCATGGTGATCGAACCGGGCACTTTGCCACTAGACCCTAGCACTCCCTGAGTTTGCGAGAGCAGCGGTGCGCGCTTACGCCATTACAAATACGATCGAGAGCTCCTCGGGATCTTGAGCGATGCACCTTTTCGTATCGGCGAGTGAGTCGAGGTGAGGCCGGACTTGTTCCCGTGATAGCGCTTAGTGTGTTGTGGTATTTCCGGACTAAGACCCCGAGATGGCATCCGAGGTCCAAGTGTGGACTTAGCTATGTGCTTCGCTCGTGTTTGTACTCATAGCTTCGCATACATTCTTCTAGATGATCATGTATATCGTATTGTACCCGGTTGGGGATTCTTACCGGGTAATTCGTTACTCACCCTTATTCGTGGTTTTCCACAGGTAATCAAGGCGGAGACAGGATGGGTGATGGAGGAGCCGTGATCATGGAATCTCTGTCATCTCTCGATTATTTTATTTTAATTATCATGACTCTTCACTTTTTATTATTTCCCCTGAATGCATGTAGACGGGCACAGAGCCCCAGGATGTTTTCTTACGTTTTATGGATTCCAGCATATTTGTACTTGTGGATTGTTTTAATGGTTTAAATAAATCTCTTATCAGAGTATGTTTTTAGAAATGTATGTTTTGGTTGCTGAATGTTTCTGTTTTTACTTGGGATCCGAAATGCATTTTTCATAATGTCTTTTATTTTCACTACATGCATTGGGGTAAAGGCTCATTTAGAGCCCCTTTTGGGTCGGGTCTTTACACACAGTGATGCCCAGTGGGGCCTTACACACTTAGGATGCCCATCGGGCCTTACACCTTCAGTATCAGTGATGCCCAGTGGGCCTTACACACCTAGGATGCCCTGTAACGGCCCCGTTTTCCTTCCCGGTTAATAACAAAATTAATTGGAAAATTAATTGAATCTTTTGGGATTTGAACCTTGCCCTAAATGGTGAATTTGGAGTTTTAAGAAAAGAGTCTTAATTAAAAAGAAAAAAAAGAAAAAGAAAAGAAGGTTTCCTTAGCCGGGACCCGCAAGAGAAAAGCCTTGGGAAGGGAATTTAGGTTTCCTAACCTATTTAAAAATAAGGAAAAGAAGGAAAATCAAGAAAACCCCTAATTTTCCCCTCATAGCCGCATTCTCTCTCTCTCTCTCTCTCTCTCTCCTAAAACCCTAGCCGAGCAGCCCTAGCCACACCATCGAACCACCATCGAACCACCCCCGAGCCACCCAGCCCTAGCCGCACGCACCACCTGCTCCCATCGCACCACCCCGCTCGCGACCCCTGCGCGCCGCCACCGCTTCGCCGCCCCATCGCGACGCTCGCTGCGGACTGGAAGCCCCACCGCCAGACACCCATCGCCGCCGACGCCCCCGTGGCCGCCAAAGACCGCCCCGACGTCGCTCGTGGTCGCACAAAGGTCGCGCAACACGCCCCAGACGCGCGCCGCCCGACGCGCGCCTCGCCGCTCCGGCGCGATCCTCGCTGCGCGCCACCCCGGCTGAGCCGCTCGCTCGCGCGTCGCCTTGCTTTGCGCACGACACGCGCGCGCTGCGCCTGCGTGGTCCGCTCGACGTTGCACGCGGCTGGCGCTTCAGCGCCAGCCAGCGCCCCGGCCCGCACCAGCAGCGCCCAAGCCACCCCCTCCTTCGCGCGAGGCCCGTGTCTTCTAGGTGGTAATTCCCGAACCAATCCCTTTGTGTTTTCTAAGCTTCTCGTCTTTGTATGTAATTACTTAGGATGTTTTATTTATGCCTAGGTTGCTCGAGTTCGTATTAAGCTCGAGGGTCTTTTGGTTGTGATAGCTATTCTCCACTTGTTTCGGTGTAAGGAATTCCTACCGTGGTTGTGTGGACCCGCTATGCTTTCTTAATTGTGCCTTGTATGCTTGTTTACCTTTATGAGCATGTTAGTGGATAGGATAGCTAGTGATTGAATTCTTGCTAGCATGTTTTGCCTTTTATACATGTTAGTGCCATGCTAGGTTTGTTCTTCCAAAGATGCTTGAGATTCCCGCTTTAAGCTCGTAGTATCATGCTAGGCTATGTATGATGAGATGTCTTTGTGAATGTTAGCCAGAATCACGTACTTGGTAGTCTAAGCTAGTATGATAGGGTTTGTCATCATCTAGAGGCCGAGAGCGGACATAACGCACCTTGTCCCCACTGTCGGGGAGTAGAGCGAAGCATAACGCACCTTGCTTCCCGGCAACCGGTGAGGATTAGCTACCTCATTGGCATAAGCCTAGTTTGTAGCCCGCTAGAGCGGAACCGCCAGCGGTGCAAGCCTACCTTGGCGGTTCTTAGCTTCAGTCGGTGGTGGTACAGTGCCGAGATGAGTGCCGAGGGCCTCGTGACCACTCGTGTTCGTGACACCGTTTCCGAGTCTTAGGCATGCGTACACGCCCGCGTAGTTTGCCCCTTAGGCCTCGCATTTACGCCCGGTTGCGAGAAGAGCATGCGGTGTGCGCGCACACGCGTTAGTAGCCGGTTCGGAGAGCTCCCCCGGACTAATGTTCGTGAGTACACCAGTTCCTTCCCGTTTAGAGCCAGACTTCGGGTACTCTCCCGATAGTCCAGATTTATAGCGAGGGTAAGAGGCCCTTGAGGACACCCATTGGGATTGACTCTAGAGTTAATCAATTGGTCGAGGGAGAAAGACCCTCGAGGGTGTCGGACATCTTGGGATCGGTTTTTGAGCTGATCAATTGGCCAAGGGAGAAAGACCCTTGGAGATGTCCCGGGATTGGTTTGAGAGCCAATCATTAGGCCGGAAGTAAGAGACTTCCGAGGATTCCGGATTTGCCTTGTGAGCTCGTTGAGCTAAGATCCGTGTTGATATTTGTGGCATGTGTACTAGGTTGCTAGATGATAGATTGCATCGTATCACTCACCCGGTCGGGGGTTCTTACCGAGTATGTTTATACTCACCCTTATAGTGGTTTCTTCCACATGTAACTTGGGGACAAAGACCGAGGTGGCTAGCGGAGAGAGAGCTGGGAGATCATGGATGCTGCTGACACTCTGTCGTGTCTTATTTTACTGTTTTTTTGGATTTCAGCATGTAGTTGGACTTAGGTCCGTAGGGAAAACTATGATTTGAACTATTTTATGTTTTAAGGAAAGTACTGATCAGTCACTGTTTTTAATTTGAATGGTTCGTTTCTGCTTAATGAATGTTTACTTTGTTTTTAATGTTTTCCACTCTTATATTTGAAAAAGTTTTACAAACCGACCCCAGCCGGGTCCTTTTAAGCTTTTCACTTGCATGCTGAGTAAAGATCTAGATTTAGTCCCATTTTCGGGTTGGGTCTTTACATGCCCATAGGGCCTTACACCTCCAGAATCAGTGATGCCCAGTGGGCATTACACACCTAGGATGCCCATAGGGCCTTACACCTCCAGAATGAGTGATGCCCAGTGGGCCTTACACACCTAGGATGCCCATAGGGCCTTACACCTCCAGAATCAGTGATGCCCAGTGGGCCTTACACACCTAGGATGCCCATAGGGCCTTACACCTCCAGATGTCCATCGGGTCTTGCCCGAGCGGGACCCCAAACTAGTTGCCTCTACGGTCCTCTATACTATACATCACACATCTAACCGTAACTTGGATCTAGCAGCATACAAATGGCAGCCTGGTTCTATCAAGATAGGAAAGCCTAACATGGAACTAACGGGATGTAAACATGTCACGAACATGAATCAAAAGAAAACATGTAACCTATCACTAGAAACTCATATAAATACAGTAATCAGCATGCTATCAACTATTCGCAGGGTCCACACAACCCCGGGTAAGAATCCTTACCTGGAAATAAGTGGAGGTTAACTATCCCGAATCAAATAACGACCCTCGAGCTTTTAAGCGAACCCGAGCAACCTAAGCAAGTAATAAAATATCCTAATTAATAAACAGCATCTAAAATCGGGAAGTCCAAAGGGGGAGGCTCGGGAATTTACCAACCGAGAAGGCACACGCCCTCGGCAGCAGCAAAAAAGACGGGCGCCGCTGGCAGCAGGGGCGCTGGGCGCTGGCGAGGCCTGGCGTGGGCGCTGCTCGAGCCCGCGGCAAGCGGGACGTTAGGGGTGCGCGAGAGAGCGGGCGGCGACGCGTCTCGGGCTTTGGTGCGGAACGGCGCGACGCGTCTGGGCTGCCTAGTGCGGAACGGCGCGACGCGTCTGGCTGGTGTGAGCAAAGGTAACCGGGCGCGCTCGCATGGGCGATGCAGGGTGTCTGGGCGCGCCTGGGCATGGGCTGCTGGGCTGCCTGGTGCGCCTGGGCTAAGCATGGCTGAGCGGGGGTGCGGCTAGGGCGGCTAGGGTTTCTTGGTGAGGTCGGCTAGGAGAGAGAGAGAGAGAGAGAGAGAGAGAGAGAGAGAGAGAGAGATTGCAAAACAAGGGGAAAAGGACTTTCTTGATTTTCTTCCCTTTTCCTAATTTAAATGGGTCTAAAATCCCTTCCCAAAGCTTCCTCTTTCAAAACCCGGCCCAAACAAACTTATTTTAAAATAAGACTCTCTTTTCCTACAAACTCCCTAAGACCATTTAGGGCAAGGGCTCAAAACCCAATGGAAGCACCAAAATTACAATTAATTTTGCCATTTTCTAAAACACCTCCAAACTTCCAAACAACTTGCCCAAACCTCTCGGGTCTTGCAACCAACAACCAATAAGCTTCGACAAAGGCAGGAATGACCCTGGAATCCTGAAAATCCACAAAACCCTGACCGGGGGCAAAAGACCAAAATGCCCCTAAGGGTTAAAATAGCTCTAACGGCCCATCCGAACATCCGAATAATGACCCGAAATCACCTGGGTAACCGAAATAGAAAACTGGGCCATTACACAAAGTAAGAGTAGGCCGTTTAGTTTCTGAAACCTGGGAGGTTCAGTTGTTTGGTCAGCATGGTGAAGGGTCGAGGCTGTTTGATAACAGCTATGAGCATTCAAAGAAGTTACGCCGGAGCGTGGCGTAGAGTTTTAGAGCTTGTGACCTGTCCACGAGTTTGCAGAGAGTAGTGCCGTAGAGAGGCGTTCCGAGTTGGGCTAGCAGGGTTAAGTGAGCCCTAAGATTTTAAGACCGTTTGAGAGCTAGTGCGAGTTTGAGGATGTGTATTACCATTAGCACTATCACATCTATTTCTTCTGAGTTCGGTGTATGCCCAGTCTTGGTTGAGATAGTTTGTGGTGCATCGATGGCTTGTGGCTTGAGCCTCTGGGAACCCAAGAGGGTTCTGGCCAAGAAGAAGGATTTGTGTTGTCTTAATCGGGAGCTTGGTTGGTTAAGAATCAGTGGAGTTTTTCCTAGAGTTGTTTTCGTCTTATAACTTTCGAGGACGAAAGTCTTAAAAGGAGGGAGTATTGTTACGGCCCAGTTTTCTATTTCGGTTACCCAGGTGATTTCAGATCATTATTCGGATGTTCGGATGGGCCGTTAGAACTATTTAAACCCTTAGGGGTATTTTGGTCTTTTTGCCCCCGGTCAGGGTTTTGATGATTTTCAAGATTTCAGGGCCTTTCCTGCCTTCATCGAAGTTTGGTCGTTGTTGGTTGCAAGACCCAAGAGGTTTGGGCAAGTTGTTTGGGAGTTTGGAGGTATTTTAGTTATTTGCAAAATTAATGGGTTTTTGAGTTCTTCCTTTGGGATTTGAACCCTTGCCCTAAATGGTTTTGGGAGTTTGTTGGAAAAAGCGTTTTATAAAAAAAAAAAAAAAGTTTGCTTGGGCCGGGTTTTGAAAGAGGAAGCTTTGGGAAGGGATTTTAGACCCATTTAAATTAGGAAAAGGGAAGAAAATAAAGAAAATCCCTTTCCCCTTGTTTTTCTCTCTCTCTCTCTTTCTCTCTCTCTCTCTCTCTCTCTCCTTACCGACCTCACCAAGAAAACCCAACCCTAGCCGCACCAGCCCTAGCAGCACCAACCCGAGCCACAGCCCTGCCCAGTCGTGCCGCACTAGCCCTGCACAGCCCATGCCCAGCCGCTCTACACCAGGCGCGCAAGACGCGGCCAAAGCCACTCCGCCTGATCGCATACACAGACCGCCGCACCAGACTAGCCGCGCGCGCGCGCCGCCCGCACTAGGTCGCCCTGTGCCGCGCCGCTCCTTGCCGTCCGCCCGCGCGACGTTCTCGTAGATCCGAAGTCTCTCCCGCGCGCCCGCTCGAGCGCGTCTGCTAGCCTTGCCGCGCGCCCAAGCTAGCTCCTGCCTCGCCAGCGCCCCTACCGCACCAGCAGCGCCCATTCCTGCCCTTTTGCTGTCGAGACCGCATGTCTTCTCGGTTGGTAATTCCCGAGCCTTTCCCCTCTTAGATTTTTAAACTGCTGGCTGCTGTTTATCTATTTAGAATGTTTTTATTGTATGCCTAGGTTGCTCGGGTTCGCTTTAAGCTCGAGGGTCGTTATCTGATTCGCGATAGTTATTTTCCACTTAATTCCAGGTAAGGATTTCTTACCGTGGTTGTGTGGACCCTGCGATGCTTTCTTGATTGTGCCTTATATGCATGTTTACTTCTATGAACATGATTAGTGAATAGGACAGCTTGTGATTGCATTCTTGCTAGCATGTTTGCCTGTTTGTACATGTTAGTGCCATGCTAGGATTGTTCTTCCAGCATGCTTGAGATTCCTGCTTTAAGTTCGTAGTATCATGCTAGGTTATGTGTGATTGATGTTGATATGTATGTCTAGCCAGGAATCAGTTATTTTGTACTCCTAGCTAGTATAGTAGAGTTTGTCATCATCCAGAGGCTGAGAGCGGACATAACGTACTTTGTCCCCACCGGTTGGGAGTAGAGCGAAGCATAACGTACATTGCTTCCCCTGCTAAACCGATGTGGATTTAGCTACCACATCGGCATAAGCCTAGTTTGTAGCCCTGCTAGAGCGGAACCCCGCCAAAGGTGCAAGCCCGCCTTGGTGGTTCTTAGCTTCCAGTCGATGGTACAGGCTGCCTGAGATGAGTGTCGAGGGCCTCGCACTCGTGTGTTCGATGACACCGCTTTCCGAAGTCTTTAGACATGCGTGCACTGGCCCGCGTAGTTTGTACTTAGGCCCCCATATTTACGCCGGTTGCAAAGAAGCATGCGGTGTGCGCAAGACACGCGTTAGTCGCCGGTCGGAGAGCTCCTCGGGCTAATGTTCGTGAGTACACCAGTTCCTTCCGGCTTTAGAGCGGACTTGGGTACTCTCCCGATAGTCGGATGTGTTAGCGAGGGTAAGAGGCCCTTGAGGACACCCATTGGGATTGGCTTTTGAGCCGATCATATGGTCGAGGGAGAAAGACCCCGAGGGTGTCGGACATCTTTGGGATCGGTTTTTGAGTGATCAATTGGCCGAGGGAGAAAGACCCTCGGAGATGTCCCAGGATTGGTTATGAGAGCCAATCATTAGGTCGGAAGTAGGAGACTTCCGAGGATTCCAGATTCTCGCCTTGTAAGCTCGTTGAGCTATGATCCATGTTGGTAAATCGTTTGCATGTATACTAGGGTGCGGATGATTGATGTATCGTATTGTACCCCGGTTGGGGATTCTTACCGAGTATGTTTATACTCACCCTTATTTCTCGTGGTTTTCCACTGGTAACTTGGGACAAAGCAAGGACGGCTAGCGGAGGGAGCCGATTGATCATGGAGCCGCCCGGCACTCTGTCTTTTATTGTTTGCATAATTTGTTCAAAGCATGTAGACGGACGGGAGTCCTAGGGGACGTTTTTAAAAGTTGTTTAAATTGTATTGTATGATTTTATAAACACTGCCGGAGCTTGTTTTACTTTGTTGGCTTTGCTTAAATGAAGGTTGTTGTTTATGTTTTAAGTGTCTCCGCTTTTAAATGTTTTGAAAGGTTTTAAATATGAGCACTAAAGTGCTTGATGAAGTATTTAACTTGCATGTTGAGTGAGAACCTAGGTTTAGGACCGTGTTTTGGGCCGGGTTCTTACTGATGGTAAGGAAGGGCATGAGGCCGGTTTTGCAAACAGAAAGTAGTGATAGCGCGGCCGGCTCGTGAGGGGTGTAACGACCTGTGTTTTTTCTTCCGGTCTTCGGTATGCCCTAGGGGTAATTTGGTAATTTGGTCGGGCCGTCGGGAAGTCGTTTGTGTCTTTTCGATTACTAAAATTATTGGATGGTTTTATGTAGTTTTTGGAAGAGTTTGAGGTTTGGTTTGAGCAAGGTTTGATGCAAAAGTAAAAATAAAGGAAATTGGCTTTGCAGTAGGGTTTGAACCGGGTCTCTTGGGAAGCTTGTAGAGATGTGTGCCAATTGAGCCATTAGGTGCTCTTGTTGCTCTTTCTCGCATCACATCTTAGTTAACCTTGGATTTTGGAGTTTTGGTGCATTTGGTTAAATGAAATAGAATTAGGTTATTCCATCTTCTTCTCCAAAACACCTCTTGGCCGCCCAAGCTCTCCTCTCCATAGCCTTGCCGATTCTTCATCCTTGCATCTCCTTGGGTTCGATCTTCATCATTAGGGTAGGTATTGATCTTCTTCTTCTTCTTCTCATCCGTTTGGTGTGCGTTTGGCCAAGTGAAAAGAGGTGTGTTGTGTGTGTTGTGTTGATTGCGGCCACCGAGTGAAGCCCAACAAAGAAGACCTGATCGCCCCTACGTCGCCGCGTCCCCGGTCGGCCACGCAGACGCCCGATCTGTCCCTAGCGGCCTTGCCGTTCGTCCAAAGAAGCACGGATCGCCCGATCGCTCGCACGCCAGATCTGTACTAGCAGCCTTGCCGTTCGTCCAGCAGCACAGATCGCCCGATCGTTCGCACGCCAGATCGCGCCAGAGGCCTTCGCCGAAGCCGCTCGCCCGATCGCTCGCGCGCCAGAGGCCTTCACCCGAAGCTGTTCGCCGCCCGCGCCGGCCGCGTCCGCGTCGCTATCGCCGCCGGCGCGCGCAGCGCGCGCCGCCCTGACGTTCGCCGCGCGCGCGTCCTGCCGCCGAGCTGCGCGCCGTGTCCGCATCGCCGCCGCGCGGCGCGCCGCGCCGCCGCGCGAACATTCGCGCCAGCGTGTCGTGTCCGTGCCGTGCTAAAGACGCAGCGCGGTAGCGTGTCCTGCGTGCCGTTGCGTGCGGTAGCATGCACCCAGCGCCCGACCTTTGCCTGTGCCCGGCTTGCGGCCTGACCCCAATCTCGTGTCGTCGCGCGCATGAGTTCCCCCGAGCCGAGCTTGTTTGTTCTATTGTTGTTTAGATATTTTAGATGCCGATTATTGTTGGTTTGCTAGGTTCCCGCTCGCTAGCTCGGGATTGTTCCATGACTTAGGATTTGTGTGTAGAAGTCTTCCGACCAAGGTAAGGATTTCTTACCGGGGTTGTGTGGACTCATGGTATATTTGTGATTGTTGTTTTATATGCCTGTGTATGATTACTAGCATGTTTAGCCCTAGGTGCTCTGTTCAATTCTGATGGCATGAACTCTTGTGTTGTTTCTCATGTTAGCCCATGCTAGGTTGTTCTATTCTAGCATGTTCGATATCTATTCTTGCTTCGTAGTATCATGCTAGGTTCCTTGTATCTGTGAGCACGTATTGGATCGCATTGATTGAATTGTTATTATTGTTAAGGTTTAGAATTCGGGTAGATAGCATCATCAGGGCCCGATGCATAAAGTATCTTGCATCTATGGCAAGGACGTTCGAGCAGATTCTCCGTCCTTGGACCCCGTGAGGGATTAGCTATCCCAACCGGTAGGCCCCGCAATCTTGGGTGAGGGTGGCGATCTGTTAAATGCCCCAACGGTCGGGATGATGACTTGGCATTGCCTCGCCCCCGGCGATCGGCGCGTCCTCGGCGTGTTCGGCCGTAGCCCTTGATTGCCACTGTTAGGCAAGGACCGCTTCACGGTGTAAGCCTACCACGGCCGGTTCCTTAGCCTCGGTGCGGTGGTTCAGCCGACATAGTTCACGTGTCCGTGTCTCACACCCCTATGTCGGTGACACCGATCCAGAGATTTAGTTAGGCATGGTGGATCGAACACGGGCGGCTTGCCACTAGACCCGGCACCCCCGAGTTTGCGTGAGCATGCGGTGCGCGCTTACGCTCATTCTGGCCGCCGATCGAGAGCTCCTCGGGATCTTGAGCGAGTGCACCTTTCGTGATCGGCGAAGAGACAGGCGGCCGAGGCGGGACTGTGTTCCGTGATAGCGCGTTTAGTGTGTTGTGGTATCTTAGGACTAAGACCACGAGATGGCATCCGAGGTCCAAGTGTGGACTTAGCTATGTGCTCCGCTCTGTGTTTGTACTCATAGCTCGCATACATTCTTCTAGATGATCATGTATATCGTATTGTACCCGGTTGGGGATTCTTCTTTGGGTAATTCGTTACTCACCCTTATTCTCGTGGTTTTCCACGGGTAATCAAGCGCGAGACAGGATGGTGAAGGGAAAAGCTGTGATCATGGAATCCTGCGTGTCATCTCGATTATTTTATTTTATTTATCATGACTCTTGACTTTTGTTATTTCCCCGAATGCATGTAGGCGCGCACAGAGCCCCCGGATGTTTTCTTACGTTTTATGGATTCCAGCATATTTGTACTTGTGGATTGTTTTAATGGTTTAAATAAATCTACGATCGAGTATGCTTTTAGAAATGTATGTTTTGGTTGTTGAATGTTTCTGTTTTTACTTGGGATCCGAAATGTATTTTTCATAATGTCTTTTATTTTCACTACATGCATTGGGGTAAAGGCCCATTTAGAGCCCCTTTTGGGTCGGTCTTTACAGATTGGTATCGAGCTCGAGTCATAGATTCTCGAGGCCCGACCTTTTGTTGTAGGTCGTTTTTCCATGATCATCAAGACTCCGACAACGGTCATCAGTACGCCTAGATTTATTGTTTTAGAAAGGAAAAGGGTTAAGAATTTACAATACCTATCATCTAGTGTATGCCTTGTTTGGTGTTGTGGAATGGTGTGAGTGAGTTTTGATTCGTTGTTGGTTTGGATGTAGATCGCCAAAGATGCGATCACCCGCATCGGGAGAGGAGGTTCGAGAGCGGTCGAGGTATCGAGGATCGGATCTCGATCATCGCAGGACATCGTCCCAAGCCGACATCGATGGCATTCCACCAGCAGCTCCTCTGTTACGCCTAGAGCGGGCGTTGAGGCGATCGAGCGCCGTGGAGATCGCGCTCCGGAGCGAGTTTTGCCGAGTCTATGAGGGCTTTTATGGTCAGCATGTTGAGTGACCAGAGGGCAGAGACCTGTGCCTTGTTGGCGCTGGGCACGGAAGAGTCTAGAGCCAGATCGAGCGGTGACTCGATTGGTTCAAGAGAGCTCGAGAGCACCTCCGGCTCCACAGAGCAAGTAGCCCCCGAGGCGGATATGGCAGAGAGGGTGCCGAGGAATTGGGTAGGTGGTGAAGGATTTTGTGAAGTGGAAGCTTCGAGAAGTTTGATGCCACCGGTGATGCGTTAGCGGCGGCCAGTGGATTGCCCATTTGGAGTACACCTTCCCGATCATGGTGTGCCCCGATATTCAGAGGCCGAGATGTGCGGCTCATGTGCTAGGAGGCACTGGCGAGATGGTGGTGGGAGTCCACCTTGAGCGAGAGACCCATTGGGTCTCCACCCGCTACTTGGGAGTTCTTCAAGGTGAGTTCAAGGTAAAGTTCATCGGTGATGAGGCTCAAGAGAAGATGGTGGAGCTCTTCGGAGAACACGGCGCGTGGTTACGATTCCATTGAGGAATATGAGCGCAAGTTCTCGAGTATGGATATTTTGCTCCTCGGTTGATTGCCACCCGGAGTGAAGATTCGGAAGTTCATATCCGGATTGAGGCGGGTGTTCCCGAGGATGTCGTGGCTCGTGCCCCCGACACTTATGCTAGGGTGCCCGATTAGCCACGATCTATAATGGGAAGTATCCTGCCGAGCGGGTTGTTGCCACTCTCTGTTCAGCGTCCGTCCCAGAACGGTGTGGGCGTAAGAGAAAGTTTGACTTTCGGGAGGCGGCAGCGCCGCCAAGGGCGATTTGAAGCGCAGATCGCGGAGAGCTCCGGTCCGTTTCGGCCCGACAGCAGGACGACCGAGCGATTTCCGCTTGTGCTACTTGTGGGAAAGTCCACGCCGAGCTTGTCACCTGGACCTAGATTGTGCTTCCGTTGTGGTAGAGAGGGGCACATGGCCCGCTTTTTGTGATCACCCGGCTATGGCGGCTCGGCCAGTGGCCAGCAGGTCGAGTGTTTGCTACGACCGTCAGAGGCCGAGCGCGGACGGATGCGCCGCGTGGCGTGTACGCTTCTTGTTTTAGATCACTGCGCATTTGTCTTGTTTGATTCTGGTTCTACGCATTCATTTGTATCGTGTTGTTTGTTTCTTGAGCATGCTAAGTTGAGATTAGAGCCTCTAGGTTTTGAGTTATCTGTTGCAACTCCTTGGGAGTTAGTATGTTGGCTAGAGATAAGATTAAGGATGGCGGATCGAGATATCCCAGGAGAGTTGCTTGTGGCCACGCTCATAGTTACGCCTATGAGCGGTTTTGATGTGATTCTTGGTATGGAGTGGTTAGTTGCTAACCACGCGTTGATTGGATTGCCACGGAAAGAAGTAGTGTTCGAGCCGCCGGTCGCCCACTTTTTAAGTTTCGTGGAGTCCAAGGTGGAGTTTGCCCGCCGATGGTGTCACCGTGAAAGCTCGTCGTTTGCTAGCTCATGAAGCTTGGGGCTATCTAGCCAAGTTGTTCGGGAAGAGCGCCCCTCGTTGTCTGTTGATCAGTGCCGGTCGTGCAAGAGTTCGCGGATGTGTTTCCCGAGGAGTTACCTGGGGTTGCCCCAAAGAGAGAGGTTGACTTCATTATTGAGCTCGAGAGCCAGGACCCTCCCTATCTCGAAGGCTCCGTGACGCATGGCGCCAGTGAGTTAAAGGCAAGATTCATTTGCGGGAGATGTTAGATCGAGGGTTCATCCGTCCAAGTGTGTCCCCGTGGGGAGCACCGATTCATTTGTGAAAAAGAAGGATGGTTCTATGCGCTTATGTATTGATTACCGCGAGCTTAATAAGGTGTGATGAAGAATAAGTATCCGTTGCCCCGTATCGATGATTTGTTCGATCGGCCGAGGAGCTTGGTGTTCTCCAAGATAGATCCGAGATCCGGTTACCATCGATTGCGGATCGGGATGCCGACATTCCTAAGATGACTTTCTGAGTCCAGATATATAACGCCCGATTTTCTATTTGGGTACCCGGTGATTTCGGGTCATTATTCGGATGTTCGGATGGGCCGTTAGAGTACATTTTAACCTTTAAGGGTATTTTGGTATTTTGCTCCCCGGTCGAGGTTGAGGATTTTCGAGGGCTTCGTGGTCATTTCGGCCTTCGTTGAGACTTGATTAATGTTGGTTGCAAGACCCAAGGAGTTTGGGTTAGTTGATTAGAAGTTCGGAGACATTCCGGTTGATAGCAAAATTAATTGGAATTTAATTGGTCCCATTGGGATTTGAACCCTTGCCCTAATGGTGAAATTGGAGTTTTTAGAAAAAGAAGGTATAGTTAAAAGAAAAGAATTTCTTTAGCCGGGACCGCAAGAGAAAGCCTTGGAAGGGATTTTAGACCCATTTAAATTAGGAAAAGGAAAGAAAATCCTATTCCCTTGTTTTGGGAAAATCTCTCTCTCTCTCTCACTCTCTCTCCTAGCCGACCTCACCAAGAAACCCTAGCCGCCCTAGCCGCACCCCGCTCAGCCACTGCTCGGCGCAGCGCACCAGCGGCCAGTGACAGCCAGCAGCGCGACAGCGGCCGGCCGTCCGGCAGAGCGCACAGTCGCGCCGGCCACCAGCCACGCCGCCCGAGCGCAAAGCAGCCCATGCCCAAAGCGCCCGGCCGCGCCCTCGCCCAGCCAGACGCGTCGCGCGCATTGCTCCGCGACTGAACCGCCCAGAGCGCGCCTCGCCTCCTCTCCGCACGCTGCGTCGCCCCTGCCGCGCGCGCGCCAGCACCATCCGCGTCTGCGTGCCGTGCCGCTTCGTCGCGTCCGCCGCCAACAAGGCGCGCTCCTCGCGCATCGCGACCGCGCAACCCAGCGCCAGCGCCCGCTTCGCCCTGCCGCGCCAAAGACGCCCAGCCAGCGCCGAGCGCGCAGCCAGCGCTAACGCTTGATGCAGTGCAGCGCGGCGCCAGCGCCCAGGGCCAGTGCAGCGCCAGGCCCAGCGCACCGCTTGTCGCTGCTGACGGGACACTGCCTTGCTGCCGTGCGGGTTGGGGCGTGGCCTTGTGTCTTCTCGATCGGTAATTCCCGAGACTTTTTCCTTTGGGCCCTAGGCTGTTGGCCGTTGTTTATTTAATTAGGTTGTTTTTATTAAAATGCTTAGGTTGCTCGGTTTCGCTTTAAAGCTCGAGGGTCATTATTAGAGTGTGAAGGTTATTTCTGCTCGTTTCCAGGTAAGGATTCCTTACCGTGGTTGTGTGGACCCTGCGATGCTTTCTTGAATGTGCCTTATATGCATGTTTACTTTTATGGACATGATTAGTGGATAGGACAGCTTGTGATTGCATTCCTGCTAGCATGTTTGCTTGTTTGTACATGTTAGTGCCATGCTAGGATTGTTCTTCCAAGCATGCTTGAGATTCCCTTTAAGTTCGTAGTATCATGCTAGGTTATGTATGATTGATGATGATTATGTATGTTTAGCCAGAATCGTTTACTCTATACTCTAGCTAGTGTGTTAGGGAAATTTGTCATCATCTAGAGGCCGAGAGCGGACATAACGTACCTTGTCCCCACCGGTCGGGAGTAGAGCGAAGCATAACGTACATTGCTTCCCGGCGGCCGATGTGGATTTAGCTACCACATCGGCATAAGCCTAGTTTGTAGCTCGCTAGAGCGGAACCCCGCCAGCGGTGCAAGCTCGCCTTTGGTTCTTAGCTTCAGTCGGTGGGTGGTACAGCCGCATGATGAGTGCCGAGGGCCTCGCACCTCGTGTGTTCGGTGACACCGCTTCCGAAGTCTTAGGCATGCGTGCACCGCCCGTAGTTTGCCCTTAGGCCCCGCATTTACGCCGGTTGCGAGAAGAGCATGCGGTGTGCGCGCAAGACACGCTTTAGTCGCCGGTTCGGAGAGCTCCCGGGCTAATGTTCGTGAGTACACCGTTCCTTTCTGTTTAGAGCCGGACTTGGGTACTCCGATAGTCCAGATTTATAAGCGAGGGTAAGAGGCCCTTGAGGACACCCATTGGGATTGGCTTTTGAGTGATCATATGGTCGAGGAGAAAGACCCTCGAGGGTGTCGGACATCTTTGGGATCGGTTTTTGGTGATCAATTGGCCGAGGGAGAAAGACCCTCGGAGATGTCCCGGGATTGGTTATGAGAGCCAATCATTAGGCCGGAAGAAAGAGACTTCCGAGGATTCCAGATTCTGCCTTGTAAGCTCGCTGAGCTATGATCTGTGTTGGTAACTGTTTACATGTATACTAGGGTGCTAGATGATTGAAGTATCGTATTGTACCCCGGTTGGGGATTCTTACTGAGTATGTTTATACTCACCCTTATTTCTCTGTGGCTTTCCACGAGGTAACTTGAGACAACAGGGACGGGACGGCTAGCGGAGGAGCGATTGATCATGGGAGCCGCCGGCACTCTGTCTTTATTGTTTGCATATTTGTTCAAGCATGTAGATGGACAGAGTCCTAGGGAAACATTATTAAAAGTTGTTTGAACTATTTTGAATGTTTTATATATATCTTGCTTGAGCTTGTTTTACTTCGTTGGTTTTCTTAAACAAAACTGTTGATTATGTTTTAAGCATTCCCCGTTCTAAAAGTTTTTAAAGGTTTTAAATATGAGCACTAAACCGCTTGATGAAATATTTAACTTGCATGCTGAGTGAGAACCTAGGTTTAGGACCGTATTTAGGGTCGGGTTCTTCTGATTGGTATCAGAGCACGAGTCATAGATTCTCAGAGACTAAACTCGCTTTGCGAGTTGTTGCCCCATGATCATCGAGTACTCGCGGCCGTCGGAGTTTGTGCGAGTTCATTAAGCTAAGGGTTTTATTTTACAACATCGCATCTAGTATACATGTGTTACCCTTGTTTGGCGGTGAGAGCCCAAAGCGTGGGCTAGGTTTTATGCTTTGTGCAGATCGCCGGTGTGTCGATCGCACCGCAGGGAGGTAGACCTTAGACTCCCGTGAGGCCATTTGTGGCTTGATTGTGGTTCTCCCCTAGTGAGAGGGTGGAGGTGCTCGTGCGGATCGCTAGTGCGTGGATCGCACTCGAGGAGCAGACGCTTGGCATGTCCGATCGAGGAGTTGGACCGTTTGTATGGATGTTGAGGCCGCGTCCCGGTTGTTTATCCCGTTGGCGAGTTGGCCCCCGGCGATTGAGGTTCCTAGAGGAGGGGGTAGAGGCTAGCACGCCTTAGAGTGAGACTCCTTGAGCAGAGTGTGCTCCAACCATGAGGAGTTGATGGCGTGTCTTTTAGCTAACAGAGAGCGGAGACCGTGCGCGATTTGTAGCGCGTAGTGAGGAGTCTTGGGCATAGATAGCCCGGTGGTAGAGTTTATTTAGGAGACACCCCTCCTTGTAGTTCCAGTAGCTCCGGAGGTTCCCGGGAGGGCTTGATCAGCGAGGTTTATGCCGATAAGATAGTTGGCGTTGATCGAGCCGCCGAGTTCGGCAAGTGGAAGCTTTGTAGAGTGGATGTTTTGAGACCCATCGCTAGTAGCAAGGTGGTTGGCCAGGATCGAGTTTATCATCCAAGTGTTGGGATGACTGGTGTTCAGAGGCCGACGACCTAATGTTACGAGGTTGTGGCGTGCCGTTCGGTGTTGCTTGATGCGATGAGTGTGGTGGTGGAAGTCCCCTGTGAGAGGCGGACCACAGAGTCTCCACCACCACCGGTCGATTGGCAAGCTGCCAAGTTAGTAGCTTTTGAGGAAGATGTAGAGACATCTTGTCCTCCCGCAAGCCTCGTAGTCGTTTTGCGGCCAGTTCTTTTAGTACCCTCGTAGCTGTGGGGGTAGTGTGGAGGTTGCTTGTCACGACTTAATCCGTCCGTGGTTTTGGTGGCTATTAGAGAGAAGCACCTTCATTAGCATGTTCCAGTGTGGAGCTAGGTGCCGCCACCCGAGGGTTGGCTGAGTATTCGTTGAGCATCGAGTGGGATGCGGGAGTGGGCCTTGGCTTGTCCGTTGGACGTGATGTCGAGAGTAGTCTACTCGATTGTTGAGACTCTTGTGTTGAGTGCCATTGCCCCCGCGCCACAGAGTGTGACCTTCCCTACCCTCAGAGTGGCTTAAAGCCCGTAAAGGGATGTTTGTGTTGTAGAGGAAGAAGTGCCTGTTGGCACCAAGCTTTGAGAGGAGGCCTAGATTCAGGCCAGTTGGCACTTTTTGTGCAGGTGGTTTCGAGACCCATGAAGTTTAGCATCCCCACTAGCCTTGTACCCATTTTTCGAAGTTGCATCTGTTTGGATTGCTTAAGAGATCTAGCTCGGTGGTAGTCGAGAGAACTACAAGTGTGAGGTTGTTTGAGGGAAAGTAGGAGCTTTTCGCGGTCACCGAGAGTTGGGTACAAAGGATCTTTGTTGGTTGTTAAGGGCTAGCGCGCCCGAGATCTCGCGCCTATGTTGTGGGCTTGTGAGCCAGTTGAATGGTAGTGTGATTCCATTACCCTTGGAGTTACCCTATTATGAGTAGGGTTGGCATCGATGATGCGTGGTTGACCCAGTGTTAGAGCCAGGAGTTGGATGGTTGAGTGGAGCATTTAGTGGGCACATTGGTATGTGGTATGTCAGATTGGTGTAGTTATGCTCTTGTAAGAGTGAGTTGACCAATGTAGCTTTTCGTGGTGAGTTGACCCCGAGTGGTCTGAACTCTTGTTGTTCCTTTGCTAGTTGTGGCTCTATTGGGAGGAAGAAGCTGCCTTGTGTAAGAGTACTTGTTGGTTTGGATCTTAAGGAACCAAGTTGGAGCTGTACACGCCAATGTACTTTTGTGTAGCTCGTTCCGTGGTGTATTTTTCAAGAACCACGAGAGGTTTCGGGTTGTGAAACCAGTGCTCAGTTCTGAGGAGTTAGGACTTTAGTTCTTGGCAAGTGCCCTAGCCTTGGTTGAGAGGCTACCGTGCCGGTAGCCGGGTTGTTGGGTAGGATTGTGTGGAGCATCGCCCGTGCTTGCTACTGAGATGTGCGCAAGGAAGAGCTTTTGGCCAGCACAGTTGAGATGCTGTAGGGAGACGTGCTCGTGTAGCCAGTTGTCAGTTAGACCGTTTGACGACAGTGTGAGTCGGAGGGCGATCGGAGGAACCCCGAGTTGTGGAGAGCCTCACCAGAGCTCAGTCAGACCCAGGCAGTGTTCCTCGGTTGAGTTGCTGGATGCTTGTTGTCGGTTAACAAGCTAGAGTCGTTCTTAGTAACCCCACGTTGATTTTCGTAATTCTTAGCGAGGTGGTGCTTGGTGTTGACCAAGGTTTGGTCCCCATGTTATTTTGTGAGCTAGCTCGGTTCGAGCAAGCGAGCGTTGCCACGAGGACTTGTTCCTAGTCAGTAGTTTTGGGAGTTGGCCTCCCCTCGGCGGTTGAGTAAGTACCGCTAGTGCTTAGTGGGTGGTTGCTACCGTTGAGTTTGCGCAAGACAATGAGCGTGTGTGAAATTGTTGCCCTTCTAAGTCCGCTTGCTAGGAAATCGTTCCTGTAAAGGAAGAGTCAGCTTAGCTCCTGAGTTGTGTAGTTGATCAGAGTAGCGCAGTGGTCAGCCTAGCGAGAGTGTCCCTGCGTCTGTTTGATAGCAAGCGAAAAGTGTTTGTTCCCGCGAGGGCGATAGCCAGCCAGTTCAAAGGCTTGAGTTGTTGGCGGAAGGTTGTTGGATCTTTGGAGTTTGTGGAACCCCTTAGTTCCTTGGTAATTGAGTTGCGCGCCGTGGATGCCGGCCTCGAGTTTTAACTTTGAGGTAGTCTTGCCGACTCGCGTTGTTCAGATCCGCAAGCTTGTGGTCGTTGCTATCCTTATTCCTCGCGATGTTTCGTGGGTGGAGTTTCGGATTGGAAGAAGAGTTAGGTCTAAGCTATAAGCAAGAAGTCCTTGGAGCGGCGGATGGGCTTAAGAGTTGAATGGCAGCTTGGAGGCGAGCTTTGCTCGTTATAAGCTTGGGTTGTGTTTTTGCAGAGCAAGCCTTTCTCGGGCTTTGCCTTTAGTCGTTGTACATTCGCAGTTGGCATTTTAGCTGAGCCACAGTTGAGTGAGTTGGCACAGAGGTGCCGTGGCATTGGGTGGTAAAGCCCTTGAGTTTCGATCCTCCAGCTATCGTGTTGCTAGTAGCCACGTAATGTTTTATTCCTTGTTGCTCGAGGTTTCCGTGAGAGGAATGTTGTTTGTTTTCCTATCTGGCGATGTTCACCTAGGCCAGTGGCTGATCGGATTGCATTGGAAAGTTTGTTGTCGGCCGATGAAGGGCTCCGGCTTATTAGTTTGGCTGAGTGAAGCCTGTTCTTGGACCCTGTCATTCAGGGGTGGCCGAAGCTGAAGTATCAGCTAGTGTGTGTGGTGGTAGCCGTTTGGTGAACCAGAAAAGTGCCCTTGGCTTTGGTGCTTCGATTTCTCGTAAGATGGTTGCTTTAGTGTTGTGAGCGCATGCTAGTTGGAGAAGGTTGCCTAGGGATCAGTCACCAGTTGGTGGTTCGAATTGGATTTCGTTAAAGATTGTAGGCAACCAGTTGGGTTCTTACGGTAGGGTTCGCAGGTCACTTGCGAAGTATGAGTAGGCCGTTTAGTTTCTTAAAACTGGGAGGTTCAGTTGTTTGGTCAGCATGGTGAAGGGTCGAGGCTGTTTGATAACAGCTATGAGCATTCAGAGATGTTACGCCGGAGCGTGGCGTTGAGTTTTAGGGCTTGTGACCCGTTCACGAGTTTGCTGAGAGTAGCACCGTAGAGAGGCGTTCCAAGTTGGTTTAGCATGGATAAGTGAGCCCTAGAGTCGTAAGACCGTTTGAGAGTTGGTGCGAGTCAGAGGATGTGGCTCACCGACTAGTTATCGCATGTTTTCTTCGAAAGCTCAGTGTTAGTTCAGTTTTGGTTGAGATAGTTCGTGGCAGACTCGGTGTCTGTTGGGCTTGGAGCATTGGGAACCCAAGAGGGTTCGGTTTCAAAGAAGGATTTGTGTTGTCTTTTTCAGGAGCTTGGTTGGTTAAGAACCAGTGGAGTTTTTCTAGAGTTGGTTTTCGTCTTAGGACTTTCGAGGACGAAAGTCTTAAAAGGAGGAGTATTGTAACGGCCCGATTTTCTATTTGGGTACCAGGTGATTTCGGGTCATTATTCGGATGTTCGGATGGGCCGTTAGAGTCATTTTAACCTTTAAGGGTATTTTGGTATTTTGCTCCCCCGCCAGAGGTTGAGGATTTTCGGGGCTTGAGGTCATTTCGGCCTTCGTTGAGACTTGATTAATGTTGGTTGCAAGACCCAAGGAGTTTGGGTTAGTTGATTAGAAGTTCGGAGACATTCCGGTTGATAGCAAAATTAATTGGAATTTAATTGGTCCCATTGGGATTTGAACCCTTGCCCTAATGGTGAAATTGGAGTTTTTAGAAAAGAAGGTATAGTTAAAAGAAAAGAATTTCTTTAGCCGGACCCGCAAGAGAAAGCCTTGGAAGGATTTTAGACCCATTTAAATTAGGAAAAGGAAAGAAAATCCTATTCCCCTTGTTTTGGGAAAATCTCTCTCTCTCTCTCACTCTCTCTCCTAGCCGACCTCACCAAGAAACCCTAGCCGCCCTAGCCGCACCCCCCGCTCAGCCCTGCTCAGCCCAGGCGCACCAGGCGGCCATTTGCACCAGCCAGCAAGCTACCAGGCGGCCGGCCGTCCACCCAAGCGCACGAGTCGCGCCCGGCCACGCCAGCCACGCCGCCCGAGCCGCAAAGACAGCCCATGCCCAGGCGTGCCCAGCCGCGCTGCCTCGCCAGCCAGGCAGCGTCGCGCGCGCTGTTCCGCACGAACCGCCCAGACGCGTCGCTCGCCCCTCTCCGCGACGCTGCCGCCCGCCCGCGCGCCGCGCCAGCAGACTATCGCGTCTGCGTGCGTGTAGCCGCTTCGTCGCGTCCGCGCCCGCCAAGCGCGCTGCTCCTCGTCGCATCGCGCGCAACCAGCGCCAGCGCCCCCCCCTGCCGCGCAAGGCCAAAGACGCCCAGCAGCGCCCGATAGCGCCCAAGGCGCCGCTAACGCCCGATGCAGCGCGGCGCCAGCGCCCAGCGCCCGATGCAGCGCCCGGCCCAGCGCACCCTGCTTGTCCTTGCTGACGGACAGCCTGCCTTGCCGTGCGGGTTGGGGCGTGGCCTTGTGTCTTCTCGATCGGTAATTCCCGAGACTTTTTCCTTTGGGCCCTAGGCTGTTGGCCGCTGTTTATTTAATTAGGTTGTTTTTATTAAAATGCTTAGGTTGCTCGGTTTCGCTTTAAAGCTCGAGGGTCATTATTAGAGTGTGAAGGTTATTTCTGCTCGTTTCCAGGTAAGGATTCCTTACCGTGGTTGTGTGGACCCTGCGATGCTTTCTTGAATGTGCCTTATATGCATGTTTACTTTTATGGACATGATTAGTGGATAGGACAGCTTGTGATTGCATTCCTGCTAGCATGTTTGCTTGTTTGTACATGTTAGTGCCATGCTAGGATTGTTCTTCCAGCATGCTTGAGATTCCTGCTTTAAGTTCGTAGTATCATGCTAGGTTATGTATGATTGATGATGATTATGTATGTTTGCCAGGAATCGTTTACTCTATACTCTAGCTAGTGTGTTAGGGTTTGTCATCATCTAGAGGCCGAGAGCGGACATAACGTACCTTGTCCCCACCGTCGGGAGTAGAGCGAAGCATAACGTACATTGCTTTCCCCGCGGCGATGTGGATTTAGCTACCACATCGGCATAAGCCTAGTTTGTAGCCCGCTAGAGCGGAACCTCGCCGCCAGCGGTGCAAGCACCGCCTTGGCGGTTCTTAGCTTCCAGTCGGTGGTACAGCCGCATGTGATGAGTGCCGAGGGCCTCGCACCTCGTGTTCGGTGACACCGTTTCGAAGTCTTAGGCATGCGTGCACTGCCCGCGTAGTTTGCCCTTAGGCCCCGCATTTACGCCGGTTGCGAGAAGAGCATGCGGTGTGCGCGCGACACGCTTTAGTCGCCGGTTCGGAGAGCTCCCGGGCTAATGTTCGTGAGTACACCGTTCCTTCCTGTTTAGACCCGGACTTGGGTACTCTCCCGATAGTCCAGAGTTATAGCGAGGGTAAGAGGCCCTTGAGGACACCCATTGGGATTGGCTTTTGAGGTGATCATATGGTCGAGGAGAAAGACCCTCGAGGGTGTCGGACATCTTTGGGATCGGTTTTTGAGTGATCAATTGGCCGAGGAGAAAGACCCTCGGAGATGTCCCGGATTGGTTATGAGAGCCAATCATTAGGTAGGAAGAAAGAGACTTCCGAGGATTCCAGATTCTCGCCTTGTAAGCTCATTGAGCTATGATCTGTGTTGGTAATTGTTTACATGTATACTAGGGTGCTAGATGATTGAAGTATCGTATTGTACCCCGGTGGGATTCTTCTTGAGTATGTTTATACTCACCCTTATTTCTGTGGCTTTCCACGGGTAACTTGAGACAACAGGACGGCTAAGCGGAGGAGCCGATTGATCATGGGGAGCCATGGCACTCTGTCTTTATTGTTTGCATATTTGTTCAACATGTAGATGGACAGAGTCCTAGGGAAACATTATTAAAAGTTGTTTGAACTATTTTGAATGTTTTATATATATCTTTGGCAGAGCTTGTTTTACTTCGTTGGTTTTCTTAAACAAAATCGTTGATTATGTTTTAAGCATTCCCGTTCTAAAAGTTTTTAAAGGTTTTAAATATGAGCACTAAACCGCTTGATGAAATATTTAACTTGCATCTTTGAGTGAGAACCTAGGTTTAGGACCGTATTTAGGGTCGGGTTCTTACAAGATATGGTCACTATGAGTTTGTGGTCATGTCGTTTGGATTGACCAATGCCCCAATTTGCGTTCATGGACATGATGGATAGGGTGTTCAAATCATTTTGGGACGGCGGCCGTCATTGTGTTCATTGGCGATATTCTCGATTTATTCGAGGTCTAAAGAAGACCATGCAGAGCATCCGAGGCGAGTATTGGCGGCTTTGAGGAAAACCAGCTTTATGCGAAGTTTTCCAAATGTGATTTCTGGTTGGAGCGGTGGCCTTCCTAGGCCACGTGGTTTCGAGAGATGGTATAGCCGTGGACCCCGCGAAGATTGAGGCCGTGAGTTCATGGGCCAAGCCGACTTGATTGCCGAGATTCGTAGCTTTCTGGTTTGGCGAGTTACTACCGTCGGTTCGTCAAGGACTTCTCTGCTTTAGCCTCGCCCCTCACTCGCCCGACGAGGAAGGGTGTCGAGTTTTTTTGGGACAAAGAGTGTGATGAGAGCTTTGCGAGCTCAAGCGCGATTTGACCGGCACTGTGTTGGCGATCCCGAGGGGACACGTGGTTTCGTGGTCTGGTGATGCTTCCAAGTTTGGATTAGGTTGTGTGTTGATGCAAAGACGGGAAGGTCATTGCCTATGCTTCCCGCGGTGAAAGCCGTATGAGCGAGAACTACCCGACCCATGATATGGAGTTGGCGAGCAGTGGTGTTTGCACCGAAGATTTGGAGGCATTACCGTATGGTGAGCGGATTCGAGATGTTTACCGATCACCACGAGCCTCAAGTATCTGTTTACTCGAAGGAGTTGAATATGAGGCAGAGGAGATGGTTAGAGTTGGTAAAGGATTATGATCTGCGAGATTTTGTACCATCCGGGTAAAGCCAATGTAGTGGCCGATGCTTTGAGCAGAAAGACGTCGCACTCTGCGGGCGTTGTTGAGTTTCAGCCAGTTTGCGAGAGAGAGTTCGAGCGGGCCGAGGTTGCGATGTTGTTGGGAGAGGTTACCGCCAGGGTAGCTCGATTGGACTGCTCAACCGTCGATTCGGCAGTGGATTATAGACGACCAGTTGGGTGACCCGCACTTAAGAGATTGGTTGATGAGTCGAGGCTGACGGTGACTTTGACTTTGTGTATTCACCAGAC
Source organism: Sicyos edulis (assembly GCA_036507275.1). Lineage (NCBI taxonomy): Eukaryota > Viridiplantae > Streptophyta > Magnoliopsida > Cucurbitales > Cucurbitaceae > Sicyos > Sicyos edulis. The sequence goes on along the minus strand of CM071846.1, from coordinate 52,223,206 downwards.
GGTGGGTTGACTTATAGAGGCCGGTTGTGTGTTCCGAACATTGCAGTTTGCGAGCCGAGTTGCTCTCTGAGGCCCACACCCCCTTTTGCTTGGCACCCGGGGTACCAAGATGTATCAGACCTTAAGCGGACCTTACGGTGGATGGGAATGAAGAGAGATGTGGCAGAGTTTTTGGCGGTGTCTCACTTGTCGGCAAGTGAAGGCACCCAGCAGAGGCACAGTGGTTTGTTGCTGCGACCACCGAGTGTACCCTGTGGAAATGGGAAGAGATCTCTATGGACTTTATATCCGGGTTTGCCAAGGACTCAGGAAGTTCTCTCGATTTGGGTGATAGTCGACCGTTTGACCAAGAGCGCACACTTCATTCCCGGACGAGACACTTATACCGTGGAACGAAGGCGCGCGATTGATTGTTTTGGAGCAGATCATCCGTTATCATGGTGTGCCGGTGAGGATTGTGTCCGATCGTGACTCGCGGTTCACTTCTCGTTTTCGAGAGCGCTCCGAATGGTTTGGGCACGAGTGCGCCAAAACATGACTTTTCACCCTCAGACGGATGGTCGACCGAGAGATTGAATCGATTCTCGAGGATATGTTGAGGGCTTGTGTGTTGGATTTCCCGAGCGATTGGGACGAGATGCATACTTGATGGAATTTGCCTATAACAACGATTACGATCGGCGATTCTGAGATGGCTCCATTCGAGGCATTGTATGGTAAGCGTTATCGGTCCCCGTGTTTCAGGAAGAGGTTGGCGATAGATGAGTTTTGGGTCCCGAGTTACTGCGATTGACCAATGGTGCAAGGCGAGAAGATTAGAGCTCGTATGTTGTGAGCTCGGAGCGAGAGCAGAAGAGTTACGCCGATGTTCGGCGCCGAGATTTGGAGTTTGAGGTTGGTCGGCATGTGTTCCTTAAGGTTGCTCCGATGCGAGGTGTTACGAGGTTTGGTAAGCGTGGGAAGTTGAGTCCCCGTTTTGTTGGTCCGCTTGAGATCCTAGAGAGGATTGGCGAGTTGCTTACCGGTTAGCCCTACCTCCGTCACTATCGGGGTGCATAGTGTTTTTCATGTATCGATGTTGAGGCAAGTATGTGCCGGACCCGTCGCACATTGTGGACTTTGAGCCTTTGCGGTGAATGAGGATTTGAACTTCGAGGAGAAGCGGTGAGGATCCTTGCCTTTGAGACCAAGACGTTGCGTAATCGCGAGATTCGTTTAGTAAAGGTTGATGGAAGAATCGGGGTTCGAGGAAGCCACTTGGGAGCGGGAAGACGAGATGAGGTTGCATTACCCCCGAAATTTTTCTGTCTTAAGGACTTTCGAGGACGAAAGTCATAAAAGGAGGAATATTGTAACGACCCAGGTTTTCTTCCCGGTCTTCCAGGTATGCCCTAGGGGTAATTTGGTAATTTGGTCGGGCCGTCAGGGTCGTTTGTGTCTTTTCCAGTTACTAAAATTATTGGATGGTTTTATGTAGGTTTTTGGAGGAGTTTGAGGTTTGGTTTGAGCAAGGTTTGATGCAAAAGTAAAAATAAAGGAAATTGTCTTTGCAGTAGGGGTTTGAACCCGGTCTCTTGGGAAACTTGTAGAGATGTGTGCCAATTGAGCCATTAGGTGCTCTTGTTGCTCTTTCTGCATCACATCTTAGTTAACCTTGGATTTTGGAGTTTTGGTGCATTTGGTTAAATGAAATAGAATTAGGTTATTCCATCTTCTTCTCCAAAACACCTCTTGGCCGCCCAAGCTCTCCCTCTCCATAGCCTTGCCGATTCTTCATCCTTGCATCTCCTTGGGTACGATCTTCATCATTCCGGGTAGGTATTGATCTTCTTCTTCTTCTTCTCATCCGTTTGGTGTGCGTTTGGCCAAGTGAAAAGAGGTGTGTTGTGTGTGTTGTGTTGATTGCAGCCAGCCGAGTGAAGCCCGGCCAAGAAGACAGATCGCCGCTGCCGTCGCACCCGCCCGGCTACTCGCGACGCCCGATCCGTCTCTAGCAGCCTTGCCGTTCGTCCAAAGAAGACGGATCGCCCGATCGCCTCGACGCCGATCTGTCCCTAGCAGCCTTGCCGTTCGTCCAGCAGCACAGATCGCCCGATCGTTCGCACGCCAGATCGCGCCAGGAGGCCTTCGCCCGAGCTGCTCGCCCGATCGCTCGCGCGCCAGGAGGCCTTCACCCGAGCTGTTCGCCCGCGCGCCCACCACGCGTCTGCGTCGCCGTCGTCGCACGCGCGCGCGCGCGCCATCGCCCGAGACGTTCGCCGCGCGCTGCGTCCTCGCCGAGCCGCTCGCCGTGTCCGCATCGCGACGCCATCGCCCGCGCGCTTCGCCAGAGCGTTCGCCCGCGCGCGTGTCCTGCCGTGCCGTGCGTGCGGTAGCTGCCAACGCGTGTCCCCTGCCGTGCCGTGCGTGCGGCACAGCAGCCAGCGCCCACCTTGCCGTGCCGGCTTGCTTGCCAGCCCCAATCTCGTGGTCGTCGCGCGCGTGAGTTCCCCGAGCCGAGCTTGCACATTCTATTGTTGTTTAGATATTTTAGATGCCGATTATTGTTGGTTTGCTAGGTTCCCGCTCGCTAGCTCGGGATTGTTCCGCAGACTTAGGATTTGTGTGTAGAAGTCTTCCGACCAAGGTAAGGATTTCTTACCAGGGGTTGTGTGGACCTGCGGTATATTTGTGATTGTTGTTTTATATGCTGTGTATGATTACTAGCATGTTTAGCCCTAGGTGCTCTGCTCAATTCTGATGGCATGAACTCTTGTGTTGTTTCTCATGTTAGCCCATGCTAGGTTGTTCTATTCTAGCATGTTCGATATCCATTCTTGCTTCGTAGTATCATGCTAGGTTCCTTGTATCCATTGAGCACGTATTGGTGCATTGATTGAATTGTTATTATTGTTAAGGTTTAGAATTCGGGTAGATAGCATCATCGGGCCCGATGCATAAAGTATCTTGCATCTATGGCAAGGACGTTCGAGACAGATTCTCCGTCCTTGGACCCCGTGAGGGATTAGCTATCCCAACCGGTGAGGCCCCGCAATCTTGGGTGAGGGTGGCGATCGTTAAATGCCCCAACGGTCGGGATGATGACTTGGCATTGCCTCGTCCCGGCGATCGGCGCGTCCTCGGCGTGTTCGGCCGTAGCCCTTGATTGCCACTGTTAGGCAAGGACCGCTTCACGGTGTAAGCCTACCACGACCGGTTCCTTAGCCTCAAAGTGCGGTGGTTGGTGACATAGTTCACGTGTCCAGTCTCACACCCTATGTCGCGTGACACCGATCCGAGAGATTTAGTTAGGCATGGTGGATCGAACTCGGGCGGCTTGCCACTAGACCCGGCACCCCGAGTTTGCGGTAGCATGCGGTGCGCGCTACGCTCATTACTGCGCCGATCGAGAGCTCCTCGGGATCTTGAGCGATGCACCTTTCGTGATCGGCGAGAGAGGCAGCCGAGGCCGGGACTTGTTCCCGTATAGCGCGTTTAGTGTGTTGTGGTATCTTCCTGACTAAGACCACGAGATGGCATCCGAGGTCCAAGTGTGGACTTAGCTATGTGCTCCGCTCTGTGTTTGTACTCATAGCCTCGCATACATTCTTCTAGATGATCATGTATATCGTATTGTACCCCGGTTGGGGATTCTTACTGGTAATTCGTTACTCACCCTTATTACGTGGTTTTCCACGGGTAATCAAGGCGGGAGACAGGATGGTCAAGGGGAAGCTGTGATCATGGAATCTGCTTTGTCATCTCCGATTATTTTATTTTATTTATCATGACTCTTGACTTTTGTTATTTCCCTGAATGCATGTAGACAGGCACAGAGCCCCAGGATGTTTTCTTACGTTTTATGGATTCCAGCATATTTGTACTTGTGGATTGTTTTAATGGTTTAAATAAATCTCTGATCAGAGTATGCTTTTAGAAATGTATGTTTTGGTTGTTGAATGTTTCTGTTTTTACTTGGGATCCGAAATGTATTTTTCATAATGTCTTTTATTTTCACTACATGCATTGGGGTAAAGGCCCATTTAGAGCCCCTTTTGGGTCGGGTCTTTACAAGGGGCGAGTGTATGCTACGACTCGCCAGGAGGCTGAGCAAACTGGGGCGGTGGTAGGTACTCTCCTAGTTCTTGATCACCTTGCCTTTGTGTTGTTTGATTCGGGTTCCACTCATTCTTTTGTTTCTATTGTTTTTTATGAGAATGCTTGCATGATTTTAGAGCCTTTCAGATTTGAGTTATCTGTTGCAACTCCTTCGGGAGCTAGTATGCTGGCTAGTCAAAAGGTAAGGGACGGTCGGATACAGGTATCCGACGAGTCTCTGCAAGTTACGCTCATAGTACTGGCTATGAGTGGTTTTGATGTGATCCTCGGCATGGATTGGTTAGCTGATAACCACGCGATGATTGACTGCCGCCGGAAGGAGGTAGTGTTCAGCCTGCCGAGCAGGCCTAGCTTTAAATTTCGGGGCGTCCAGGGCGGGGTGTGTCCGCCAGTGGTTTCAGCAGTTAAGGCCCACCGTTTGCTAGCTTGAGGAGCTTGGGGTTTCATAGCTAAGTTGTCTGGAGTGAGTCGTGATCAGTTATCTTTTGAGCAATTGCCCATTGTGCAAGAGTTTGCAGATGTATTTCCTGAGGAGTTGCCTGGTCTGCCGCCAAAGAGGGAGGTTAATTTCTCAATAGAGCTTGAGCCAAGAACTCGTCCTATCTCGAAAGCTCCTTATCATATGGCGCCAGCTGAATTGAAAGAGTTAAAGAAGCAATTGCAATAGTTGCTTGACAGAGGATTTATTAGACCGAGTGTGTCCTCGTGGGGAGCACCTGTGCTGTTTGTTAAGAAAAAGGATGGCTCAATGCATCTGTGCATCGATTACAGGGAACTGAATAAGGTAACCATCAAGAACAAGTATCCACTGCCACGTATTAATGACCTGTTTGAACAGCTCCAGGGAGCTTGTGGGTTTTCAAAGATTGACTTGAGGTCGGGCTACCACCAGTTAAGGATCCAGGATGCAGATATCCTTAAGACAGCTTTTAGGTCGAAGTATGGTCACTACGAGTTCGTGGTCATGTCTTTCGAATTGACCAACACCCCAGCTGCATTCATGGACATGATGGACAGAGTGTTCAAGGCGTTCCCGGACCGCTTTGTCATTGTGTTCATAGATGACATTCTTGTGTACTCAAAGTCTAAAGAGGACCATGCTTCGCACCTAAGAAAGATTTTGACAGCCTTGCGCGAGAACCAGCTTTATGCAAAGTTTTCTACGTGTGACTTTTGGCTTAAGGAGGTAGCTTTCCTAGGACACGTTGTGTCTAAGGAGGGAGTGGCTGTAGACCCGTAAAAAATAGAGGCAGTTAGTTCGTGGGCCAGACCGACGACTGTGTTGGAAATTCATAGTTTTCTGGGTCTGGCCGGTTATTAGCATCGCTTCGTTCAGGAATTTTCTACCATAGCTGCATCGCTTACTCGTTTGACGAGGAAGGGTGTCGATTTCGTTTGGGATAAGAAGTGCGACGAAAGTTTTGCTAAGCTGAAGAGCAGTTTCACGTCCGCACCAATGTTGGCGATTCGGAGGAGGGAAGCGGGTTTTGTGGTGTTCAGGGATGCCAGCAAGTTTGGTTTGGGTTGCGTTCTGATGCAGCACGGTAAGGTAATAGCGTATGCCTCAAGGCAGTTGAAACCGCATGAGTAGAATTATCTGACTCATGATATGGAGTTGGCAGCTGTCGTCTTTGTACTTAAGGTCTGGAGGCATTATCTGTATGGGGAGAAGATTCAAATCTTCTCGAACCACCAGAGCCTCAAGTATTTCTTCACCCAGAAAAACCTGAACATGAGACAGAGGAGGTGGTTGAAGCTTGTAAAGGATTACAACTGTGAAATCCTGTATCACCCTGGGAAGGCAAATGTTGTAGCAGATGCACTGAGTAGAAAGACCTCGCATTTAGCAACGCTGGCAAATCCCAAAAGTTGTATAAGGAAGGATCTTGAGAGAGCAAGAATAGAAGTGTTGTTAGGGGAGGTTACCGCCAGGGTAGCCCAGTTGACCATCCAGCCTTCGATAAAGCAAAGGATTATCGACGGTCAGTTGAATGACCCTAAGTTAAAGATATTGTACGAGAGAGTTCAGGTCGATGGTGATTTCGATTTCGTGGTATCTGCAGATGGTGGCTTGAGGTATAAGGGTCGGCTATATGTCCCAGCCGATGCCGGTATTCTTACAGAGTTGTTAACCGAGGCTCACACCTCGCCTTTTCCGTGGCACCCAGGAGGTAACAAAATGCACCATGATCTTAAGCAGACTTTTTGGTGGATGGGGATGAAGAGAGAGATTGCCCAGTTTGTCAGCCGGTGTCTCACTTGTCAGCAAGTGAAGGCGCCTAGACAGAAACCAGCAGGTTTGTTGCAGCCCCTTGAGGTGCCTCAGTGGAAGTGGGAGGAGATTACCATGGAATTTATTTCGGGTTTGCCCAGGACTCCGAGAGGTTCTGCACAAATTTGGGTGATCGACACAGGTTGACCAAGTGTGCGCACTTCGTTCCCGACAGGATAAGTTATACCGTGGAGCAGTGGGCACAATTATTCCTTGAGCAGATAGTTAGGTACCACGGAGTGCCAGTTAAGATTATCTTTGACCGAGATTCCAGTTTTACATATCGATTTTGGAGAGACCTTCAGGCAAGATTGGGCATAGAGTGGAGCTACAGTACAACCTTTCATCCGCAGACCGATGGTCAGACGAAGCGGGTAAATCAGATCCTCGAGGATATGTTGCAAGTCTGTGTGTTAGATTTTTCGGGCGCTTGGGATCAATACTTATATTTGATGGAGTTTGCCTACAACAACAACGCTATCGATCAACCATTCGTGATGGCACCGTTTGAGGCGTTGTATTGTAAGCTACCGCAGATCCCCGATATTTTGGGAAGAGGTTAGAGACAAGCAGGTTTTGGGTCCTGAGTTGCTCCAGTTGACCAATGAGGCTGTCCAGAAGAGCAGGGCTCGTATGTTGACTGGCCAAAGCAGGCAGAAAAGCTATGCCGACGTCAGTCGTAGAGAGTTAGAGTTTGAAGTTGGTCAGCATGTCTTCCTTAAGGTAGCCCCGATGCGTGGGGTTCTGAGGTTTGGTAAGAGGGGGAAACGGAGCCCCAGGTTTGTTGGACCTTTCGAGATCCTTGAGAGGGTTGGGGCTGTAGCTTACAAGTTAGCGTTGCCGCCGTCCTTGGCTGCGGTGCATAGTGTGTTCCACATTTCGATGCTCCGCCAGTATGTGGCAGACCCTTCGCACATCGTAGATTTTGAGCCTTTGCAACTGAAAAGTGACCTGAGCTTTGAGGTAAAACCTATAAAGATCTTAGCATTTGAGAAAAAGGTTTTGAGGAACCGAGCCATCGATTTAGTGAAAGTGCAGTGGCAGAATCAGTGAGTGGAGGAAGCAACTTGGGAGTTGGAAGGGGAGATGAGGAGGAACTACCCGGAGTTGTTTTAGTACAATGACTTTCGAGGACGGAAGTCTTCTAAGGAGGGAGTATTGTAACGGCCCGGGTCTCCGTTCTGGTTCCCCAGGTGTATTTGGTTCAGTTTTCGGTTGCACGGTTGGGCCATTAGGGGGTTTTTAACCCTAAAGGGCATTTTGATCATTTTGCTCTCAGGGCAGGCCTTGCGGGACCGGAGGGTTCTGAGACTATTTCTGTCTTTTGCTAAGGTTAGGTTGGTTGTCGGTGCAAGATTCCAAGAGTAGTTGGATTTGTTAGGAGTTTTAATGGGTGTTCATTGGAGGATTCGAACCCTTGGCCTCAAAGAGGGTTGGAGGCATGGATTTAATTAAGGAAAAATAAGTGTGCCAGCTAGGACTCGAAGGGGGAAAGCCCAGGGAAGGGAATTGCCAAACCTAATTCTATTTTTAATAGGAAAAGAATTGTATTTTTTTCTTCTCTAAAAAAAAAAGTTGTCGCACTCCATCTTTCCTGCCGTCTCGAGAGGTAGGTTCGCTTCTCCTTCCTTTTCTTCTTTTTCCTTTGGCATTTGTCGTTGGCTGAGCCTTGATCGTCGGAAATTTTGTGTGTGTGTGTTTCTGCCCCAGCCGAGACCAGTAGCAGCCCTGTCGCACCAACTGAGCCGCAGCAGTACATCACACCCAACCGCTTGCGGTGCCCATCCCTTCGCCGATCGCAGCTGCAAGCATCCCGCCACGACGCAGCACCCCTTCGCCAGTTCGCCCTTCACCCCGCGAGTTCTTCTCTGCTGCACGTCCGCCCTCGCCCGCGCGCACTCACCGTGTCCAACCGCAGCATAGTAGCTTCGCGACAGCGCGAAGCCTTTGCTGTTCGTCTCGCACGCCCCCGCAACAGAGAAGCACCAACCTGTTCACCCCAGTCGCACGTCCTGCCTGCCCACTTGCCGCCGAGAGCCTGTTTTGCTGAGAGAGTTGGGCCTAGACCTAGTGCCTTCTCGTTTGGTAATTCTCGAGCCTTTACTCTTTTGGACCCTAAGATGTTAGCTACTGTTTGTTTAATTAGGTTGATTTTATTGATTGCTTAGGTTGCTCAGGTTCACTTAGAAGCTCGAGGGTCGCTTGTTGGTTGTGGTAGTTATTTTCTGCTTGTTTCCAGGTAAGGATTTCTTACCGGGGTTGTGTGGACCCTGCGAATACTTAATAGCATATCGTATCTTGTAACTGTATGGGATTTCTAGTGGATAGGAGTCATGTTTTCTCTTGATGGCATGTTTGTTTTCCGTTCGTATTCTGTTTGTTCCATGCTTGGGTTTTCTTATCCTGGCATATCCATGTTTCCTGTTCGTATTCTGTTAGTTTCATGCAAGGATGGCAGGTAGTGTATGTTGTCTGATTATTAGTCTAGTTTGTGTTCTGCACTTAGGAGACAGTTAGGGGTTATTAGTTTAGGTTCCGCTTGGGTAAGTCCCCGATGGGCACCAATGCGTTGCTAGTGTATGTAAGTCCCATATGGGTACTACACTGCTGGCTTTATGTGTAAGTCCCCGATGGGCATCATAAGGTAGCTAGGGAGTGTAAGACCCCGATGGGCATCTCCGTGTTCCTAGCTGGAGTAAGACCACGATGGGCATCCTAGATGTGTAAGACCCCTTTGGGCATCATTGACTTGTGGAGTAAGACCCCGATGGGCATCCTAGATGTGTAAGACCCCGATGGGCATCATTGGTTTGTGGAGTAAGACCCTGATGGGCATCCTTGTGTGTAAGTCCCCGATGGGCATCACTATGTCTAGCAGGAGTAAGACCCTGATGGGCATCCTTGATGTATAAGACCCAGATGGGCATCATCGCGTCCTAGGTTGTGTAAGACCCCGATGGGCATCATGGTGTAGAACCTAGTGTAGGTTGTAGCTGTAATTCCTTGAATAGGCAAGCTCTAGGAGTGACGTATAACCTTGTGACGAACCCGACCCAAAACATGGTCCTAAACCGGGGTTCTCACTCAGCATGCAAGTTAAATATGATATCAAGCGGTTTAGTGCTCATATTTAAAAATCATTTCAAACATATGAGAAGGGGGAACCCTTAAAACATAAACAACAGTTTTCATTTAAACCATCCAACGAAGTAAAACATCCTGGCCAGTATTTATCAAAATATACAATACAATTTAAACAACTTTTTAAACAATGTTCCCCTAGGACTCCTGTCCATCTACATGCTGAATAAACAATGCAACAATAAAAGACAGAGTGCCGGCGGCTCCCCATGATCAATCAGCTCCCTCCGCTAGCCCTCCTGGTGTTGTCCCAAGCTACCTGAAAGATAAATAAGGGTGAGTATAAAGATACTCAGTAAGAATCCCCAACCGGGGTACAATACGATACATCCGTCATCTAGCACCTCAACGAGCAAGCAAACAGCCATCAACACAGATTATAGCTCAACGAGCTCATAAGGAAAGATTTGGAACCATCGGAAGTCTCCTACTTTCGGCCTAATGATTGGTTCTCATAACCAATCCCGGGACATCTCCGAGGGTCTTTCTCCCTCGGCCATTTGATCAGCTCAATAACCGATCCCAAGATGTCCGACACCCTCGAGGGTCTTTCTCCCTCGACCAATTGATTAGCTCAAAAGCCGATCCCAATGGGTGTCTTCAAGGGCCTCTTACACTCGCTATACATCTGGACTATCGGGAGAGTACCCGAAGTCTGGCTCTAAACTGGAAGGAATGGTGTACTCACGAACATTAGCCCGGGGGAGCTCTCCGAACCGGCAACTAACGCGTGTGCGCGCACACCGCATGCTCTCTGAAACCGGCGTAAATGCGGGGGCCTAAGGGCAAACTACACGGGCCAGGTACGCATGCTTATGACTCGGAAGCGGTGTCACTGATCACAGTAGCGCGAGGCCCTCGGCGCTCATCTGTGCAGCCTGATCCACCGACCTGAAGCTAAGAACCGGCCAAGGTAGGCTTACACTGTTGGCAGGGTTCCGCTCTAGCAGGCTACAAACTAGGCTTTGGCTGGAGTGGGTAGCTAAGTCCACAACCGGCGGGTTGGGGGGGGGGGTAGCAAGATACGTTATGTTACGCACACTTTACTCCTGACCTGAGCTACTAGGGACAAAGTACGTTTTGTCCGCTCAGCCTCTGGATGATGACAAACCCTACAACTCTATCTAAGAGTACAGAGCAAAAATCAATGATTCTCGGCTAGCAAGCAATGATCGACATAAATCACATTACCTAGCATGATACTACAACTTAAGCGGGAATCACAAGCATCTTTGGCAGAACAAACCTAGCATGGCACTAACATGTAAAATCGGGCAAACATGCTAGCAAGAATTCAATCAACTGCTCTATCTCTAACATGCTCATAACAATCAACAAACAAGCAAGGCATATCGAGATATATCGCAGGGTCCACATAACCACGGTAAGAAATCCTTACTTGGGACAAGCAGAAGACAATAATTATAATAAATCTACGAGCGAATCCTCGAGCCTCTAGACGATCCCGAACGACTGAACATCAAACAAAGCACCCAAATCAAATACATAAACAGCCCCAATAAATCCATAACCAAAGCAGACCAATAAACTGGGCCCAACGAAGAAAAGACTGGGAAATACCATCCGAGAAGCCACAAGGCTCGAGCCAAACTAACACACACAAGCGGTCGTCGGCAGGCGTAGGCCGGCCGGGCGCAGCATCGGGCGCGCGCTGGGGTTCGGACACGGGCGCAGAGGCATGCTGGGGCGCTAGGGCGCAGGGCACGGGCGAAGGGGCGCGGAGCTGCGCGCGGGCGAGCTTGGACGAGGTGGGGCGCGCGCGCGCGACTGATGGACGGCGAAGCGGCGCGAGCTCGGCAGCAACGTGAGGCGCGAGGCGATGGACTCGGGCGCTCGATCGCACAAAGATCGCGGCGCGGGATTGGGCGAGCTGGGCGACTTCGGGCCGGGCGACTGGCCGGGCGACTGGTGGCGACACTTGTCGCGACGCGACTTCGGGGCGGCCTAGGCGACATCAGGCGGCGCGATCAGGCAGTGGCGTTGGTTGGGCTCGTGCTGCTGCGACGCGGGCAGTGGCGAAATGAGGCGGACTGGGTGACGCCGCAGCAAGATCGCTGTGCGGCTGGGCTCGGGCTGGCTCGGGCGTGGCGAGTGGGTGGGCGACCGAGGGGGCTCGGGCGTGGGAGGAGAGGGCCAAGGGGGCTCGGGCTGGAGGAGAGAGAAAGGGGAAAATGGGAAAAAAATGGATTTTTCTTTTTTTCTTTTCTTTTTCTCTTTTATTTAAATTCCAACCTTATCCAAATAAATCCAATTTATCCATTTTCCAATTTTCCAAAAATCCTTAAAATCCTTAAATCTCATGTCCTCGCTTCCTCCTTGAGACCCGATGAAGCAACCTTTCCAAACAACAAAACTCACTGAAATCAACCTCCCAAACCAACACTGAAGGCCCGGCTCGAATCCCGAAGGAAACACCCAAACAACCATCATTTTGCCCAAAACCCAAATCACAACCGAACTCCCAAACGAAAAGCCCAAACATCTCGGGACTCGCAGCCCACAACAAACAAGCCTCAACAAAGGCAGGAGCTGCCTCGAAACCCTGAAAAACCACAAATCCTGCCTAGGGAGCAAAAAGACCAAAATGCCCCTAAGGGTCCAAACAGCTCTAACGGCCCAACCGAACCACTGAATCTGAACCGGAAGCTCCTCGAGAACCGGGATAGAAAACTGGGCCGTTACAAACCTAAACCAACTGTTTTGCTCTAAGTTATTGTATGGTTGCATGTCGGTGTGCTAAATGAGATGTTTTCTTATTGTACCCTGGTTGGGGATTCTTATTGAGTGACTCGTTGCTCACACTTATTTTCTCGTGGTTTTTCCACGGTAACTTGGGGACAGATTTGGATGGCTAAGAGGACGCTGCTGGATGATCATGGATGGTCGAACTCTGAGACAAATTTTATCTTTTCTTTTATTTGGGTTTAGCATGTAGTTGGACTTGAGTCCTTAAGAAAACATACAAAAACTTGTTTAAGATTTCTCAAATCATTTTCTTTGATTTTAAGAAAGTACTGATCAGTCACCTTACTTCTTGGTTTTACTTAAAGGATTTATGGATTTGTTTTAATTGTGTTGATTGAAATGTCTTAAATTGGTACTATGAATGGTGTTTTTATGTTCTTAATCATGCATGCTAAGTAAGGATCTAGGTTAGAGACCATTTTTTTCGGGTCAGGTCTTTACACGCACTCCTTACACTGTGGATAGTTGGCATGATGGAGCTCTGGACCCAAACCAACAACGTGTCAGAACCTTCTCGTCTCCGCCCTGCTCTGCTAAAACATGCATACACTAGATGTAAAATGTATTGTAAATTCTTATCCCTTTTCTCAAACAATAAACTTAGGCGTACCTGGTGACTGTCGGAGTGCTGACGATCATGGAAAAATGACCTACAACAAAAGGTCAGTCTACAGAATCTATGACTCTGAGCTCTGATACCAACTGTAAAGACCCGACCCGAAAGGGGTTCTAAACTAGGCCTTTACCTCAATGCATGCTTTTTAAAACTTAAAGACAATATGTAAGATTGTATGCCAGATTCTGAATGAAAACTAGAAACATGTAAACATCCATTTCAAAAGTCAAATATAAATTTCCTGAAACCTGTCCCTATTTACAAGCACCTGTTCCTAGCCAAATACAGTTCCAAAACATACTCTGATCAGAGATTTATTCAAATCATTCAAAAATTCCAAACGGTTTACGATAGTGTTAGAATCCAGAAAACATCCTAAGGGCTCCGTGCCCAACTACATGCATTCAGAGGACAACAAAAACATAAAGCATAAACATAAGACTCAGAGTTTAAAGTAGCTGGTTTCCATGATCAGCAGCTCCTCCTTCAGCCATCCTGTTTCGCGCCATGGTTACCTGTGGAAAACCACAAAATAAGGGTGAGTAATGAATTACTCAGTAAGAATCCCCAACCGGGGTACAATACGATATAACTGGCCATCTAGCAAAATATATGCAAGCTATGAATATAAACACAGAAGAGAGCACATCGCTTTAATCCATACATAAATCTCGGATGCCATCTTATGGTCTTACTCTGGAAAACTACAACGCTTTACGATACTATACGAGAAACTAGTCTCGGCCTCAGCCTTCCTACTTTCGATATGAAAGGTGCACTAAACTCAAGATCCCGAGGGTTCTCCAGTCGGCACTGTAATGAGCGTGTGCGTGCACTGCATGCTGATGTAAACAAGGGGGGTGCTAGGTCTAGGGAATGTTGCCCAGGTCCAGTACGCATGCCTAACAAATCTCTAGATTGGTGTCACTGAACATAGTGGTGTGAGACCAGGACACTATGACTATGTCAGCCTGTACCCCCTCACCTGAGGCTAAGAAATCGGCCGTGGTAGGCTTACACCAGGAACCGGTCCTTGCCCTATCAGGTGGCAATCAAGGGCTACTAACGACACGCTGAGGTCGTGTCGACTGCCTGGGACAAGGCAATGGCTCGCCATTCCCTTGACCGTTAAGGCATTTAACAGTCTGCCACCCTCACCCAAGATTGCACTGGGCTGCCATTAGGGTTAGCTAAACCCTAACGACGGATCAGGGACTGAGTACTGCCTCGTACGTCCCTGCCACAGATGCAAGTTACGTTATGCATCCTCGCCCGGATGATGCTACCTATAAGAATTCTAAACTATAAACAGATAACAGCTAACAATCCAATACGTGCTCAGCAGAAACAATGAACCTAGCATGATACTACGAAGCAAGAATAGATAACGAGCATGCCAGAACAGAACAACCTAGCATGGAACTAACACGAGAACAACACGAGAATCATGCCAGTCGGAATTCATTACAGAGCACCTATCCACTAACATGCTAATAAACACAAACAAGCATACAAACAACAATCACAGAATATACCGCAGGGCCCACACAACTTCGGTAAGAAATCCTTACCTTGGTCGGAAGGCAACAACACGCAAAGATCCTATGCTGCAAACAAACCCGAGCTAGCTATCGGGAACCTAACCAACAACAACAAATATCACAACCTACAGGCCTTGAAATAATAATACAAACAGGGCTCGGCTCGGGAGAAACTCACACGGCACGGGGCTGGCGCTCAGACAGATGGCTGCACGGGCGCTGGGGAGCTGCTGGCGTGCTGGTGCGGTAGTGGCTGCGCGCACGGATGGGCGGCTGCACGGCGCTGGGGGCGCTGCTGGGCGTGCTGGTGCGGCAGGGGCTGCACACGCGGACGGACGCTGCACATACGCTGGGCTGCGCGCGGACGGGCGATGACGCGGGCGTGCTTGCGCTGGGGTACAATACGATACAACTGGTCATCTAGTAGAATGTATGCAAGCTATAAATACAAACACAGAAGAGAGCACTTTACTTTAATCCATACATAACTATAAACGGATGCCGTCTTACGGTCTTACTCCAGGAGTTATCTTAAAACTCGGAACTCTACTAACTATACGAAAGGTGCACTGAACATAAGATCCCGAGGAGCTCTCCTGTCAGCGCTGTAATGAGCGTGTGCGCACACCGCATGCTGCTGCAAACCAGGGAGGTGCTGGGTCTAGGGCATGCTGCCCTGGTCCAGTACGAATGCCTAACAAATCTCTGGATCGGTGTCATTAAACATAGTGGTGTGAGATCCGTTTGGTAAAGGTTCAGTGGAGGAGTCAGAGTTTAGAGGAAGCCAGTTGGAAGCGGGAGGACTTTCGGGGACGAAATTGATAAAAAGGAGGGAATATTGTAATGGCCCAAGTCTTCATCCCGGTCTTCCAGGTATGTCCTAAGGGTAATTTGGTAATTTGGTCAGGTCGTTAGGGCCGTTTCTATCTTTTTCAGCTGTTAATATTCTTGGATGGTCAAATGTAGGGCTTGGTTGCTTTCTAGATGAGTTTGGGTATGGAGAGATGCAAAAATAAAATTCAGAATTAAAAGTGCTTCAGCTAGGATTCGAGCCCGGGTGGCTAGGGAGTCAGTGGTGTGGTCCTACCAGTTGGGCCACTGGTTGTTTTTGTTGCTCATTCCGCGGTATGCCTTGGTTTGCCTTGGTTTTCGGGTTTTAGGGAGTTTGAATAAAAGAGAAAAGAAAATAGGGTAATTCATATTTTCTTCCTCCAAATCCCTTGTCGTCCACCATCTCTCTCAAGCTTCCTTGCGCGCGCCTTCTCCCGAGAGCTCCATCGTTCGTCGTCCCTGGTAAGCGTTCTTCGATCTCTTCTTCTCGTTCTTTTTTTGTTATTCTTGCTGGCCGACGGAAGAGGATTGAGAGCTTGTGTTTGTGCAGCCCAGCCGAGCAGAAAGAAATTTCAACCCGAAAGCAAAGAAGAAAGCGGCGACCAGCGCCCTAGCGCTTAGCAAAATTTTAGTGCGGAGCTGTCCTACCATTCCCGATCGCTGGTTATCGCACGTCCCTCCTGCAGCGCCCCAGCCGATCGCCCAGCCTGTAGGGCCCCAGCCAGTCGCAGCCCGTCGCATCGCAGCCCCGTCGTGTCGCAGCCCAGCGCCTGATCAGAATCACCCGCACGCGATCGCACCGTCACCCAGCCCCAGCGCGAGCACAACCCCGATCGCAACCTGTAGGAGAACATCGCCAGCGCACGCTTCGCAAGGCCCAGCAGCACTCGAGCACGCTCGCGTCATCACCGCCCGCGCGCGCAGCCCTCTGTCGCGCTAGCACGCCCAGCAGC
This sequence comes from Sicyos edulis, assembly GCA_036507275.1. Classification (NCBI taxonomy): domain Eukaryota; kingdom Viridiplantae; phylum Streptophyta; class Magnoliopsida; order Cucurbitales; family Cucurbitaceae; genus Sicyos; species Sicyos edulis. The sequence goes on along the minus strand of CM071846.1, from coordinate 52,206,988 downwards.
GCCCTTGCAGCCTGTCCGTCCGCACACCAACCCCGTGCTGTGTGAGTTGCTCCCGACCGAGCCGACTGCTGTTTGTATTTTTATTTAAGGCCTATAGGTTGTGATATTTTTTGTTGTTTGTTAGGTACCCGATAGCTAGCTCGGGTTCGATTGCTGCATAGGATCCTTGTGTGTTGTTGCCTTCCGACCCAGGTAAGGATTTCTTATCGAAGTTGTGTGGGCCCTGCGGTATATTCTGTGATTGTTGTTTGTATTCTTGTTTATGTTTATCAACATGTTAGTGGATAGGTGCTCTGTTATGAATTTCGACTGGCATGATTCTCGTGTTGTTTCTCATGTTAGTTCCATGCTAGGTTGTTTTGTTCTGGCATGCTCGTTATCTGTTCTTGCTTCGTAGTATCATGCTAGGTTCATTGTTTCTGCTGAGCAAGTATTGGATTGTTTTCGTTGTTATCGCCTATTGTTTAGAATTCGATAGGTAGCATCATACGGGCGAGGATGCATAACGTAACTTGCATCCATGGCGAGGGGACGTGCGGCAAGATACTCGTCCACGACCGTCGTTAGGGTTTAGCTAACCCTAACGGCAGCCCCGTGCAATCTTGTGTGAGGGTGGCAGACTGTTAAATGCCCCAACGATCGGGGGAATGACGAGGCATTGCCTTGTCCCTGGCAGTCGACACGACCTCACCGTGCTTGCAGTAGCCCTTGATGGCCACCTGATAGGGCAACGACCGGTTCCTGGTGTAAGCCTACCACAGCCGGTTTCTTAGCCACAGGTGCGGTGGTACAGGCTGACATAGTCATAGTGTCCTGGTCTCACACCATTATGTTCAGTGACACCGATCCAGAGATTCTTTTAGGCATGCGTACTGGACCAGGGCAGCCTGCTCTAGTCCCTGCACCTCCCTGGTTTGCAGCAGCATGCGGTGCGCACACACACTCATTACAGCGCGGACTGGAGAGCTCCTCGAGATCTTGAGTTCAGTGCACCTTTCGTATCGACAGTAGTAGGAAAGCTGAGGACGAGATTAGTTTCTCGTATAGTATCGAAACGCGTAGTAGTTTTCCGGAGTAAGACTGTAAGATGGCATCCGTGGTATTCATGTATGGATTAAAGTGATGTGCTCTCTTCTGTGTTTATATTCATAGCTTGCATACTTTATACTAGATGACCAGTTATATTGTATTGTACCCCGGTTGGGGATTCTTACTGAGTAATTCGTTACTCACCCTTATTTTGTTGTTTTCCACAAGTAACCAGGGAGCGAGACAGGATGGCTGAAGGAGGAGCTGCATATCGTGGAATAATTGCTGTTTGAACTCTGAGTTGTAAGTTTATGTTTTGTTGTCTTCTGAATGCATGTAGTTGGGCACGGAGCCCTTAGGATGTTTTCTGATCGTTTTTCTTGATTCTTACACTGTTGTAATCTGTTTGGGTTTTCTTGAATGATTTGAACAAATCTCTAATCAGAGTAAGTTTTAAATTGTATTTAGCTTGGAACAGGGTCTTGGAAACAGGGGCAGGTTCCAGGACATTTTAAGTTTGATTTGAATGGATGTTTATCAGTTTTAGTTTTATTAAGAATCTGAAAAGTGATCTTGCATAATATTTTCTAAGTTTTTAAGTATTCATTGAGGTAAAGGCCTAGTTTAGGACCTCTTTCGGGTCGGGTCTTTACAGGATGGCTGAAGGAGGAGCTGCGGATCTTGGAATAACTGATGTCTTTAAACTCTGAGTTTATATTTATGCTTCTAGTTTGTCCTCTGAATGCATATAGTAGGGCACGGAGCCAGTAGGATGTTTTCTGATTGTTTTTGGATTCTGACATTGTTGTAAACTGTTTGGGGTTTGAAATGTTTTGAATAAATCTCTTATCAGAGTATGTTTTAAACTTTATTTAGCTTGGAACAGGTGCTTGGATACAGGGACTGGTTTCAGGACTTCTTATGCTTGTTGTTAAAGTGATTGTTTACAAGTTTTTTTTATTTTCATTAAGAATCTGGAAAGCAATCTTGCATATTATTTTTAAGTTTTAAAAACATGCATGGAGGTAAAGGACTAGTTTAGGACCTCATTCAGGTTGGGTCTTTACATGAAACCACCTGATAGTCAAACTGAGCCAGAACTGAAAAAGCGGTCAAAACTAGCATCAAAGAGTATAAAAAATGGATTCAGAGCATTGAACTTACCCAATAAGAAAGAACCTCAAAATTTGTGTCCTAGCATCTCCTCGTGCCTTCTTCAGATCGGCTTGAAGGACGGCAACCAGCTCGAGTCAAATATGGTCAACAGAGAAGTCAATGGGTCAACATTTTCTAATAACCAAACAATAACCCATAACCAAAAGCGATTTTTAAGCCAAATAGCTCATAAACCCATAGCCAACCACTACCTATTCATGACTTAGATAGTTCAACCCATCTAACCAAGCAGCCTAAATCCATAGCTTGAATACCCATAAATCAGCTACCAAAAAACCATAATACTTCATTTAAATAACCCTAAACATTAAACCTAATAGCTGTTACTCATCATTTAGATAACGCTACACCATTAACCAAATTCCACCCTTCTTCAACCGTGGAAAGAAACTAAACCCATTTGACACCTTAACTAAACGGAAAAGGAAAGCAACTCACCTGAATACACTTTAGCGAAGGCAATAAGAGCTCGTACCAGCGAAAGCAGAACAAAGGTTGTCGTGACACCCATTGCTACAGCGTACGCGGACTCCTCATGGTGAATCTTCCTACAGTGAGCTTACGGTGCACTAAACCCATGCAAAAATCGACAACTATTTGCTTCTTGCCAACCCACAACGACGAACCACATGGTAACAAACTCGCGCGGTTTCTCAAAAAAAAAAAAAAAACAAACTCGCGCGAGCTCAACTCTTTCTTAAGGGCTAAACCAGACGATGCGACTCCGGTGAGCAAACTCGTCGCGAAAAAATGGTGAGAGAGAGAGAGAGATGAATTCTAAGGTGGCTGCATAATAAACAAGGCCTAGGGTTCCTAGACTACTATTAACTTTAAATAACCATAGCCAAAATACAAACATACCGTTTCTCTTCACCAAGATATGTCTATTCGTTTCACAAATTTTATTTTTCATCCAATTTGATGCTTCATTATTAAAGTCATTCAAGTAGTTATGGGAAGGGAAAAAGTGCTTCTCTACTACAAAATATGGAAAATGTTTCTGTTAGTTTGAGTTTTGTGTCGTTCTTGTTTTAGCATTGATTAGAGTTGTTAATAACTATATAAAAAAAAAAAGAAGGGAAATTTAAATTTTTAGCAGGTGACTTTTGATTGAAATTTACCATTTGATATGGAACAAAACAATTAAGAACTTCAAAGATGAAGAGAACCAAAGCTGACACAATTTGAAGATATAGAGAGCCAGAACATACACAACCACAAGATGTAGATGGCAACTTGTAGATGTAGAGAGCCGAACTGACACATTTTGAAGATGTAGAGAGGCGCACTTCCACAATATGAAGATGTAGAGAGCTGTAGTGACACAATTTAAAGATCTAGAGAGGCGCACTCATCCACAGTTTGAAGATGGAAAGTCTCACTCTCATAGTTGAAGATTGAGAGAGTCGCATGTTGTACGCTTCACTCTTCACCAATTCTAGCCGTGTGTACAACCTACCAACGTCTACCTTTGAAGGATACTTGTGGCATGCAATGAAAGTCATGGCACTCACGATTATCATCAACATAATTCGACAATATGTATGATTATGAAAATAGATGTAAGGTTGATGAACGTGCAGCGACGGACCACAAATCCCCTGTCGAGAACGTGCCGACCACAAACCATGCACGTCGCTTACTAGCATCGTCTATTCGATCTCCATACCTCGTTTACGTCCATATAAAGCACCAAATCGTGCATCAAACAACATGCAAGTCCCCAGTGGGACATACAAACTACCATGCGAGACCAACTATGTCAATGAACATATAGTAGTTTACATATGTCCAAATAATCAACAAAGGCTATATGCTCTCCTAAGACATGATATCATTCATATATTGCATGCTAATGGTGTAATGAATACAAGCAACAAACAACACAGATTATGCCACATAAACAAGTTAGTGCTACGGTCAATCTAACACATCTAATAGCCACGAGCCTCAAGAAGGGGGTCACGGGTCCTTTACCTATCCAAATCCACTATTTTGCTCTCGAAGCTTATTGAAACCACCACGATAGTCAAACTGAGCCAGAATAGAAAAAGCGGTCTAAACTAGCACCAAAGAGTATAAAAAATGGATTCAGAGCATTTAACTTACCCAATAGGAAAGAACCTCAAAATTCTTGTCCTGGCAACTCCGCGTGCCTTTTTAAGATCGGCTTAAAGGACGACAACCAACTCGAGTCAAATATGGTCAACGAGAGAAGTCAATGGGTCAACATTTTCTAATAAACAAACAATAACCCATAACCAAACAGCCTTTCAGCCAAATAGCTCGTAAAACCATAGCCAAATCCATAGCTTGAATACCCATAAATCAGCTACCAAAAAACATTAATACTTCATTTAATAACCCTAAACATTAAACCTAATAGCCCTTAATCATCATTTAGATAACGCTACACCATTAACCAAACTCCACCCTTCTTCAACCTTGGAAAGAAACTAAACCCATTTGACACCTTAACTAAACAGAAAAGGAAAGCAACTCACATGATAACACTCTAGCGAAGGCAAGAAGAGCTCGTACACGTGAAAGCGAGAACAAAGGTTTGCGACACCCATTGCTACGGCATACGACGAACTCGCCAAGGCGAATCTTCCTGCCGTGAGCTTACGGTGCACTAAACCCACGCAGAAATTGACAACATTTTGCTTCTTGCGAACCCACAACGACGAACAACATGGTAACAAACTCGCGCGAGCTCAACTCTTCCTTAAGAGCTAAACCAGACGACGAACTCTTCTACACTACCTTCACACGATCACAATGCGACTTGGTGAGCAAACTCGTCGGGAAAAAATCGAGAGAGAGAGAGAGACGAATTCTAAGGTGGCTGCATAATAAACAAAGCCTAGGGTTCCTAGGCTACTATTAACTTTAAATAGCCAAGAAAAACATTCCCTTTCTCTTCACCAAGATGTGTCTGTTAGTTTCATAAATTTTATATTTCATCCAATTTGATGCTTCATCATTAAAGTCATTCAAGTAGTTATGGGAAGGGAAAAAGTGCTTCTCTACTATAAAATATGGAAAAGGTTTTACATTAGTTTGAGTTTTGTGTCGTTCTTGTTTTAGCATTGATTGGAGTTGTTAATAACTATATAAAAAAAAAAGAAAAAAAAAAAGAAGGGAAATTGAATTTTTTTAGCCAGGGTGACTTTTGATTGAAATTTACCAATTGATACAGAAAAAAACGAATTAAGAACTTCAAAGATGGAGAACCAAATCGACACACGGTTTGAAGATATAGAGAGCCGAACATGCACAACCACAAGATATAAAGGGCAACTTATAAATGTAGAGAGCCGAACTGACACATTTTGAAGATGTAGAAAGGCTCACTTCCACAATTTGAAGATATAGAGAGCTGTAGTGCCACAATTTAAAGATCCTGAGAGGCCCACTCATCCACAGTTTGAAGATGGAAAGTCTCACTCTCATAGTTGAAGATTGAGAGAGTCGCATGTTTATACGCTTCACTCTTCACCAATTCTAGCCGTGTACAACCTACCAACGTCTACCTTTGAAGGATACTTGTGGCATGCAATGAAAGTCATGGCACTCACGATTATCATCAACATAATTCGACAATATGTATGATTATGAAAATAGATGTAAGGTTGATGAGCGTGCAATGACGGACCACAAATCCTCATCGAGAACGCGTGCGACCACAAACCATGCACGCCGCTTACTAGCATCGTCTATTCGATCTCCATACCTCGTTTACGTCCATATAAAGCACCAAATCGTGCATCAAACAACATGCAAGTCCCCAGTGGGACATACAAACTACCATGCGAGACCAACTATGTCAATGAACATATAGTAGTTTACATATGTCCAAATAATCAACAAAGGCTATATGCTCTCCTAAGACATGATATCATTCATATATTGCATGCTAATGGTGTAATGAATACAAGCAACAAACAACACAGATTATGCCACATAAACAAGTTAGTGCTACGGTCAATCTAACACATCTAATAGCCACGAGCCTCAAGAAGGGGGTCACGGGTCCTTTACCTATCCAAATCCACTATTTGCTCTCTCGAAGCTTATTGAAACCACTGATAGTCAAACCGAGCTGAATAGAAAAAGCGGTCTAAACTAGCACCAAAGAGTATAAAAATGGATTGAGCATTTAACTTACCCAATAGGAAAGAACCTCAAAATTCTTGTCACGGCAACTCCGCGTGCCTTTTAAGATCGGCTTAAAGGACGACAACCAACTCGAGTCAAATATGGTCAATGAGAGAAGTCAATGGGTCAACATTTTCTAATAAACAAACAATAACCCATAACCAAACAAACCTTTCAGCCAAATAGCTCGTAAAACCATAGCCAAATCCATAGCTTGAATACCCATAAATCAGCTACCAAAAAACATTAATACTTCATTTAATAACCCTAAACATTAAACCTAATAGCCCTTAATCATCATTTAGATAACGCTACACCATTAACCAAACTCCACCCTTCTTCAACCTTGGAAAGAAACTAAACCCATTTGACACCTTAACTAAACAGAAAAGGAAAGCAACTCACATGATAACACTCTAGCGAAGGCAAGAAGAGCTCGTACACGTGAAAGCAGAACAAAGGTTGCAGCGACACCCATTGCTACGGCATACGACGAACTCGCCAAGGCGAATCTTCCTGCCGTGAGCTTACGGTGCACTAAACCCACGCAGAAATTGACAACATTTTGCTTCTTGCGAACCCACAACGACGAACAACATGGTAACAAACTCGCGCGAGCTCAACTCTTCCTTAAGAGCTAAACCAGACGACGAACTCTTCTACACTACCTTCACAGTCACAATGCGACTTCGGTGAGCAAACTCGTCGGGAAAAAATCGTGAGAGAGAGAGAGAGACGAATTCTAAGGTGGCTGCATAATAAACAAAGCCTAGGGTTCCTAGGCTACTATTAACTTTAAATAGCCAAGAAAAACATTCCCTTTCTCTTCACCAAGATGTGTCTGTTAGTTTCATAAATTTTATATTTCATCCAATTTGATGCTTCATCATTAAAGTCATTCAAGTAGTTATGGGAAGGGAAAAAGTGCTTCTCTACTATAAAATATGGAAAAGGTTTCTGTTAGTTTGAGTTTTGTGTCGTTCTTGTTTTAGCATTGATTGGAGTTGTTAATAACTATATAAAAAAAAAAAAAAAAAAAAAAGAAGGGAAATTGAATTTTTTTAGCCAGGGTGACTTTTGATTGAAATTTACCAATTGATACAGAAAAAAACGAATTAAGAACTTCAAAGATGGAGAACCAAACTGACACAGTTTGAAGATATAGAGAGCCGAACATGCACAACCACAAGATATAAAGGGCAACTTATAAATGTAGAGAGCCGAACTGACACATTTTGAAGATGTAGAAAGGCTCACTTCCACAATTTGAAGATATAGAGAGCTGTAGTGCCACAATTTAAAGATCCTGAGAGGCCCACTCATCCACAGTTTGAAGATGGAAAGTCTCACTCTCATAGTTGAAGATTGAGAGAGTCGCATGTTGTACGCTTCACTCTTCAGCCAATTCTAGCCGTGTACAACCTACCAACGTCTACCTTTGAAGGATACTTGTGGCATGCAATGAAAGTCATGGCACTCACGATTATCATCAACATAATTCGACAATATGTATGATTATGAAAATAGATGTAAGGTTGATGAACGTGCAGCGACGGACCACAAATCCCCTGTCGAGAACGTGCCGACCACAAACCATGCACGTCGCTTACTAGCATCGTCTATTCGATCTCCATACCTCGTTTACGTCCATATAAAGCACCAAATCGTGCATCAAACAACATGCAAGTCCCCAGTGGGACATACAAACTACCATGCGAGACCAACTATGTCAATGAACATATAGTAGTTTACATATGTCCAAATAATCAACAAAGGCTATATGCTCTCCTAAGACATGATATCATTCATATATTGCATGCTAATGGTGTAATGAATACAAGCAACAAACAACACAGATTATGCCACATAAACAAGTTAGTGCTACGGTCAATCTAACACATCTAATAGCCACGAGCCTCAAGAAGGGGGTCACGGGTCCTTTACCTATCCAAATCCACTAGCTGCTCTCTCGAAGCTTATTGAAACCACCTGATAGTCAAACTAAGCCAGAATAGAAAAAGCGGTCTAAACTAGCACCAAAGAGTATAAAAAATGGATTCAGAGCATTTAACTTACCCAATAGGAAAGAACCTCAAAATTCTTGTCCTGGCAACTCCGCGTGCCTTTTTAAGATCGGCTTAAAGGACGACAACCAACTCGAGTCAAATATGGTCAACAGAGAAGTCAATGGGTCAACATTTTCTAATAAACAAACAATAACCCATAACCAAACAGCCTTTCAGCCAAATAGCTCGTAAAACCATAGCCAAATCCATAGCTTGAATACCCATAAATCAGCTACCAAAAAACATTAATACTTCATTTAATAACCCTAAACATTAAACCTAATAGCCCTTAATCATCATTTAGATAACGCTACACCATTAACCAAACTCCACCCTTCTTCAACCTTGGAAAGAAACTAAACCCATTTGACACCTTAACTAAACAGAAAAGGAAAGCAACTCACATGATAACACTCTAGCGAAGGCAAGAAGAGCTCGTACACGTGAAAGCAGAACAAAGGTTGCAGCGACACCCATTGCTACGGCATACGACGAACTCGCCAAGGCGAATCTTCCTGCCGTGAGCTTACGGTGCACTAAACCCACGCAGAAATTGACAACATTTTGCTTCTTGCGAACCCACAACGACGAACAACATGGTAACAAACTCATGAGCTCAACTCTTCCTTAAGAGCTAAACCAGACGACGAACTCTTCTACACTACCTTCACAGTCACAATGCGACTTCGGTGAGCAAACTCGTCGGGAAAAAATCGTGAGAGAGAGAGAGAGACGAATTCTAAGGTGGCTGCATAATAAACAAAGCCTAGGGTTCCTAGGCTACTATTAACTTTAAATAGCCAAGAAAAACATTCCCTTTCTCTTCACCAAGATGTGTCTGTTAGTTTCATAAATTTTATATTTCATCCAATTTGATGCTTCATCATTAAAGTCATTCAAGTAGTTATGGGAAGGGAAAAAGTGCTTCTCTACTATAAAATATGGAAAAGGTTTCTGTTAGTTTGAGTTTTGTGTCGTTCTTGTTTTAGCATTGATTGGAGTTGTTAATAACTATATAAAAAAAAAGAAAAAAAAAAGAAGGGAAATTGAATTTTTTTAGCCAGGGTGACTTTTGATTGAAATTTACCAATTGATACGTAAAAACGAATTAAGAACTTCAAAGATGGAGAACCAAACTGACACAGTTTGAAGATATAGAGAGCCGAACATGCACAACCACAAGATATAAAGGGCAACTTATAAATGTAGAGAGCCGAACTGACACATTTTGAAGATGTAGAGAGGCTCACTTCCACAATTTGAAGATATAGAGAGCTGTAGTGCCACAATTTAAAGATCCTGAGAGGCCCACTCATCCACAGTTTGAAGATGGAAAGTCTCACTCTCATAGTTGAAGATTGAGAGAGTCGCATGTTGTACGCTTCACTCTTCAGCCAATTCTAGCCGTGTACAACCTACCAACGTCTACCTTTGAAGGATACTTGTGGCATGCAATGAAAGTCATGGCACTCACGATTATCATCAACATAATTCGACAATATGTATGATTATGAAAATAGATGTAAGGTTGATGAGCGTGCGCGACGGACCACAAATCCTCATCGAGAACGCGTCACGACCACAAACCATGCACGCCGCTTACTAGCATCGTCTATTCGATCTCCATACCTCGTTTACGTCCATATAAAGCACCAAATCGTGCATCAAACAACATGCAAGTCCCCAGTGGGACATACAAACTACCATGCGAGACCAACTATGTCAATGAACATATAGTAGTTTACATATGTCCAAATAATCAACAAAGGCTATATGCTCTCCTAAGACATGATATCATTCATATATTGCATGCTAATGGTGTAATGAATACAAGCAACAAACAACACAGATTATGCCACATAAACAAGTTAGTGCTACGGTCAATCTAACACATCTAATAGCCACGAGCCTCAAGAAGGGGGTCACGGGTCCTTTACCTATCCAAATCCACTAGCCGCTCTCTCTCGAAGCTTATTGAAACCACGATAGTCAAACTAAGCGAGAATAGAAAAAGCGGTCTAAACTAGCACCAAAGAGTATAAAAATGGATTGAGCATTTAACTTACCCAATAGGAAAGAACCTCAAAATTCTTGTCCCGGCAACTCCGCGTGCCTTTTAAGATCGGCTTAAAGGACGACAACCAACTCGAGTCAAATATGGTCAACGAGAGAAGTCAATGGGTCAACATTTTCTAATAAACAAACAATAACCCATAACCAAACAAAATTTTTCAAACCAAATAGCTCGTAAAACCATAGCCAAATCCATAGCTTGAATACCCATAAATCACTACCAAAAACATTAATACTTCATTTAATAACCCTAAACATTAAACCTAATAGCCCTTAATCATCATTTAGATAACGCTACACCATTAACCAAACTCCACCCTTCTTCAACCTTGGAAAGAAACTAAACCCATTTGACACCTTAACTAAACAGAAAAGGAAAGCAACTCACATGATAACACTCTAGCGAAGGCAAGAAGAGCTCGTACACGTGAAAGCAGAACAAAGGTTGCAGCGACACCCATTGCTACGGCATACGACGAACTCGCCAAGGCGAATCTTCCTGCCGTGAGCTTACGGTGCACTAAACCCACGCAGAAATTGACAACATTTTGCTTCTTGCGAACCCACAACGACGAACAACATGGTAACAAACTCGCGCGAGCTCAACTCTTCCTTAAGAGCTAAACCGGATTTACGAACTCTTCTACACTACCTTCACAGTCACAATGCTACTTCGGTGAGCAAACTCGTCGGGAAAAAATCGTGAGAGAGAGAGAGAGACGAATTCTAAGGTGGCTGCATAATAAACAAAGCCTAGGGTTCCTAGGCTACTATTAACTTTAAATAGCCAAGAAAAACATTCCCTTTCTCTTCACCAAGATGTGTACATTAGTTTCATAAATTTTATATTTCATCCAATTTGATGCTTCATCATTAAAGTCATTCAAGTAGTTATGGGAAGGGAAAAAGTGCTTCTCTACTATAAAATATGGAAAAGGTTTCTGTTAGTTTGAGTTTTGTGTCGTTCTTGTTTTAGCATTGATTGGAGTTGTTAATAACTATATAAAAAAAAAAAGAAAAAAAAAAAGAAGGGAAATTGAATTTTTTTAGCCAGGGTGACTTTTGATTGAAATTTACCAATTGATACAGAAAAAAACGAATTAAGAACTTCAAAGATGGAGAACCAAACTGACACAGTTTGAAGATATAGAGAGCCGAACATGCACAACCACAAGATATAAAGGGCAACTTATAAATGTAGAGAGCCGAACTGACACATTTTGAAGATGTAGAAAGGCTCACTTCCACAATTTGAAGATATAGAGAGCTGTAGGTGCCACAATTTAAAGATCTGAGAGGCCCACTCATCCACAGTTTGAAGATGGAAAGTCTAACTCACATAGTTGAAGATTGAGAGAGTCGCATGTTGTACGCTTCACTCTTCAGCCAAAATCTAGTTGTGTACAACCTACCAACGTCTACCGCTCAAGGCTACTTGTGGCATGCAATGAAAGTCACAGCGCTCACGATTGTCTTCAACATAATCCGACAATATGTATGATTATGAAAATAGATGTAAGGTTGATGAAGATTTTTTTAAAATTTTTTATTTATCCTTGAATTTGTAGGACTAAAAAATCATTTTCATTTGGTTGAATCATGATAAGATTTTTTTTTTTTTTAGTTATAATGAATTTAGATTTGTTTTCTCCATTTACTTGGCACACAGAGGTACAAAGATGTATCAGGATCTCAAGCTGACTTTCTGGTGGAGTAATATGATAACGGTCATAGAAGAGTTTGTTAGCTGATGTCTCGCTTGTCATCAAGTGAAGGCTCCTAGACTGAACCTCGCAGGGTTGTTGCAGCCACTGAGCTGGGCTCAGTGTAAGTGGGAAGAGATATCCATGGATTACATTTCTGGGTGATTGTCGACCGTTTGACTAAGTGTGCACACTTCATTCCTGGTAGAATCATTTATACCGTGGAACAGTGAGCTCAGCTATTCTTGGAGCAGATTGTTCGGTACCATAAGGTACCAGTTAAGATTGTATCTAATCGAGATTCCCATTTCACTTCCCGATTCTAGAGGGCACTTCAGAAAGGGTTCGGTGTTGAGTGTTGTTTCAGTACCGCGTTCCACCCTCAGACCGATGGACAGACAGAGAGGGTGAACCAGATTTTGGAAGACATGTTGCGTGCCTGCGTACTTGATTTCTTGGGTAGTTGGGACCAATATTTGTATTTGATGGAGTTTCCTTACAACAACAGGTATCGGGCGACAATTCAGTTGGTGTCGTTTGAGGCATTGTAGGGTAAGCGTTGTAGGTCTCCAGTATTTTATGAAGAGGTTGGTGACACACAAGTTCTGGGTCTCGAGTTGCTTTAGATGACTAATGATGCAGTGTAGAAGATCCAGGCTTGTTGTAACGGCCCAGTTTTCTATTCCAGTTCTCGAGGTGCTTCCGGTTCAGATTCAGTGGTTCGGTTGGGCCGTTAGAGCTGTTTTGACCCTTAGGGGTATTTTGGTCTTTTTGCTCCCCGGGCAGGATTTGTGGTTTTTCAGGGCTTCGAGGCAGCTCCTGCCTTTGTTGAGGCTTGTATGTTGGTGTCTGCGAGTCCCGAGATGTTTGGGGTATTCGTTTGGGAGTTCGGTTGTGATTTGTGTTTTGGGCAAAGTGATCGTTGTTTGGGTGTTTCCTTTGGGATTCGAGCCCAGGCCCTTAGAGATGATTTGGGAGTTTGTTTAAGTGAGAGTTATTGTTTGGAAAAGGTTGTTGGTACTGGTCTCGAAGGAGGAAGCTGGGAAATGGGATTTAAGGACTTTAAGACTTATTTAAATTGGTTAAAGATGGAAAGGAGGATAAAATCCCATTTTTCCTTTTAATTCCCTTTTTCCTTTTATTTTTCCCTTTTATTTTCCAAAATCCCCAAATTTCCTTTTTCTCTCCCTTTTCTCTCTCCTCCGGCCCGAGCGACCCCTTGGCCGCACCATGCCCACCCTAGTCGCCCATGTCCATTTCTAGCGCGCCCTCGCTCCCCGCTTGACCACGCATGCCGGGCCGCGTCGAGCCACCCCAGCGCCCGATCGCATCGCCCTCGCCCTAGTCGCACCGAGCCCAGATCTGCATCGCCGAGGCCATCTTCGTGTCGCCTTGGTCGCGCCGAGTCCAGATCTGCATCGCCCTCGCCCTAGTCGCGCCGAGCCCAGATTTGCATCGTCCAGGCCGTCTCCGTGTCGCCCAGGTCCGTGTCGAGTCGCCCGAGCCCTGGCCGCACCGAGTCGCTCGTCCCTGTAGGTCGTCGTGCCTTCCCGAGCGCCCCCGAGACCATCGCATCGCGTCGCCTCGCGCGCGCACCCGTGCGCCGTCCTCTGCCAAGCCGCGCCGTGTGTCGTCGCCCAGCCGAGCTCGAGCCCGCGCGCCGCGCGCTTGCTCGCCCAGTAGCGCCCGCGCGCTGCGCGCGCCGCCCGCCTCGCGCCCGGCCACTACTGCTCTGCGCGCGCCACCGCACTGTTGTGTGTTGGTTGGTCGAGCCTTGTGGCTTCTCGGATGGTATTTCCGAGTCTTTTCTTCGTTGGGCCCCGATTTGTTGGTTCTTGTTTAGGGATTTATTTGGGCTGTTTTATGTATTTGATTTGGGTGCTTTATTTTATGTTTAGGTTGTTTGGGTTCGATTAGAGGCTCGAGGATTGCTTGGTTGATTTGTGATTATTTTCTCGCTTGTCCCGTGTAAGGATTTTTACCGTGGTTGTGTGGACCTGCGATATGTCTCGATTGTGCCTTGTATGTTTCTTTGATTGTTATGAGCATGATAGTGATAGGCAGCTTTGTTTGATCTCTTGCTAGCATGATTGTTGATTTTACATGTTAGTGCCATGCTAGGTTTGTTCTTCCAGCATGCTTGTGATTCCTGTTTAAGTTGTAGTATCATGCTAGGTAAACGTGATTGATGTCGGTCATTGCTTGCTAGCCAGGAATCATTGTTTTATTCGGTATTCTTAGCGTAGTAGGGTTTGTCATCATCCAGAGGCTGAGAGCGGACATAACGTACTTTGTCCCCACCGGTCGGGAGTAGAGCGAAGCATAACGTACATTGGTTCCCCGGCAGCCGATGTGGATGTAGCTACCACATCGGCATAAGCCTAGTTTGTAGCCGGCTAGAGCGGAACCCCGCCAGCGGTGCAAGCTGCCTTGGCCGGTTCTTAGCTTCGTGTCGGTGGTACAGTCGCGCTGAGATGAGTGCCGAGGGCCTCGCGACCACCGCGTGTTCGGTGACACCGCTTTCGAGTCTTAGGCATGCGTGCACGGGCTGCGTAGTTTGCCCTTAGGCCCCCGCATTTACGCCGGTTGCAGAAGAGCATGCGGTGTGCGCGCACACGCGTTAGTAGCCGGTTCGGAGAGCTCCCCCGGGCTAATGTTCGTGAGTACACCAGTTCCTTCCAGTTTAGAGCCAGACTGCGGGTACTCTCCCGATAGTCCAGATTGTTAGCGAGGGTAAGAGGCCCTTGAGGACACCCATTGGGATTGGCTTTTGAGCTAATCAATTGGTCGAGGGAGAAAGACCCTCGAGGGTGTCGGACATCTTGGGATCGGTTTTTGAGCTGATCAATTGGCCGAGGGAGAATGACCCTCGGAGATGTCTCGGGATTGGTTATGAGAACCAATCATTAGGCCGGAAGTAGGAGACTTCCGATGATTCCGGAAGTAAGAGACTTCCGATGTTTCCAGATCTTGTTTTATGAGCTCGTTGAGCTATGATCTGTGTTGATAGCTGTTTGCTTGCATGTTGAGGTGCTAGATGACTGATGTATCGTATTGTACCCCGGTTGGGGATTCTTACTGAGTATGTTTATACTCACCCTTATTTATCTTTCAGGTAACTTGGGATAGCACCAGGAGGGCTAGCGGAGGGAGCCGATTGATCATGGGAACCGCCGGCACTCTGTCTTTTATTATTGCATTGTTTATTCAGCATGTAGATGGACAGGAGTCCTAGGGGAACATTGTTTAAAACGTTGCTTAAATTGTATTGTACATTTTATTAAACACTGGCCAGGTTGTTTTACTTTGTTGGATTGTTTAAAATGAAAATTGTTGGTTATGTTTTAAGGGCTCCCCCTTCTCATATGTTTTGAAAGGTTTTTAAATATAAGCTCTAAACCGCTTGTTATCATATTTAACTTGCATGCTGAGTAAGATCCCAGGTTTAGGACCATGTTTTGGGTCGGGTTCTTACAGTTGGTATCAGAGCACAGAGTCATAGATTCTGTAGACTAACCTGCTTTGTAGGTTGTTGTTCCCATGATCATCAGCACTCCACGGCCGCTTGGTTTGTCTGAGTTCAATTAAGTTAAGGGGTAAGAATTTACAATACTTTTCTTCTAGCTTTTATGCATGTGTAGAGTTGTGGAGCGGAGACGAGCAGGTTCTGACTCGTTGTTGGTTTGGGCTTAGAGAGCCATCATGCCAACTTCCCGCAGTGCGAGCAGTTTGTTGAGCAGTGAGAGCCCCAGTGTGGGCCAGCATTTATGCTTTGTGCAGATCGCCAGTGTGTCGATCGCACTCAGAGGGAGGCAGAGATTAGACTCCCATAGGCCATTTGTGGCCCAGTTGTTGGTGTCTCCCCTAGTGAGAGGGTGGAGGTGCCTTGTGCAGATCGCCAGTGTGTTGATCACACTCAGAGGAGCAGGACGCTTGGCATGTCCGACCGAGGAGCCGGACTGATCGTGTTGATGTTAAGGCCGCGTCCCAGGGTTGTTAGGCCCGTAGGCCAAAGTTGGCCCTGGCAGTTAAGTTGCCTAGAGGAGGGGGTAGAGGCTAGCTCGCCTCAGAGTTTGACTCCTTGAGCAGAGTGTGCTCCAGCCATGTGAGATTTGATGGCAGGTCTTTAGCTATCAGAGAGCAAAGACCTGTGCGTTAGATTTGTAGCGCGTAGCGAGGAGTCCGGGCATAGATAGCCCAATTTGTGTGAGTTTGTCAAAGCATTTTCCCCAGTAGCTCTCGTAGTCCCGGAGGTTCCCGGGAGGGCTTGATCAGCGAGTTTATGCGATTGAGTTTGTTGGCGTTGATGGAGCGCTTGATTTGGCAAGTGGATGCCTCAGAGAGCTTGATGTATTAGAAAGTCCTACTGCTAGTAGTAAAGCGGTTGGCCAGTTTGAGTTTAGCATCCGTGTGTTGGGATGCCCCGCTGTTCGAGAGGCCGAGGTGAGCCGTTCCGTCTTTGTTGGTTCATGATTGGTGGTGGTAGTCCCTTGAGAGAGGGGACTAGCGAGTCTCCACCGATCGCCCGATTGATTGGCAAGTTGCCGTGTTTAGTGGCTTGAGGCGGATGTAGAGACATCTCGCCCCTTGCAAGCCTCTTTGTTGTTTTGCGGCCAGTTCTCTTTGTACCCTCGTAGCTGTGGTGTAGTGTGGAGTTTGCTTGCCGGGGTTTTATCCATCCGTGGATTTCGGCGGGCTAGTAGAGTGGAACACTCTTTTATTTGGATGTTCCCAGTGTGGAACTAGTTGTTGCCACCCGAGGAGTTGGCTTGAGCTTTTGTTGAGCATCGAGTGGGATGCGGAGTAGGCCGTGGCAAGTCTGTTGGTCAAGATGCCAGAGATTAGGTCGCTCGAGTGTTTGGACTCTGTCTTTGAGTGCCATTGCCCCGTCACTTGGAGAGTGACTTTCCCTATTCTCAGAGGGGCATAAAGCTCGTTTGAGGGCTGATTCGTGTTGTAATGGATGTAGTGCTGTTGGCACCAAGCTTTGAGAGGAGGCCTAGTTTCAGCCGGTTGGCACTTTTGGTGCAGTGGTTCCATGGTCGCCTGCCCAGTATAGCATCCCCGCTTGTCTTGTACCCTTTTCCTGAGGTTGCACCTGTTTGGGTTGCTTAAGAGATCTAGCTCGGTGGTAGTCAGAGGACTACAAGTTTGAGGTTTTCGAGGGAAAGTAGGAGTTGTTCAGGATCTCTGAGAGTTGAGTGTAAAGGATGTTATAGGCTGTTAAGAGCTAGCGCGTTCGAGTTCTCGCGCCTGTGTTGTGAGCCTGTGAGCCAGCTTGATGGTAGCATGATTCGGCTACCCTTTGAGTTGCCCTAGAATGGTTAGTGTTGGCATCGTGGATGCGTGGTTGATCCAGTGTTAGAGCCATGAGTTGAATGGCTGATCGGAGCGCGTTTAGTGAGCACATTGTTTTGAGGAATGTTAGCTTGGTGTGGTTTTGCGCTTGTAAGAGTAAGTTGGCCAATGTGGCTTTTCGTGGTGAGTTGGCCCCGAGTGGGTTTGAACTCTTGTTGCTCCCTTGTTTGTTGTGGCTCTGTTTGGAGGCAAAAGTTGCCCGTGTGAGAGCCCTTGTTGGCTTTGGATCTTAAGGGATCAAGTTGGAGTTTGTACACCCCGGTGCACTTTTGCGTAGCTCCTTCCGTGGTTTATGTTTGGAAAACCACGAGAGGTTCGTGTTGAGAGAGCCAGTGCTCGGTCTTTGAGGTGTCAAGGCTTTAGTTCTTGGCAAGTGCCCTAGCTTTGGTTGTAAGGATGCCGTGCTCGTTGTCGAAATTTGTTGGTTAAGCAAGTTTTGCTAGTTGGTCCTTGCCCTGGTTAGACTTGCTTGAACCGATCAAGAGCGAAGAGTGGCAAGCGCGCGATTCTCGATCGTTTTGGCTAAGAAAGCTGTTCGGATCCTTACCTTGAGCAGAAGGTATGTTGAGGTTGTTGCTTTGAGTAGGAGGATGACGCCCTGTAGCGTTCCGTTCCCTTGGTTTCCAAGTTGGAGTTGGCAGCGTAGTTGAGATCTTTGGAGAGGGTTGTGCCCGCGTAGCCGGTTGTTTGTTAGATCGTTGTCGACCGTGTGTGTCGGAGGGTGATCGAGAGGATCTCTAGTTGTGGAGAGCCTCTCCGAGCTCGATTAGACCAGAGCGGTGTTCCTTGGGTGAGTTGCTTGCGATTTGGCGATCCTAGCAAGCTAGTGCTTGTTTGGTTTTGGAGGCTAGTTGGTGCTTGGTGTTGACCAAGATTTGGTTCTCTTGATGTTTCAAGAGCTTGCTCGGTTCGAGCTGCAGGGCGTTGCCTCGAGGATTTGTTCCTAGTCTGGTTGTTTTGGGAGTTGATTCCTCCTCGTTGGTTGAGTAAGTTCGGCTAGTTCGGATTGGTGGTCCAATCGGTTGAGTTTCCCTTGGGTGTTGCTTCCAAGAGAGTTGGTTGATGTTGCCTTTGGGTTTGAGCAAGTCGGCGGCGTGTGTGATGTTCACGCGCCCTTTAGAGTTTTGCTTGGCCGGGAAATCGTTCCGTTGAGGAGTCAGCGTAGCTCTGAGTTGTGTAGTTGATCGAGTAGCGCGATGGTTAGCTTGACTAGAGGGTCCCTGCATTGTGTTGTTAGCAAGCGAAAAGTTGTTTGTCCCCGCAAGAGCGGTGGCCAGCCTGATTTAAGAGTTGAGCTTTTCTTTGGTAAGTTGTTGGTTCTTGGGGTTTGAAGTTTTTCCCCGTTTTCCTTGGTGGTTGAGTTGCACCATGGATGCCACCTCGAGTATTATCTTTGGAGATAGCCTCATCGATTCGTTCTCCTTGCAATGTTTCGAGTGTGGAGCTTCTAGTCGCAAGATGAGTTAGGCCTGAGCTAAAGGAGGAAGTCCCTTGAGTAGCCAGTGGGACTTAGGTGTTGAGTGGTAGCTTGGAGGCAAGCTTTGCTCGTTATGAGCTTGAGTTGAGTTTCTGCTTTGAGCAAGCCCTTCTCGGGCTTTATTTCTAGTTGTTGAGCTTTCGCTTGAGTTGGCGAATAGTGAGCCTCGATTGAGTGTGTTGGCACAGAGGTGCCGTGGCATTGGTTGGTTAGCCTTTGGGCCATTTTCCTCAAGCTGTTGTGAGTTCTTTGGTAGCCCCGTGAGGGTTTGGTCCTTCTGCTGCCGAGATTTTCCATGAGAGGAATGTTGGGTGTTTCCTTGCCCGGCAATGTTCTCTTTGGCGATTGCTAGTAGGTTTGCATGGAAAAGTTTGTGTTCGGCCGTTGTGAGGCTCGGTTGTTGGCTTGGCCGAGTGGAGCTCTGTGCTCGGTTTTTGGCCATTTAGGGTTGGCCGTAGCTGAAGTTTCAACTTGTGCTAGTGGGAAAAGTTTGCCTTTTGGATCAATCGCCATTGGTGGTTCGATTGTTTTTCGTTAAGGCTTTAGGCAAGCCTTGTGGTTATTTGGTCTCTTGTGAAGAAAGAGTAGGCCGTTTGGTTTTCGGAACCGAGAGAGGTTGATTGTTTGGCTTGACTTGGCATTGTGTTGAGGCGATTTTTGTTATCGATTGTGGGCATTCAGAGAAGTTACGCCAAGGCGTGGCGTTGAGTTTTGGAGCTTGTGCCCGATCTGCGATTGTTGAGAGTAACACCGTTGAGAGGTGTTCCGTGTTGGTTTAGCGGGGTTTTGGCTGAGCCCCAAGTTTGTAGGGCTTTCGAGATCCTTGAGCGGATTGGAGTAGTGGTTAGCTTTGCCCCGTCTTTGACAGCAGTGCAAGTTTTGTGTTCCTCGTCTCTTTGTTGAGATAGTATGTGGTGATCGAGAGCATTGTGGCTTTGAGCCTTTGAGAACCCAAGAGGGTTTGGTTATCGAGAGAAGGGCTAGTGTTGTTTTAGCCGAGAAGTTCGATTGGCTAAGAATCAGTGGAGTATTCATAGAGTTTGTTTCGTTTTAGGACTTTCGAGGACGAAAGTCTTAAAAGGAGGGAGTATTGTAACGCCCGATTTTCTATTCCAGTTCTCGAGGTGCTTCCTGGTTGATTGATGGTTGGTTGGGCAGGCGTTAGAGCTGCTTTTGACCCTTAGGGGTATTTTGGTCTTTTGCTCCCGGGCAGATTTGTGGTTTTTCGGGGCTTGAGGCAGCTCCCGCTTTGTTGAGGCTTGTATGTTGGTGTCTCATGAGTCCCGAGATGTTTGGGGTATTCGTTTGGGAGTTCGGTTGTGATTTGTGTTTTGGGCAAAGTGATCGTTGTTTGGGTGTTTCCTTTGGGATTCGAGCCTGTGCCCTTAGAGATGATTTGGGAGTTTGTTTAAGTGAGAGTTATTGTTTGGAAAAGGTTGCTTCAGCCGGGTCTCGAAGGAGGAAGCCGGGAAATGGGATTTAAGGACTTTAAGACTTATTTAAATTGGTTAAAGATGGAAAGGAGGATAAAATCCCATTTTTCCTTTTAATTCCCTTTTTCCTTTTATTTTTCCCTTTTATTTTCCAAAATCCCCAAATTTCCTTTTTCTCTCCCTTTTCTCTCTCCTCGGGCGAGAAAGCGACCCCTTGGCGCACCATGCCCAGCCCTAGTCGCCCATGTCCACCCTCTAGCCGCGCCTCGCTCCAGCCGCCTACTCACCCATGCCGCGCGTGCCGAGCCCCCCCAGCGCCGATCATCGATCGCCTCGCCCTAGTCGCGCCGAGCCCAGATCTGCATCGCCGAGGCCATCTTCGTGTCGCCTTGGTCGCGCCGAGTCCAGATCTGCATCGCCCTCACCCTAGTCGCGCCGAGCCCAAATCTGCATCGTCCAGGCCGTCTCCGTGTCGCCCAGGTCCGTGTCGAGTCGCCAGAGCCCTGGCCGCACCGAGTCGCTCGCCCCTGTAGGTCGTCGTGCCTTCCCGAGCGCCCCCGAGCCCATCGCGTCGCGTCGCCTCGCGCGCGCTCCCGTGCGCCGTTCTCTGCCAAGCCGCGCCGTGTGTCGTCACCCAGCCGAGCTCGAGCCCGCGCCCGTGCGCCCTTGCCTCGCCCTAGCGCGCCCGCGCGCGCGGCGCGCCCGCCGCCGCGCCCGGCCAGTGCTCTTTTGCGCCCCGCCTGCTGCTGTTGTGTCTTTGGTTGGCCCGAGCCTTGTGGCTTCTCGGATGGTATTTCCCGAGTCTTTTCTTCGTTGGGCCCCGATTTGTTGGCTGCTGTTTAGGGATTTATTTGGGTTGTTTTATGTATTTGATTTGGGCTGCTTTATTTTATGTTTAGGTTGTTTGGGTTCGATTAGAGGCTCGAGGATTGCTTGGTTGATTTGTGATTATTTTCTGCTTGTCCCAGGTAAGGATTTCTTACCGTGGTTGTGTGGACCCTGCGATATGTCTCGATTGTGCCTTGTATGTTTGCTGATTGTTATGAGCATGATAGTGATAGGCAGCTTTGTTTGATCTCTTGCTAGCATGATTGTTGATTTTACATGTTAGTGCCATGCTAGGTTTGTTCTTCCAGCATGCTTGTGATTCCTGTTTAAGTTGTAGTATCATGCTAGGTAAACGTGATTGATGTCGGTCATTGCTTGCTAGCCAGGAATCATTGTTTTATTCGGTATTCTTAGCGTAGTAGGGTTTGTCATCATCCAGAGGCTGAGAGCGGACATAACGTACTTTGTCCCCACCGGTCGGGAGTAGAGCGAAGCATAACGTACATTGCTTCCCGCGGCCGATGTGGATGTAGCTACCACATCGGCATAAGCCTAGTTTGTAGCTCGCTAGAGCGGAACCCCGCCAGCGGTGCAAGCCGCCTTGGCGGTTCTTAGCCAGTCGGTGGTACAGGTGCCGCACAGATGAGTGCCGAGGGCCTCGCACTCACCGTGTTCGGTGACACCGTTTCCGAGTCTTAGGCATGCGACACGGCCCGCGTAGTTTGCCCTTAGGCCCCCCGCATTTACGCCGGTTGCGAGAAGAGCATGCACGCAGCGCGCGCACGCGCGTTAGTAGCCGGTTCGGAGAGCTCCCGGGCTAATGTTTGTGAGTACACGAGTTCCTTCGGTTTTAGAGCGCATGCGGGTACTCTCCGATAGTCCAGATTGTTAGCGAGGGTAAGAGGCCCTTGAGGACACCCATTGGGATTGGCTTTTGAGCTAATCAATTGGTCGGGGAGAAAGACCCTCGAGGGTGTCGGACATCTTGGGATCGGTTTTGAGTGATCAATTGGCCGAGGGAGAAAGACCCTCGGAGATGTCCGGGATTGGTTATGAGAACCAATCATTAGGCCGGAAGTAGGAGACTTCCGATGATTCCGGAAGTAAGAGACTTCCGATGTTTCCAGATCTTGTTTTATGAGCTCGTTGAGCTATGATCTGTGTTGATAGCTGTTTGCTTGCATGTTGAGGTGCTAGATGACTGATGTATCGTATTGTACCCGGTTGAGGATTCTTCATGAGTATGTTTATACTCACCCTTATTTATCTTTCGGGTAACTTGGGACAACACCGGGAGGGCTAGCGGAGGAGCTGATTGATCATGGGAATGGCACTCTGTCTTTTATTATTGCATTGTTTATTCAGCATGTAGATGGACAGGAGTCCTAGGGGAACATTGTTTAAAACGTTGCTTAAATTGTATTGTACATTTTATTAAACACTAGCCAGGTTGTTTTACTTTGTTGGATTGTTTAAAATGAAAATTGTTGGTTATGTTTTAAGGGCTCCCCCTTCTCATATGTTTTGAAAGGTTTTTAAATATAAGCTCTAAACCGCTTGTTATCATATTTAACTTGCATGCTGAGTAAGATCCCAGGTTTAGGACCATGTTTTGGGTCGGGTTCTTACACTTGTATGTTGACAGCGCATAGAAGACATTAGAGTTGCATCGATGTAAGGCGTAGAGACCTAGAGTTTGAGGTGGTTCCTAAAGGTAGCACCGATGCGTGAAATTTTAAGGTTTGGTACGAGGGGGAAGTAAAGTCCCTGGTTTGTGGGTCCTTTTGAGATCCTTGAGCCGATCGGTCCAGTGGCATACCGATTGGTCTTGCCCCCATATTTTAGACTTTTTTTATATGTTCATAGCTCAAATTTCTTTTGTCTTAGTTGAGCTCTAAATACACATGTGTATGTATTTGTTTTTTCTGTTTAACAATATACATGTTGTATGTGGGGGTGGAGAAGTCAAATTGTTTTCTCTTCGAGGAAAATATGTAATTTTGATGAGTGGAATTATGTTGAGATTGACTAAACTAAATGTACTAATCACAGTTACAAGGTCATAAAAATTGAAACTCATCTACTCCCAAATATAGTTAGACTAAAAATTTCTCATAATATTGTTCATCTTTGGTTGTAATAAAAGAAAATTGGAATACAATTAGAGACACAAATTAATCATAATTTGTATTTATTAAAGTAACACAAGAGGTAAACGCATTATTATAAATATACATATTTGGCATAGTTTGTTAATTAAAAGAGCCATAGATTCGCATTATTATAAATATACATATTTGGCATAGTTTGTTAATTAAAAGAGCCATAGATTCAATTAATGATGGTAACTTAATCACCGAAAAATGGATTAGTACACGTGTTTATAAATTGGCTCGATCGAATAAAAAACCAAAAGTAAAATAGGGAGAATAATTATATTCGATGAGGGGATTAGAGCCTCAAGGGAGGTGGCGGAGGTTTCCATGGATGGACGAAATATTCAGTTTTATCAGCAGTAACCAAAGAGAAACCCTTCTCGTTAGCATTCCAAAAACAAGTATGATCACTGCATTTATTGGTAAGCCATTTCCCTCTTTCTGGCCAAAAAACCTCAAATGTATTCTCTCCCAATTTGCTCTTAAAGGTGCACTCAAACTTTGTGCTTTGCCAAATATTCATCTTGAATTCCCAATTGTATTCACCCCCCGGATTTATCACATGCACGCCTGTAATAATCAATCACCAAAATTACCCGTCTTCATTATGTATAACCTAATAAAAAACATGTTACATATTTGATATAAAATATTTAAAAGTTCTCTACCTAAATCATCGTCTTTGGACCTGCAATGCGCCTCGATTGGTGTATCCTTTAAACCGTTCCCAATCATCACTCGCCACTTTGATAATGGAATTTGATACTTGATTCTTCAACTGCAAACACACAAATCACATATTTATGTATATATCCTTCGATTTATATTTATTGTTTCTATATGTTTTTTTTTTAAAAGCTCTTGGTAAATATTATTTCTACTCAACATATTTTTAACATCAACACAACCAAGTTCCTTATTGTATGTCCTCATGATGATTTTTGTTTTTTTTTCAAACATTATATAAATAAAATAAAACAGTATAAATTACGAAAATGATATAGATATGCAACTTTATCTCAACCGTGTTAATTTAAACACTCTTTTAAAAAAACATTTGTAGATAAAAGATTTTTCTACTTTTTCATATTCTAAAATTGCATTCTTTCCATTACATGAATTTACTTCATTCCAATTAGATGAACTGATTGTGGGTAATAAGTATTAGTTCATTTGATTAGTAGGCATTTTGTTCACTTTACAAGAATCTACCCATTTTTCTTATATAAACGATTTGTTTCCAAAATTTTTTGAATTCATTTCTTTCATTTTTCCGTTATACATAAAAAATAAAATTCTCTAATGTTTTCTATAAAATTTAAATAACATAAAATTTTGAATCACATTATTATTTTTACAATGAAAATGAAAGGAGAAACCAGAAATGACTAAATATTTATGAAATAAAATTCTATTTTTCATTATAAACAACCAATTGTGTTAATGTCAAAGTGAAATAAGCCGAGTGGTATCGATATATTTTTCCATCTTAAGGTCGTAGGTGCAAGCCACCCAAAATGTGTTACCATAAAAAATAAGCCCTATATGAGTTTTTAAAACAATGAATAAAGGGTGCCAAAAGTTATATTCGATCGTTACAAGATGGTTGTCTCTTGATAATGGTCGAGTATAGATTTAAAAAATAAACATACCAATATGCTTTGGGAGTGACATTGTTGGACTTCGTAAGAAAATGCCAAAACAAAAACTAAAATTGCCAAAGCCCTGATAGTTTTCATTTTCTTCTTCAACGAGCTTTATATTTTTCAAGTAAATTTGCTTATATTTATAGTTTCATCCCCTCTTGCAATAGAAATTTCAAAGTCTTTAATCAAAATTAAAACACATTGATCTTTTTTTAGAATTGAACCGAAATGTTAAATTTAGAAAGAAAACAATTTGTGATGAAAATCAAGCTACCGTGTTAATTTGTTGAAACATTTATGTAATACTATCCTTAATTTAGTGGTTAATATTTATCCATAGAAGTCAAGAGATTGTTAGCCTTAAATGTCTGCATGAAAATCTCTCCTTCATTTGTACTTTGTTTCCTAATTAGGATTAACCAGTGGCTTCTTTTAATAATTGGAATTAATGTGTCGATGATTAGTGGATGTAAGGACCCGACACTAAACAGCCCTAAATGGTCCTTACTTAACATGTAAATTCATTGGAAATCGTTCAAAGGGCTGGAAAAGAACATCTTTATTAAAAGTACTGGGAATATAAAATCCATTTGAAATGCTTAAAGGGAAAAACAATAAACATCCTCTAGTCAGAGTTTACAAAACATTACAAATGACAATGACATAAATCCAAGTTCAACAATACAAGTTCCAAAACTCTTTCAAGATGCATTGTAAAAGACTTAGACTATGCAGCGGCCTTCCCATGATCCATCAGCTCCCTCCTCTAGCCACCTAGATGTTGTGCCAAGTTACCTGGTCGAGAAAACCACAGAAAGGGTGAGTACAAGTTGCACTCAGTAAGGATTCCCCAACCGGGGTACAATATGCACAATAAATCACCTAACACCCTAGCATACATCCAACATTTGAGAACATGGCAGTCTTAAACAGTACAATAGGATAAATCATCAGCAAAGTCTAAGCATACAACCAGACAATGTTAACACACACTGGGCTAACTAACAGGAGTACTTAAAAAGTAATCTCAAAGCTATAACAGCACGGTAAAACAAGGTTAGCACACCCTAGGCTAACTAAGGACAACAACACACTGGGCTAGTCTGTTTGCAACACACACTGGGCGCCTTGAATCGCAACACTGCTGGCGATTTTGCTAAACTCGATTAGCAACACACTAGGCTAACAGGGGACAAGAAACACTGCTGGCGACCTTGAATCGCAACACACTGGGCGGTTTTGCTCAACTCGATTAGCAACACACTAGGCTAACAGGGACAAGAATACACTTTGGGCTAGTCTCGGCGTTTGCAACACACTTCGGGCGACCTTGAATCGCAACACCTCTGGGCGGTTTTGCTAAACACGATTAGCAACACACTAGGCTAACGAGGGACAAAGCAACACCTTGGGCGACCTTGAGCGCAACACATCTGGCGGTTTTGCTCAACTCGATTAGCAACACACTAGGCTAACAGGGGACAGCAACACACTGGGCTAGTCCTGGAGCAACACGGGTAGCAACACACTAGGCCAATCCTAGAAACTGGTCAGCACACACTAGGCCAATAAGGGACAGCACACACTAGGCAATCCTGAGCAAATCGAGCCAGCACGCAACTCGACTGACACTCGGGACTCCCTAAGGACTCTAACACATCTCACAATCATAGCATAATAAATAACGATCCCAGGATACAAGGATATAAAGCGAGACATGATAGGCAAGTCAATAACAGGAAGCATAGAAAACAAGACATTATTCTACATGCCAATCCTAACAGCAATTCAGGAAGAACTTAGCTACAACATGCTTAAACATACATCACCACAGAACATATATAGCATACAATTCC
The DNA here is from genome assembly GCA_036507275.1 of Sicyos edulis. Taxonomy (NCBI): domain Eukaryota; kingdom Viridiplantae; phylum Streptophyta; class Magnoliopsida; order Cucurbitales; family Cucurbitaceae; genus Sicyos; species Sicyos edulis. Next base: position 52,180,026 of record CM071846.1, on the reverse strand, counting down.
AGGTTACACTATAGGGAATAGACAGAGAGCTAGGCATCTACGAGAACATACTTCCTTTAGAGTTCCTGCAAGAGCCTATCCACTAACAGTTTATATAATTCAGACAACCTGCAGAAGAACCTATCCACTAACAGTTTTTATAATCCAGAAAACCTGCAGAAAGCCTATCCACTAACAGTTTATATAATCCGGACAACCTATAGAAAAGCCTATCCACTAACAAAGACAAAGATACAAACACACAACTAGGAGTTATCAATGAGGTGCGCATGGCCCACACAACCACGGCAAGAAACCCTACACATCAGCGGTGGAATCAAAACCTCGAAGTAAGCTTTTCAGAAAAAAAAAAACCTCGAAGTAAGCCCTTGTAACGACCCAGGTTTTTCTTCCCGGTCTTCCAGGTATGCCCTAGGGGTAATTTGGTAATTTGGTCGGGCCGTCATGGTCGTTTGTGTCTTTTCCAGCTACTAAAATTATTGGATGGTTTTATGTAGGTTTTTGGAGGAGTTTGAGGTTTGGTTTGAGCAAGATTTGATGCAAAAGTAAAAATAAAGGAAATTGTCTTTGCAGTGGGGTTTGAACCGGGTCTCTTGGGAAGCTTGTAGAGATGTGTGCCAATTGAGCCATTAGGTGCTCTTGTTGCTCTTTCTGCATCACATCTTAGTTAACCTTGGATTTTGGAGTTTTGGTGCATTTGGTTAAATGAAATAGAATTAGGTTATTCCATCTTCTTCTCCAAAACACCTCTTGGCCGCCCAAGCTCTCCTCTCCATAGCCTTGCCGATTCTTCATCCTTGCATCTCCTTGGGTTCGATCATCATCATTCCGGTAGGTATTGATCTTCTTCTTCTTCTTCTCATCCGTTTGGTGTGCGTTTGGCCAAGTGAAAAGAGGTGTGTTGTGTGTGTTGTGTTGATTGCGACCCACCGAGTGAAGCCCGGCCAGCCACAGATCGACAGATCGTCTGCTCGCGTGCCGCGATCATTTCGCCACGCCGATCGCCCCGCGCCTCGCCGTTCGTCTAGCAGCCTCGAATCGCTCGTCGCTCGCACGCCGAGAGAGTCTCGCGGCGACGCCAGAGCGTCTCGCCGCGTCTGCGTCGCCCATCGGGCGCCGCCGCCGTGGACGCTTGCTGCGGTCTCGCGAGCGCCGCGCGCGCGCTTCGCCCAGACGTTCGCCGCGCGCCTCCTCGCTGCCGTCGTGCGTGCGGTACAGCGCGGCCAGCAGCGCAGCGTCCTGCCGTGCCGGTAGCGCGGCCGGTAGGCGTCCCTGCTGCCGTGCCGGCTTGCGGCGCGCCCCAAGCTCGTGTCGTCGCGCGCGTGAGTTCCCGAGCCAAGCTTGTTGTTCTATTGTTGTTTAGATATTTTAGATGCTGATTATTGTTGGTTTGCTAGGTTCCCGCTCGCTAGCTCGGGATTGTTCATGACTTAGGATTTGTGTGTAGAAGTCTTCCACCAAGGTAAGGATTTCTTACTGCAGGGGTTGTGTGGACCTCGCGGTATATTTGTGATTGTTGTTTTGTATGCTGTGTATGATTACTAGCATGTTAGCCCTAGGTGCTCTGCTCAATTTCTGATGGCATGAACTCTTGTATTGTTTCTCATGTTAGCCCATGCTAGGTTGTTCTATTCTAGCATGTTCGATATCTGTTCTTGCTTCGTAGTATCATGCTAGGTTCCTTGTATCCATTGAGCACGTATTGGATGCATTGATTGAATTGTTATTATTATTATTGTTAAGGTTTAGAATTCGGGTAGATAGCATCATCAGGCCCGATGCATAAAGTATCTTGCATCTATGGCAAGGACGTTCGAGACGATTCTCCGTCCTTGGACCCCGTGAGGGATTAGCTATCCCAACCGGTAGGCCCCGCAATCTTGGGTGAGGGTGGCGATCGTTAAATGCCCCAACGGTCGGGATGATGACTTGGCATTGCCTCGCCCCCGGCGATCGGCACGTCCTCGGCGTGTTCGGCCGTAGCCCTTGATTGCCACTGTTAGGGCAAGGGACCGCTTCGGTGTAAGCCTACCACGGCCGGTTCCTTCCTTAGCCTCGGTGCGGTGGTTCAGGTGACATAGTTCACGTGTCCGAGTCTCACACCCTATGTCGGTGACACCGATCCGGAGATTTAGTTAGGCATGGTGATCGAAACTCGGGCGGCTTGCCACTAGACCGGCACTCCCCGAGTTTGCGGAGCATGCGGTGCGCGCTTACGCTCATTCTGCGCGCCGATCGGAGAGCTCCTCGGGATCTTGAGCGAGTGCACCTTTCGTATCGACGAGTGAGGCAGGTGAGGCGGGACTTGTTCCCGTATAGCGCGTTTAGTGTGTTGTGGTATTTTCGGACTAAGACCACGAGTTGGCATCCGAGGTCCAAGTGTGGACTTAGCTATGTGCTCCGCTCTATGTTTGTGCTCATGGCTTGCATACATTCTTCTAGATGATCATGTATATCGTATTGTACCCCGGTTGGGGATTCTTACTGGGTAATTCGTTACTCACCCTTATTCTCGTGGTTTTCCACGGGTAATCAAGCGGGAGACAGGATGGTGAAGGAGGAGCTGTGATCATGGAATCTGCTTTGTCATCTCCGATTATTCTATTTTATTTATCATGACTCTTGACTTTTGTTATTTCCCTGAATGCATGTAGGACGCACAGAGCCCCAGGATGTTTTCTTACGTTTTATGGATTCCAGCATATTTGTACTTGTGGATTGTTTTAATGGTTTAAATAAATCTCTCGATCGAGTATGCTTTTAGAAATGTATGTTTTGGTTGTTGAATGTTTTGTTTTTACTTGGGATCCGAAATGTATTTTTCATAATGTCTTTTATTTTCACTACATGCATTGGGGTAAAGGCCCATTTAGAGCCCCCTTTTGGGGTGGGTCTTTCTGATTGGTATCGAGCTCAGAGTCATAGATTCTCGTAAGATCGACCTTTTGTTGTAGGTCGTTTTTCCATGATCATCAAGACTCAGGCGGTCATCGAGTGTACGCCTAGATTTATTGTTTTAGAAAGGAAAAGGGTTAAGAATTTACAATACCTATCATCTAGTGTATGCCTTGTTTGGTGTTGTGGAATGGTGTGAGTGAGTTTTGATCGTTGTTGGTTTGGATGTAGATCGCCAAACATGCGATCACCGCATCGGGAGAGGAGGTTCGAGAGCGGTCGAGGTATCGAGGATCGGATCGACATCTGCGAGGACATCGTCCCAAAGGCGACATCGATGGCATTCCACCAAAGAGCTCCTCTGTTACGCCTAGAGCGGGCGTTGAGGCGATCGAAGGCCGTGAGATCGCTCCTGGAGCGAGTTTGCCGAGTCTATGAGGGCTTTTATGGTCGGCATGTTGAGTGACCGAGAGGCGAGACCTGTGCCTTGTTGGAAGCGCGGCGGGAAGAGTCCCGAGCCCAGATCGAGCGGTGACTCGATTGGTTGTGAGAGCTCGGTAGCACCTCCGGCTCCACAGAGCAAGTAGCCCCAGAGGAGATATGGCAGAGGGTGCCGAGGAATTGGGTAGGTGGTGAAGGATTTTGTGAAGTGGAAGCTCGAGAAGTTTGATGCCACCGGTGATGCGTTAGCGGCGGCCCAGTGGATTGCCCATTTGGAGTACACCTTCCCGATCATGGTGTGCCCCGATATTCAGAGGCCGAGATGTGCGGCTCATGTGCTAGGAGGCACAGCGAGATGGTGGTGGGAGTCCACCTTGAGCGAGAGAGACCACCGGTCTCCACCCGCTACTTGGGAGTTCTTCAAGGCCGAGTTCAAGGTAAAGTTCATCGATGATGAGGCTCGGGAGAAGATGGTGGAGCTCTTCCGAACCCGAAGCGAGGTTACGATTCCATTGAGGAATATGAGCGCAAGTTCTCGTGAGTATGGATATTTTGCTCCTCGGTTGATTGCCACCCCGGGTGAAGATTCGGAAGTTCATATCCGGATTGAGGCGGGTGTTTCCCAGATGTCGAGGCTCGGGCCCCCGACACTTATGCTAGGGTCATCGATTAGCCACGATCTATAATGGGAAGTATCTGCTTGGCGGGTTGTTGCCGCTCTGCTCTGCCGTCTGTCCCAGCAGTTGTGGGGGCGTAAGAGGAAGTTTGACTTTTCGGGGCGGCGGCGCGCCGCCAAGGGCGATTTGAAGCAGAGATCGGCGGAGAGCTCGGTCCGTTTCAGCTCGGCAGCGAGGAGGACCTGAGCGCTTTTCCGCTTGTGCTACTTGTGGGAAAGTCCACGCCGAGCTTGTCACTGGACCTAGATTGTGCTTCCGTTGTGGTAGAGAGGGTCACATGGCCCGTTTTTGTGACCAACCGGCTATGGCGGCTCGGCCGGTAGCAGCAGCAGCGAGGTCGAGTGTTTGCTACGACCGTCAGAGGCCGAGCGTCACGGATGCCGCTGTGGCGGTGCACGCTTCTTGTTTTAGATCACTGCGCATTTGTCTTGTTTGATTCTGGTTCTACGCATTCATTTGTATCTGTGTTGTTTCTTTGAGCATGCTAAGTTGAGATTAGAGCCTCTAGGTTTTGAGTTATCTGTTGCAACTCCTTCGGGAGTTAGTATGTTGGCTAGAGATAAGATTAAGGATGGCCGGATCGAGATATCCAGGAGAGTTGCTTGTGGCCATGCTCATAGTTACGCCTATGAGCGGTTTTGATGTGATTCTTGGTATGGAATGGTTAGTCGCTAACCACGCGTTGATTGACCGCCACCGAAAGAAGTAGTGTTCAGGCGCCGTGTCGTTGACTTTAAGTTTCGTGGAGTCCAAGGTGGAGTTTGCCCGCCGATGGTGTCACCGTGAAAGCTCGTCGTTTGCTAGATCATGGAGCTTGGGGCTATCTAGCCAAGTTATGCGGGAAGAGCCGCCCCTCGTTGTCTGTTGATCAGTGCACAGTCGTCGTGCAAGAGTTTTGCGGACGTGTTCCTCGAGGAGTTCTGGGGTTGCCCCAAAGAGAGAGGTTGACTTCATTATTGAGCTCGAGCCAGGACCCTCCCTATCTCGAAGGCTCAGATCGCATGGCGCCAGTGAGTTAAAGGCCCGAAGATTGATTGCGGGAGATGTTAGACCGAGGGTTCATCCGTCCAAGTGTGTCCCCGTGGGGAGCACGATTCATTTGTGAAAAAGAAGGATGGTTCTATGCGCTTATGTATTGATTACCGCGAGCTTAATAAGGTGACGATGAAGAATAAGTATCCGTTGCCCCGTATCGATGATTTGTTCGATCGGCTTTTAGGAGCTTGGTGTTCTCCAAGATAGATCGAGATCCGGTTACCATCGATTTGCGGATCGGGATGCCGACATTCCTAAGGCGACTTTCGAGTCGGATATGGTCACTATGAGTTTGTGGTTATGTCGTTTGGATTGACCAATGCCCCCACCGCGTTCATGGACATGATGGATAGGGTGTTCAAATCATTTTTGGGCGGCTTCGTCATTGTGTTCATTGGCGATATTCCGATTTATTCGAGGTCTAAAGAAGACCATGCAGAGCATCCGAGGCGAGTATTGGCGGCTTTGAGGAAAACCACTTTATGCGAAGTTTTCCAAATGTGATTTCTGGTTGGAGCGGTGGCCTTCCTAGGCCACGTGGTTTCGAGAGATGGTATAGCCGTGGACCTGCGAAGATTGAGGCCGTGAGTTCATGGGCCAAGCCGACTTCGATTGCCGAGATTCGCAGACTTTGCTGGTTTGGCGAGTTACTACTGATCGGTTCGTCAAGGAGACTTCTGCTTTAGCCTCGCCCCTCACTCGTCGACGAGGAAGGGTGTCGAGTTTGTTTGGGACAAAGCAGTGTGATGAGAGCTTTGCGAGGCAAGCCAGCTTTGATTTGAAAGACACGATGTTGGCGATCCGAGGGGACAGTGGTTTCGTGGTCTCTGATGATGCTTCCAAGTTTGGATTAGGTTGTGTGTTGATGCAAAGACGGGAAGGTCATTGCCTATGCTTCCCGTCATTTGGCCGTATGAGCAGAACTACCCGACTCATGATATGGAGTTGGCAAAGAGTGGTGTTTGTAATCAAGATTTGGAGGCATTACACGTATGTTGAGCGGATTGAGATGTTTACCGATCACCGAGCCTCAAGTATCTGTTTACTCGAAGGAGTTGAATATGAGGCGAGAGGAGATGGTTAGAGTTGGTAAAGGATTATGATCTGCGAGATTTTGTACCATCGGGTAAAGCCAAGCGTAGTGGCCGATGCTTTGAGTAGGAAGACGTCGCACTCTGCGGCGTTGTTGAGTTTCGGCCAGTTTGCGAGAGAGAGTTCGAGCGGGCCGAGGTTGCGATGTTGTTGGGAGAGGTTTCCGCGGGTAGTAGCTCGATTGACTATCACCGTCGATTGGCGTGATTATAGACGACCCGGTTGGGTGACCCCGCACTTAAGAGATTGGTTGTGAGTCGTCTTGTGGTGACTTTGACTTTGTGTACTCACGGATGGTGGGTTGACTTATAGAGGCGGTTGTGTGTTCCGGACATTGCGAGTTTGCAGCGAGTTGCTCTCGAGGCCCACAGTTCCCCTTTTGCTTGGCACCGGGGGTACCAAGATGTATCGAGACCTTAAGCGGACCTTTACGGTGGATGGGAATGAAGAGAGATGTGGCAGAGTTTGTCGGTAGGTGTCTCACTTGTCGCCAAGTGAAGGCACCAGCAGAGGCCGGTGGTTTGTTGCGACCATCGAGTGTACCCCAGTGGAAATGGGAAGAGATCTCCATGGACTTTATATCCGGTTTGCCAAGGACTCAGGAAGTTCTCTCGATTTGGGTGATAGTCGACCGTTTGACCAAGAGCGCACACTTCATTCCCGGTAGAGACACTTATACCGTGGAGAATGAAGCGCGCATTGCTTTTGGAGCAGATTATCCGTTATCATGGTGTGCCGGTGAGGATTGTGTCCGATCGTGACTCGCGGTTCACTTCTCGTTTACGAGAGCGCTCAGAGAAGGGTTTGGGCACGAGTGCGCCAAAGACTGACTTTTCACCCTCGAGACGGATGGTCGGTGAGAGAGTGAATCGATTCTCGAGGATATGTTGAGGGCTTGTGTGTTGGATTTCCCCAGCGATTGGGACGATCTCTGTACTTGATGGAGTTTGCCTATAACAACGATTACGATCGGCGATTGAGATGGCTCCATTCGAGGCATTGTATGGTAAGCGTTTGTCGGTCCCCGTGTTGCGGGAAGAGGTTGGTGATAGACGAGTTTTAGGTCCCGAAATTCACTGCGGTTGACCAATGGTGCGGTCACGAAGATTAGAGCTCGTATGTTGACCCTTTCGAGCAGCGGAAAGAGTTACGCCGAGCGTTCGGCGTCGAGATTTGGAGTTCGAGGTTGGTCAAGCATGTGTTCCTTAAGGTTGCTCCGATGCGAGGTGTTTTGAGGTTTGGTAAGCGTGGGAAGCCGAGTCCCCATTTTGTTGGTCCATTTGAGATCCTAGAGAGGATTGGCGAGTTGCTTACCAGGTTAGCCCTACCTCCGTCACTATCGTGAGTGCATAGTGTTTTTCATGTATCGATGTTGAGGCGGTATGTGCGGACCCGTCGCACATTGTGGACTTTGAGCCTTTGCGGTGAATGAGGATTTGAACTTCGAGGAGAAGCCGGTGAGGATCCTTGCCTTTGAGACCAAGGCGTTGCGTAATCGCGAGATTCGTTTAGTAAAGGTTGATGGAAGAATCGGGGTTACGAGGAAGCCACTTGGGAGCGGGAAGGCGAGATGAGGTTGCATTACCCACGAAATTTGTGCTGTCTTAAGGACTTTCGAGGACGAAAGTCATAAAAAGGAGGAATATTGTAACGACCCGAGTTTTTCTTCCCGGTCTTCCGGTATGCCCTAGGGTAATTTGGTAATTTAGTCGAGGCCGTCATGGTCGTTTGTGTCTTTTCGGCTACTAAAATTATTGGATGGTTTTATGTAGGTTTTGGAGGAGTTTGAGGTTTGGTTTGAGCAAGATTTGATGCAAAAGTAAAAATAAAGGAAATTGTCTTTGCATGTAATGGTTTGAACCCCAGTCTCTTGGGAAGCTTGTAGAGATGTGTGCCAATTGAGCCATTAGGTGCTCTTGTTGCTCTTTCTGCATCACATCTTAGTTAACCTTGGATTTTGGAGTTTTGGTGCATTTGGTTAAATGAAATAGAATTAGGTTATTCCATCTTCTTCTCCAAAACACCTCTTGGCCGCCCAAGCTCTCCCTCTCCATAGCCTTGCCGATTCTTCATCCTTGCATCTCCTTGGGTTCGATCATCATCATTCCGGGTAGGTATTGATCTTCTTCTTCTTCTTCTCATCCGTTTGGTGTGCGTTTGGCCAAGTGAAAAGAGGTGTGTTGTGTGTGTTGTGTTGATTGCAATTGCCACCGAGTGAAGCCCGGCCCAAGAAGACGGATCGCCCTCGCCGTCGCCGCGTCCGGCCCGATCGCTCGCACGCCCAGATCTGTCCTAGCAGCCTCGCCGTTCGTCCAGCAGCACAGATCGCCCGATCGCTCGCACGCCAGGAGGTCCTCGCCAGCGCCCGCGCGTCCAGCCGCGTCTGCGTCGCCCATCGCACGCCCTCGCCGTGTCCGCTTGCCGGCGCCGCTCGCGCGCGCCTTCGCCCGAGCGTTCGCCGCGCGCGCGTCCTCGCTGAAGCTGCTCGCCCGTGTCGCATCGCACGCCGCGCGCGCGCGCCGCCGCCCGAGCGTTCGCCCGCGCGCGTCGTCCTGCCGTCTGCCGTGCCCGGTAGCGGCCGGTAGCGGCGTCCACTGCCGTGCCGCTGTAGCGACCCGGTAGCTGCGCGTGCTTGCGTGCCGGCTTGCAGTGACCCCAAGCTCGTGTCGTCGCGCGCGTGAGTTCCCGAGCCGAGCTTTGCTGTTCTATTGTTGTTTAGATATTTTAGATGCTTGATTATTGTTGGTTTGCTAGGTTCCCGCTCGCTAGCTCGGGATTGTTCCGCATGACTTAGGATTTGTGTGTAGAAGTCTTAGACCAAGGTAAGGATTTCTTCTACAGGGGTTGTGTGGACCCTGCGGTATATTTGTGATTGTTGTTTTGTATGCTGTGTATGATTACTAGCATGTTAGCCCTAGGTGCTCTTACGAATTCTCGTGGCATGAACTCTTGTATTGTTTCTCATGTTAGCCCATGCTAGGTTGTTCTATTCTAGCATGTTCGATATCTGTTCTTGCTTCGTAGTATCATGCTAGGTTCCTTGTATCACATTGAGCACGTATTGGGTGCATTGATTGAATTGTTATTATTATTATTGTTAAGGTTTAGAATTCGGGTAGATAGCATCATCGGGCCCGATGCATAAAGTATCTTGCATCTATGGCAAGGACGTTCGAGCGATTCTCCGTCCTTGGACCCCGTGAGGGATTAGCTATCCCAACCCGGTAGGCCCCCGCAATCTTGGGTGAGGGTGGCAGATCGTTAAATGCCCCAACGGTCGGGATGATGACTTGGCATTGCCTCGTCCCCGCGATCGGCACGTCCTCGGCGTGTTCGGCCGTAGCCCTTGATTGCCACTGTTAGGGCAAGGACCGCTTCACGGTGTAAGCCTACCACGACCGGTTCCTTAGCCTCAAAGTGCGGTGGTTCAGGTGACATAGTTCACGTGTCGAGTCTCACACCCTATGTCGGTGACACCGATCCAGAGATTTAGTTAGGCATGGTGATCGAACACAGGCAGCTTGCCACTAGACCCGGCACCCCGAGTTTGCGGTAGCATGCGGTGCGCGCTTACGCTCATTACAACGCCGGTGGAGAGCTCCTCGGGATCTTGAGCAGTGCACCTTTCGTATCGACGATGAGGCAGGCCGAGGCCGGGACTTGTTCCCGTATAGCGCGTTTAGTGTGTTGTGGTATTTTCCGGACTAAGACCACGAGTTGGCATCCGAGGTCCAAGTGTGGACTTAGCTATGTGCTCCGCTCTATGTTTGTGCTCATGGCTTGCATACATTCTTCTAGATGATCATGTATATCGTATTGTACCCCGGTTGGGGATTCTTCTGGTAATTCGTTACTCACCCTTATTACGTGGTTTTCCACGGAGTAATCAAGCGGGAGACAGGATGGGTGAAGGAGGAGCGTGATCATGGAATCTGCGCTGTCATCTCCGATTATTCTATTTTATTTATCATGACTCTTGACTTTTGTTATTTCCGAATGCATGTAGGCGGGCACTGAGAGCCCGGGATGTTTTCTTACGTTTTATGGATTCCAGCATATTTGTACTTGTGGATTGTTTTAATGGTTTAAATAAATCTCTCGATCGTCAGTATGCTTTTAGAAATGTATGTTTTGGTTGTTGAATGTTTTCGTTTTTACTTGGGATCCGAAATGTATTTTTCATAATGTCTTTTATTTTCACTACATGCATTGGGGTAAAGGCCCATTTAGAGCCCCTTTTGGGTCGGGTCTTTCTGACCCTAAACCGCAGAACACCTCACAAGAACATCCCTTCCTAAGGCTTTCCTCCTTCGAGTCTCATTATCTGTTCTTGCTTCGTAGTATCATGCTAGGTTCATTGTTTCGCCAAAGACGTGTTAGTATGTTTGATGTTAGTTGTTTTGTAAAAACCCTACCCGAAAAGAGGTCCTAAACTAGGCCTTTACCTTAATGCATGCTTTTAAAACTAATAATAATATGCAAGATTGCTTTCAGATTACGAATGAAAATAAAAACTTGTAAACATTCATGAAATAACCAATTATAAAATGTCTGAAACACATCTTTGTTTCCAAGCACTGTTCCAAGCTAAAAGTAGTTTAAAACATACTCTTATCAGAGATTTATTCAAAACATTCTAAAACCCAAACGATTTACAATGAAGCAGGAATCGAAACAATCGAGAAAAAATCTTAAGGGCTCCGTGCCCAACTACATGCATTGTAAGACCAAACCAAAAACATAAACATAAATTCGAGTTAAAAGACAACGAGTTTCCATGATCCGCAACTCCTCCTTCACCATCTGTCTCGCATACGATTACCTATGGAAAACCACAAAATAAGGGTGAGTAACGAATTACCCAGTTAGAATCCCTAGCAGGGGTACAATACGATACAACTGGTCATCTAGCGATCAAGTATGCAAGCTATGAATACAACACAAAAGAGAGCACATCACTTTAATCCATACATAAATACCATGGATGCCATCTTACGGTCTTACTGCGAAAACTACCCGTCCGCGCGCTGCGCGCTCATCCCTCGAGCCTTCATCAGCCAAAGAAGAAATTTCCGACAGCCGTCTGACATGTCCGTCCGCGAGTTAGCCGTGCCGTGTGAGTTGCTCCCGAGCTGAGCCCTGTTTATTTTCTTATATTTAGGTGTATGGATTGTGATAATTTTTGTGCTTGTTAGGTTCTCATTAGCTAGCTCGGGATCGATCGAAGCTTAGGATTCTTGTGTGTAGTTGCCTTGAGGCCGGTGTAAGGATTTCTTAGGAGTTGTGTGGGCCACTGCAATATTATATGTGATTGTTGTTTGTATGCTTGTTTGTGTTTATCGGCATGTTTAGTGATAGGTGCTGCATTCAATTCCCGTCGCATGATTTCTTATGTTGTTTCTCATGTTAGTCTATGCTAGGTTGTTCCGTTCTAGCATGCTCGTTATCTGTTCTTGCTTCTTAGTATCATGTTAGGTTCGTTGTATCTGTTGAGCACGTATTGGATTGTTTGTTGTTGATGTTATAGTTTAGAGTTCTGATAGGTAGCATCATCCGGGCCAGGATGCATAAAGTATCTTGCATCCACGACAGGGACGTACGAGGCAGTACTCCGTCCCTGATCCCCCATTAGGGTTTAGCTAACCCTAACGGCAGGCCCCACAATCTTGGGTGAGGGTGGCAAACTATTAAATGCCCCAACGGTTGGGATGATGACATGGCATTGCCTTATCCCCGACAGTTGGTGTAAGGACCCGACCAGAGAAACGGTCTCTAACCTAGATCCTTACTTAGCATGCATGATTAAGAATGTAAAACATCATTCAGAGTTCCAAATTTAAATCTTTGCAATCAACCCATTTAAAACAAAAACCGTAATTCCAATAAATAAAACCAACAAGTAAGTGACTGATCAGTACTTTCTTAAAACAAATCAAAGGGAACGGGTCGAGAAACATAAAATAGTTTTTGAGTGCTTTCCTAGGGACTCAAGTCCCACTACATGCTAATTCATAAAAAACAATAAAAGAATGTGCAACTCAGAGTCAGCCATCCATGATCATCCAGCAGCCTCCTCCTAGCCATCCAGCCTCTGTCCCAAGTTACTTGGTGGAAAACCACAGAAAAATAAGGGTGAGCAACAAGTTACTCAGTAAGAATCCCCAACCGGGGTACAATACGAAAACATCTCATTTAGCACAAGAACATGCAACCATACAATGACTTAGAGCAAACAGTTGGGTTAAACCATACGCCCCTCCTAGAGCTTGCCTATTCGAAGGCTTACAGCTATAAACTACCCTAGGTTCTACACCTGGATGCCCTTCGAGCCTTACTCAACCTAGGACTCAGTGCTGCCCATCGGGGACTTACACACCTAGGATGCCCATCGGGGTCTTACACCTCCATCTCAATGATGCCCATCGGGGACTTGTACACCTAGGATGCCCATCGGGGTCTTACACCTCCAACTCAGTGATGCCCATCTGGGACTTATACACCTAGGATGCCCATCTGGGTCTTACACCTCCAACTCAGTGATGCCCATCGGGGACTTATACACCTAGGATGCCCATCGGGGTCTTACACCTCCAACTCAGTGATGCCCATCGGGGACTTATACACCTAGGATGCCCATCGGAGTCTTACACCTCCAACTTAGTGATGCCCATCGGGGACTTATACACCTAGGATGCCCATCAGGGTCTTACACCTCCAACCTAGTGATGCCCATCGGGGTCTTACACCTCCAACTCAGTGATGCCCAACGGGGACTTACACACCTAGGATGCCCATCGGGGTCTTACACTTCCAACTCAGTGATGCCCATCAGGGACTTATACACCTAGGATGCCCATCGGGGTCTTACACCTCCAACTCAGTGATGCCCATTGGGGACTTATACACCTATGATGCCCATCGGGGTCTTACACCTCCGGATGTTCATCAGGGTCGTACCCGAGCGGGACCTAAACTAGTTACCCCCACAATCTTCTGCACCATACATCACCTATCTAACCCTAGCATGGATCTAACTGCATACAACGGGGAACATGGATATGCCAGGATGGAAGAACCTAGCATGGAATTATTAGAATACAACATAAAGCATGGATATGTCAGGATAGGAGAACCCTAGCATGGAACTAACGGAACGCAACCATAACACGAACAAGAAATCAAAAGAAAGCATGAATCCTATCCACTAGAAACTCATACAGTTACAATAATCATTACGCTATCAAGTATTCACAAGGTCCACACAACCCGAGTAAGAAATCCTTACCTGGAAACAAGTGGGAAATAACTATCACGAATGAATTAACGACCCTCAAGCTTAAAGCGAACCCGAGCAACCTAGGCATACAATAAAAACATCCTGAATAAATAAACAGCAGCCAGCAACTTTAAGCTAAAAGGGGACAGGCTCGGGAATTATCAACCGAGAAGACACGCGGTCTCGGCAGCAAGGGGGGAGGAATGGGCGCTGGCTTTGGTGCGCGCAGCGGCGCTGCGGCGGCTGGCGCTGCTCGGCGGCGGCGGCAAGACGAGCACACACGCTGGGGCGGCCACTCGGCAAGGCAACGGGACAGCGGTGCAACGTGTGGGCGACCTGGGCTGCAGAGACAGCGCGCGGACGTGCGGTCTCGCTGGACGGCGCGCGGGCGAGTAGAGCGACGCGAACGGACGGGGCGACGCGGCCGTCTGGCGCTGGGCGCCCGTGATTCGAGACGTCTGGCTGCGCTGGCATCGCGTGCGCGCGCGGCGACGGGCGGCGATGGTCGATGCGGCGTCGCGACGATCGCGCGCGGCTGGGTTGGGTGACCTGGTGCGGAGCGGAGGCTCGGGTGGTGTGGTGCGGCTTGGTGCGTGCGGCGCGGGCGGCGTGCGTGGGTGTGCGGTGGGGTGAGGGCTTGTGTGAGAGTGGAGCTTTTCTTTTCTTTTCTTTTTTTCCCTTCCTTCCCTAAGTTAAATAGGCTTTGGAAATCTCAAATTCCCTTCCCAAGTCTTCCCCCCTTCGAGCCCTGGCTGACGCGATATTTTTTTTCCTTATTTAAATCCAAGCTTCCAAACCTCTTTTTAGGCCAAGGGTTCGAGTCCTCCAAATAACACCCTTCAAACAAATTAAATATATAAAAACCTTATTTTTCATTTAGCTAAAAACCGGGCTGTTACAATACTCCCTCCTTAGAAGACTTTCGTCCCCGGAAGTCGCTGTACTAAAACAACTCTGGGTAGCTTCTCCTCATCTCCCCTTCCAACTCCCAAGTAGCCTCCTCAATTCCCCAATTCCGCCACTGCACTTTCACTAACTCAATAGCTCGGTTCTTCAAGACTTTCTTCTCAAATGCTAAGATATTTATGGGTTTTTCGTCAAAGCTCGGTTCAGCTGCAAGGCTCAAAATCTATAACATGCGAAAAAGTGCCACATACATCTTGGTGAGCATCGAAACATGGAACACACTATGCTGCTGCGCAACCAAGGATGAGAAATGCTAATCGGTAAGCTACGGCCCCAATCCTCTCGAGGATCTCGAATGGTCCAACAAACCTGGGGCTCAGCTTCCCCTTCTTACCAAACCTCAGAACTCCACGCATCAGAGCTACCTTAAGGAACACATGCTGGCCAACCTCAAACTCCAACTCTCTACGCCTGACATCGGCGTAGCTCTTCTGCCTGCTCTAGGCAATCAACATACGAGCTCGATTTTGGGATGACCTCATTGGTCAAGCTGGAGCAACTCGGACCCAATACCGCCGGTCTCAACCTCTTCCTGAATCATCGGGGATCTGCAGAGCATACCATACAACGCTTCAAACGGTGCCATCTGAATGGTCGACTGGAAACTATTGTTGTAGGAAAACTCCATCAAATATAAGTATTGGTCCCAACTACCCGAAAAATCCAACACACAGGCTCGCAACATATCTTCTAAGATCTGATTTACCCGCTCCGTCTGGCCATCGGTCTGTGGGTGGAAGGTCAGATCTTGTAGTTGCGCACTGTGCCCAAACCTGGCTGAAGGGCTTTCCAAAACCGTGATGTAAAACAGGAATCTCGGTCGGAGATAATTTTAACTGGCACTCCGTGGTACCTAACTATCTACTCAAGGGCAGTGTGCCCCCTTGCTCCACGGTATAGCTTATCCTACCGGGAATGAAGTGTGCACACTTGGTCAACCTGTCAACGATCACCCAAATCTGTGCATATCCTCTAGGAGTCCAGGCAAACTGAAATAAAGTCCATGGTAACCTCCTCCCACTTCCCTTTGTGGCACCCGAGCGGTGAAACAAAACTGCTTGGTTTTACGCCTGGCGCCTTCACTTGGCGACAAATGAGACACCGATCGACAAACCGGGCAAACTCTCTCTTCATCCCCATCCACCAAAAGTCTGCTTAAGATCTTGGTACATCTTGTTACTCCACGGGTGCCATGCAAAAGGCGAGGTGTGAGCCTCGGTCAACAACTCTGTGCGAATACCGGCATCGGCTGGGACACATAGCCGACCCTTGTATCTCAAGCCACCATCTGCAAATATCACAAAATCGAAGTCACCATCAGCCTGAACCCTCTCATACAAACTCTTTAACTTAGGATCGTTCAACTGGCCGTCGATAATCCTTTGCCTTATCGAAGACTGGATGGTCAACTGAGCTACCCTGGCGGTAACATCCCCTAACAACACTGCTATTTCCGCTCTCTCGAGGTCTTTCCTTATGATACTGTTGGGATTTGCCAACGTTGCTAGATGCGAGGTCTTCCTACTTAGTGCATCTGCCACAACATTTGCCTTTCCAGGGTGATACAGGATCTCACAGTCGTAATCCTTTACAAGCTCCAACCACCTCCTCTGTCTCATGTTCAGGTCCTTCTGAGTGAAGAAATACTTGAGGCTTTGGTGGTCCGAGAAAATTTGAATCTTTTCCCCATACAAGTAGTGCCTCCAGATCTTAAGTGCAAAGACGACCGTTGCCAACTCCATATCATGAGTCGGATAGTTCTGCTCGTGCGGTTTCAACTCCCTCGAGGCGTATGCTATCACTTTATCGTGTTGCATCAAAACGCAACCCAAACCATACTTGCTGGCATCACTGTACACCACGAACCCCCCTGTTCCTTCTGGAAATGCGAACACTGGCGCGGACGTCAAACTGCTCTTCAGCTTAGCAAAATTCTCATCGCACTTCTCATCCCAAACGAAATCGACGCCCTTCCTCGTCAACCGAGTAAGCGGTCTTTGCTATAGAGAAAAATTACGAACAGGCGACGGTAATATCCGGCCAAACCCAGAAAGCTACGAATCTCTGACACAGTCGTCGGTCTGGCCCACGAACTAACGGCCTCTATCTTTGAAGGGTGCATAGCCACTCCCTCCTTAGACACAACGTGTCCTAGAAAAGCTACCTCCTCAAGCCAAAAGTCACACTTCGAAAACTTTGCATAGAGCTGGTTCTCGCGCAAGGCTGACAAAATCTGCCTTAGGTGCGAAGCATGGTCCTCCTTAGACTTAGAGTACACAAGAATGTCATCTATGAATGCGATGACAAAGCGGTCCAAGAATGCCTTAAACACTCTGTCCATCATGTCCATGAATGCTGCTGGGGCGTTCGTCAGTCCGAAGGACATGACTACGAACTCATAGTGACCATACCTCAACCTGAAAGCTATTTTAGGGATATCTGCATCCCGGATCCTTAACTGGTGGTAGCCTGACCTCAAATCAATCTTCGAAAACACACAAGCTCCCTGGAGCTGGTCAAACAAGTCATCAATACGTGGTAGTGGATACTTGTTCTTGATAGTCACCTTGTTCAGTTCCCTGTAATCGATGCATAGACGCATCGATCCATCGTTTTTCTTAACAAATAGCACGGGTGCTTCCCACGAGGACACACTCGGCCTAACAAACCCTCTGTCAAACAACTCCTGCAACTGCTCCTTTAACTCTTTCAGTTCACCTAGCACCATACGATAAGGAGCTTTCGAAATAGGACGAGTCCCTAGCTCAAGCTCTATTGAGAAATCCACCTCCCTCTTTGGCGGCAGACCAGGCAACTCTTCAGGAAAAACATCTGCAAACTCTTGCACAATGGGCACTTGCTCAACAGATAACTGATCACGGTTCTCTCCAGTCAACTTAGCTAAAAAACCCCAAGCTCCTCGAGCTAGCAAACGGTGAGCTTTAACTGCCGAAATCACTAGCAGACACACCCCACTCTGGGTGCCCCGAAATTTAAAGCTAGGCTTACCCGGCGGCCCGAACACTACCTTCTTCCAACGACAGTCAATCATAGCGTGGTTATCAGCTAACCAATCCATACCGAGGATCACATCAAAACCACTCATAGCTAACACTATGAGCGTAACCTGCAGAGACACGTCGGATACCTGTATCCGACCATCCCTTACCTTTTGGCTAGCCAACATACTAACTCCCGAGGGTGTAGCAACAGATAACTCAAATCCTAAAGGTTCTAAAATCATGCAAGCATGCTCAGCAAACACAACAGAAATAAAAGAATGTGTGGAATCCGAATCAAACAACACAAAGGCAAGGTGGTCAAGAACTAGGAGCGTACCTGCCACCGCGGCCCCGGCTTTCTCAGCCTCCTGGCGGGTCGTAGCATACACTCTCCCCTCTTCTGCTGCTGTTTGGTGCGCGCCCACCTTCGCTTCGATTGCAATGTCGGGCCTGATGCTCCTCCTTACCACAGTTATAGCAAGCTCTAGGGTTACCACCACAAGGTCCCCAACGCTGCTTCCCACAGGATCTACAATACAGTGGCGGCCTCCCTACGCCCTATTGGCGAGGCTGATCACGGTTACTGTCCCGATGCTGGTCTCTGCCATGGTAAGTACCCTGGAGGCGCTGACCGCCCCCACGACCATTACTTCCCGAGTCAAACTTACGCTTCTGGCCCGAGTACATTGGGGCCTTCTGCACAACGGTACTAGCTACCTGCTCTGGAGGGTACTTCCCATCATAAATCGTCGCCAACTGTACTGCCTTGGCAAAAGTCTCTGTAGCATGTGCCCTAACATCCTAAGACACTCCCTGTCTCAAACATGCAATGAACTTCCTGATCTTCAGCTCAGGGGTAGCAATCAACTGCGGCGCGAAGTACCCATACTCCGAAATTTTTTTCTCATAAACCTCGATCGAGTCAGACCCCTGCTTAAGGTTTGAAAATAGCTCAATCATCTTTTCCTGGGCTTCTTCACTGATAAAGTTTGCCTTGAACTCACCCTTGAAGAATTCCTAGGTGGCAGGTGGAGACCCAGCCGGTCTCTCACTCAAAGTGGAATCCCACCACCACTTAGCTGTACCAGCTAACACATGAGCTGCACATCGAGCTCGCTGCACCTCAGGACAAGCCATCACCATAAATGTATATTCCAACTCAGCAATCCACCTGGAAGCTACCAACAGTTCTCCAGGGGCACTAAACTTCTCGGGCTTCCATTTGACAAAATCCTTCAGCCACTTGCCCAGATCCTCAGCACCTTCCGCCACAACGGCCTCGTTCACAATTGGCTCCTCACAGAGAAATTGTGCAGATCGTGGTGGCTGCTGCAGATCTCTCATTGAACCAACTCGGTTAGCTACTCTATTTGAATTCGGGACTCCTCCCTCTGTGCAGCTAATAGAGCCTGCATTTCAGCTCTCTGCTCGGCCCTCTGGTCAGCCAGCAACCCAACCATAAGAGCCCTCATGGACTCCACAAAAGCAACTCCCGGTGCAGCCTCCCGAGGCTCAATTGCCTCCACGCCCTCTCTGGGCAACATAGCAGAAGGGCCTGTAGGCGGCCTAACATCAGCATCAGCTTGGGACGACGTCCCTCCCGTGTTAAAATCAATACGAATGCCCTGGGTGGTCGGCCTCGAGCCTCCCTACCCTCTACGAGTGACTGGCATACTGACAATCTACACCCAAACCAACAATGAGTCAGAACCTGTTTTCCCTGCTCTACAACAACAAGTCATGTACATGCAAGGTGCAAACGGTATTGTAATTCTTAACCCTTAACCTTAAACTTACGGACATACCTGATGGCTGGCGGAGCGCTGATGATCATGGAAAACAACCTACAACTGCAGGTCAGTCTACAGAACCTATAACTCTTAGCTCTGATACCAACTGTAAGGACCCGATCCGAGAAACGGTCTCTAACCTAGATCCTTACTTAGCATGCATGATTTAGAATGTAAAACATCATTCAGAGTTCCAATTTTAAATCTTTGCAATCAACACATTTAAACCAAAAACCGTAATTCCAATAAATAAAACCAACAAGTAAGTGACTGATCAGTACTTTCTTAAAACAAATCAAAGGGAACGGTTCGAGAAACATAAAATAGTTTTTGAGTGCTTTAATAGGGACTCAAGTCCCACTACATGCTAATTCATAAAAACAATAAAAGAATGTGCAATTCAGAGTCAGTCATCCATGATCATCCAGCAGCCTCCTCCTAGCCATCCAGCCTCTGTCCCAAGTTACCTGGTGGAAAACCACAGAAAAATAAGGGTGAGCAACAAGTTACTCAGTAAGAATCCCCAACCGGGGTACAATACGAAAACATCTCATTTAGCACAAAGAACATGCAACCATACAATGACTTAGAGTAAACAGTTGGGTTAAACCATACGCCCCTCCTAGGGCTTGCCTATTCGAAGGCTTACAACTATAAACTACCCTAGGTTTTACACCTGGATGCCCTTCGGGCCTTACTCAACCTAGGACTCAGTGCTGCCCATCGGGGACTTACACACCTAGGATGCCCATCGGGGTCTTACACCTCCAACTCAGTGATGCCCATCGCGGACTTATACACCTAGGATGCCCATCGGGGTCTTACACCTCCAACTCAGTGATGCCCATCGGGGACTTATACACCTAGGATGCCCATCGGGGTCTTACACCTCCGGATGTCCATCGGGGTCGTACTCGAGCGGGACCTAAACTAGTTACCCCACAATCTTACGCACCTTACATCACCTGTCTAACCCTATCATGGATCTAACAACATACAACGGGGAACATGGATATGCCAGGATGGAAGAACCTAGCATGGAATTATTAGAATACAACATAAAGCATGGATATGTCAGGATAGGAGAACCCTATCATGGAACTAACGGAACGCAACCATAACACGAACACGAAATCATAAGCAAACATGAATCCTATCCACTAGAAACTCATACAGTTACAAAAATCAATATGCTATCAAGTATTCGCAGGGTCCACACAACCCGGGTAAGAAATCCTTACCTGGAAACAAGTGGGATATAACTATCACGAATAAATTTAAGTCTAGGCATACAATAAAAACATCCTGAATAAATAAACAACAACCAACAACTTTAAGTCTAAAAGGGGACATGCTCGGGAATTACCAACCGAGAAGACACGCGGTCTCGGCAGCAAGGGGGTAGGAATGGGCGCTACTGGTGCGGCAGGGGCGTTGGCGCTGGGCGCTGGGTGCCGAATTGGCTCAGCTCGGTAGCGGCAAAGCGACGGGGACGCAGGGCAACGTGCGGGCGACACAGGCTCTCGGAGCTGCGCTCGGACGCGTGCGGGTCGCTTGGGCTTGGGCGCAGGCAGCGGCGCAGCAGAGTGCCAGCGAATGGACAGGCGGCGGCGCGGCCGGCGCTGGGCGCGGTGATCTGGGCACGTGACGCCTTTGGTATTTGTCGTCGCGAGGCGGCGCTGGGTCGGGCGGAAGTGGGCGCGTCAGCGCGCGTGCGACTGGTGCGGCGGCGGCTGGTTTGGTGAGTAGTCGCGGCGCGAGGGTCGGGTGGTGTGGTGAAGCTTGGTGCGAGGGCGGTGAGGGCGTGGCTGGGGTGCGGCTGGGGTGAGGGCATGCGTGAGAGTGGAGCTTTTCTTTTTTTCTTTTTTTTTTCCCTTCCTTTCCTAAGTTAAATAGGCTTTGGGAATCTCAAATTCCCTTCCCAAGGCTTCCCCCCTTCGAGCCCTGGCTGACGTGCTATTTTTTTTCCTTATTTAAATCCAAGCTTCCAAACCTCTTTTTAGGCCAAGCGTTCGAGTCCTCCAAATAACACCCTTCAAAAAAGTAAAAATATAAAAACCCTATTTTTCATTTAGTTGGCAGATTTTATTCTGATTGGCACGTCCTCGGCGTGTTATGCGAGAGCCCTTGATTGCCACTGCTAGGGCAAGGGCGACTTCACGGTGTAAGCCTACCACGGCCGGTTCCTTAGCCTCAAAGTGCGGTGGTTCAGGCTAACATAATTCACGTGTCCAGGTCTCACACCCCTATGTCAGTGACACCGATTTAGATATTTAGTTTGGCATGGTGACTGGACCTGGGCAGCCTGCCACTAGACCCGGCACCCCCCATGGTTTGCAGTAGCATGCGGTGAGCACACACGCTCATTATAGTGCCGACTGGAGAGCTCCTCGGGATTGTGAGCCTGTGCACCTTTCGTATCGACAGTAGACAGGCTGAGGTCGAGACTTGTTTCTCGTAAAGGATCGTGTCGTGAGGTGGATTATTCTAGAGTAAGACCCTGAGATGGCATCCGAAGTTTACGTGTGGATTTAAGCTATATGCTCTCTTCTGTGTTTATATTCATAGCTTGCATACCTTTCTGCTAGATGACCATGCATATCGTATTGTACCCTGGTTGGGGATTCTTACTAAGTAATTTGTTACTCACCCTTATTTTGTGGTTTTCCACAGGTAACCAAGGTGCGAGACAGGATGGCTGAAGGAGGAGCTGTGATCATGGAAACCAGCTGTCGAACTCTGAATTTTATCTATGATTCTTTATGTCTTATTTTCCTCTGAATGAATGTAGTTGGGCATGGAGCCCTAGGTTGTTTTCTGACTGCGTTTCCGGATTCTAGCATTATTGTAACTGTTGGATGTTTTGATTGTTTTAAATAAATCTCTGATCAGAGTAAGTTTTGGAAATGTATTTGTCTTGGAGCAGTGCTTGGAAACAGGGACGAGTTTAAGGAATTTATGTTGACTTTTAAATGGATGTTGTATGTTTTAGTTTTCACTTAGAATCCGAAAAACCATTCTTGCATATTGACTTTAGTTTTGAATGCATGCATTGAGGTAAAGGCCCAGTTTAGAACCCCTTTTTGGGTCGGGTCTTTACACCCTATCAGTGTAAATCAAGGGCTCTCGCGAGCCACGCCGAGGTCGTGTCGATTGCCGAGGACAAGGCAATGCCTTGTCATTCCCCAACCGTTGGGGCATTTAACGATCTGCCACCCTCACTCAAGATTGCTTTGAAGGCTGCCGTTAAGGTTAGCTAAACCCTAACGACGGATCGGGGGCCGAATCTTGCCTCGCTGCGCACGCCACCGCCACGGATGCAAGATTACGTTATGCATCCTCGCCGGATGATGCTACCTATCGAACTCTAAGCTATAAATAGCTAACGGCAAACATACTATCACATGCTTAGCGAGAATCAATGAACCTAGCATTGTACTACGAAGCAAGAATAGATAACGAACATGCGAACATAACAACCTAGCATGGAACTAACATGAGAAATTGTAAGAACCCGACCCAAAATGGACCTAAACCGGTTCTTGCTAGCATGCTTGCAATTTTTAACTTTTATAACGTTAAAGGAAATAGCTCAAGATAAAACTTATTCAAACCTCAATAGAAAACATTCATTTAATAAGTTCCTTAAAACAAGCTTTGGCAGTGTTTCAATAAAGCAGTTTGAACAAGTCACTGCTTGAAGAAAGCAGTTAAATCACTCTAAAATCAATATAGTTCTCGACATGTTACTATAGAATGAAAGACTCAAAACATAAAAGACACAGAGTTCGCTGGCGACTCCCATGATCACACTGACTCCCTCCACTAGCCATTAGGTGTTGTCCCAAGTTACCTAGATAAGTAAGGGTGAGTATAAACATACTCAGTAAGAATCCCCAACAGGGGTACAATACGATACATCCATCATCTAGCATCCTAGTATACATGCAATCAGTTACCAGCACAGAAACTTTTCTCAACAAGCTAATCAAGTCAAGTCCAGAAACCTCGGAAGTCTCCTACTTAGGCTTAGAATCACCGCCATATCTTATTCCAACTAATGGGACAAAGTGCGTTATGTCCAACTTTGGTGGGACAAAGTGCGTTATGTCCAAGCATATCTATCAAATAAGTTTGGGAACTTGGAAGTTTCCTACTCTGATCTTGATTGGCTCTCCTAACCAATCCCAAATGACATCCTCGAGGGTCTTTCTCCCTCGGCCAATTGATCAACTCAAAAGTTGATCCCGAATAGATGTCAGACACCCTCGAGGGTCTTTCTCCCTCGGCCAAATGACCAACTCAAAAGCTGATCCTGAATAGGTGTCCTCGGCCAAAAGACCAAAATACCCCTAAGGGTTAAAATAGCTCTAACGGCCCATCCGAACATCCGCATAATGTCCCGAAAACACCAGGGAAACCGAAATAGAAAACCGGGTCGTTACAATACTCCCTCCTTTTAAGACTTTCGTCCTCGAAAGTCCTAAGACGAAAACAACTCTAGGAAATCTCCGCTGATCCTGAACCAACCAAACTCCCGGTCAAGACAACACTAAACCTTCTTCGAAATCCAAATCCCCTTGGGTTCCCAAAGGCTCCAAGCCCTAACGACACCGAGTCTGCCACGGACTATCTCAACCAAAACTGAACCAACATTGTGCTTCGAAGAAAACATGCGATAGTGCTAGTCGGTGAGCCACATCCTCTGACTCGCACCAACACTTAAACGGTCTTACGACTCTAGGGCTCACTTATTTCTGCTAACCCAACTCGGAACGCCTCTCTACGGCGCTACTCTCAGCAAACTGGAAGACTGGTCACAAGCTCAAAACTCTCGGCCGCGCACCGGCGAAACTTTTCTAGGCTCACAGTCGTTATCAAACAGCCTCAACTCTACACCATGATGACCAAACAACTGAACCTCCCGGGTTCTAGAAACTAAATGACCTACTCCTACTTCACAAGAGACCTGCGAACCCCAATGGTTGCCTACAATCCTTAACGAAATCCAAATCGAACCACCAACTGGTGACTGATCCCAAGGCAAACTTCTCCAACTAGCACGCGTCCACAACACTTAAGCAACCATCTTGCGTAAATCGAAACACAAAAGCCAAGGGGCACTTTTGCGGTTCACCAAGCGGCTACCACCATCACACCGGTGAACCTTCGGCTCGACGACCACCTTAAAAGACAAGGTCGTGCACGAGGCTCCACTCGGCCAAACTAACAAGCTGGAGCCCCTCAACGGGCCGACAACAAACTTTCGAGTGCAATCCGATCGACCATTGGCCTAAGAGAACATCGCGAGACGAGAAAAATAAACAACATTCCTCTTACGGAAATCTCGAGCGCAAGGAATAAAACATTACGTGGCTACTAGCAACACAATAGTGGAGGATACAACTCAAAGGTTTTACCAAAAATGCCACAACACCTCGTGCCAACCCTCTCAAGCGTGGCTCGGCTATAACGCCAGCAATGCGAACGCACATCAACTAGGAACAAAGCACGAGAAGGCTTGCTCTGCAGAAACTCAACCCAAGCCTCACAGCGAGCAAAGTTCGCCTCCAAGCCGCCACTCAACTCTTGAGTCCATCCATTTGCTCAAGGACTTCCTCCTTAAAGCTTAGACCTAACTCTTCTTCCAATTCAGAACACCCACGAAACATCGTGAGGAATAAGGATAGCGACGACCACAAGCTTGCGGATCCTGAACAACACGAGTCGGCAAGACTACCTCAAAAGTTAAAACTCGAGGCCGGCATCCACGGTGCAACTCAACTACCAAAGAACTAAGGGGTTCTACAAACTCCAAAGATCCAACAACCTTCCAGCAACAACTCAAGCCCTCGAAACGTGGAGGCCTCGCCCTTGCGGGAACAAACAACTTTCCGCTTGTTAACAAACAAACGCAGAGACACTCTCATTTGGGGTGACACATTGCACTACTCTGATCAACTACACAATTCAGGAGCTAAGCTGACTCCTCCTCTACAGGAACGATTTCCCAGCAAGCGGACTTCCGAAGGACAGCGAACTTCACAAACGCTCGCTGTCTTGCTCAAACCCAAGGGCAACAACAACCAACTCTCTCGGAAGCAACATCCGAGGATTCCTCAATCGCTTGTACCACCAACTTAGAACTAGTAGTACTTACTCAACCCCGAGGGAGGGGTCAACTCCCAAAACTTCCTGACTAGGAACAAGTCCTCAGGGCAACGCCAGCTTGCTCGAACCAAGCTAGCTCTAGAACAACAAGGGAAACAAACCTTGGTCAACGCCAAGCACCACCTTGCTAAGAGTTTCGGAAACCAACGCGGAGGTTACTAAGAACAACTCTAGCTTGTTAACCGACAACAAGCATCCAGCAACTCAATCCGTGGAACACTGCCTGGTCTGACTTAGCTCTGGTGAAGCTCTCCACAAACTAGGGTTCCTCCGATCACCCTCCGACACACATATTGTCATCAACGGACTAACAGACATTTGGCTACACGAGCACATCTCCCTCCAGCATCTCAACTGTGCTGGCCAAAAGCTCTTCCTTGCCACATTTGTAGCAAGCACGGGCGATGCTCCACACAATCCGAAAAGCACCTTACCACACTTGATGCAATGAGCCGGTTTGCTGCCCGCCCCTATCGGCGATCACGAGCTCTAACTGCGGGTGGCGATCCCGACCCCTAGACTGGCCCTACCGGCGAGTCTGCTATCCACCTGAGCGGGAACCACCGGAAGACCCAAACTTTCTCTTGCTCAAGCATCAGCCACATCGTAGCTTCTACCCAGGGTAAGGATCCGAACAACACTCTTAGCCATGGCGACCAGAAACTCCACGATTTTGCTACCATCGCCCTAGATCGGTTCCAACTGAACTCCAACCATCGCTCAACAAGAAATGCCTCTACCCAAGTCAAGGGCCAACTAGTATAACTTGCCTACGAAACAACCCGGCTACCGGCACGGTAACCTTTCAACCCAAGTTAGGGCACTTGCCAAGAACTAAAGCCCTAACTCCTCAGAACTGAGCACTGGTTTCTCAACCCGAATCCTCTCGTGGTTCCTGAAAAATACACCACAGAACGAGCTACACAAAAGTACACCGGCGTGTACAGCTCCAACTTGGTTTATTAAGATCCAAATCAACAAGTACTCTAACACAAGGCAACTTTTGCCTCCCAATAAAGCCACATCTAGCAAAGGAGCAACAAGAGTTCAACCCACTCGGGGTCAACTCACCACGGAACGACACATTGGTCAACTCACTCAACAAGAGCATGGCCACACCAAGCTAACTTACCTCATACCAATGGTCCTCTAAACGTGCTCCGATCAACCACCCAACTCATGGCTCTAACACTGGATCAACCACGCATCATCGATGCCAACTCTACTCATATTAGGGTAGCTCTAGGGTAGCCGATTCACACTACCATCCAACTGGCTCACAAGCCCACAACACAGGCGCGAGAACTCGGACGCGCTAGCCCTTAACAACCAACAACATCCTTTGTACCCAACTCTCGGTGGTGACACGAAGGCTCCTACTTATCCCTCGAACGACCTCACACTTGTAGTTCTCTGACTACCACCGAGCTAGATCTCTTATGCAACCCAAACAGGTGCAATCTCAGAAATGGGTACAAGACTAGTGGGGATGCTAAACTCCGGGCGGGTCTTGGAACCACCTGCACAAAAAGTGCCAACTGGCCTGAATCTAGGCCTCCTCTCAAAGCTTGGTGCCAACAGGCACTACTTCCTTTACAACACAAACATCCCTTTACGGGCTTTAAGCCCTTCTAAGGATAGGGAAGGTCACACTCCAGGTGACAGGGCAATGGCACTCAACACAAGAGTCTCAACACTCGAGTAGTCTACTCTCTGACATCACGTCTAACGGACAAGCCACAGCCCACTCCTGCATCCCACTCGATGCTCAACGAATACTCAGGCCAACCCTCGGGTGGCAGCACCTAGCTCCACACCTGGAACATGCTAACACAAGGTGCTTCTCTCTACTATCCAGCTGAAAACCACGGACAGATTAAGTCTTGACAAGCAAACTCCACACTACACCACAGCTCACGAGGGTACTAAAAGAAGCTGTTTGCAAAAGCATTGCGAGGCTTGCGGGAGGACAAGATGTCTCTACATCTTCCTCAAAAGCTACTAACTCGGCGACTTGCCAATCGGTGGGTGGTGGTGGAGACTCTCTTTGGTTCGCCTCTCACGAGGACTTCCACCACCACTTCTTTGCATCAAACAACACAAGAACGGCACACCTCGGCCTCTGAACATCAGGTCATCGGCCTCCGAACACCAGGTCATCCCAACACTTGGATGATAAACTCAATCCTGGCCAACCACCTTCTTTGCTAGCGATGGGTCTCAAAAACATCCACTCTCTGAGGCTTCCACTTGCCAGACTCGGCGGCTCGTTCAACGCCAACTAACTTATCAGCATAAACCTGCTGATCAAGCCCTCCCGGGAACCTCCGGGGCTACTGGAGCTACTAGGGGGGGTGTCTCCTAAATAAACTCTGCCAGCTGGGCTATCTCAAGACTCCTCACTACGCGCTACAAAGCTGCTGCACTGGGTCTCGCTTTTCTGTTAGCTAAAAGACCTGCCATCAACTCCCTCATGGCTGGAGCACACTCTGCTCAAGGAGTCTCACTTTGAGGCAGACTAGCCTCTACCCCCTCCTCTTGGAAACTCAACTGCCAGGGCCTGAAACTGGCCTACGGGTCTAGACAACCCTGGACGTGGTCTTATCATCAACATGAACAGTCCAACTCCTCGGTTGGAAATACCAAACGTCCCTGCTCCTCTAAGTGTAATCAACATACTGGCGATCTACACAAAGCATAAAAGCTAGCCCACGCTAGGGCTCTCACTGCCAAATAAGGGTAACACATGTATACTAGATGCAGTATTGTAAAATAAAACCCTTAGCTTAATGAACTCAGACAAACCTGACGGCCGCGGAGTGCTGATGATCATGGAGGCAACAACCTACAAAGCAGGTTAGTCTACATAATCTATGACTCTGTGCTCTGATACCAACTGTAAGAACCCGACCAAAAATACGGTCCTAAACCTAGGTTCTCACTCAGCATGCAAGTTAAATACTTCATCAAGCGGTTTAGTGCTCATATTTAAAACCTTTCAAAACATTTAAAAGCGGGGAACATTTAAAACATAAACAACAACCTTCATTTAAGCAAAACCAACAAAGTAAAACAAGCTTTGGCCAATGTTTATAAAAACATACAATACAATTTAAACAACTTTTAAAAACGTCCCCTAGGACTCTGTTCGTCTACATCTTTGAACAAATTATGCAAACAATAAAAGGCAGTCATCTTGGCGGCCCCATGATCAATCGGCTCCCTCCACTAGCCGTTAGGTGTTGTCCCAAGTTACCGGTGGAAAAACCACGAGAAATAAGGGTGAGTATAAACATACTCAGTAAGAATCTCAACCAGGGGTACAATACGATACATCAATCATCTAGCACCCTAGTATACATGCAAACAGTTACCAACACAGATCATAGCTCAACGAGCTTACAAGGTAGAATCCGGAATCCTCGAAAATCTCCTACTTTCGGCCTAATGATTGGTTCTCATTACCAATCCTGGGACATCTCCGAGGGTCTTTCTCCCTCGGCCAATTGATCAGCTCAAAAACCGATCCCAAAGATGTCCGACACCCTCGAGGGTCTTCCTCCCTCGACCAAATAATCAGCTCAAAAGCCAATCCTAATGGGTGTCCTCAAGGGCCTCTTACCCTCGCTAATAAAACGGACTATCGGGAGAGGTACCAGAAGTCTGGCTCTAAACTAGAAGGAACTGGTGTACTCACGAACATTATCCCAGGGAAGCTCTCCGTACCGGTGACTAACGCGTGTGCGCGCACACCGCATGCTGCTGCAACCGGCGTCAATGTTGAGGCCTAGGTACAAACTACGGTGTCACTGAACACAGTAGTGTGAGGCCCTCGGCACTCATCTGTGCAGCCTGTACCACCGACCTGAAGCTAAGAACCGCCAAGGCGGGCTTGCACCGTTGGCGATGTTCCGCTCTATGAGCTACAAACTAGGCTTATGCCGATGTGGTAGCTAAATCCACATCATCGCTAGGGGAAGCAATATACGTTATGCTTCGCTCTACTCTCTCGACAAGTGGGGACAAAGTACGTTATGTCCGCTCTCGTAAATGCGGATGATGACAAACCCTACTATACTAGCTAAGAGTACAAAATAACTGATTCGTGGCTAAACATACATATCAACATCAACCACACATAACCTAGCATGATACTACGAACTTAAAGCAGGAATCATAAGCATGCTGGAAGAACAAACCTAGCATGGCGCTAACATGTACAATCAGGCAAACATGCTAGCAAGAGATCAAACATAGCTGTTCTATCACTATCATGCTCATAACAGTCAACAAGCATACAAAGCACATCATGATAATATCGCAGGGTCCACACAACCATGGTAAGAAATCCTTACCTGGAAACAAGCAGAATTAGCTATCATATAACAACCAAGCGACCCTCAAGCTTCTAAGTGAACCCGGGCAACCTAAACATTTAATAAAAACACCTAAGTAAATAAAGCAAAGGCCCGAAACAAACATAGGGCCCAACGGAGAAAAGACTCGAGAATTACCGTAACCGAGAAGACACAAGGCCTCGGCCCAACCAAGACGGCAAAGCGGGTGGTGGGCAAGAAGAAGCGAGCAATGCGCGTGCGGCCTGGCCGGTTGTGACGCAGCGTCTGATACGTGGCTGGCCTTGCGAAGCGAACGCTACTGAACAGGCGCGCGCGGTATGGGCGAGACGTCGGGTATGCAAGGACGCCTTGTGGCGCGTGCGTCTGGCTGCTGCTGAGCGGAGAAGGTGCGGCTGGCACCTTCTTTTGGCGGCGTGGCGGCGCCTTGCAGGCGGCTAGTGCGGGCGGTGGCTTAGTGCGGTCTATTGGTGTTGGCGGCGGTGGGCGACTCGGGCCAGGCGATCTGTGGCCGAGCCCAGGCGGCTGGTGTAGAGCGGTGGGCATGAGTGTATCGGCCCAGTGCGAGGGGCGGCTGGGTAGGGGCTGTGCAGGGGTGAACGACCTGGGTGTGGTGGCTCGGTTGGGGTTGGTGCCGCTAGGGCTTGGTGAGAGAGAGAGAGAGAGAGAGAGAGAGAGAGAGAGAGTTGCAAAACAAGGGGAAAGGGATTTTCTTGATTTTTTTTCCTTTTCCTAATTAAAATGGGCCTAAAATCCCTTCCCAAGGCTTCCTCTTTCTAGACACGGCCGAAGCAAACTTCCTTTTTAATAAAACTTATTTAATCCAAGCTTCCACTTCACCATCCAGGGCAAGGGTTCAAAACCCAAAGGAAACACTCAAATAACAATTAATTTTTCCAAAATCCAAATTACCTCCAAACTTCCAAACAACTTGCCCAAACTTCTTGGGTCTTGCAACCAACAACCACCAAGCTTCGACAAAGGCAGGAATGGCCCTGAAATCCGGAAAATCCACAAAACCCTGACCGGGGGCAAAAAGACCAAAATACCCCTAAGTGTTAAAATAGCTCTAACGGCCCATCCGAACATCCTCATAATGTCCCGAAAACACCTGGGAAACCGAAATAGAAAATCGGGCCGTTACATCTTACCCCCGGCCAGGCTATACCCTAAGACAACGGGAGAGTACCCGAGTCAGGCTTTAAACAAGAATAAGAATGGTGTCACTGATCTACAGTAGTGCAGAGCCCTCGGCACTCAGCTGTATCAGCCTGTACCACCGACCTGAAGTTAAGAACTGTCTTCGGGCAGGCTTGCACCCGTGACGGGTTCCGCTCTAGCAGGTTACAAACTAGGCTTGTACCGATGCGGGAGTTAATCTGCACGTGCTGCCGGGGGCGCAGACAAAGTACGTTATGCCTCTCACTGATCCCGACCTGTGGGGACAAGATACGTTATGTCCACTCTCAGCCTCTGGAAGACAAGTCTAGCTAACTATCTAATATCACATAATATACATCCCTAGCCACTGAACATGCTTATCAAGAATACAGGAAGAACCTAGCATGATACTACGCATTTAAACAGAGATTTCAAAACATGCTGGAAGGACAAACCTAGCATGGCACTAACATGTAGAAACATGGGCAAACATGCTAGCAGAGTTAAACAAGGAAACAATCTTATCTACTAACATGCTCATAACATATAAACAGAATGCAATCAAGACATATCGCAAGTCCCACACAACCACAGTAAGAGATCCTTACGGAATAATAAGAGAAATATAAGCGATAAAGTGCTCCTTGAGCTGTAGTGCCTCACAACCTAAAAGCATACACCATACAAATTAACCTAGCTAGCTAAAGAATTATCTATCAACTACAAACTAGAAGCAAGAGAACAAGAGACTACCCCTACTAGCACTTTGTGCTCTCGCCCAAGCACCAAGGATAGAACCCTAAGAATCTCCGCCACAACATTTCCACACTTGATCTTGGCTAGGGCAACACAACAAGGATAACCAAGCTAGGCCTCGACTACTCCTTGCAACATGATGTCTCGGCTAGGGCATCAACAACCAACAACCACAAGTTAGATCTCTTATCGAAGAACCAAGCAAACACACATACACCACCAACACACACTTGGAGCTCTCGGCTTCCTCAACCCCAATGGCTCTCGGCCACTCCACACCAACAAGCAACCAAAACCACACACTTACCAACTCACCCATGTAGATTCGGCAAAGCCTTCCAAAGAGCAAAGATGTCTCGGCCAAGAAGGATGCACAACCAAGAAGCAATCGGCTAGGGCTTGTCATGCACAATGGAAGAGGAACAATATTAGATCTACAAACTACAACACTTGACAAAGAATAAACACCATCATACTTCCCCAAGGGATCTCGGCCAAGGAGCTTGAAAGAATGGTGCTCTAGGATCTCAACAATCAAGAGAAGAAAAGAGCTTTTGGATGCAAGCAACAAAGAGATCTCGAATCCAAAAAGATGCTACTTGGATCTACAAGAAGAGAAGAAGGACGAACACATCTCTTCTTGATTAGATGTAGGCTCAGCCATGGCAAGGAAAGAAGGGAAGGGAAAAGCTTTTACAAAGACCTACCTTAGAGCAACAATGGAGGAGAAGAAATACACTTGGAGGCTTGAGAATAGAGCAAGGCAAGCTTGGAATCAATGGAGAGAAATGGTGGTTTGAGGTCTCGGCCAAATAGAGGGAAGGAGAGAATGTGGGTCGGCCAAGGGGGAAGGGAAGGAGAAAAAGATAAAACCCTAAGTGATTTACCCCCTATTTTAATTAATAAAAAGCTTAGAAAAATCCCACCTTCAAATCCCACCAAGTGCACTTTTAAAAACTATTTTATTTTCTCTACATTTGGCTCAAATCCAACATCCAATTCACCAAGGTTCAAATCCTAGCTCCAACACAAATTATTTTCATTTTTCTTCTTTACCTGGGAAGGCCTCCAAACTTTCCATAAATGGAACTCTTGCCGTAGAACTTGAAACCGAAAAATAAACTGAAGTCCACCAACTCATAAACCTGTAACGGCCCAGGTTTTCATCCCGGTCTTCCATGTATGCCCTAAGGGTATTTTGGTAATTTGGTCAGGCCGTCAGGGGCCGTTCTGTCTTTTTCAGCTGTTAAAATTATTGGTTGGTCTTTTGTAGGGCTTTGATGCTTTGTGGATGTGTTTGGGCATGGAGAGATGCAAAAGTAAATTAGGGAATTAAAAGTGTAGGTGTTGGGTTTCGAACCCGGGTCTCTAGGAAGTCAGTGGTGTAGAGTGCCAGTTGAGACATTGGGTGCTCTTGTTGCTCTTTTCCATGATATGTCTTGGCTAGCTATGGGCCTTCGGGATTTGGTGTATTTGGTTAAATGAAGAGGAAAATAGGTTTGCTCTTTTGTGTTCTTCCAAACTCCCTAGCCGCCCCAAGCTCCCTAGCTCCTTGCCGTGTCCCCTTGCCAAGCTCCGTCGATTCTTCGTCGCCCTGGGTAAGTGTCCTCGATCCCTCCTTCTTTTGTTTGGTGTATTCTTACTGGTATAGAGAAGAAGAAGTGAGCCTTGGTGTTGTGCAGCCCAGACTAGCAGCAGCCCCTGCCCATCGCCCAGCCTCTGCCGTCGCATCAGTAGCCCCATCGCCAGCAGCAAACACCCAACCGAGCAACCCTGCCATCACGCCAGACGCCCATCGCCTGCAGCAGCAGCTCGCTCACGCCCGCGTCTCAACCCAGCAGCTCGCGCACCCCATCCGTTCCCCGTCCGCACGCCCATCGCTCGTCCGCACCAGAGCGCCCACACTCCCTTCGCTCGTCTGTGCCAGGGTGCCAGCACGCCCGTTGCTTGTCTGCGACTGCACGCCCGCACCCCAGTGCCCGTCCGCGCACGTGCGTAGCCCCCTACTGCCCAGCAGCAGCCACGACCGTGCAGCCTGTCCATCCGCGCCTCAGCAGTGCAGTGTGAGTTGATCCCGAGCTGAGCCCTGTTTGATTTATTATTTTAGGCCTATTGATTGTAAAATGTGTTGTTGTTTGCTAGGTACCAGATAGCTAGCTCGGGGTTCATTTGCAGCATAGGGCCTTAGTGTGTCATTTCCTTCCGACCAAGGTAAGGATTTCTTAGCAGAGTTGTGTGGGCCTTGCGATGTAATATGTGATTGTTGTTTGTATGCTTGCTTATGTTTATCAGCATGTTTAGTGATAGGTGCTCTGTTCTGAATCCCTGACTGGCATGATTCTTGTGTTGTTTCTCATGTTAGTCCCATGCTAGGTTGTTCCATTCTGGCATGCTCGTTATCTGTTCTTGCTTCGTTGAATCATGCTAGGTTCGTTGTTTCTGTTGAACACGTTTTGGATTATTTGCTGTATCTGTTTATAGTTTAGAATTATGATAGGTAGCATCATCCGGGCGAGGATGCATAACGTAACTTGCATCCGTGGCAGGACTCCGTCCCTGATCCATCGTTACGGTTTAGCTAACCCTAACGGCAACCCTTTGCAATCTTGGGTGAGGTGGCAGACTGTTAAATGCCCCAACGGTCGGGATGATGACAAGGCATTGCCTTGTCCCCGGCAGTCGACACGTCCTCAGCGTGTTCAGCTGTAGCCCTCGATTGCCACCTGATAGGGCAAGGACCGTTTCCTGGTGTAAGCCTACCACACCGGTTCCTTAGCCTCAGGTGCGGTGGTACAAGCTAACATAGTTCACGTGTCAGTCTCACACCCTATTTTGGTGACACCGATTGTAACGGCCCGATTTTCTATTTCGGTTTCCCGGGGAGTTTAGGGACATTATGCGGATGTTCGGATGGGCCGTTAGAGCTTTTTAACCTTTAAGGGTATTTTGGTATTTTGCTCCCGGTCGGAGGTTGAGGATTTTTCGGGCTTGTGGTCATTTCGGCCTTCGTTGAGACTTGATTAATGTTGGTTGCAAGACCCAAGGAGTTTGGGTTAGTTGATTAGAAGTTCGGAGACAATCCGGTTGATAGCAAAATTAATTGGAATTTAATTGGTCCCATTGAGATTTGAACCCTTGCCCTAATGGTGAAATTGGAGTTTTTAGAAAAAGAAGATTTAGTTAAAAAGAAAAGAATTTCTTTAGCCGGGACCCGCAAGAGAAAGCCTTGGGAAGGGATTTTAGACCCATTTAAATTAGGAAAAGGAAAAGAAATCCTATTCCCCTTGTTTTGGAAAAATCTCTCTCTCTCTCTCTCTCTCCTAGCCGGCCTCACCAAGAAACCCTAGCCGCCCTAGCCGCACCCCCGCTCAGCCCTACTCAGCCCAGGCGCGCAAGCGGCCAGCTACTCGGCCCAGCGCACCAGCGGCCATTACTCACTCCAAACCCAGCGCACAGGCGGCCAGCAGCCCATGCCCAGGCGCGCTCAGACGCCCTGCATGGCCCATGCCAGGCGCGCCCAGTCGCACTGCCTCGCCCAGCCCAGACGCGTCGCGCCGTTCCGCACCGAGCGCCGCCAGACGCGCGCGCGCGCGCTCCACTTGCCGCCCGACGCGCGTCGCCGCGCGCCATCCTCGCGAACCGACGTCCCGCCTTGCCGCGCGCGCCGAGCCAACGCCGGTGCCAGCCTGCGCCAGCGCCCGGCCCAGCGCCCTGGCGCCCGGCGGCGCAAAGAAGTCCTGGCGCGCTTTGCGAGACGTGTGCCTTCTCGGTTGGTTGCTCGGGTTCGCTTAAAAGCTCGAGGGTCGATATTTGATTCGGGATAGTTAACCTCCACTTATTTCCAGGTAAGGATTCTTACCCGGGGTTGTGTGGACCATGCGAATAGTTGATAGCACGCTGATTACTGTAATTATATGAGTTTCTAGTGATAGGTTACATGTTTTCTTTTGATTCATGTTCGTGACATGTTTACATCCGTTAGTTCCATGTTAGGCTTTCCTATCTTGATAGAACCATCTTTGCCATTTGTATCTTTGCTAGATCCAAGTTCTGGTTAGATGTGCGATGTATAGTATAGAGGACCGTAGAGGCAACTTGTAACGACCCAGGTTTTCATCCCGGTCTTCCAGGTATGCCCTAGGGGTATTTTAGTAATTTGGTCGGGCCATCAGGACCGTTTATGTCTTTTTCCAGTTGCTAAAATTATTGGATGGATTTATGTAAGTTTTGAGGCTTTGTGGATGTGTTTGGGCATGGGGAGATGCAAAAGGAAAATTGTGTGTTAAAGTGTGTTTGGTGGGTTTGAACCCGGGTGGTCGAGAAGTCGGTGGGTGGTGTGGCAGTTGAGCTATTGAGAGCTCTTGTTACTCTTCTCGCATCACATCTTAGTTAACCTTGGATTTTTGGAGTTTTGGTGCATTTGGTTAAATGAAATAGAAATAGGTTATTTCATCTCCTTCTCCAAAACATCTCTTGGCCGCCCAAGCTCTCCATCTCCATAGCCTTGCCGAGTTCTTCATCCTTGCATCTCCTTGGGTTCGATCATCATCATTAGGGTAAGTCTTCGTCTTCTTCATCTTCTCATTTGGGTGTTTGTTGGCGAATGTAAGAAAAAGGGGTTGTGTGTGTGTGTGTGTTGTGCGGCCCGGTAGGAGGAGCGACCATCATCCTCCACATCGCGCCGGTCGGCGCGCCGCCGATCGGTCGAGCCAGCCTGTCGCACGCCCGGATCGGTCGAGCAGCCTGCCGCACGCCCGGACACATTCGCGGCGGCCTCGCCGTTCGCCCGGCCAGAATCGCCCGATCGCTCGCCACGCCGAGAGGTCTCGCCAGCGCCGGCCGCGTCGGCCGATCGCTCGCACACCCTCGCCGTGTCCGCTTGCCGAGCGGCGCTCGCGCGCGCGCGCCGCTCGAGCGTTCGCCCGCGCGCCGCCGCCCCGCGCGAGCGCCCGCGCGCGCCGCCCGAACGCCCGCGCGCGCGCCGCCGTCGAGCGCTTCGCCCGTCTGCGTGTGTCCTGCCGTGCCGTGCGGCGCGCAGCCGGTAGCGTGTCCGTCCGTGTCGGTAGCGCAACAGTAGCGTGTCCTGCCGTGCCGTGCGGTAGCGGCCAGCGCCCGGCCTTGCCGAGCGACTTGCGGCGACCCCAAGCTCGTGTCGTCGCGCGCGTGAGTTCCCCCGAGCCGAGCTTGCTGTTTCTATTGTTGTTTAGATATTTTAGATCTTGATTATTGTTGGTTTGCTAGGTTTCGCTCGCTAGCTCGGGATTGTTCATGACTTAGGATTTGTGTGTAAAAGTCTTCCGACCAAGGTAAGGATTTCTTACAGGGTTGTGTGGACCTGCGGTATATTTGTGATTGTTGTTTTGTATGCTGTGTATGATTACTAGCATGTTTATCTCTAGGTGCTCTGTTGCAGATTCTGGTGGCATGATCTCTTGTATTGTTTCTCATGTTAGCCCATGCTAGGTTGTTCTGTTCTAGCATGTTCGATGCTCATTCTTGCTTCGTAGTATCATGCTAGGTTCTTTTATATCGATGAGCACGTATTGGGTGCATTGATTGAATCGTTATTATTGTTAAGGTTTAGAATTCGGGTAGATAGCATCATCAGGGCCCGATGCATAAAGTATCTTGCATCTATGGCAAGGGCGATTGAAACGATTCTCCGATCCTTGGACCCCGTGAGGATTAGCTATCCCAGCCGGTAGGCCCCGCAATCTTGGGTGAGGGTGGTAGTCTAGCGATGCCCCAATGGTCGGGATGATGACTTGGCAATGCCTAGTCCGGCGGTAAACGCGTCCTCGGCGTGTTCGGCGGTAGCCCTTGATTGCCACACGATAAGGTAAGGGCGGCTTCACGGTGTAAGCCTACCATGACCGTTCCTTAGCCTCGGTGCGGTGGTGCGGTGACATAGTTCACGTGTCGAGTCTCACACCCTATGTCGGTGACCGATCCGGAGATTTAGTTAGGCGTGGTATCCGGATATGGGCGGCTTGCCACTGGGCCGGCACCCCCATAGTGCTGTAGAAACGCGGTGCATCCTTACGCTCATTCTGGCGCCCGGTCGAGAGCTCCTCGGGATCTTGAGCGGTGCACCTTTCGTATCGATAGTAGGCGGTGAGGCGGGACGGGGTTCCAGTTCCGTATAGTGCGTTTAGTGTGTTGTGGTATTTTAGGACTAAGACCACGAGATGGCATCCGAGGTCCAAGTGTGGACTTAAGCTATGTGCTACATTACGTGTTTGTACTCATAGCTTGCATACAATCCTCTAGATGATCATGTATATCGTATTGTACCCGGTTGGGGATTCTTCTTGAGAGTAATTCGTTACTCACCCTTACTTATCTTTCGGGTAACCATGGCGCGGCGGGATGGTGAAGGAGGAGGCTGTGATCATGGAATCCTGCTTTGTCATCTACGATTATTTCATTTTATTTATTATGACTCTTGACTTTTGTTGTTTCCCCCTGAATGCATGTAGGCGGCCTGAGAGCCCAGGATGCTTTCTTACGTTTTATGGATTCCAGCATATTTGTACTTGTGGAATGTTTTAATGTTTTAAATAATCTCACGATCAGTATGCTTTTAGAAATGTTTCTTTTGGTTGTTGAATGTTTTCTGTTTTTACTTGGAATCAGAAATGTGTTTTTCATAATGTCTTCTATTTTCAATACATGCATTGGGGTAAAGGCCATTTAGAACCCCTTTTTGGGTCGGGTCTTTCTGATTGGTATCGAGCTCGAGTCATAGATTACGTGGCCCGACCTTTTTGTTGTAGGTCGTTTTTCCATGATCATCGGCACTCATACGGTCATCAGTGCGCCTAGGTTTACTATTTGTTGTTGAAAAAGGGTTAAGAATTTACAATACTGTCATCTTGTGTATGCCTTGTGTAGTGTTGTGGGGCGGAGGCGAAAGCGAGTTACGACTCGTTGTTGGTTTGGGCTTAGTGAGTCATCATGCCAACTTTCCCTTGATCGCGAGCGTTTGTTTAGCGGCTTGTTGAGGTATCGAGATAGATTCGGATGCCCACAGGACATCGTCCCCAGGGAAGCGAGCTTAGTCTCCCATTGGCCATTTGTGGCCCAATTGCTGCTTTTCCCCTAGTGAGAGGGTGGAGGTGCTTTGTGCGGA
The DNA here is from genome assembly GCA_036507275.1 of Sicyos edulis. NCBI lineage: Eukaryota > Viridiplantae > Streptophyta > Magnoliopsida > Cucurbitales > Cucurbitaceae > Sicyos > Sicyos edulis. The sequence goes on along the minus strand of CM071846.1, from coordinate 52,141,277 downwards.
TCGCTAGTATGTTGATCGCACCCGAGAGAAGCGGGGCGCTTGGCATGTCCGGCCGAGGAGTTGGACCGATCGTGTTGATGTTGAGGCGCGTCCGGGGTTGTTAGGCCCGCATGCGGTTGGCCGGCGATTGAGTTGCCTAGAGGAGGGGGTAGAGGCTAGCGGCGCCTCAGTGAGACTCCTTGAGCGAGTGTGCTCCGGCCATGAGAGATTTGATGGCGAGTCTTTAGCTATCGGAGAGCGGAGACCCAGCGCGATTTGTAGCGCGTAGTGAGGAGTCCGGGCACGCGATAGCCCGGTGTGAGTTTGTTTGACATTTTTCCCCGGTAGCTCTTGTAGTCACGGAGGTTCCGGGAGGGCATGATCGGCGAGTTTATTCGGATGAGTTTGTTGGCGTTGATGGAGACGCCCGGGTTGGCAAATGGATGCTGTAGAGCTCGATGTTTTAGTAAGTCCCCTCTGCTAGTAGTAAAGTAGTTGGCGAGGTTTGAGTTTAGCATCCGTGTGTGGGATGCCCTGCATTCAAAGGCCGAGGTGTGCCGTTCTGTCTTTGTTTGGTTCATCGGATGGTGGTGGAAATCCCTTGTGAGAGGTGGTCTAGCGAGTCTCCACCAATCGCCCGATTGTTTGGCAAGTTGCCGTGTTAGTTAGTGAGGCGGATGAAGGGTCATCTTTGCCCCCTTGCGAGCTGTTGTTGTTTAATGACCCGCTTCCTCGGATGTGGATTTGGTAGTAATAGCACTTGAGGTGCATTGGTTGGTGTGCCACTTTGGCACTAAGTGCAGTTCGAGCTTGAGTTTGGCTTAGGCATAGCGAGATGGTTCTATGCCGTTCGGAGTTCAGCGTACTCCTTTAGCCTTGGATCTGTTTTATGGCGATTGCAACCGTTTAGAGTCGTGCGGAGGGCTAGTTCGGTGGTAGTCAATGGACTACAAGCGAAAGGATGCTCGAGAGGGCGGAGCCTCTTCCCGGTGTTTACGGAGGTCGAGTAAGTCGGCGGGTTGGCGGTGGTAAGTGTTAGTGCGTGTGAGTCTCACGCTAGTGCTAAGGCCAAGAGATCTTTGTGGTTGGTAGTGCGGTCCACTACCTTCGGGTGCCTAAACACGAGTTGAGTGAGCATTGTAGATGCGAGTTGGTCAGCGAGGGAACCATGAGTTGGATGCCCGTGAGATGAGTTGGATGCTCTCGAGATGAGTTGGATGCTTATGAGATGAGTTGGATGCCTATGAGTGAGTAGGGCGCCTTATGTGTAGGCGCACTTGGTAGAGTCTTGGTATAAAGTAAGTTCGGTTTGGCATCGTTATGTTTTAGCGAGCAAGGTTACCCCTTTGCTTGAGTATCGTGTGGAGATGGAACTTTTGGTGTTCCTTTGGTTGATTGTATCTCTGCGAGAAGTTAGTGTTGCCTTTTGGAAAGCACTGTTAGTCTTGGATCTCTGAAGGAAGGTTGAGAGTTGTGCACACAAGTGTGTTCGTGTAGTTCGTTACGGTGGCGAGAGTTCCCGAGAACCATGTAGGGATTGCATTGGAGAAGCGGTGCTCGGTTCACGGAGAAGTTGGGCTCGGTGGATGTTGTAAGGCTTTAGTTGAGGTTGTAAGGATCTGAGTGCTCGTGGTATTAAGTTGTTGCTTAGGCAAGATTTGTTAAGTTGGGCCTAAGCTTGGTTGGCGGATCTTCTTGTTGATCGTTGGTTGGAGTTCGGTTGGGCCCGAACAAAGCGATGGTAGCTAAGCGCGTGGTTTACGATCGGCATGGCTAAGAGAGTTGTTCGGATCCTTCCTTGGGTAGAAGTTATGTTGTGGCCGATGCTTTGAGTAGGAGGATGGCGCGTGCAGTAGCGTTTCGGGTCCTCTAGGTTCCCAAGGAGTTGGAGTTGGCCGGCATGGTTGGGATCTTTGGAAATTGTAGTTGGTTGTTAGACCGTTAGGCGGCAGTGTGTGTGTCGGGTTGTCGAAGAGCCCTAGGTTGTGGAGAGCCTCTCGAGCTCGGTCGAGGCCCGGCTAGTGAGTTCGGTTGGCTCATTTGGGCGTGTAGTTTGTAGCCTCGGTGGAGTTGCTAGTAGTCTTGGTAGACTAGCAAGCTAGTGTTTATTTGGAGTAAAGTCGGAGTGGTTTTGGTGTGGTGGCAAGTTGATGCTTGGTGTTGACCAAGTGTGGATTGAAGTTGCTAGAGTTTAGTTTTGCTCGTGGGGGGCGAGTGGTTTGTACCATGTTGGTTGTTTTTCTGTTTCCGGGATGTTGAGTTTGCCGTTTGGCATTTGGAGGTTCGATGCGAAATGGACCCTTGTTGCGCCTCGTGAGATTAGATGTTGTTGCTCTGGTGGAGCAAGGCGGTGGCGTATGTGGAGTTCTCTGTCCGTTGGTTGTGCGCTTGTAAGAGCCGTTTCCTTGGGGAGTTGTCGGAGTTACTCCTTGGTCTTGGAGTTAATGGTGGAAGCGCTAGCTTGAAGGAAAAGTTTGTTGTTTTGCTTGGAAGTAGTCGTTTGTCGATTAAGCGGATTCTTGGATGGTGTTCTAGATTTGCATGATAAGGTTGTTCGGCCTCTTGTGAGTGTTTGGCCAAGATTTGGTTCGTTTGTTGTTACGAGAGCTAGTTCGGTTCTAGCGGGGGCGTTGCCCTAAGGTCTTGTTCCTAGTCGATAAGTTTTGGGAGTTGACCCCTCCCTCGTGATTGAGCAAGTCTTTTTTTTTTGAGTTTGGTGGTCCGATTGGTTGAGTTTTCTCTTGGGTGTTGCTTCCAAGAGAGTTGGTTCTTGTTGCCTTGGGTTTGAGCAAGTCGCGGCGTGTGTGGAGTTCATTTGCCCATGCAGGTTGCTTGCTTTGGGAGGTCGTTTCCCGTTTGGCGGGAGTCGGCTTAGCTCTGAGTTGTGTAGTCGATCGAGTAGTAGCGCGATCAGCCCAGCCGAGAGGGTCCACTGCTTTGTGTTGTTAGCAAGCAAGAGTTGTTTGTTCCGCAGAAGCGGAGGCCACCAGTAAGAGTTGAGTTGTTACGGCAAGTTGTTGGTTCTTTGGGGATTGAAGATTTCCTTTCCCTCTAGCCTCTGTGGTGGTTGAGTTGCTCCTTGGAGGCCGACCTCGAGTGATAGCTTGCGAGGTAGTCTTGCGAGTCGTGTGGCTCGAGGATCAGTAAGCTTTGAGGTTGTCGTTATCAGTTTTCCTTGTGAGGTTTTGGGAGTGGAGCTTACGGTTGGAAGATGAGTTAGGCTTAGGCTTAAAGGGAAGTCCTTTGAGTAGCGGTTGGATTTTAAGAGTTGAGTAGTAGCTTGGAGGCGGCGTTGCTCGTTATAAGTTTAGGTTGAGTTCTGCTTGAGCAAGCCCTTCTCGGGCTTTGTTCCTAATTGTTGTGAGTTCCCGGTTGGCGTTAGTAGAGCCGCGTTTGAGTGAGTTAGCACGAGAGGTGCCGTGGCATTGGTTAGTAAATTTGTTGAGCTTTTTTTCCTCAAGGTGTTGTGTCGCGAGATAGGCTGCGTGATGGTTTAGTCCTTGCTTCCCGAGTTTTCCTTGAGAGGAATGTTGGATGTTCCTTGCTGGCGATTTTCTCCTTAAGATGGTTGCTTAAGTGTTGTGGTCGTGTTCTAGTTGGAGAAGTTTGTCTTTTTGGATCGATCGCTTGATTGGTGGTTCGTTTGTATCTCGTTAAAATTTGTAGTCAAGGTTTGAGGTTTGTTGGTCTTTTGTGAAGTAAGAGTAGGCCGTTTAGTTTTGGAATCTGGAAGGTTCGGTTGTTTGCTTGATTTGTTGTAGGGTTGAGTTTGTTTGTTGCAATTTGTGCACGGTGTTTTTATGTATCGATGTTGGGGCGGCATGTGCCGGACCCATTGCTCATTGTGGACTTTGAGCCCTTGCGGTGATTGAGGGTTTAGAGCTTCGAGGAGAAGCCTATGAGTATTCTGGTCTTGAGTCGAAGGCGTTGCGTAGAAGTGAGATCCGTTGGTAAAAGTTTAGTGAAGGAGTGCGAGTTCGGAGGAGGCGCTCGTGGCGCGGAAGGGCGGGATGAGATTGCGGTATCTGTGTTGTTTGATCTTAAGGACTTTCGAGGGCGAAAGTCATAAAGGAGGAATATTGTAACGACCAGTTTTCATCCCGGTCTTCGAGGTATGCCCTAGGGGTATTTTAGTAATTTGGTCGGGCCATCGGGACCGTTTATATCTTTTTCGATTGCTAAAATTATTGGATGGATTTATGTAAGTTTTGAGGCTTTGTGGATGTGTTTGGGCATGGGGAGATGCAAAAGGAAAATTGTGTGTTAAAGTGTGTTTGGTGGGTTTTGAACCCGGGTGGTGCGAGAAGTCGGTGGGTGGTGTGGCGGTTGAGCTATTGAGAGCTCTTGTTACTCTTTTCTGCATCACATCTTAGTTAACCTTGGATTTTGGAGTTTTGGTGCATTTGGTTAAATGAAATAGAAATAGGTTATTTCATCTCCTTCTCCAAAACATCTCTTGGCGCCCAAGCTCTCCATCTCCATAGCCTTGCCGAGTTCTTCATCCTTGCATCTCCTTGGGTTCGATCATCATCATTAGGGTAAGTCTTCGTCTTCTTCATCTTCTCATTTGGGTGTTTGTTGGCGAATGTAAGAAAAAGGGGTTGTGTGTGTGTGTGTGTTGTGCGGCCCGGTAGGAGAGGAGCGACCATCATCCTCATCCTCACGCCCGGATCGGTCGAGCCGGTCGACGCGACGCCCGGTCGGTCGAGCCAGCCACGCGCCGCGCCCGGTCGGTCGAGCGGCCTGCCGCCACGCCCGGACACATTCGCGGCGGCCTCGCCGTTCGCCCAGCGCCGGCGATCGCCCGATCGCTCGCCACGCCAGAGGTCCTCGCCAGCGCCGGCCACGTCGGCCGATCGCTCGCACACCTCGCGCGTGTCCGCTTGCGAATTGCTGCTCGCGCGCCGCGCCGCTCGCGCGTTCGCGCGCGCGCGCGCCGCGCGCGCGCGCGCCGCGCCCGCCGCGCGAACGCCAGCGCGCGCGCGCCGTCGAGCGCTCGCCCGTGCGTGCGCGCGTGTCCCTGCTGCGTGCGGTAGCGCGCGGCAGCGTGTCCGTCCGTGTCGGTAGCGCAACCAGTAGCGTGTCCTGCCGTGCCGGTAGCGCGGCAGCGCCCGACCTTGCCGAGGCGGCTTGCGGTGACCCCAAGCTCGTGTCGTCGCGCGCGTGAGTTCCCGAGCCGAGCTTCTTTGTTCTATTGTTGTTTAGATATTTTAGATCTCGATTATTGTTGGTTTGCTAGGTTCCCGCTCGCTAGCTCGGGATTGTTCATGACTTAGGATTTGTGTGTAAAAGTCTTCCGACCAAGGTAAGGATTTCTTACCGGGGTTGTGTGGACTGCGGTATATTTGTGATTGTTGTTTTGTATGCTGTGTATGATTACTAGCATGTTTATCTCTAGGTGCTCATTACGAATTCTGGTGGCATGATCTCTTGTATTGTTTCTCATGTTAGCCCATGCTAGGTTGTTCTGTTCTAGCATGTTCGATATCTGTTCTTGCTTCGTAGTATCATGCTAGGTTCTTTGTATCGATGAGCACGTATTGGATGCATTGATTGAATCGTTATTATTGTTAAGGTTTAGAATTCGGGTAGATAGCATCATCGGGCCCGATGCATAAAGTATCTTGCATCTATGGCAAGGGCGATTGAGACGATTCTCTCGATCCTTGGACCCCGTGAGGATTAGCTATCCCAGCCGGTAGGCCCCTGCAATCTTGGGTGAGGGTGGTAGTCTAAGCGATGCCCCAATGGTCGGGATGATGACTTGGCAATGCCTAGTCCCGGCGGTAAACACGTCCTCGGCGTGTTCGGCGTAGCCCTTGATTGCCACGATAAGGTAAGGGCGGCTTCTGGTGTAAGCCTACCATGACCGTTCCTTAGCCTCGGTGCGTGTGGTGCGGTGACATAGTTCACGTGTCGAGTCTCACACCCCTATGTCGGTGACACCGATCCGAGAGATTTAGTTAGGCGTGGTATCCGGATATGGGCGACTTGCCACTAGACCGGCACCCCATAGTGCTGTAGAAGCACGCGGTGCATCCTTACGCTCATTCTGGCGCCCATTGGAGAGCTCCTCGGGATCTTGAGCGGTGCACCTTTCGTATCGTCGAGTAGGCGGTGAGGCGGGACTGGTTCCGTATAGTGCGTTTAGTGTGTTGTGGTATTTTCCGGACTAAGACCACGAGATGGCATCAGAGGTCCAAGTGTGGACTTAAGCTATGTGCTCTGTTACGTGTTTGTACTCATAGCTTGCATACAATCCTCTAGATGATCATGTATATCGTATTGTACCCCGGTTGGGGATTCTTCTTGAGTAATTCGTTACTCACCCTTACTTATCTTCGGGTAACCATGGCGCGAGGCGGGATGATGTGAAGGAGGGGCTGTGATCATGGAATCTGCTTTCATCATCTACGATTATTTCATTTTATTTATTATGACTCTTGACTTTTGTTGTTTCCCCTGAATGCATGTAGACGGCACAGAGCCCCAGGATGCTTTCTTACGTTTTATGGATTCCAGCATATTTGTACTTGTGGAATGTTTTAATGTTTTAAATAATCTCTGATCAGAGTATGCTTTTAGAAATGTTTCTTTTGGTTGTTGAATGTTTTCTGTTTTTACTTGGAATCCGAAATGTGTTTTTCATAATGTCTTCTATTTTCAATACATGCATTGGGGTAAAGGCCATTTAGAACCCCTTTTTGGGTCGGGTCTTTACACAACTAGTTTGGGGTCCCGCTCGGGTAAGACCCGATGGACATCTAGAGGTGTAAGGCCCTATGGGCATCCTAGGTGTGTAAGGCCCACTGGGCATCACTGATTCTGGTGGTGTAAGGCCCTATGGGCATCCTAGGTGTGTAAGGCCCACTGGGCATCACTGATTCTGGAGGTGTAAGGCCCGCTGTGCATCCTAAGTGTGTAAGGCCCCACTGGGCATCACTGTATCCTAAGTGTGTAAGGCCCCACTGGGCATCACGGTGTCCTAAGTGGGTAATGCCCCACTGGGCATCACTGTGTCCTAAGTGTGTAAGGCCCCACTGGGCATCACTGAGTCCTAGATTGTGTAAGGCCGAAGGGCATCCAAGCGTAGGACCTAGGAGTGACTGTTGAAGGGAGCCCTTGAATAGGCTCGCCCTAGAAATAGCCCATAGCCTAACCAACCGTTTCTGCTCTAAGTCTTTGTATGGTTGCTTGTCCATGTGCTAAATGAGATGATTTCGTATTGTACCCCGATTGGGGATTCTTACTGAGTAACTTGTTGCTCACCCTTATTTTCTGTGGCTTTCCACCGAGGTTACTTTTGCGGAGAATTTGGATGGCTAGGAGGAAGCGACTCGATGATCATGGATAGCCGACTGGTCGCACGCGTTTCTTTAAATGTTTTCCTTAATGATTTAGCATGTAGTGGGACTTGGGTCCCTAGGAAAAAGCACTCAAACTATTTTATGTTCTCGCACCGTTTTCCTTTGAATTGTTTTAAGAAAGTACCGATCGTCATTTACTGTTTTATTTAATTGAAATCATGGTTTTGTTTTAAAAATGTTTATTGCAAAGTTTTAAACTTCCGACTACGAATGATGTTTATATTCTTAATCATGCATGCTAAGTATGGACCTTAGGTTAGAGACCGTTTCTTGGGTCGGGTCCTTACAGCTTGGTATCGAGCTCGAGTTATAGGTTACGTAGACTCGACTGCAGATTGTAGGTTGTTTTCCATGATCATCAGCGCTCGATGACCATCGGTATGTCCATAAGTTTAAGGTTAATGGTTAAGAATTACAACATCGCATCTAGTATACATGTGTTACCCTTGTTGGGCGGTGAGAGCCCAGCGTGGGCTAGTTTTATGCCTTGTGTAGACCGCCCGATTGTTGATTACACATTGAGGAGCAGGACGTTTGGTATGTCCAATCGAGGAGTTGGACTGATCGTGTTGTTGTTGAGACCACGCCCGTGGTTGTCTAGACCCGTAGGCGATTTTGGCCCTGGCGATTGAGCGACCAAGAGAGAGGGTAGAGGCTAGTCTACCTCAGAGCGAGACTCCTTGAGCAAAGTGTGCTCCCGCCATGAGAGAGTTGATGGCGAGTCTTTTAGCTTTCGAGGGGCGGAGACCGAGCGCAGATTGTAGCGCGTAGTGAGGAGTCCGGTGCAGATAGCCTAGTTGTGAGTTTATTTAGGAGACACCCCTAGTAGCTCCAGTAATCCCGGAGGTTTCCGGAAGGGCTTAATCAGCGAGTTCATCTTTGATGAGTTAGTTGGAATTATTCGAGCCGCCGAGTTTGGCAAGTGGAAGCCTGAGGAGTTTGATGCTTTAGAGAACTTGCTGGTAGTGACAAGGTGGTTAACCAGGTTCGAGTTTATCATCCAAGTGTTGGGATGACCTGGTGTTCAGAGACCGATGACCGATGTTCGAGAGGTCGAGGCGTGCCGCTCAGTCTTTGTTTGATGCGATGAGTGTGGTGGTGGAAGTCCCCTGTGAGAGGCGGACCAGCAGAGTCTCCACCAGTCGCCCGGTCTATTGGCAAGTTGCCGTGTTAGTAGCTTTTGAGAAGGATGTAGAGACATCCTGTCCCCTTGGAAGCTTCTTTGTCGTTTCTGACCAGATTCTTTTAGTACCCTCGTGAGCTTGATTGGTAGTGTGGAGTTTGCTTGTCGGGGCTTAATCCGTTTGTGGATTTCAGCGGGCTAGTAGAGTGGAGCACTCTTTTGTTTGGATGTTCCAAGTGTGGAACAAGTTGTTGCCACCCGAGGAGTTGGCCTGAGCTTTTGTTGAGCATCGAGTGGGATGCAGAAGTTGGCCTGAGCTATTATTGAGCATCGAGTGGGATGCAGGAGTAGGCCGTGGCATGTCTGTTAGGCGAGATGCCAGAGATTAGACTGCTCGAATATTTGGACTCTTGTGCCGAGTGCCATTGCCCCGTCAATTGGAGTGTGACCTTCCTTTTCTTCAAAGGGGTATAAAGCTCGTTTAAGGGCTGATTTGTGTTGTAAAGGATGTAGTGCCTGTTGGCACCAAGCTTTGAGAGGAGGCCTAGATTCAGGCCAGTTGGCACTTTTGTGCAGGAGGTTCCATGGTTGCCGAGAGTATAGCATCCCCGCTAGTCTTGTACCCATTTCCTGAGGTTGCACCTGTTTGGGTTGCATAAGAGATCTAGCTAGGTGGTAGTCAGAGGACTACAAGTATGAGGTTTTCGAGGAAAATAGGAGCATTTGAGTCAGAGAGTTGGGTACCAAAGGATTTGTAGAGGTCATTAAGAGCTAAGCGCGTTCGAGTTCTCGCGCTGTTTGTGAGCTTGTGAGCCGGTTTTTTTAGTAGCATGATTCGGCTACCCTTTGAGTTACCCTAGTATGGGTAGTGTTGGCATCAAGGATGCGTGATTAATCCGATGTTAGAGCCATGAGTTGGATGGTGATCGAAGCACGTTTAGTGGGCACATTGGCTTGAGATATGTTAGCTTGGTATGGATGTGCTCTTGTAAGAGCGTGTTGGCCAATGTGGCTTTTCGTGGTGAGTTGGCCCGAGAGGGTTTGAACACTTGTTGCTCCCTGGTTAGTAGTGGCTCTGTTGGAGGCAAAAGTTGCCCTGTGTGAAAATCCTTGTTGGCTTTGGATCTTAAGGAATCTGTTTGAGTTGTGTACACGCCGGTGTACTTTTGTGTAACTTGTTCCGTGGTTTATGTTTGTGAAACCACGAGAGGTTCGTGTTGAGGAACCAAAGTGCTCGATCTTTGAGGTGTCAAGACTTTAGTTCTTGGCAAGTGCCCTAGCTTTGGTTGTAAGGATGTCGTGCTCGTAGCCGGGTTGTTGTTTAAGCAAGTTTTGCTAGTTGGACCTTGGCCTGGTTAGAGTTCAGTTGGAACTGAACAAGAGCGGTGGTAGCAAAGCCGCGTAGTTTCTGATCGTCATGGCTAAGAGAGTTGTTCGGATCCTTACCTTGGGCAGAAGGTTTGTTGTGGCTAATGTTGGAGTAGGAGGATGGCGCGATGCAGAGCGTTTCCGGTCCTTTTGGTTTTCAAGCGGTTGGAGTTGCCCAAAGCGTAGTTGAGATCTTTGGAGAGGTTGTGCCGTGTAGCCGGTTGTCTGTTAGATCGTTTGACGACCGTGTGTGTCGGAGGATGATCGGAGGATCCCTAGGTTGTGGAGAGCCTCTCGAGCTCGATCACCCAAGCGGTGTTCCTCGGGTGAGTTGCTTGCGATTTGGTAGACTAGTAAGCTAGTGTTTGTTTGGAGTAGAGTCCGGATCGGTTCGGTGAGGTGGCTAGTTGGTGTTTGGTGTTGACCAAGTTTTGGTTCTCTTGTTGTTTCAAGAGCTAGCTCGGTTCGAGCAAGAGGGCGTTTGCCTCGAGGACTGTTCTGGTCGGGAAGTTTTGGGAGTTGACCCCTCCTTCGGTGGTTGAGTAAGTTACGCTTGTTGCGGGTTGGTGGTCCAATCGGTTGAGGTTTCCTCTTGGGTGTTGCTTCCAAGAGAGTTGGTTGTTGTTGCCCTTGGGTTTGAGCTAGTCAGCGAGCATGTGTGATGTTCGCTGCCCTTTAGAGGTTCGCTTCCTGGGAAATCGTTTCCCGTTGAGGAGTAGTCAGTGTAGCTCTTGAGTTGTGTAGTTGATCAGAGTAGCGCAGTGGTTAGCCCAGCGAGAGGGTCCCTGCCTTGTGTTGTTAGCAAGCAAAAAGTTGTTTGTCCCCGCAAGGGCGGAGGCCAGCCAGTTTAAAAGTTGAGTTTCTGCAGAGCAAGCCCTTCTTGGGCTTTGTTCCTAGTTGATGTGCGTTCGCAGTTGGCGTTATATTTGAGCCACGATTGAGTGGGTTGGCACAGAGATGTCGTGGCATTGGTTGGAAACCTTTGAGTTGTTATCCTCCGGCTATTGTGTTGCTAGTAGCCGCGTGATGTTTTATTCTTTTCTTTGCTCATGGTTTCCGTGAGAGGAATGTTGTTTGTTTTTCTGTCTCGCGATGTTCACCTAGGCGGTGGGTGAACGGATTGCATTGGAAAGTTTGTTGTCACCGATGAGGGCTCCAGTTTTTTTAGTTTGGGTGAGTGGAGCTCTGTTCTCGACCTTGTCGTTCAGGCGGCCGAAGCTGAAGTTTCAGCTAGTGTGAGTGGTGGTAGCCGCTTGGTGAACGAGAAAAAGTGCCCCTTGGCTTTGGTTCTTCGATTTCTCGTAAGATGGTTGCTTTAGTGTTGTGGACGCATGCTAGTTGGAGAAGGTTGCCTAGGGATCAGATCACGGTTGGTGGTTCGAATTGGATTTCGTTAAGGATTGTAGGCAACCAGTGGGGTTCGCAGGTCTCTTGCGAAGTAAGAGTAGACCGTTTTGTTTCTGAAACCTGGGAGGTTCAGTTGTTTGGTCAGCATGGTGAAGGGTCGAGGCTGTGTGATAACAACTATGAGCATTCGAGAGAAATTACGCCGGAGCGTGGCGTAGAGTTTTAGAGCTTGTGACCCGTCCACGAGTTTTTTGTGAGTAGCGCGTAGAGAGGCGTTCCGAGAAGTTAGCGGGGCTAAGTGAGCCCTAAGATTTTAAGACCGTTTGAGAGTTCGTGCGAGTCAGAGGGTGTGACTCACCGACTAGCTATCGCATGATTTCTTCGAAGCTCAGTGTTAGTTCAGTTTTGGTTGAGATAGTTTGTGGCAGACTCGGTGTCTTTTGGGCTTGGAGCCTTTGGGAACCCAAAAGGGTTCGGTTTCAAAGAAAGATTTGTGTTATCTTAATCAGGAGCTTGGTTGGTTAAGAATCAGTGGAGTTTCATAGAGTTGTTTTCGTCTTAGGACTTTCGAGGACGAAAGTCTTAAAAGGAGGGAGTATTGTAACGGCCCAGTTTTCTATTTCGGTTTCCCAGGAGTTTTTAGGGACATTATGCGGATGTTTGGATGGGCCGTTAGAGCTTTTTAACCTTTAAGGGTATTTTGGTATTTTGCTCCCGGTCGGAGGTTGAGGATTTTCGGGGCTTGTGGTCATTTCGGCCTTCGTTGAGACTTGATTAATGTTGGTTGCAAGACCCAAGGAGTTTGGGTTAGTTGATTAGAAGTTCGGAGACATTCCGGTTGATAGCAAAATTAATTGGAATTTAATTGGTCCCATTGAGATTTGAACCCTTGCCCTAATGGTGAAATTGGAGTTTTTAGAAAAAGAAGATTTAGTTAAAAAGAAAAGAATTTCTTTAGCCGGACCCGCAAGAGAAAGCCTTGGGAAGGGATTTTAGACCCATTTAAATTAGGAAAAGGAAAAGAAATCCTATTCCCTTGTTTTGGAAAAATCTCTCTCTCTCTCTCTCTCTCTCTCTCTCTCTCTCTCTCCTAGCCGGCCTCACCAAGAAACCCTAGCCGCCCTAGCCGCACCCCCGCTCAGCCCTACTCAGCGGCGCGCGCAGCCATTGCTCGGCCAGCAGCGCAGCGCAGGCAGCAATTTCACTTTCGGCCAGCGCGCACCAGCAGCCCAAAGATCCCATGCCCCAGCGCGCCAGCGCGCTGCATCGCCCATGCCAGCGCGCCCGGTCGCCTTTGCCTCGCGCCAGCCCAGACGCGCGCGCGCCGTTCCGCACGAGCCGCCCCAGACGCGTCGCGCCGCTCCGCTGCTGCCGCCCGAACCACGTCGCCGCGCGCTTACTCTCGCGAACCGACGTCCCGCCTTGCCGCGCGCGCGCCGAAAGCAGCGCTTGGCGCCAGCCTCGCCAGCGCCGGCGCCCAGCCCAGAGCCCAGCGCCCGGCCCGAGCCCAGCGCCCTGCGCGCCAGCAGCGCCGTCCTTCTTGCGCTGCGCTGCCGAGGCGTGTGCCTTCTCGGTTGGTTGCTCGGGTTCGCTTAAAAGCTCGAGGGTCGTTATTTGATTCGGGATAGTTAACCTCCACTTATTTCGGTAAGGATTCTTACGGGGTTGTGGACCCTGCGAATAGTTGATAGCACGCTGATTCATTGTAATTATATGAGTTTCTAGTGATAGGTTACATGTTTTCTTTTGATTCATGTTCGTGACATGTTTACATCCCGTTAGTTCCATGTTAGGCTTTCCTATCTTGATAGAACCATCTTTTGCCATTTGTATTTGCTAGATCCAAGTTACGGTTAGATGTGCGATGTATAGTATATAGAGGACCGTAGAGGCAACTAGTTTGGGGTCCCGCCGGGCAAAACCCGATGGACATGCGGAGGTGTAAGGCCCTTTGGGCATCCTAGGTGTGTAAGGCCCTTTGGGCATCACCGATTACGGAGGTGTAAGGCCCTATGGGCATCCTAGGTGTGTAAGGCCCACCTGGGCATCACCGATTCTCGGAGGTGTAAGGCCCAGCTGGGCATCCTAAGTGTGTAAGGCCCCTTTGGGCATCACTTTGTATCCTAAGTGTGTAAGGCCCCACCGGGCATCACCGTGTCCTAAGTGTGTAAGGCCCCACTTTGGGCATCACCGTGTGTCCTAAGTGTGTAAGGCCCCCACTGGGCATCACCGAGTCCTAGATTGTGTAAGGCCGAAGGGCATCCAAGCGTAGGACCTAGGAGTGATTGTTGATGGGAGCCCTTGAATAGGCTCGCCTAGAAATAGCCCATAGCCTAACCAACCGTTTCGCTCTAAGTCTTTGTATGGTTGCTTGTCCATGTGCTAAATGAGATGATTTCGTATTGTACCCCGATTGGGGATTCTTCTTGAGTAACTTGTTGCTCACCCTTATTTTCTCGTGGCTTTGCACCGGGTAACTTGGGACAGAGGGTTGGATGGCTAGGAGGAAGCGGCTAGATGATCATGGATAGTGACGACGGGTCGCACGTTTCTTTAAATGTTTTCCTTAATGATTTAGCATGTAGTGGGACTTGGGTCCAGAGGAAAAAGCACTCAAACTATTTTATGTTCTCGCATCTGTTTTCCTTTGAATTGTTTTAAGAAAGTCTTGATCGATCATTTACTGTTTTATTTAATTGAAATCATGGTTTTGTTTTAAAAATGTTTATTGCAAAGTTTTAAACTTCCGACTCTGAATGATGTTTATATTCTTAATCATGCATGCTAAGTATGGACCTTAGGTTAGAGACCGTTTCTTGGGTCGGGTCTTTACATAAACATTCCTAAAACCCTGATTTACTGCAAAATTGTCTCGGAAAGGCAAAATGACCAAAATACCCCTAGAGGGAAAAATGACCAAAGTGGCCCTAGAAGAACAAAAGCCCTAAAAGCCCTACCAACTCACTGGAGGAACAACCGAATAAACCTGGAGAACCGAAAAGAAAATCTTGGGCTGTTACAGAAATAACACGAGAATCATGCTAGTCAGAATTCAGAACAGAGCACCTATCCACTAACATGCTGATAAACATAATTGTAACAGCCCGGATTTTTGTTAAATATAAAATAAGGTTTAAAAGATGTTATTTGGAGGACTCGACTCCTCGGCCTCAAAGAGAGATGGGAGTTTGGAATTAATTAAGGAAAATAAATGCGTCAGCTAGGGTTTGAAGGAGGAAAGCCTTGGGAAGGGAATTTTAAATTTCCAAAGCTTATTTAATTTGAGGAAAAAAGAAAAAAAAAAAAGGAAAACTCTCCTCTCGCAAAACCCTCTCCCCACACCCTCGCCGCTGCCGCCCACGTCACCGTCGCACCTGCCCAACCCTCGCCGCCGCCGCCCACGTCGCCGTGGCACCTGCCCAGCCTTCGCCCCGCACCGATCAGCCAGCCAGCAGAGCCAGCCAGCCCGTCGCCGCACCGTGCGTCCCAGCGCACCGCCCGCATTGCTCCGTCCGGCCGCATCCGCACGACCGCGCACCAGCCGCGTCGCTCGTCCGTCCGCCAGCGTCGCCCCTCTCGCCCGCGCGTCGTCCCAACGTGTCGCTCGTTCCATGGCAGCCCCACGCCCAGTCGCCTGCCGCTGCCCGCCGCCCGAGACGCCTTGACCGCGGCGCCGAGCGAGTTCAGCGCTAACGCCAGTGCAGCGCGCCATCGCCCTGCCGCACTGGCCAGCAGCGTCGTTCTTGCTCCTTGCTGCCGAGACGTGTGTCTTCTCGGTTGGTAAATTCCCGATACTGACCCTTTGGACTTTATGTTCTTTTTTAGCTGCTGTTGGTTAATTAGGTTGATTTGATTACTTGCTTAGATTGTCGGGTTCGCTTAGAAGCTCGAGAGTCATCCGTTGATCGTTGGTTCTATTCACTTCCAGGTAAGGATTTCTTACCGGGGTTGTGTGGACCCTGCGAATACTTGATAGCATGCCATGTGTTGTGTTTGTATGGAATTTCTAGTGGATAGGTTGCTTGCTCTTTCTTGTTTCCAGGTGATTTTTGTGCTTGAGATTCCTGATATATCCTGTTAGTTATCATGCTAGGAGTTAAATTGTCTCGACATAACCGTGACCTTGTTATCCTGTTAGTGCCATGCTAGGAATTGGCGGATGATGTATAGTGTAAGAAATTGTAGAGGTAACTAGTGCGTCCCGCGCCGAGGGAAGGCCCCGATGGACATCGGAGGTGTAAGACCCCGATGGGCATCCTAGGTGTATAAGTCCCGATGGGCATCACCGAGTTGGAGGTGTAAGACCTCGATGGGCATCCTAGGTGTATAAGTCCCGATGGGCATCACCGAGTTTGAGGTGTAAGACCCGATGGGCATCCTAGGTGTATAAGTCCCAGATGGGCATCACCGAGTTGGAGGTGTAAGACCCGATGGGCATCCTAGGTGTATAAGTCCCCGATGGGCATCACTTGAGTTGGAGGTGTAAGACCCGATGGGCATCCTAGGTGTATAAGTCCCGAGATGGGCATCACCGAGTTGGAGGTGTAAGACCCGATGGGCATCCTAGGTGTATAAGTCCCCGATGGGCATCACCGAGTTGGAGGTGTAAGACCCGATGGGCATCCTAGGTGTATAAGTCACGATGGGCATCACCGAGTTGGAGGTTTAAGACCACGATGGGCATCCTAGGTGTATAAGTCCCCGATGGGCAACACTGAGTCCTAGGTTGTGTAAGGCTCGAAGGACACCCAGGTGTGGAACCTAGGGTAGTTGGTAGCTGTAAGCCTCGAATAGGCAAGCCCCAAGAGTGACGTTCTATTGACCCATCTGTTTGCTCTGAGTCATTGCATGGTTGCATGTCCGTGTGCTAAATGATATGTTTTCGTATTGTACCCCGGTTGGGGATTCTTACTGAGTAACTCGTTGCTCACCCTTATTTTCTGTGTTTTTCAACCAGGTAACTTGGGACATCGGCAGGATGGCTAGGAGGAGGCGGCTGGATGATCATGGATAGCTGACTCTGGGATGCATGTTCTTTAATTGTTTTCTTTATGATTTAGCATGTAGTGGGACTTGGGTCCCTAGGGAAACACTCAAACTATTTCATGGTTCTCGTACCGTACTCTTATTTGTTTTTAAGAAAAGCACTCATCAGTCAAATTACTCTTGATTTTTACATTGGCTTTTGTGGTTTGTTTAAAGTTCTGTTGATTGCAAAAGTTTTAAATTAGTAAGTTGGATGGTGTTTTACATTCATAGACATGCATGCTAAGTAAGGATCTAGGTTAGAGACCGCTTCTTTGGGTCGGGTCCTTACAATAATCATACATACAATCAACAATAACATAAAATATCGCAGGGCCCACACAACTCCGGTAAGAAATCCTTACCTGGGTCGAAAGGCAAACAACACACAAGAAAGATCTTAAGCTGCAACCGAATCCGAGCTAGCTATCGGGAACCTAACAGACAAACAACAAACATCAAAATCTATAGGACTTAGGTAAAATACAAACTGAACTCGGCTCGGTCAGAAGCAACTCACACGGCACGGGGCTGGCGAGCTGATGGACAAGCTGCAAGGCTCACGCTGGGCGACGTGCGTCTGCGCTGCAGCACGGCTAGGCAGCTTGTGGCACGGAGCATGCGCAGGCGAGCGGCGAGGCTGGACGTGCGGCGTGCGGCTCGGTCGCTATGAGTGCCAAGGGCTGCGGGCGTGAGGCTAGGTTGCTGGGCATGCGAACAGGCTGCTCAGGCTACATGGGCTACGCTGGCTGCGACAGAGGCTCGGTAGGGCACGGTGACAGAGCGATCAGGCGGCTGCGCTCGAGTGCGAAGGGGCTGCGACGCGAGCGTGCGGCGATGGGCGAGCGGCAGGGCTGGCAATGGGCGCTGGGCTGCTCGGCTAGGTAGCGACGCGACAGGGTTGCTTGGCTAGGCGGCTACACGTGCCGCGCAAGAGGGCTGCTCTCGGTTGCACTACACCATGACAACGCAACTAAAAAGACAAACAACAACCCCTTAGCCAAGGATTGGCAACCAAAAACAAGAAGGAGGAATCGAGGAACGACGAGACACTTACCCGGGACGATAGATCGATGCTCTTGGGAGGAAGACCCACGACAAGAGGGAGCTTGAAGAAGTGGAATGCAGCAAGGGTATTTGGAGAGGAGAAAAGAGAATAAAACTATTTTTTAATCAAACTCACTTAAATCTCGAAAACCAAGGCAAACCAAGATAACCTACAGAATGAGTATCAAAAACTTCCTAAAGCTTGATTGGCAGAACCTCACCGCTATCTCCCTAGCCATCCAGGCTCGAATCCCGTCTGTTGCATTTTTAATCCAGCAAAATCCTTATTTTCATTTTTGCAACTCTCAACACCCAAACTCAACCAGAATGCATCCAAACCCCAATTTTGAACATCCCTGAACATAAACAGCTGAGAATACAGAAAGCTTGACCCTAATGGCGACCAAATTACCAAAATACCCTTAGGGCATACTTGGAAGACCGGGATGAAAACACAGTCCGATTCTGATATTCCCCCCTTTTTATGACTTTCGCCCCCGAAAGTCCTTAAGACTGAAATAGCACAGGATAGTGCAATCTCATCTCGTCCTCCTGTTTCCATGTAGCCTCCTCAAAACTCTGGCTCCTCCACTGAACCTTTACCAAACGGCCCAAGTTTTCATCCCGGTCTTCCAGGTATGTCCTAAGGGTATTTTGGTAATTTGGTCGGGCCGTTATGGCCGTTTCTATCTTTTTCAACTGTTAATATTCTTGGATGGTCAAATGTAGGGTTTGGTTGCTTTTTGGATGAGTTTGGGTATAGAGAGATGCAAAAATAAAATATAGGATTAAAAATGCATCGGTGGGATTCGAGCCTTCTGGTTGGCTAGGGAGATAACAGTGTGGTCCTGCCGTCAAGTTGCAGGTTGTTATTGATGCTCATTCTACAGGTTATCTTATTTTGCCTTGGTTTTCCGAATTTAGGTGAGTTTGATTAAAAAGAAAAAGAATTAGGTTTATTCATCATTCTCCATCCCAAATTCCCCTTTGTCGTCCAACCATCTTCTCCCAAGCCTCCTTGTCGTGCGCTTTCTCCCAAGAGCTCCGTTTTCTCGTTCGTCCCAGGTAAGCGTTCCTCGATCTCTCTTTCTCTTCCTTTTTGGTGTTGTTCTTGCTGGCCTAGAGAAGAGGATTGAGAGCTTGTGTTTGTGCAGCCCAGCCGAGCAGCCCCAGCCGATCGTAGCCCTGGTCTTCGTTGCTCGCCCAACCCTGATCGCACCTCTGTCCATTCGCGTCGCCCAGCCTACAGCAGCCCAGCAGCACATCGCCCGCTCTCCCAGCCGCACGTGAGTTGCCCGTTCGCCCGCGCGAACAGCCACACGCGAGCACGCCTGCGTCGCATTGCCTATCCGCGAGCAGCCCAACGCCCATGTCGCGTCTGCACGCCCAGCAGCGCCGTTGCAGCCTGTCCATCCGCGCGCCAACCCCGTGCCGTGTGAGTAGCTCTGGACCGAGCCAAGTGTTGTTTGTATTTTTAGCTAAGGCCTATAGGTTGTGATATTTGTTGTTGTTTGTTATGTTCTCGATAGTTAGCTCGGGTTCAGTTGCAGTTTAGGATCTTCTTGTGTGTTGTTGCCTTCTGACCGAGGTAAGGATTTCTTACCGGAGTTGTGTGGGCCCTGCGGTATATTCTGTGATTATTGATTGTATGTATGGTTATGTTTATCAGCATGTTAATGGATAGGTGCTCTGTTGTAACGGCCCAGTTTTCTATTCCAGTTTTTGAGGTGCTTCCGGTTCAGATTCAGTTGTTCGGTTGGGCCGTTAGAGCTGTTTTGACCCTTAGGGGTATTTTGGTCTTTTGGCTCCTCGGGTAGGATTTGTGGATTTTCAGGACTTCGAGGTCGCTCCTGCCTTTGTCGAGGATTGTTTGTTTTTGGTTGCGAGTCCCGAGATGTTTGGGCTACTCGTTTGGAAGTTCGGTTGTGATTTGGGTTTTGGCAAAGTTATGGTTGGTTGAGTGCATCCTTTGGGATTCGAGCCCGAGCCCTTAGTGTTGATTTGGGAGTTGGATTTAAGTGAGTTTTATTTATTGGAAAAGGTTGCTTCAGTCGGGTCTCAAAGGAGGATGCCAGGAAATGGGATTTTAAGGATTTTAAGGTTTTAGCCGAGCCCCCCAGCCCCTAGCCCAACCCGAGCCCCCCAGCCCCTAGCTCGCCCAACCCCAGCCCGAGCCCTAGCCGCCCAGCCCTAGCTCAGCCCGCCCAAGCCCGAGCCCAGCCCAGCTGGCTCACGCGCGCGATGCGAGCCGCCCGACCGAGTCGCCGCGCCTACGTGTCGCGTCGAACAGCCCTCACCAAGGCCGTCCCAGCGCCAGATCTCCCAGATCCGTGTCGCCCAGCTGCGCACTGTGCCGAGCCGCGGATAGTGCCGCGTCGCCCAGCCCCGCACAATGCCGAGCTGCCCCGTGCCAGCGCCAGCCCGCTCCGCACCAGATCGATCGTCATGTAGCCCGTCGCGTCGCGTCGCCCCGCACGCGTCCCTGTAGCTCACCGAGATCGCACCTGCGTGCCGTTCCCTGTGTCGAGCCACGCCGCACGCCTTCGCCCAGCTGAGCTGGAGCCCGCACCCTCGCGCCCATGTCTCGCCCCAGCCCGCGCCCTAACGCCCAGCCTCCCCTGTTGTGTTGGTTGGCTCGAGCCTTGTGGCTTCTCGGATGGTATTTCCCGAGTCTTTTCTTCGTTGGGCCCTGATTTGTTGGCTGCTGATTATGTATTTAATTAGGGTGTTTTATTTAAATGCTTAGGTTGTTCGGGTTCGATTAGAGGCTCGAGGGTCGCTTGTTGATTTGTGATTATTATTTCCTGCTTGTTCCAGGTAAGGATTTCTTACCGTGGTTGTGTGGACCTTGCGATATTATCATGATGTGCCTTGTATGCTTGTTGACTGTTATGAGAATGATAGTGATAGAGCAGCTTTGATTGATCTCTTGCTAGCATGTTTGTCTGATTTTACATGTTAGTGCCCTGCTAGGTTTGTTCTTCCAGAATGCTTATGATTCCTGCTTAAGTTCGTAGTATCATGCTAGGTAAGTGTGATTGATGTCGATTATTGTTTGCTAGCCAGGAATCATTTTCTCTGTACTCTTAGCTAGTAAAGTAGGGTTTGTCATCATCCAGAGGCTGAGAGCGGACATAACGTACTTTGTCCCCACCGGTCGGGAGTAGAGCGCGCGAAGCATAACGTACATTGCTTCCCCCCCCCCCCAGCCGCCGATGTGGATTTAGCTACCCACATCGGCGTAAGCCTAGTTTGTAGCCTGCTAGAGCAGAACCCTGCCATCGGTGTAAGCCTGCCCTGGCCGGTTCTTAGCTTCAGGACGGTGGTTCATGATGCACAGATGAGTGCCGAGGGCCTCGCACTACTGTGATCAGTGACACCGCTTCCAAGTATTAGGCATGCATACCTGGCCCGCGTAGTTTTTCCTTAGGCCCCCACATTTACGCCGGTTGTAGCAGCATGCGGTGTGCGCGCACACGTGTTAGTTGCCGGTTCGGAGAGCTTCCCCGGGCTAATGTCGTGAGTACACCATTCCTTCCAGTTTAGAGCAAGTGTAAAGACCCGACCCAAAAGGGGCTCTAAATGGGCCTTTACCCCAATGCATGTATTCAAAATAAAAGACATTATGAAAAATAAATTTCGGATCCCAAGTAAAAACAGAAACATTCAACAATCAAAACATACATTTCTAAAAGCATACTCTGATCAGAGATTTATTTAAACCATTTAAACATTCCACAAGTACAAATATGCTGGAATCCATGAAACGTAAGAAAACATCCTAGGGCTCCGTGCCCGTCTACATGCATTCAGGGGAAATAACAAAAGTCAAGAGTCATGATATAATAAAATGGTCAGAGATGACAGCAGGATTCCATGATCACAGCTCCTCCTTCAGCCATCCTGTCTCCCGCCTTGGTTACCTGTGGAAAACCACAGAATAAGGGTGAGTAACGAATTACTCAGTAAGAATCCCCAACCGGGAATTACACGATATACATGATCATCTAGAAGAATGTATGCAAGCTATGAGTACAAACACAGAGCGGAGCACATAGCTAAGTCCACACTTGGACCTCGGATGCCAACTCAGGGTCTTAGTCCGGAAATACCACAACACACTATACGCTCTATACGGGAACAAGTCCGGCCTCACTGTCTCATGTCGTCACGAAAGGTGCATCGGCTCAAGATCCCGAGGAGCTCTCCATCGGCGTATTTGTAATGAGCGTAGCGCGCACCGCATGCTACTCCAAACTCGGGGGTGCGGGTCTAGTGGCAAGCTACCCGAGTTCGATCACCATGCCTAACTAAATCTCGGATCGGTGTCAGCGACATAGGGGTGTGAGACACAGACACGTGAACTATGTCACTGTCACCGCACTTTTTGAGGCTAAGGAACCGGCCGTGGTAGGCTTACACCGAGAAGCGGTCCTTGCCCTAACGAGTGGCAATCAAGGGCTCTGGCCGAACACGCCGAGGGCGTGCCGACTACACGGGGGCGAGGCAATGTGTAACGACCCGAGTTTTCATCCGGTCTTCGGGTATGCCCTAGGGGTATTTTAGTAATTTGGTCGGGCCGTCGGGACCGTTTATATATTTTTCGGTTGCTAAAATTATTGGATGGATTTATGTAAGTTTTTGAGGCTTTGTGGATGTGTTTGGGCATGGGGAGATGCAAAAGGAAAATGGTGTGTTAAAAGTGTGTTTGGTGGGTTTCGAACCCAGGTGGTCTGAGAAGTCAGGTGGGTGGTGTGGCCAGTTGAGCTATTGAGAGCTCTTGTTGCTCTTTTCTGTGTCATTTTATAGTTAGCCTTGGATTTTGGGGTTTTGGTGCATTTGGTTAAATGGAAAAGAAAAGCTAGGTTTTGTTCTTCTTCTCCAACACATCCTCCTAGCCGTCCAAGTTGTTTCCCCATCCTTCTCTAGCCGAATTTCATCCCCTTCTTTGCTCCGTAGTTCGATCATCATTCCGGTAGGTATTCATCTTCTTCATCTTCTCGATAGGTTGTTTTTTGGCCGAAGGTAAGAGGAGGTGCCCATGTGTGTGTGTGTGTGTGTTGTTGCAGTCGCGCCAGCGCGCGAATCGCCCACCAACCGGCAGACCGCTGAGCAAAGACGCCCAGATCTCTCTGAGCGAGCGCGGCGCGCGCCAGCGATCCGGATCTCGCCCAGCAACACGCCCGAAGCGCGTCGGTCGGCCCGATCGCCGTCAGACACAAGCAGCCGCCAGATCCGTCCATCGCGACGCCCGATTTCGCGCGAGCCCGCCGTCGCACGGTCCGCGCAGCAGCAGATCGCCCGTGTCCGCGCGCCTTGGCTCCCAGTGCTGCCTTTCGCCCAGCGCGCGCGCCGCCGCAGCCGCGCTCGCCGCGCGCGCCAGCCAGCGTCGCGTCGCTTTGTCGCCACGCCAGCGCCGCCGCGCGCGCTCGCCCAGACGCTTCGCCCGCGCGCGCGGCTCTCCGTCTGCCGTGCCGTGCAGCCAGCGGCGGCGCCAGCCCTGCCGTGTCGCGCGCAAGCATGCGCGCGCGCGCGCCCGCCAGCGCCGGCCAGCCACACGGCTGAAGGCACTCGGCCCCGTGTCGTCGTGCGTGTGAGTGCCCCGAGCCGAGCCTGCTTGTTTTATTATATTTTAGGGCTATGTTGGTGATTTCTATTGTGTTTGTTAGGTTCTCGTTAGCTAGCTCGGGATCGATCGCAGCGTAGGATTTTGTGTGTAGTTGCCTCCCGGCCAAGGTAAGGATTTCTTACCGGAGTTGTGTGGGCCCTGCGGTATATTTGTGATTGTTGTTTTGTATGCCTGTGTATGATTATTAGCATGTTTAGCCCTAGGTGCTCTGCATTTCGAATTCTGGTGGCATGAACTCTTGTATTGTTTCTCATGTTAGCCCATGCTAGGTTGTCCCGATTCGGCATGTTCGTTATCTGTTCCTGCTTCGTAGTATCATGCTAGGTTCCTTGTATCTGTTGAGCACGTATTGGACTGCATTGATTGATTTATTATTATTGCTATGGTTTAGAGTTCAGGTAGGTAGCATCATCCGGGCCCGATGCATAAAGTATCTTGCATCTATGGCAAGGACGTTCGAGACAGTTCTCCGTCCTTGGACCCCGTGAGGGATTAGCTATCCCAACCGGTAGGCCCCCGCAATCTTGGGTGAGGGTGGCAGATCAATTAAATGCCCCAAGCGGTCGGGATGATGATGTAAGAACCCGACCCAAAACATGGTCCTAAACACAGGATCTTACTCAAGCATGCAAGTTAAATATGATAGCAAGCGGTTTAGAGCTTATATTTAAAAATCTTTCAAAAACATATGAGAAGGGGAGCCCTTAAAACATAACCAACAATTTAAGTTTAAACAATCCAACAAAGTAAAACATCACGGCAGTGTTTAATAAAATGTACAATACAATTTAAGCAACGTTTTAAACAATGTTCCCCTAGGACTCTTGTCCATCTACATCTTTGAATAAACAATGCAATAATAAAAGGCAGAGTCTGGCGGTTCCCCATGATCAATCGGCTCCCTCCGCTAGCCCTCCCTGGTGTTATCTCGAGTTACTGAAAGATAAATAAGGGTGAGTATAAACATACTCGGCAGAAGAATCCCCAACAGGGGTACAATACGATACATCGACCATCTAGCACCTCAATATGCAAGCAAATAGCTACCAACACAGATCATAGCTCAACGAGCTCATAACACAAGATCTGGAAACATCGGAAGTCTCTTACTTAGGAATCATCGGAAGTCTCCTACTTAGGCCTAATGATTGGTTCTCATAACCAATCCGGGACATCTCAGGGTCTTTCTCCCTCGGCCAATTGATCGACTCAAAACCGATCCCAAGATGTCAGACACCCTCGAGGGTCTTTCTCCCTCGACCAATTGATTAGCTCAAAAGCCAATCCCAATGGGTGTCCTCAAGGGCCTCTTACCCTCGCTAACACTCTGGACTATCGGAGAGTACCCGCATGATCGGCTCTAAAGCGGAAGGCGGTGTACTCACGAACATTAGCCCGGGGAGCTCTCGACCGGCGACTAACGCGTGTCGCGCGCGCACCGCATGCTCTTCTCGCAACCGGCGTAAATGCGGGGCCTAAGGGCAAACTCACGCGGGCAGTACGCATGCCTAAGACTCGGAAGCGGTGTCACCGAACACATGAGTGCGAGGCCCTCGGCACTCATCACATGCGGCACCTGTACCACCGACACGAAGCTAAGAACCGGCCAAGGCGGGCTTGCACCGTTGGCGGGGTTCCGCTCTAGCGAGCTACAAACTAGGCTTATGCCGATGTGGTAGCTACATCCACATCGGCTGCGGGGAAGCAATGTACGTTATGCTTCGCTCTACTCCCGACCGGTGGGGACAAAGTACGTTATGTCCGCTCTCGGCCTGCGGATGATGACAAACCCTACTACTCTATCCAAGAATACCGAGTAAATCAATGATTCTGGCTAGCAAGCAATGACCGACATCAATCACGTTTACCTAGCATGATACTACAACATAAGCAGGAATCACAAGCATCTTTGGAAGAACAAACCTAGCATGGCACTAACATGTAAAATCAACAAACATGCTAGCAAGAGATCAAACAAAGGCGCCTATCACTATCATGCTCATAACAATCAGCAAACATACAAGGCACAATCGAGACATATCGCGAGGTCCACACAACCACGGTAAGAAATCCTTACTTGGGACAAGAGAAAATAATCACAAATCAACCAAGCAATCCTCGAGCCTCTAATCGAACCCAAACAACCTAAACATAAAATAAAGCGACCCAAATCAAATCCCTAAACAAAGACCAACAAAATAGGGGCCCAACGAAGAAAAGACTCGGGAAAATACCATCCGAGAAGCCACAAGGCTCGGGCCAAAGACACACCAACAGGCGGTGGCGGCTGAGCACAGCTGGGCACGAAGGCAGCGCAGGCGGCGCGGCGGCGCAGCGCAGCGCCAGGCGCGGCGAGGCGCGGCGCGAGCGCAGGCCTGGCGCTGTGGCGAAGCAAAGCGCACGCGCGCGGCTCGAGCTCGGCTGGCGGCGACACCGGCGCGCGGCAGCAGAGGACGCCAGCGCAGCGCGCTCGCGCGGCGACGCGATGGGCTCGGGGCGCTCGGGATGGCACGGCGACCTACGGGGAGCGAAGCGACTTCGGTGCGGCGAGGGCTCGAGGCGACTCGACCGCGGTCTGGGTGACACGGAGGCGGCACGGCGATGCCGATCTGGGCTCGGCGCGACCTAGGCGACACGAGCGGCGGCTCGGGCGAAGCGAATCTGGGCTCGGCGCAACAAGGGCAAGGCGGCGCGACGCGATCGGACGCGAGGGTGGCTCGGCGGCGGCGCGGCATGGGTGACTGGGCGGCTCGTGCGAGGGCGCGGCTAGGGCTGGACGATGCAACGCATCCGGGCGCACCTGGGTGGCGATGGAGTGCGTGCAGTGCGGCGGGCTAGGCGGGGCTATCTTTGGTGGGGCGGCTGATGCGGCCGGTGGTGTGGTGCGGCTAGGGCATGGTGGGGTGGCTAGGGTTGGGTCTTCTTGGTGAGGTCGGCTAGGGGAGAGGAGAGAGAGAGAGAGAGAGAGAGAGAGAGAGAGAGAGAGAGAGAGAGATTGCAAAACAAGGGAAAGGGACTTTCTTGATTTTTCTTCCCTTTTCCTAATTAAAACAAGCCTTAAAGTCCTTAAATCCCATTTCCGGCTTCCTCCTTGAGACCAGTGAAGCAACCTTTCCCAAACAATAACTCTCACATAAAACAAACTCCCAAATCATCTCTAAGGGCTGGGCTCGAATCCCAAAGGAAACACCCAAACAACGATCACTTTGCCCAAAACCCAAATCACAACAGAACTCCCAAACGAATACCCCAAACATCTCGGGACTCGCATGACCACCAACACACAAGCCTCAACGAAGGCGGGAGGCTGCCTCAAGCCCGAAAATCCACAAATCTGCCCGAGGAGCAAAAAGACCAAAATATACCCTAAGGGTCAAAGCAGACTCTAACGGCCCAACCGAACCACTTTGAATCAACAGGAAGCACCTCGAGAAGCTGGAATAGAAAAGCGGGCCGTTACAATACTCCCTCCTTTTAAGACTTTCGTCCTCGAAAGTCCTAAAACGAAATGACTCTAGGAAAACTCCAATGTTTCCTAGCCAATGAGAACTTCTCGGCCAAAACAACACTAACCCTTCTCTGAAAACCAAACCCTCTTGGGTTCTCAAAGGCTCAAAGCCACAATGCTCTCGGTGTCACAAACTATCTCAACCAAGAGGCGAGGAACACAAAACTTTGCTGCTTTAGAAGCGACAGGCAAAGCTAACCTAACTTTGCTCCAATCCGCTCAAGGATCTCAAAAGCCCTACAAACTTGGGGCTCGGCCAAAACCCCACTAAACCAACACGGAACACCTCTCAACGGTGTTACTCTCAAATAAATCGGGCGGTGGGCACAAGCTCCAAAACTCAACGCCACGACTTTGGCGTAACTTCTCTGAATGCCACAATCGATAACAAAGCGCCTCAACACAACGCCAAGGTGGCCAAACAATCTGAACCTCTCGGGTTCCGAAACCAAACGGCCTACTCTTTCTTCTCAAGAGACCGTGAACCACAAGGCTTGCCTAAAGCCTTAACGAAAAACAATCGAACCACCAGCTGGCGATTGATCCAAAAGGCAAACTTTTTCCCACTAGCACAAAGTGAAACTTGGCTACGGCCAACCCTAAATGGCCAAAAACCGAGCCTGAGCTCCACTCGGCCAAGCCAACAGCTGGAGCCTCACAGCGGCCGAACACAAACTTTTCCATTCAAACCTACTAGCAAGCTGGCCAAAAAGAACATTGCGGGCAAGGAAACACCCAACATTCCTCTCATGGAAAATCTCGCGGCGAAGGACCAAACCCTCACGGGGCTACCCGGCCAACACACAACGGCTTGAGGAAAGCGGCCCAAAGGCTAACCAACCAATGCCCACGGCACCTCTGTGCCAACACACTCAAGCGAGGCTCGGCTATTCGCCAGCTGCGAAAGCTCAACAA
This sequence comes from Sicyos edulis, assembly GCA_036507275.1. Classification (NCBI taxonomy): domain Eukaryota; kingdom Viridiplantae; phylum Streptophyta; class Magnoliopsida; order Cucurbitales; family Cucurbitaceae; genus Sicyos; species Sicyos edulis. The sequence continues at coordinate 52,113,969 of CM071846.1, read as the reverse complement.
CTAGAAACAAAGCCCGAGAAGGCCTTGCTCGGCGAGAAACTCAACTCAAGCTCAACTCTTAAACTGGTGGCCATCGCTCTTGCGGGGACAAACAACTTTCCGCTTGCTAACAACACAATGCGAGGACCCTCTCATTGGACTAACCAGCTGCGCTACTCGATCAACTACATAACTCAGAGAGCTACGCCGACTCCTCAACGGAACGATTTCCCGCCAAGCAAAACTCTAAAGGGCGGCGAACATCACACACGCGCTCGTGACTTGCTCAAACCCAAGGGCAACATCAACCAACTCTCTTGGAAGCAACACCCAAGGGAACTCAACCGATTGGACCACCAATCCGAGAACAAGCCGAACTTACTCAACCACCGAGGAGGAATCAACTCCCAAAACAACCGGACTAGGAACGAATCCTCGGGGCAACGCCCTGCAGCTCGAAGCAAGAGCAAGCTCTTGAAACATCAAGAGAACCAAATCTTGGTCAACACCAAGCACCAACTAGCCTCCAAAACCAAACAAGCACTAGCTTGCTACAGCCGCCAAATCTGCAAGCAACTCACCCAAGGAACCTTTGCTGGGTCTAAGCGAGCTGGAGAGGCTCTCCACAACTAGAGATCCTCTCGATCACCCTCCGACACACCACGATCGACAACGATCTAACAAACAACCCGGCTCACGCGGGCACAACCCTCTCCGGCATCTCAACTACGTTTGGCCAACTCCAACTTGGAAACCACGGGGACGGAGCGCTACAGGAGGCGTCATCCTCCTACTCAAAGCAACAACCTCAACATACCTTCTTCTCAAGGTAAGGATCCGAACGACTTTCTTAGCCAAAGCGATCGAAAGCGCGCGGCTTGCCACTCTTGCTCTTGCTCGGTCCCAAGCTGAAGTCTAACCGGGGCAAGGACCAACTAGCAAAACTTGCTTAACCAACGGCCAACAACGAGCACGGCATCCTTATAGCCAAAGCTAGGGCACTTGCCAAGAACTAAAGCCTTGACACCTCAAAGGCGAGACCGGGTCCTCTACACGAACCTCTCGTGGTTTTCCAAACATAAACCACGGGCGAGCTACGCGCAAAAGTGCAGGGGTGCCTGGCTCCAACTTGATCTCTTAAGATCCAAAGCCAACAAGGGCTCTCACACACGGGGCAACTTTTGCCTCCAAAAGCGAGCCACAACAAACAAAGGAGCAACGAGAGTTCAAACCCACTCGGGGCCAACTCACCACTTAAAAAGCCACATTGGCCAACTTACTCTTACAAGCGCAAAACCACACCAAGCTAACATTCCTCGAAACAATGAGCTCACTAAAGCGCGCTCCGATCAGCCATCAACTCATGGCTCTAACACTCGATCAACCACGCATCCACGATGCCAACACTAACCATACTAGGGCGACTCAAAGGGTAGCCGAATCATGCTACCATCAAGGTGGCTCACGGGCTCCCAACACGGCGCGAGAACTCGAGCGCGCTAGCTCTTAATGACCTAAAGCATCCTTTTACACCCAACTCTCGAGAGATCTGAACAACTCCTACTTTCCCTCGAAAACCTCAAACTTGTAGTCCTCGACTACCACCGAGCTAGATCTCTTAAGCAACCCAAGCGGGTGCAACCTCGGGGAAAAGGGTACAAGACAAGCGGGGATGCTAAACTACGGGCGACCATGGAACCACTGCACCAAAAAGTGCCAACCGGCTGAAACTAGGCCTCCTCTCAAAGCTTGGTGCCAACAGGCACTACATCCATTACCACACGAATCGGCCTCAAGCGAGCTTTATGCCCCTCTCGAGAATAGGAAAGTCACTCTCCAAGTGGACGGGCAATGGCACTCAAAGACAGGAGTCCAAACACTCGGCGGCCTAATCTCGGCATCTCGACCAGCGGACTTGCCACGGCCTACTCACGCATCCCACTCGATGCTCAACAAAAGCTCAAGCCAACTCCTCGGGTGGCAACAACTAGTTCCACACTCGGAACATCCAAAACAAAGAGGGTTCCACTCTACTAGCCCGCCATGAAATCCACAGATGGATAAAACCACGGCAAGAAAACTCCACACTACACCACAGCTCACGAGGGTACAAAGAGAAGCCCCGGGCAGAAAAAACAGCGGAGGCTTGCAAGGGGCACAGATGTCTCTACATCCGCCTCAAGCCACTAACACGGCAACTTGCCAATCAATCGGGCGGCGTGGTGGAGACTCGCTAGTCCACCTCTCTCAAGGACTACCACCACCAAGCTGCGGAATCAACGGCCGCGGGAGCGGCTCACCTCGGCCTCTCTGAGCAGCAGGGCATCCCAACACACGGATGCTAAACTCAAACACTGGCCAACCGCTTTACTACTAGCGGTAGGACTTTCTAATACATCAAGCTCTCTGAGGCATCCACTTTCCAAGCTGGCGGCTCCATCAACGCCAACAAACTCAAGCTGCATAAAACTGTTGATCAAGCCCTCCGGGAACCTCGGGGACTACGAGAAACTCTGGGGGAAAATTTGAAACAAACTCATCATTTGGGCTATCCATGCCGGGACTCCTCGCTCACGCGCTCTGACTGTGCACAGGTCTTTGCTCTGTGATAGCTAAAGACACGCCATCAAATCTCACATGGTGGAGCACACTCTGCTCAGGAGTCATACTACGAGGCGTGCTAGCCTCTACCCCCCACCTCTAGGCAACTCAGCTGCCGGGGCCAACTCGGCCAAAGGGCTAAACAACCACTGGGACGCGGCCTCAACATCAACAAGATCGGTCCAACTCCTCGGTCGGACATGCCAAGCGCCCTGCTCCTCGAGTGCAATCAACATCTTGGCGATGCGCACAAGGCACCTCCACCCTCTCACTGGGGAGAACCGCCAAGGCCCGGGCCACAGATGGCCTATGGGAGTCTAATCTCTGCCTCCCTCGAGTGCGATCGACACCTTTGGCGATCTGCACAAAGCAACAAAATCGGCCCACACGGGGGCTCTCACTTTGCTCACCAAACTACTCGCCTGCTGCGGAAAAGTTGGCATGATGGCTCTCTAAGCCCAAACCAACAACGAGTCGAGAACACCTTGCTCGTCTCGCTCCACAACTCTACACATGCATAAAAGCTAGAAGAAAAGTATTGTAAATTCTTACCCCTTAACTTAATTGAACTCGGACAAACCAAGCGGCCGTGGAGTCTTGATGATCATGGGAACAACAACCTACAAAGCGGGTTAGTCTACTGAGAATCTATGACTCGTGCTCACGATACCAAGCTGTAAGAACCCGACCCAAAACATGGTCCTAAACACAGGATCTTACTCGGCATGCAAGTTAAATATGATAGCAAGCGGTTTAGAGCTTATATTTAAAAATCTTTCAAAAACATATGAGAAGGGAGAGCCCTTAAAACATAACCAACAATTTAAGTTTAAACAATCCAACAAAGTAAAACATCACGGCGGTGTTTAATAAAATGTACAATACAATTTAAGCAACGTTTTTAAACAATGTTCCCCTAGGACTCTTGTCCATCTACATCTTTGAATAAACAATGCAATAATAAAGGCAGTCAGCCGGGTTCCCCATGATCAATCGGCTCCCTCCGCTAGCCCTCCACGGTGTTATCTCGAGTTACACAGAAAGATAAATAAGGGTGAGTATAAACATACTCAGTAAGAATCCCCTGGCAGGGGTACAATACGATACATCACCATCTAGCACCTCAATATGCAAGCAAATAGCTACCAACACGGATCATAGCTCAACGAGCTCATAACACAAGATCTGAAACATCGGAAGTCTCTTACTTAGGAATCATCGGAAGTCTCCTACTTAGGCCTAATGATTGGTTCTCATAACCAATCCGGGACATCTCAGGGTCTTTCTCCTCGGCCAATTGATCAGCTCAAAAACCGATCCCAAGATGTCCAGGCACCCTCGAGGGTCTTTCTCCTCGACCAATTGATTAGCTCAAAGCCAATCCCAATGGGTGTCCTCAAGGGCCTCTTACCCTCGCTAACACTCTGGACTATCGGGAGAGTACCCATGATCGCTCTAAAGCGGAAGGGCGGTGTACTCACGAACATTAGCCGGGAGCTCTCGGGCCGGCGACTAACGCGTGTGTGCGCGCACACCGCATGCTCTTCTGCAGCCGGCGTAAATGCGGGGCCTAAGGGCAAACTCGCGCGGGCAGTGCGCATGCCTAAGACTTCGGAAGCGGTGTCATTGAACACGGTGAGTGCGAGGCCCTCGGCACTCATCATGTGCGACTGTACCCACCGACACGAAGCTAAGAACAGGCCAAGGCGGGGCTTGCACCGTTAGCGGGGTTCCGCTCTAGCGGAGCTACAAACTAGGCTTATGCCGATGTGGTAGCTACATCCACATCATTTGCCGGGGAAGCAATGTACGTTATGCTTCGCTCTACTCCCGGCCGGTGGGGACAAAGTCACGTTATGTCCGCTCTCGGCCTACGGATGATGACAAACCCTACTACTCTATCCAAGAATCCGAGAGTAAATCAATGATTCTGGCTAGCAAGCAATGACCGACATCAATCACGTTTACCTAGCATGATACTACAACTTAAGCGGGGAATCACAAGCATCTTTGGAAGAACAAACCTAGCATGGCACTAACATGTAAAATCAACAAACATGCTAGCAAGAGATCAAACAAAGTGCCTATATCACTATCATGCTCATAACAATCGGCAAACATACAAGGCACAATCGAGACATATCGCGAGGTCCACACAACCACGGTAAGAAATCCTTACTTGGGACAAGCGAGAAAATAATCACAAATCAACCAAGCAATCCTCGAGCCTCTAATCGAACCCAAACAACCTAAACATAAAATAAAGCGGCCCAAATCAAATCTAAACAAAGCAGACCAACAAAATAGGGGCCCAACGAAGAAAAGACTAGGAAAATACCATCCAGAAGCCACAAGGCTCGGGCCAACCAAAGACACAACTGGCGGGCCGGTGGCGGCATGGCGCAGGGCAGGCACGAGCGCAGGCGCGGCGCGCGCGCAGCACGGCGCGCGCGCAAGGCGTGGCGCAGCGCGCACGGCGCGCGGCGAAGCGCCGCAAAGCGCACGGCGCGCGAGCTCGAGCTTCGGTGGCGGCGGCGACACTGCGCGGCAGCGGAGAGGCGAGCGCGCGGCGCGCTCGCGAGGCGACGCGATGGGCTCGGGGGCGCTCGGGATGGCACGGCGACCTACGGGAGCGAGCGACTCGGTGCGGCCAGGGCTCGGGCGACTCGACCACGGTCTGGTGACCCGGAGGCGGCTGGCGATGCCGATCTGGGCTCGGCGCGCGACCTAGGCGACACGGAGAGCGGCACGGGCGAAGCGAATCTGGGCTCGGCGCAACAAGGGCGGCGGCGACGCGATCGGGACGCAGGGTGGCTCGGCGCGGCGCGGCATGGGTGACTGGGCGGCTGGTGCGAGGGCGCGGCTAGAAATTTGGACGATGCAACGCATCTGGGCGCACCTGGGCTGGCGATGGAGTGCGTCTGGTGCGGCGGGCTAGGCAGGGCTATGCTGGGCTGGGCGGCCTGATGCGGCCAGGGTGTGGTGCGGCTAGGGCATGGCTGGGTGGCTAGGGTTGGGTCTTCTTGGTGAGGTCGGCTAGGGGAGAGAGAGAGAGAGAGAGAGAGAGAGAGAGAGAGAGATTGCAAAACAAGGGAAAGGGACTTTCTTGATTTTTCTTCCCTTTTTCCTAATTAAAACAAGCCTTAAAGTCCTTAAATCCCATTTCAGCTTCCTCCTTGAGACCATTTGAAGCAACCTTTCCCAAACAATAACTCTCACATAAAACAAACTCCCAAATCATCTCTAAGGGCACAGGCTCGAATCCCAAAGGAAACACCCAAACAACGATCACTTTGCCCAAAACCCAAATCACAACCGAACTCCCAAGCGAATACCCCAAACATCTCGGGACTCATGACCACCAACACACAAGCCTCAACGACGGCGGGAGCGCCTCGAAGCCACGAAAATCCACAAATCTGCCGAGGAGCAAAAGACCAAAATACCCCTAAGGGTCAAAAGCAGCTCTAACGGCCCAACCGAACCATCGAATCGAGCGGAAGCACCTCGAGGCTGGAATAGAAAAGCGGGCGTTCTGGATGACTTGGCATTGCCTCTGCCCCGGCGATCGGCACGTCCTCGGCGTGTTCGGCCAGTAGCCCTTGATTGCCACTGTTAGGGCAAGGACCGCTTCTCACGGTGTAAGCCTACCACGGCCGGTTCCTTAGCCTCGAGTGCGGTGGTTGGTGACATAGTTCACGTGTCGAGTCTCACCCCTATGTCGGTGACACCGATCCGAGAGATTTAGTTAGGCGTGGTGGATGGACATGGGCGACTTGCCACTAGACCCGCACACCCCATAGTTGCGCAATAGCACGCAAAGGCGCGATTACGCTCATTCTGGCGCCACGGGAGAGCTCCTCGGGATCTTGAGCTAGTGCACCTTTCGTATCGGCGATGAAGAGCAGTGAGGCGGGACTCGTTTCTCGTATAGGGCGTATTGTGTGGTGGATTTATTTCGGACTAAGACCACGAGATGGCATCAGAGGTCCAAGTGTGGACTTAAGCTATGTGCTCTGTTACGTGTTTGTACTCATAGATTGCATACAATCTTCTAGATGATCATGTATATCGTATTGTACCCGGTTGGGGATTCTTCTTGAGTAATTCGTTACTCACCCTTACTTATCTTTCAGGTAACCATGGCGCGAGGCGGGATGGTGAAGGAGGAGCTGTGATCAAGGAATCCTTTGTCATCTCGATTATTTTATTTATTTATCATGACTCTTGACTTTTGTTATTTCCGAATGCATGTAGGCGGGCACAGAGCCAGGATGTTTTCTTACGTTTTATGGATTCCAGCATATTTGTACTTGTGGATTGTTTTAATGGTTTAAATAAATCTCGATCAGTATGCTTTTAGAAATGTATGTTTTGGTTGTTGAATGTTTTCATTTTTACTTGGGATCCAAAATGTATTTTTCATAATGTCTTTTATTTTCACTACATGCATTGGGGTAAAGGCCCATTTAGAGCCCCTTTTGGGTGGGTCTTTACAGATTGGTATCGAGCTCGAGTCATAGACTTTGTAGAGTGACCTTTTGTTGTAGGTCGTCTTTCCCATGATCACCAGCACTCAAGCGGTCATCAGTGTACGCCTAAGTTTTTACATTTTAGAAAAGGGTTAAGAATTTACAATACCTTTCATCTAGTGTATGCCTTGTGTAGTGTTGTGGAGCGAGAGCAAGCGAGTTCTCGACTCGTTGTTGGTTTGGGCTTAGTGAGCCATCATGCCAACTTTCTTGATCGCGAGCGGTTTGTTTAGCGGCTTGTTGAGGTATCCAGATAGATTCGGATGCCACAGGACATCGTCCCCAGGGAGGCGAGCTTAGTCTCCCATTGGCCATTTGTGGCCCAATTGCTGCTTTTTCCCTAGTGAGAGGGTGGAGGTGCTTTGTGCGGATCGCTAGTATGTTGATCGCACCTGCAGAGAAGCGGGGCGCTTGGCATGTCCGACCGAGGAGTTGGACCGATCGTGTTGATGTTGAGGCGCGTCCGGGGTTGTTAGGCCCGCATGCCGATTTGGCCCGGCGATTGAGTTGCCTAGAGGAGGGGGTAGAGGCTAGCGGCGCCTCATAGTGAGACTCCTTGAAGCGAGTGTGCTCGGTAGTGTGAGAGACTTGATGGGCGGTCTTTAGCTATCGAGAGCGGAGACCCAGGACGCGATTTGTAGTGCGTAGTGAGGAGTCCCGGCACAGATAGCCCGGTGATGAGTTTGTTTCAGCATTTTCCCGGTAGCTCTTGTAGCCGGAGGTTTCCGGGAGGGCATGATCAGCGAGTTTATTCAGATCGGTTTGTTGGCGTTGATGGAGACGCCTGTGTTGGCAAATGGATGCTGTAGAGCTCGATGTTTTAGTAAGTCCTACTGCTAGTAGTAAAGTAGTTGGCGAGTTTGAGTTTAGCATCCGTGTGTGGGATGCCCCATTGCTCAGAGGCCGAGGTGTGCCGTTCTGTCTTTGTTTGGTTCATCGGATGGTGGTGGAAGTCCCTTGTGAGAGGTGGACTAGCGAGTCTCCACCCGATCGCCCGATTGTTTGGCAAGTTGCCGTGTTAGTGGCTGGAGGCGGATGAAGGGTCATCTTTGCCCCCATGCGAGCTCTTTGTTGTTTAATGATTGACTTCCTCGAGATGTGGATTTGGTAGTAGTAGCACTTGAGGTGCATTGGTTGGTGTGCCACTTTGGCACTAAGTCCAGTTCGAGCTTGAGTTTGGCTTGGGCATAGCGAGATGGTTCTATGCCGTTCGGAGTTCAGCGTACTCCTTTAGCCTTGGATCTGTTTATGGCGGTTGCACCCGTTTAGGTCTTGCCGGAGGGCTAGTTCGGTGGTAGTCAATGGACTACAAGCGAAAGGATGCTCGAGAGGAGCGGAGCCTCTTCCGATGTTTCGGAGGTTGAGTAAGTCAAGAGTTTAGGTTGGTAAATGTTGGTGCGCGTGAGTCTCGCGCTAGTGTTAAGGCCAAGAGATTTTCTTTGTGGTTGGTAGTGCGGTCAACTACCTTCGAGTGCCTAAATCGAGGAGAGTTGAGCATTGTAGATGCGAATTTGGTCGGTGAGGACCATGAGTTGGATGCTTATCGGATGATTTTGGATGCCTATGAGGCGAGTTGGATGCTTTTGAGGCGAGATGGTGATGCCTTGCGAGAGGTTTTGGATGCCTTAGGGGTAAGCACCCTTGGTAGAGGCTTGGTACAAAGTAAGTTTGGTTTGGCATGATTATGCTTTGGTAAAGCAAGGTTGCCTCGATTTGAGTATCGTGCGGAGATGGAACTTTTGGTGTTCCTTGGATTGTTTGTATCATTTGCCCAGAGTTATCGTTGCTTTGTGGAAAAGCGCTTGTTAGTCTTGGATCTCTAAAGGAAGGTTGGGAGTTGTGCACACAAGTGTGTTTTGTGTGGTTCGTTACGTGGCGAGAGTTTGAGATCCATGTAGGGTTTTCTTTGGAGATCTCGTGCTCGGTTCCTTGAGAAGTTGGACTCGTGTGGTTGTTGTAAGGCTTTGGTTGAGGTGGTAAGGATACCGTGCTCGTGGTATCAAGTTGTTGCTTAGGCAAGATTTGTTAAGTTGGGCCTAAGCTTGGTTGGCGGATCTTCTTGTTGATCGTTGGTTGGAGTTCGATTGGAAACCGAACAAGAGCGATGGTAGCTAAGCCGCGTGGTTTACGATCGTCATGGCTAAGAGAGTTGTTGGCTCCTTCCTTGGGTAGGAGTTATGTTGTGGCCGATGTTCCGAGTAGGAGGATGACGCATCTGTAGCGTTTTGGGTCCTCTAGGTTCCCAAGGAGTTGGAGTTGGCTAGCATGGTTGGGATGCCGAAATTGGAGTTGTTTGTTGAGCGGTTATCTGTTAGATCGTATCTTGACAGCAGTGTGTGAGTCGAGGGTTGCCGAAGAACCCTAGGTTGTGGAGAGCCTCTCGAGCTCGGTCGAGCCCAGCTAGTGAGTTTGGTTGGCTAATTTGGAGGCGTGTAGTTTGTAGCCTCGGTGGAGTTGCTAGCGATCTTGGTAGACTAGCAAGCTAGTGTTTGTTTGGAGTAAAGTCCGGAGTGGTTTTGGTGTGGTGGCAAGTTGATGCTTGGTGTTGACCAAGGTGTGGATTGGAGTTGCTAGAGTTTAGTTTTGCTCGTGAGGGCGAGTGGTTTGTGCCATGTTGGTTGTTTTTCTGTTTCCGAGGATGTTGAGTTGCCCCGTTTGGCATTTGGAGGTTGATCAGAGATGGACCCTTGTTGTGCCCCGTGAGATTAGATGTTGTTGCTCACGGTGGAGCAAGGCAGTGAGCGTATGTGGAGTTCTCTGTCCGTTGGTTATGCGCTTGTATGAGCCGTTTCCTTGAGAGAGTTGTCGGAGTTACTCCTTGGTCTTGGAGTTAATGGTGGAAGCGCTAGCTTGAAGGAAAAGTTTGTTGGTTTCGCTTGGAAGTAGTCGTTTGTCCGATTAAGCGGATTCTTGGATGGTGTTCTAGAGGTGTAGTAAAGTTTGTTACGCCTCTTGTGAGTGTTTGGCCAAGATTTGGTTCGTTTGTTGTTTGAGAGCTAGTTCGGTTCTAGCCGAGGGCGTTATACGAGGTCTTGTTCCTAGTAAGTAAGTTTTGGGAGTTGACCCCTCCCTCAGCAGATTGAGCAAGTCTTTGTTTGTTTGGTTTGGTGGTCCGATTGGTTGAGTTTTCTCTTGGGTGTTGCTTCCAAGAGAGTTGGTTCTTGTTGCCTTGGGTTTGAGCGGAGTTAGCGGCGTGTGTGGAGTTCACGCCCATTCCGGAATTTGCTTCTTTGGGAAGTCGTTTCCCGTTTGGCGAGTCGGCTTAGCTCCCGAGTTGTGTAGTCGATCATAGTAGCGCCGTCACCCCAATGAGAGGGTTCTGCTTTGTGTTGTTAGCAAGCAAGAGTTGTTTGTTCCCGCAAGGGCGGAGGCGGCCCGAGTAAGAGTTGAGTTGTTCGGCAAGTTGTTGGTTCTTTGGGGATTGAAGATTTCCTTTCCCTCTAGCCTCTGTGGTGGTTGAGTTGCTCCTTGGATGCCGGCCTCGAGTGATAGCTTGCGAGGTAGTCTTGCGAATTCGTGTGGCTCGAGGATCCGTAAGCTTTGAGGTTGTCGTTATCAGTTTTCCTTGTGAGGTTTTGGGAGTGGAGCTTACGGTTGGAAGATGAGTTAGGCTTAGGCTTAAAGGGAAGTCCTTTGAGTAGCTTGGTTGGATTTTAAGAGTTGAGTAGTAGCTTGGAGGCAGCGTTGCTCGTTATAAGTTTGGGTTGAGTTCACGAGCAAGCCCTTCTCGGGCTTTGTTCCTAATTGTTGTGAGTTCCCGGTTGGCGTTAGTAGAGCCGCGTTTGAGTGAGTTGGTACGGAGGTGCCGTGGCATTGGTTGGTAAATTTTGTTGAGTTTGTTTTCCTCAAGGTGTTGTGTCGCGAGATAGGCTGCGTGATGGTTTAATCCTTGCTTCCCGAGTTTTCCTTGAGAGGAATGTTGGATGTTCCTGCACTGGCGATTTTCTCCTTAAGATGGTTGCTTAAGTGTTGTGGGCGTGTTCTAGTTGGAGAAGTTTGTCTTTTTGGATCGATCGCTTGATTGGTGGTTCGTTTGTATCTCTTAAAATTTGTAGTCAAGGTTTGAGGTTTGTTGGTCTCTTGTGAAGTAAGAGTAGGCCGTTTAGTTTTGGAATCTGGAAGGTTCAGTTGTTTGGCTTGATTTGTTGTAGGGTTGAGTTTGTTTGTTGTCATGTGTGCACGGTGTTTTTATGTATCGATGTTGGGGCGGCATGTGCCGGACCCATTGCTCATTGTGGACTTTGAGCCCTTGCGGTGATTGAGGGTTTGGGCTTCGAGGAGAAGCCTATGAGTATTCGGTCTTGAGTCGAAGGCGTTGCGTAGAAGTGAGATCCGTTGGTAAAAGTTTAGTGAAGGAGTCCGAGTTCGGAGGAGGCCGCTCGTGGAGCGGGAAGGACGGGATGAGAATGCAGTATCTGTGTTGTTTTGATCTTAAGGACTTTCGAGGACGAAAGTCATAAAAAGGAGGAATATTGTAACGACCTGAGTTTTCATCCGATCTTCGATGTATGCCCTAGGGGTATTTTAGTAATTTGGTCGGGCCGTCAGGACCGTTTATATCTTTTTCGATTGCTAAAATTATTGGATGGATTTATGTAAGTTTTGAGGCTTTGTGGATGTGTTTGGGCATGGGGAGATGCAAAAGGAAAATGGTGTGTTAAAAGTGTGTTTGGTGGGTTTTGAACCCGGGTGGTCCGAGAAGTCGGTGGGTGGTGTGGCGGTTGAGCTATTGAGAGCTCTTGTTGCTCTTTTCTGTGTCATTTTATAGTTAGCCTTGGATTTTGGGGTTTTGGTGCATTTGGTTAAATGGAAAAGAAAAGCTAGGTTTTGTTCTTCTTCTCCAACACATCCTCCTAGCCGCCCAAGTTGTTTCCCCATCCTTCTCTAGCCGAATTTCATCCCCTCTTTGCTCCGTAGTTCGATCATCATTTTGGTAGGTATTCATCTTCTTCATCTTCTCGATAGGTTGTTTTTTGGGCCGAAGGTAAGAGGAGGTGCCCATGTGTGTGTGTGTGTTGTTGCAGTCCGCCAGCGCGAGATCGCCCACCACCGGCGCATCACCGCTGCAAAGACGCACGCAGATCTCTCCAATGAGCCGGTCGCGCGCCAGCCAGCGATCGGATCTGCCCGGCAAACACGCCCGAACGCGCGTCGGTCGGCCCGATCGCCGTCGCACACCAGCCAGCCGCCAGATCCGTCCATCGCGACGCCCGATTTCGCGCGAGCCCGCCGCCGCACGATTCGCGCGTAAGCAGCAGATCGCCCGTGTCCGCGCGCGCTTGGCTCCCAGTGCTCGCCCAGCGCCGCGCAGCGCCAGCCGCGTCGCGCGCGCGCATTGTCGCCACGCTGCGCCGCGCGCCGCGCGCGCCAGAGCTTCGCCGCGCGCGCGCTACAAGGCTGCCGTGCAATCGTCGTCGTGCCGTGCAGTTGCGCAGCGACAGCGCCAGCCACTGCCGTGTCCAGCTCGCGCCATGGCGCATCAGCGCTTGCCAGCGCCCGGCCAGCCGCACAGACCAAGACAAGACATTTCGGCCCGTGTCGTCGTGGCCGTGTGAGTGCCCGAGCCGAGCCTCGCTTGTTTTATTATATTTTAGGGCTATGTTGGTGATTTCTATTGTGTTTGTTAGGTTTCGTTAGCTAGCTCGGGATCGATCGCAGCGTAGGATTTTGTGTGTAGTTGCCTCCCGGCCAAGGTAAGGATTTCTTACCGGAGTTGTGTGGGCCTGCGGTATATTTGTGATTGTTGTTTTGTATGCACTGTGTATGATTATTAGCATGTTTAGCCCTAGGTGCTCTCGTTCAATTCCTCGATCGCATGAACTCTTGTATTGTTTCTCATGTTAGCCCATGCTAGGTTGTCCCATTCGGCATGTTCGTTATCTATTCTCGCTTCGTAGTATCATGCTAGGTTCCTTGTATCTGTTGAGCACGTATTGGATTTGCATTGATTGATTTATTATTATTGCTATGGTTTAGAGTTGGGTAGGTAGCATCATCCGGCCCGATGCATAAAGTATCTTGCATCTATGGCAAGGACGTTCGAGACGATTCTCCGTCCTTGGACCCCGTGAGGGATTAGCTATCCCAACCGTTAGGCCCCGCAATCTTGGGTGAGGGTGGCGATATTAAATGCCCCAGCGGTCGGGATGATGACTTGGCATTGCCTCGCCCCGGCGATCGGCACGTCCTCGGCGTGTTCGGCGTAGCCCTTGATTGCCACTGTTAGAGGCAAGGACCGCTTCTCGGTGTAAGCCTACCACGACCGGTTCCTTAGCCTCAAAAGTGCGGTGGTTCAGTGACATAGTTCACGTGTCGAGTCTCACACCCTATGTCGGTGACACCGATCCAGAGATTTAGTTAGGCGTGGTGGATCGGACATGGGCGACTTGCCACTGGACCGGCAGACCCCCATAGTCTGCGGTAGCACGCGCGGCGCGACACGCTCATTACTGGCGCCGGCCAGGAGAGCTCCTCGGGATCTTGAGCTAGTGCACCTTTCGTACGACAGACGATGAGGCCGAGGTAGGACTCGTTTCTCGTATAGGCGTATTGTGTGGTGGATTTATTTCCGGACTAAGACCACGAGATGGCATCCGAGGTCCAAGTGTGGACTTAAGCTATGTGCTCTGATTACGTGTTTGTACTCATAGCTTGCATACAATCTTCTAGATGATCATGTATATCGTATTGTACCCGGTTGGGGATTCTTCTTGAGTAATTCGTTACTCACCCTTACTTATCTTTCAGTAACCATGGCGCGGCGCGGCGGGATGGTGAAGGAGGAGCTGTGATCATGGAATCTCTTTGTCATCTCTCGATTATTTTATTTATTTATCATGACTCTTGACTTTTGTTATTTCACTGAATGCATGTAGGCGGGCACAGAGCCCCGGGATGTTTTCTTACGTTTTATGGATTCCAAGCATATTTGTACTTGTGGATTGTTTTAATGGTTTAAATAAATCTCGATCGAGTATGCTTTTAGAAATGTATGTTTTGGTTGTTGAATGTTTTTTTTTACTTGGGATCCGAAATGTATTTTTCATAATGTCTTTTATTTTCACTACATGCATTGGGGTAAAGGCCCATTTAGAGCCCCTTTTGGGTCGGGTCTTTACACAATGCCAAGTCATCATCCCGACCGTTGGGGCATTTAATGATCTGCCACCCTCACCCAAGATTGCGGGCCGGCCGTTAGGGTTAGCTAAACCCTAACGGGATCGGAGACGAGTACCATCTCGCACGTCCCATCGGGGATGCAAGTTACGTTATGCATCCGGCCGGATGATGCTACCTACGAACTCTAAACCATAGCAATAATAACAATTCAATCAATGCGGTCCAATACGTGCTCAGCGGATACAAGGAACCTAGCATGATACTACGAAGCAAGAACAGATATCGAACATGCCGAATGGAACAACCTACCATGGGCTAACATGAGAAACAATACAAGAGTTCATGCGATCGAGAATTGTAAGCGAGCACCTAGGGCTAAACATGCTAATAATCATACACAGGCATACAAAACAACAATCACAAATATCTGCGCAGGCCCGCACAACTCGGTAAGAAATCCTTACCTTGGTGGGAGGCTTCTACACACAAATCCTAAGTGCGGAACAATCCCGAGCTAGCGAAGCGGAACCTAGCAAACCAATAATAATCGGCATCTAAAACGTCTAAAAACAATAGAACGTGCAAGCTCGGCTCAAGGGCACTCGCGCACGCGCGACACGAACTTGGAGTTCTTTGGCGGTACGGCAGCGAGGGCTCGTGGCCGGCTGCTGCGCGATGGGCGCCGGAGGCGCGCGGCTCACAGCGCCACGGCAAGCAAGCAACGCGCGCGACGGCGAGCGCGAGGCAGCGCATGGCGCGCGTCTGGCGTCTGGGCAGCGGCTTCGGAGCAAAGGCGCGGGCTGGCGTGCAATGGGGCGACGCGACGCGGCTGGCGCGCGGCGCTGGCGAGGGCCTCCTAGCGTGCGAGCGATCAGGCGAGGACGAACGGCGATCTGGGCTGCTTCTTTGGCGCGATCGGCATGCGGCAGGCTGCTTCGGCAGATCTCGGGTGTGGGGACCGGCCGCCGACGACAAGGCTAGTTGTTCTTCGGACGACGGCAAAGTCGCTAGGCGGATGGCGGCGTCTTGGCCGGCGGCTACCGTCGTCGCGCGACGATTCTTCTTGGTGGGCTTCTCTCGGTGGGTCGCAATCAACACAAACACACTTGGCCAAACAAGCACACCAAACGGATGAGAAGAAGAAGAGGAAGATCGATACCTACCCGGAATGATGATGATCGATCCAAAGGAGCTGCAAGGATGAAGAATTCGGCAAGGCAATGGAGAGCAAAGCTTGGGCGGCCACACACTTTGGAGAAGAAGATGGACAAACCTATTTCATTTAACCAAATGCACCAAACACCAAAGATCCAAGATTAACTAAGATGTGATGCAGAAAGAGCAACAAGAGCAACTAATGGCTCAATTGGCACACATCCCCACAAGCTTTCCAGAGACACAGGTTCAAACCTATGCTTGGCCCGATTTTCTTTTCCAGTTCTCGAGGTGCTTCCTGGTTTGATTGATGGTTCGGTTGGGCGTTAGAAATGCTTTTTGACCCTTAGGGGTATTTTGGTCTTTTTGCTCCCCGGGCAGGATTTGTGGATTTTTTAGGGCTTCGAGATAGCTTCTGCCTTTGTTGAGGCTTGTTTGTTGGTGGCTGCGAGTCCCGAGATGTTTGGGGTATTCGTTTGGGAGTTCGGTTGTGATTTGGGTTTTGGGCAAAGTGATCGTTGTTTGGGTGTTTCCTTTGGGATTCGAGCCCAGGCCCTTAGAGATGATTTGGGAGTTTGTTTTAAGTGAGAGTTATTGTTTGGAAAAGGTTGCTTCAGCCGGGAAATGGGATTTAAGGACTTTAAGACTTATTTAAATTTGGAAAGAAAATTGGTTAAGGATGGAAAGGAGGATAAAATCCCATTTTTCCTTTTAATTCCCTTTTTCCATTTATTTTTCCCTTTTATTTTCCAAAATCCCCAAAATTCCATTTTCTCTCCCTTTCCCTCTCCTCCAGCCCGAGCAGCCTTTTGGTCGCCCATGTCCAGCCCTAGCCGCACCATGCCCAGCCCTAGTCACACCATGTCCAGCCGAGCCGCGCCCTCGCTCCAGGCCGCCCCGCTCGCCCATGCCACGCGCGCCGTGCCGAGCCACCCAGCGCCGATCGCGATCGCCCTCTTTCTAGTCGCGCCGAGCCCAGATTCTGATCGCCCGAGCCATCTCCGTGTCGCCTTGGTCGCACCGAGAGCCCGGTCGGCATCGCCGTGCCGTCTCCGTGTCGCCAGTGTCGTGTCGAGTCGCCGAGCCCTCGCCACATCGAGTCTCTCGCCCCTGTAGGTCGTCGTGCCTTCCCTAGCGCCCCCAAGCCCGTCGCCTCGCGCGCGCGCCCGTGCACCGTCCTCTGCCAAGCCGCGCGTGTGTCGCCGCCACCGAGCTCGAGCTCGCGCGCGCGTGCGCCCTTCGCCTCGCCCAGCGCCGCGTGCTGCGCCGGCTCCACGCCTTGCGCTTTGTGCCCAGCGCCCAGCCACCACTCTTCTGCGCCCGGCACCGCCTGTTGTGTCTTTGGTTGGCCCGAGCCTTGTGGCTTCTCGGATGGTATTTCCGAGTCTTTTCTTCGTTGGGCCCCGATTTGTTGGTTTGTTTAGGGATTTATTCGATTTGTTTTATGTATTTGATTTGAAATTTCGCTTTATTTTATGTTTAGGTTGTTTGGGTTCGATTAGAGGCTCGAGGATTGCTTAGTTGATTTGTGATTATTTTCTCGCTTGTCCTGTAAGGATTTCTTACCGTGGGTTGTGTGGACCTGCGATATATCTCGATTGTGCCTTGTATGTTTCTTTGATTGTTATGAGCATGATAGTGATAGGCGACTTTGTTTGATCTCTTGCTAGCATGTTTGTTGATTTTACATGTTAGTGCCATGCTAGGTTTGTTCTTCCGGCATGCTTGTGATTCTGTTTAAGTTGTAGTATCATGCTAGGTAAACGTGATTGATGTCGGTCATTGCTTGCTAGCCAGAATCATTGATTTACTCGGTATTCTTAGATAGCGTAGTAGGGTTTGTCATCATCCGAGGTCGAGAGCGGACATAACGTACTTTGTCCCCACCCGGTCGGGAGTAGAGCGGCGTAACGTACATTGTTTCCCCGGCACCGATGTGGATGTAGCTACCACGTCGGCATAAGCCTAGTTTGTAGCTGCTAGAGCGGAACCCCGCCAAGCGGTGCAAGCCCGCCTTGGCGGTTCTTAGCCAGTCGGTGGTACAGTGCCGCTGAGATGAGTGCCGAGGGCCTCGACCATCGTGTTCGGTGACACCGCTTCGAGTCTTTAGGCATGCGTGCACGACCCGCGTAGTTTGCCCTTAGGCCCCGCATTTACGCCGGTTGCGAGATGAGCATGCGGTGTGCGCGCAAGACACGCTTTAGTCGCGGTTCGGAGAGCTCCCGGGCTAATGTTCGTGAGTACACGGTTCTTCCGGTTTAGAGCCGATGCGGGTACTCTCCGATAGTCTAGATTGTTAGCGTGGGTAAGAGGCCCTTGAGGACACCCATTGGGATTGGCTTTTGAGTCGATCATATGGTCGAGGAGAAAGACCTCGAGGGTGTCGGGCATCTTTGGGATCGGTTTTGAGTGATCAATTGGCCGAGGGAGAAAGACCCTCTGAGATGTCCCGGATTGGTTATGAGAACCAATCATTAGGCCGGAAGTAGGAGACTTAGATGATTCCGGAAGTAAGAGACTTCGATGTTTCCGGATCTTGTTTTATGAGCTCGTTGAGTTATGATCTGTGTTGATAGTCGCTTTGCTTGCATGTTGAGGTGCTAGATGGTGATGTATCGTATTGTACCCGGTCTGCTAGATTCTTACCGAGTATGTTTATACTCACCCTTATTTATCTTTCGGGTAACTTGGGACAACACCGGGAGGGCTAGCGGAGGGAGTTGATTGATCATAGGGAACCATGGCGGCACTGTCTTTTATTATTGCATTGTTTATTCAAAGCATGTAGATGGACAGAGTCCTAGGGGAACATTGTTTAAAGCGTTGCTTAAATTGTATTGTACATTTTATTAAACATCGGCCGAGTTGTTTTACTTTGTTGGATTGTTTAAAATGAAAATTGTTGGTTATGTTTTAAGGGCTCCCCCTTCTCATATGTTTTGAAAGGTTTTTAAATATGAGCTCTAAACCGCTTGTTATCATATTTAACTTGCATCTTTGAGTGAGATCCTGTGTTTAGGACCATGTTTTGGGTCGGGTTCTTACAAAACCCCAGCTGCAGCACAATTTCCTTTATTTTTACTTTTGCATCAAACCTTGCTCAAACCAAACCACAAATCCCTCCAAAACCTACATAAATCCATCCAATAACTTTAATAATCGGAAAGACACAAAGCGCTACTCGACGGCCCGACCAAATTACCAAATTACCCCTAGGGCATACTCGGAAGACTCGGATGAAAACACAGGTCGTTACAAGATTCCCTCCTTTTATGACTTTCGTCCTCGAAAGTCCTTAAGATTGAAACATACTCAGATAATGCAATCTCATCTCGTCTTCCCGCTCTCAAGTGGCTTCCTCGTAACCACGATTCTTCCACTAAACCTTTACCAAACGAATCTCGCGACACGCAACGTCTTGGTCTCAAAGGCAAGGATCCTCACCGCTTCTCCTCGAAGCTCAAATCCTCATTCACCGCAAAGGCTCAAAGTCCACAATGTGCGTGGTCCGACACATCCGCCTCAACATCGATACATGAAAAACACTATGCACCTGATAGTGACGGAGGTAGGGCTAACCGGTAAGCAACTCTACCAATCCTCTCTAGGATCTCAAATGGACCAACAAAACGGGGACTCAACTTCCAACGCTTACCAAACCTCGGAACACCTCGCATCGGAGCAACCTTAAGGAACACATGTTGACCAACCTCAAACTCCAAATCCCGACGCCGAACATCGGCGTAACTCTTCGCCCTGCTCTGAAATTTGTCAAGATACGAGCTCTAATCTTACGCCTTTGCACCATTGGTCAACTGCAGAACTCGGGACCCAAAACACTGTCTATCACCAACCTCTTCCTGAACACGGGGACCGACAACGCTTACCATACAATGCCTCGAATGGAGCCATCTGAGATCGCCGATCGGTAGCGTTGTTATAGGCAAACTCCATCAAGTATGAGATCATGGTCCCAATCGCACGGGAAATCCAACACACAAGCCCTCAACATATCCTCGAGAATCGATTCACTCTCTCATCGACCATCCGTCCGAGGGTGAAAAGTGTCTTTGAAATCGCACTCTGTGCCCAAACCATACAGGAGCTCTCCGAAACGAGAAGTGAACCGCGAGTCACGATCGGACACAATCCTCACCGGCACACCATGATAACGGATGATCTGTTCCAAAAACAATCGCGCCCCTTTGTTCCACGGTATAAGTGTCTCTATCGGGAATGAAGTGTGCGCTCTTGGTCAAACGGTCGACTATCACCCAAATCTGAGAGAACTTCCTCTGAGTCCTTGGCAAACCAGAGATAAAGTCCATGGAGATCTCTTCCCATTTCCATTTGGGGCACACTCGCTGGCTGCAACAAACCAGTTGGCCTCTGCTGGGTGCCTTCACTTGGCGACAAGTGAGACACTCGGCCGAAAAACTCTGCCACATCTCTCTTCATTCCCATCCACGTAAGGTCCGCTGCAAGGTCTCGATACATCTTGGTACCCGGGGTGCCAAGCAAATGGGGAGGCTGTGGGCCTCGAGAGCAACTCGCTCGCAATCCGCAATGTCCGGAACACACAACCGGCCTCTATAAGTCAACCCTTTGCTCGGTGAATATACAAAGTCAAAGTCTTCGTCAAGACTAACTCTGTCAACCAATCTCTTATGTGCGGGGTCACCCAACTTGTTGTCTATAATCCACGCCTAATCGGCCAATTTGAGCAGTCAATGAGCTACCTCGGCGGTAACCTCACCCAACAACATCGCAACCTCGGCCCGCTCGAACTCTCTCCGCAAACCGGTTGGGAACTCAACAACGCCGTGAGTGCGACGTCTTTCTACTCAAAGCATCGGCCACTACATTGGCTTTACCGGATGGTACAAAATCTCATGATCATAATCCTTTACCAACTCTAACCATCTTCTCGCCTCATATCCAACTCCTCTGCGAGTAAATAGATACTTGAGGCTCGGTGATCGGTAAACATCCGAATCCGCTCACCATACTGGTAATGCCTCCGGATCTTGGTGCAAACACCACCGCCGCCAACTCCATATCGTGAGTCGGGTAGTTCTGCTCATACGGTTTCAAATTGACGGGAAGCATAGGCAATGACCTTCCGTCTTTGCATCAACACACAACCTAAACCAAACTTGGAAGCATCATCAGTAAACTATGAAACCACTGTCCCCTCCGGATCGCCAACACAGTGTTGAAGTCAAAGCTGCGCTTGAGCTCAGCAAAGCTCTCATCACACTGCTTTGTCCCAAACAAACTCGACACCCTTCCTCGCCGACGAGTGAGGGGCGAGGCTATAGCGAAAAAGTCCTTGACGAACCGACGGTAGTAACTCGCCAAACCCGTAAAGTCGCGAATCTCGGCAATCGAAGTCGGCTTGGCCCATGAACTCACGGCCTCAATCTTCGCGGGGTCCACGGCTATACCATCTCTCGAAACCACGTGGCCTAGGAAGGCCACTGCTCCAACCAGAAGTCACATTTGGAAAACTTCGCATAAAGCTAGTTTTCCCTCAAAGTCGCCAATACTCGCCTCAAATGCTCTGCATGGTCTTCTTTAGACCTCGTGTAAGGACCCGACCCAAGAAACGATCTCTAACCTAAGGTCCATACTTAGCATGCATGAATAAGAATATAAACATCATTCGTAGTCGGAAGTTTAAAACTTTGCAATAAACATTTTTAAAACAAAACCATGATTTCAATTAAATAAAAGCAGTAAATGACTAATCGGTACTTTCTTAAAACAATTCAAAGGAAAGCGATGCGAGAACATAAAATAGTTTGAGTATTTTTTTCCTAGGGACCCAAGTCCCACTACATGCTAAATCATTAAGGAAAACATTTAAAGAAACGCGTGCGACCAGAGCCGGCTATCCATGATCATCGAGCCGCTCCCTCCTAGCCATCAAACCTCTGTCCCAAAGTTACGGTGTAAAGCCCACGAGAAAATAAGGGTGAGCAACAAGTTACTCAAGAAGAATCCCCAATCGGGTACAATACGAAATCATCTCATTTAGCACATGGACACGCAACCATACAAAGACTTAGAGCGAAACGGTTGGTTAGGCTATGGGCTATTTCTAAGGCGAGCCTATTCAAGGGCTCCCATCAATGATCACTCCTAGGTCCTACGCTTGGATGCCCTTCGGCCTTACACAATCTAGGACTCGGTGATGCCCAGTGGGGCCTTACACACTTAGGATACTGATGATGCCCGGTGGGGCCTTACACACTTAGGATACTGAGTGATGCCCGGTGGGGCCTTACACACTTAGGATACTGATGATGCCCGGTGGGGCCTTACACACTTAGGATACAATGATGCCCGGTGGGGCCTTACACACTTAGGATGCCCATCGGGCCTTACACCTTCATGATCGGTGATGCCCGATGGGCCTTACAAACCTAGGATGCCCATAGGGGCCTTACACCTCCAGAATCAGTGATGCCCAGTGGGCCTTACACACCTAGGATGCCCATAGGGCCTTACACCTCCAGAATCAGTGATGCCCAGTGGGCCTTACACACCTAGGATGCCCATAGGGCCTTACACCTCCGGATGTCCATCGGGTCTTGCCTTGAGCGGGACCCCAAACTAGTTACCTCTACTGACCCTCTAAACTATACATCACACGTCTAACCGTAACTTGGATCTAGCAAAGATACAATAGGCGGCATGGTTCTATCAAGATAGGAATGCCTAGCATGGAACTAACGGGATGTAAACATGTCACGAACATGAATCAAAAGAAAACATGAAACCTATCACTAGAAATTCATATAATTCTGAGAATCGGCGTGCTATCAACTATTCGCAGGTCCACACAACCCGGGTAAGAATCCTTACCTGGAAATAAGTGGAGGTTGATTATCCCGAATCGAATAACGACCCTCGAGCTTTTAAGTGGACTCGAGCAACCTAAACAAGTAATAAAACATCCTAATTAATAAACAACATCTAAAAGCAGAAAGTCCAAAGGGTGGAGGCTCGGGAATTTACCCACCGAGAAGGCACTCGCCTCGATAGCGAACAGCAGGACAGGCGCTTTGCTAGGCGGCGAGGCGGCGCGCGCGCGCTGGCGCGCATATGGCGCTATTCTTGGCGTGGCTTGGCGCTGGCGCGGATAGGGACGAGCTGTAACGACCTGTGTTTTTCTTCCCGGTCTTCCAGGTATGCCCTAGGGGTAATTTGGTAATTTGGTCGGGCCGTCATGGTCGTTTGTGTCTTTTCCAGCTACTAAAATTATTGGATGGTTTTTGTAGGTTTTTGGAGGGGTTTGTTGTTTGGTTTGAGCAAGGTTTGTTGCAAAAGTAAAAATAAAGGAAATTGTCTGCAAATGGGTTTGAACCGGGTCTCTGGGAAGCTTGTAGAGAGGTGTGCCAATTGAGCCATTAGGTGCTCTTGTTGCTCTTTTCTGCATCACATCTTAGTTAACCTTGGAGTTTGGAGTTTTGGTGCATTTGGTTAAATGAAATAGAATTAGGTTATTCCATCTTATTCTCCAAAAGCACCTCTTGGCCGCCCAAGCTCTCCATCTCCATAGCCTTGCCGAGTTCTTCATCCTTGCCTCTCCTTGGGTTCGATCATCATCATTCGGGTAAGTCTTCGTCTTCTTCATCTTCTCTTTTGGGTGTTTGTTGGCCGAATGTAAGAAAAAAGGGGTTGTGTGTGTGTGTGTTGTGCGGCCCACCGAGAGGAGTGACCATCATCGCCAACCCATTTCATGACGCCCGGATCGGTCGAACCAGCCCTGTCGACGCCCAGATCGGTCGAACCAGCCCCGCCAGACGCCCCAGACTGTCCCAGCAGAGCCTCGCCGTTCGCCCCAAGAAGAGATCGCCCGATCGCCGCAGACGCCAGAGGTCCTCGCCAGCGCCAAGACGTCCGGCCGATCGCTGCACGCCCTCGCCGTGTCCGCTTGCCGAAGCCGCTCGCCCGCGCGCGCCGCGCTGGGAGCGTTCGCCCGCGCGCGTCCCTCGCTGAAGTTGCTCGCCGTGTCCGCGATCGCACGCCAGCGCCCGCGCGCCTTCGCCAGAACGCCCGCGCCGGCTTCGCCAGACGCCCGGCGCCCGCGGCGCCTTCGTGAGCGCTGCTTCGCCAGCGCGTGTCCCTCGCTGCCGTGCGGTATAGCGGCCAGTGGCGATGTCCGTGTTGCCGTGCCGGTAGCGCAACCGGCGCGTGTCCCTGCCGTGCGGCAGCGAAGCCGGCGCTTCACCTTTGCCGAGCGCGGCTTGCAGCTGGCCCCAAGCTCGTGTCGTCGCGCCGCGTGAGTTCCTCGAGCCGAGCTTGTTGTTCTATTGTTGTTTAGATATTTTAGATGCTTTGATTATTGTTGGTTTGCTAGGTTCCGCGCCGCTAGCTCGGGATTGTTCATGACTTAGGATTTGTGTGTAAAAGTCTTCCACCAAGGTAAGGATTTCTTACAGGGGTTGTGTGGACCTGCGGGATATTTGTGATTGTTGTTTTTGTATGCTGTGTATGTTTACTAGCATGTTTAGCCTAGGTGCTCTGTTCAATTCTCGATGGCATGAACTCTTGTATTGTTTCTCATGTTAGCCCATGCTAGGTTGTTCTATTCTAGCATGTTCGATATCTGCTCTTGCTTCGTAGTATCATGCTAGGTTCTTTGTATCCGATGAGCACGTATTGGACCGCATTGATTGAATCGTTATTATTGTTAAGGTTTAGAATTGAGGTAGATAGAATCATCCGGGCCCGATGCATAAAGTATCTTGCATCTATGGCAAGGACGTTCGAGACGATTCTCAGATCCTTGGACCCCGAGGGATTAGCTATCCCAACCGTGTAGAGGCCCCGCAATCTTGGGTGAGGGTGGCGATCGTTAAATGCCCCAACGGTCGGGATGATGACTTGGCATTGCCTCGCCCCCGGCAATCGACACGTCCTCGGCGTGTTCGGCCGTAGCCCTTGATTGCCACCGTTTAGGGCAGGGACCGCTTCACGGTGTAAGCCTACCACGACCGGTTCCTTAGCCTCAAAAAAGTGCGGTGGTACAGCGGTGACATAGTTCACGTGTCCAGTCTCACACCCCTATGTCGGTGACACCGATCCGAGAGATTTAGTTAGGCATGGTGGATCGAACACGGGCGACTTGCCACTAGACCCGGCACTTCCCGAGTTTGCGGTAGCATGCGGTGCGCGCTTACGCTCATTCTGGCGCCGATCGAGAGCTCCTCGGGATCTTGAGCCAGTGCACCTTTCGTATCGGCGATGAGACAGCCGAGGCCGGGACTTGTTCCCGTATAGTGCGTTTAGTGTGTTGTGGTTTTTCGGACTAAGACCACGAGATGGCATCCGAGGTCCAAGTGTGGACTTAGCTATGTGCTCCGCTCGTGTTTGTACTCATAGCTTGCATACATTCTTCTAGATGATCATGTATATCGTATTGTACCCCGGTTGGGGATTCTTACTCGGGTAATTCGTTACTCACCCTTATTCTCGTGGTTTTCCTCGGGTAATCAAGGCGGAGACAGGATGGTGAAGGAGGAGCTATGATCATGGAACTCTCATCATCTCGATTATTTATTTTAATTATCATGACTCTTCACTTTTTATTATTTCCCGAATGCATGTAGACGCACAGAGCCCCAGGATGTTTTCTTACGTTTTATGGATTCCAAAGATATTGGTACTTGTGGATTGTTTTAATGGTTTAAATAAATCTCACGATCAGAGTGTGCTTTTAGAAATGTATGTTTTGGTTGTTGAATGTTTTCGTTTTTACTTGGAATCCGAAATGTATTTTTCTTAATGTCTTTTATTTTCACTACATGCATTGGGGTAAAGGCCCATTTAGAGCCCCCTTTTGGGTCGGGTCTTTACAGATTGGTATCGAGCTCGAGTCATAGATTCTCAGAGATCGACCTTTTTTGTTGTAGGTCGTTTTCCATGATCATCAAGACTCGGATACCATCATCAGTACGCCTAGATTTATTGTTTTAGAAAGGAAAAGGGTTAAGAATTTACAATACCTATCATCTAGTGTATGCCTTGTTTGGTGTTGTGGAATGGTGACACCTGAGTTTTGATTCGTTGTTGGTTTGGATGTAGATCGCCAAAGATGCTACCATCCGCATCGGGAGAGGAGGTTCGAGAGCGTGTCGAGGTATCGTGGATCGGATTCGATCATTGTAGGGACATCGTCCCAAGTCGACATCGATGGCATTCCACCAAAGAGCCTCTCCTCTGTTACGCCTAGAGCGGGCGTTGAGGCGATCGAAGCGCCGTGAGATCGCTCTTGGAGCAGAGTTTGCCGAGTCTATGAGGGCTTTTATGGTCGCATGTTGAGTGACCAGAGGGCGAGACCCGTGCCTTGTTGGCGCCGTGCAAATGGGAAGAGTCCCGAGCCCAGATCGAGCGGTGACTCGATTGGTTCAAGCAGAGCTCAAGTAGCACCTCCAGCCTCCACAGAGCAAGTAGCCCTAGAGGCGAGATATGGCAGAGGTGCCGAGGAATTGGGTAGGTGGTCAAGGATTTTGTGAAGTGGAAGCTCGAGAAGTTTGATGCCACCCGGTGATGCGTTAGCGGCGGCCTGTGTGGATTGCCCATTTAGAGTACACCTTCCGATCATGGTGTGCCCCGATATTCAGAGGCCGAGATGTGCGGCTCATGTGCTAGGAGGCACAATGAGATGGTGGTGGGAGTCCACCTTGAGCGAGAGACCGGTGGGTCTCCACCCGCTACTTGGGAGTTCTTCAAGGCCGAGTTCAAGGTAAAGTTCATCGGTGATGAGGCTCAGGAGAAGATGGTGGAGCTCTTCCAGAACACAAGGCGAGTTCCGATTCCATTGAGGAATATGAGCGCAAGTTCTCGGAGTATGGATATTTTGCTCCTCGATTGATTGCCACCCCTGAGTCAAGATTCGGAAGTTCATATCCGGATTGAGGCAGGTGTTTCCCAGATGTCGTGGCTCGTGCCCACGACACTTATGCTAGGGAAATTCATCGATTAGCCACGATCTATAATGGGAAGTATCTGCTTTGAGCGGGTTGTTACCGCTCTCTGTTCGGCGTCCCGTCCCAAAGCGGTGTGGGGGCGTAAGAGGAAGTTTGACTTTCGGGAGGCGCCAGCGCCGCCAAGGGCGATTCGAAGCGAGAGATCGTGGAGAGCTCGGTCCGTTTCGGCCCGACGGCAGGAGGACCCAGCGATTTCACGCTTGTGCTACTTGTGGGAAAGTCCACGCGGAGCTTGTCACTGGACCTAGATTGTGCTTCCGTTGTGGTAGAGAGGGGCACATGGCCCGCTTTTTGTGATCACCGGCTATGGCGGCTCCACCACATAGCAGCAGCAGCGGTCGAGTGTTTGCTACGACCCGTCAGAGGCCGAGCGTCACGGATGCCGCTGCATGGCGAGGTGCACGCTTCTTGTTTTAGATCACTGCGCATTTGTCTTGTTTGATTCTCGTTCCACGCATTCATTTGTATCTGTGTTGTTTCTTTGAGCATGCTAAGTTGAGATTAGAGCCTCTAGGTTTTGAGTTATCTCTGTTGCAACTCCTTCGGGAGTTAGTATGTTGGCTAGAGATAAGATTAAGGATGGCCGGATCGAGATATCAGGAGAGTTGCTTAGGCCACGCTCATAGTTACGCCTATGAGCGGTTTTGATGTGATTCTTGGTATGGAGTGGTTAGTTGCTAACCACGCGTTGATTGACCGCCACCGGAAAGAAGTAGTGTTCAGCCGCCAGTCGGCCTAGCTTTAAGTTTCGTGGAGTCTGTGGTGGAGTTTGCCCGCCGATGGTGTCACCGTGAAAGCTCGTCGTTTGCTAGCTCATGGAGCTTGGGGCTATCTAGCCAAGTTGTGCGGGAAGAGCCGCCTCGTGCTGCTCTGTTGATCAGTGCACGGCCGTGCAGGAGTTTGCGGGACGTGTTTCCGAGGAGTTACCTGGGGTTGCCCCCAAAGAGAGAGGTTGACTTCATTATTGAGCTCGAGCCGAGGACCCTCCCTATCTCGAAGGCTCCGTAGACGCATGGCGCCAGTGAGTTAAAGGCGAAGATTCGGGCCAGGAGGAGATGTTAGACCGAGGGTTCATCCGTCCAAGTGTGTCCCCGTGGGAGCACCACGATCTGCATTTGTGAAAAAGAAGGATGGTTCTATGCGCTTATGTATTGATTACCGCGAGCTTAATAAGGTGACAAATGAAGAATAAGTATCCGTTGCCCCGTGATCGATGATTTGTTCGATCGGCTTCGGTGGAGCTTTCGTGTTCTCCAAGATAGATCGAGATCCGGTTACCATCGATTTGCGGATCGGGATGCCGACATTCCTAAGAGCGACTTTCGTGTCCGGATATGGTCACTATGAGTTTGTGGTTATGTCGTTTGGATTGACCAATGCCCGGTAGCGTTCATGGACATGATGGATAGGGTGTTCAAATCATTTTTGGACGATTTTCATCGTGTTCATTGACGATATTCGATTTATTCGAGGTCTAAAGAAGACCATGCAGAGCATTTGAGACGAGTATTGGCGGCTTTGAGGGAAAACCGGCTTTATGCTAAGTTTTCCAAATGTGATTTCTGGTTGGAGCGGTGGCCTTCCTAGGCCACGTGGTTTCGAGAGATGGTATAGCCGTGGACCCCGCGAAGATTGAGGCCGTGAGTTCATGGGCCAAGCCGACTTCGATTGCCGAGATTCGCAGCTTTACTGGTTTGGCGAGTTACTACCGTCGGTTCGTCAAGGACTTTTACGCTTTAGCCTCGCCCCTCACTCGTCGGACGAGGAAGGGTGTCGAGTTTGTTTGGGACAAAGAGGTGTGATGAGAGCTTTGCCGAGCTCAAGCGTAGTTTGACTTCAAAGACGGTGTTGGCATCCGGGAGGGGACAGTGGTTTCGTGGTCTCTGATGATGCTTCCAAGTTTGGATTAGGTTGTGTGTTGATGCAAGACGGGAAGGTCATTGCCTATGCTTCCCGTCACCAAGCCGTATGAGCGAGAACTACCCGACTCATGATATGGAGTTGGCAAAGATGGTGTTTGCAATCAAGATTTGGAGGCATTACACCGTATGGTGAGCGGATTCGGATGTTTACCGATCACCGAGCCTCAAGTATCATTTACTCGAGAAGGAGTTGAATATGAGGCGAGGAGATGGTTAGATTTGGTAAAGGATTATGCTGCGAGATTTTGTACCATCGGGCAAAGCCAACGTAGTGGCCGATGCTTTGAGCGAAAGACGTCGCACTCTGCGGCGTTGTTGAGTTCCCAGCCAGTTTTGCGAGAGAGAGTTCGAGCGGGCCGAGGTTGCGAGTGTTGTTGGGAGAGGTTACCGCTGTGGTAGCTCATTCATCGCTTCATTGGTCGATTCGGCAATGGATTATAGACAGCCGGTTGGGTGACCCCGCACTTAAGAGATTGGTTGACAGAGTTAGTGCCGACGGTGACTTTGACTTTGTGTATTCCCAGACAGTGGGTTGACTTATAGAGGCGGTTGTGTGTTCCGGACATTGCAGTTTATGAGCCGAGTTGCTCTCGGAGGCCCACTGTTCCCCCTTTTGCTTGGCACCCAGGGGTACCAAGATGTATCAGACCTTAAGCGAGACTTTTCGGTGGATGGGGATGAAGAGAGATGTGGCAGAGTTTGTGGTAGGTGTCTCACTTGTCAGCAAGTGAAGGCACCCCTGCAGCAGAGGCCAGCCAGGTTTGTTTGCAACCATCGAGTGTACCCAGTGGAAATGGGAAGAGATCTCTATGGACTTTATATATCTGGTTTGCCAAGGACTCGAGGAAGTTCTCTCGATTTGGGTGATAGTCGACCGTTTGACCAAGAACGCACACTTCATTCGGTAGAGGGACACTTATACCGCGTGGAACAAAGGCGCATTGTTTTTTTGGAGCAGATCATCCGTTATCATGGTGTGCGGTGAGGATTGTGTCGGATCGTGACTCGCGGTTCACTTCTCGTTTCGAGAGCGCCCGAAGGGTTTGGGCACACAGAGTGCGATTTCAAAGACAACTTTTCACCCTCGACGGATGGTCGACCGAGAGAGTGAAGCGATTCTCGAGGATATGTTGAGGGCTTGTGTGTTGGATTTCGAGCGATTGGGACCAGATTCTGTACTTGATGGAGTTTGCCTATAACAATAGTTACCATCGGCGATTCGAGATGGCTCCATTCGAGGCATTGTATGGTAAGCGTTGTCGGTCCCCGTGTTCGGGAAGAGGTTGGTGATAGACAGTTTTGGGTCCCGAGTTCTTCGCAGCTTGACCAATGGTGCAAAGCGAGAAGATTAGAGCTCGTATGTTGTGATTTCAGAAGCGAGCAGAAGAGTTACGCCGATGTTCGGCGTCGAGAATTGGAGTTTGAGGTTGGTCAAAGCATGTGTTCCTTAAGGTTGCTCCGATGCGAGGTGTTTTGAGGTTTGGCAAGCGAGGGAAGTTGAGTCCCCGCTTTGTTGGTCCGCTCGAGATCCTAGAGAGGATTGGCGAGTTGCTTACCGGTTAGCCCTACCACCGTCACTATCGCCAGTGCATAGTGTTTTCCATGTATCGATCTTTGAGGCAAGTATGTGCCGGACCGTCGCACATTGTGGACTTTGAGCCTTTGCGGTGAATGAGGATTTGAACTTCGAGGAGAAGCCGGTGAGGATCCTTGCCTTTGAGACCAAGACGTTGCGTAATCGCGAGATTCGTTTAGTAAAGGTTCGATGGAAGAATCGGGGTTACGAGGAAGCCACTTGGGAGCGGGAAGACGAGATGAGGTTGCATTACCCTGAAGTTTGTTTTGTCTTAAGGACTTTCGAGGACGAAAGTCATAAAAAGGAGGGAATATTGTAACGACCGTGTTTTTCTTCCCGGTCTTCCGTGTATGCCCTAGGGGTAATTTGGTAATTTGGTCGGGCCGTCATGGTCGCTTTTGTGTCTTTTCCACTACTAAAATTATTGGATGGTTTTGTAGGTTTTGGAGGGGTTTGTGGTTTGGTTTGAGCAAGGTTTGTTGCAAAAGTAAAAATAAAGGAAATTGTCTTTGCAGCCTGGTTTGAACCGGGTCTCCTAGGAAGCTTGTAGAGAGGTGTGCCAATTGAGCCATTAGGTGCTCTTGTTGCTCTTTCTCGCATCACATCTTAGTTAACCTTGGAGTTTGGAGTTTTGGTGCATTTGGTTAAATGAAATAGAATTAGGTTATTCCATCTTATTCTCCAAAAGCACCTCTTAGCCGCCCAAGCTCTCCATCTCCATAGCCTTGCCGAGTTCTTCATCCTTGCCTCTCCTTGGGTTCGATCATCATCATTCGGGTAAGTCTTCGTCTTCTTCATCTTCTCTTTTGGGTGTTTGTTGGCGAATGTAAGAAAAAGGGGTTGTGTGTGTGTGTGTTGTGCAGCCAACCGAGAGGAGTAGCCATCATCGCCCGACCATTTCGACGCCCGGATCGGTCGAACCAGCCACTGTCGCGACGCCCAGATCGGTCGAACCAGCCCGCCGCACGCCCGCACTGCCTCTAGCAGCCTCGCCGTTCGCCAAGCAGCCGAGATCGCCCGATCGCTCGCGACGCCGAGAGGTCCTCGCCCAGCGCGCCAAAGACGCGTCCGGCCGTCGCTCGCGACGCCCTCGCCGTGTCGCTTGCCGAAGCTGCTCGCGCCGCGCGCCGCTCGACAGACGTTCGCCGCCGCGCGCGCGTCCTCGCCGAAGTTGCTCGCCGTGTCCGCGATCGCGACGCCCGGCGCCGCGCGCGCGCCGCGAACGCCCGGCGCGCGCGCGCCGCCCGACGCCTTCGCCTGCGCGCGTGTCCCCTGCTTGCCGTGCCGGTAGCGCAGCCGCCGGCAGTGTCCGTGTGTGCGGTAGCGCAACCGGTAGCGTGTCCTGCTGCCGTGCGGCGCCCGGCCTTGCCGAGCCGACTTGCCGCAGCCCCAAGCTCGTGTCGTCGCGCCGCGTGAGTTCCTCGAGCCGAGCTTGTCATTCTATTGTTGTTTAGATATTTTAGATGCCGATTATTGTTGGTTTGCTAGGTTCCCGCTCGCTAGCTCGGGATTGTTCATGACTTAGATTTGTGTGTAAAAGTCTTAGACCAAGGTAAGGATTTCTTCTGGGGTTGTGTGGACCTGCGGTATATTTGTGATTGTTGTTTTGTATGCTGTGTATGTTTACTAGCATGTTTAGCCTAGGTGCTCTGTTACGAATTCCCGATTGGCATGAACTCTTGTATTGTTTCTCATGTTAGCCCATGCTAGGTTGTTCTATTCTAGCATGTTCGATATCATTCTTGCTTCGTAGTATCATGCTAGGTTCTTTGTATCCGATGAGCACGTATTGGACCGCATTGATTGAATCGTTATTATTGTTAAGGTTTAGAATTGAGGTAGATAGAATCATCCAGGCCCGATGCATAAAGTATCTTGCATCTATGGCAAGGACGTTCGAGACAGTTCTCCGTCCTTGGACCCCGTGAGGGATTAGCTATCCCAACCGGTAGGCCCCGCAATCTTGGGTGAGGGTGGCGATCGTTAAATGCCCCAACGGTCATGATGATGACTTGGCATTGCCTCGCCCCCGGCGATCGACACGTCCTCGGCGTGTTCGGGCCGTAGCCCTTGATTGCCACTGTTAGGGCAAGGACCGCTTCACGGTGTAAACCTACCACGACGGTTTCCTTAGCCTCAAAGTGCGGTGGTACAGCCGACATAGTTCACGTGTCCAGTCTCACACCCCTATGTCGTGACACCGATCCGAGAGATTTAGTTAGGCATGGTGGTGAACACAGGCGGCTTGCCACTAGACCGGCACCCCCGAGTTTGCGGTAGCATGCGGTGCGCGCTTACGCTCATTACTGGTACGACCGAGAGCTCCTCGGGATCTTGAGCGAGTGCACCTTTCGTGACGATCGGCGATGAGGCGGAGGGCGGGACTTGTTCCCGTATAGTGCGTTTAGTGTGTTGTGGTTTTTCCGGACTAAGACCACGAGATGGCATCCGAGGTCCAAGTGTGGACTTAGCTATGTGCTCCGCTCTGTGTTTGTACTCATAGCTTGCATACATTCTTCTAGATGATCATGTATATCGTATTGTACCCCGGTTGGGGATTCTTACTGGTAATTCGTTACTCACCCTTATTCCGTGGTTTTCCTCGGGTAATCAAGGCGGGAGACAGGATGGTGAAGGAGGAGCTATGATCATGGAACCTCTTGTCATCTACGATTATTTATTTTAATTATCATGACTCTTCACTTTTTATTATTTCCCCGAATGCATGTAGACGGGCACAGAGCCCCAGGATGTTTCTTACGTTTTATGGATTCCAGCATATTGGTACTTGTGGATTGTTTTAATGGTTTAAATAAATCTACGATGAGTGTGCTTTTAGAAATGTATGTTTTGGTTGTTGAATGTTTCGTTTTTACTTGGAATCAAATGTATTTTTCTTAATGTCTTTTATTTTCACTACATGCATTGGGGTAAAGGCCCATTTAGAGCCCCTTTTGGGTGGGTCTTTACACGAGCGTGGCGCTGGTGAAAGCGCATGCAGGGGCGCGAGCGATGTATTGTGGTCCAGCGGATGTGGACGAGCGGCAGACGGCACGCAGACGCTGGCGGTGCGGTGCAGTGCGGCGTCTTGGCGCAAAGGCGGCTACACGGCGGTCTGCTGGGCGACTGGTGCGGAGTGGAGGATGGGTCACATTTGCGGTGGCGAGTGGCCGCTCGACGAGATTTGGGGCGGTGTGGCTCGGTGCGGTGCGGCAGATGGTTAGCGTGGCGTGCGATGTCGTGGGGCGGCAAAGAGGCGTTGGGAGGCGGCGTGGGCTAGACACGGCGGTGTGAGGAGGCTTTAGGCGAGACACGGCGGCGGTGTGGGGCGGCAGGCGAGGGTGAAGGAAAAGTCTAGGGTTTTGGGGTTCTTTCTTCTTTTCCTTATTTTCTTTTTTTTTTTTCTTTAAATATAATTCCCTTCCTTAACTTAAATAGACTTGGGAATCTCTTATGACCTCCCAAGACTCCCCTTCGAGCCCCTACGGTGACAGCGTTTTATTTTCCTTATTTAAACCCAAGCTTCCCAACCCCTTTTAGGCCAAGGGGTTGAGTCCTTCCAACATGACTCCTCCCAAACTTAAAAATATAAAAGGAAACCTTATTTTACATTTAGTGAAAACCGGGTTTGTTACAATACTCCCTACTTAGAAGACTTAGTCCCTAAGTCGTCGCTCCTAAAACAACTCTGGGTAACTCCTCCTCATCTCCCCTTCCAACTCCCAAGTAGCTTCCTCAACTCCCCCCGATTCCGCCATCGCACTTTCACTAGGTCAATGGCCCGGTTCCTCAAAACCTTTTTCTCAAATGCCGGACCCTTATGGGTTTCTCCTCAAAGCTCAGTCATGGTTCAAGCTGTAAAGGCTCAAAATCTATGACGTGCGAAGGATCTCGCCACATCTTGGCGGAGCATCGAAACGTGGAACACACTATGCACTGCGACCAAGGACGGGCGGCGGTGCTAACCGATAGGCCACAATCCCAATCCTCTCAAGGACCTCGAAAGGTCCAACAAAGCAGGGCTCGCTTTGCCTTTTTACCGAACCTCGGGACCCTCGCGACGGAGCTACCTTGAGGAAAACATGCGCCAACCTCAAACTCCAACTCCCTACGCCTAACATCGGCGTAGCTCTTCCGCTGCTTTGGGCGGTCGGCATACGAGCTTTGATTTTCGGACGGCCTCATTGGTGGTGGAGCAACTCGGGCCTAACACTGCCGGTCACCAACCTCTTCCCGTAAGGTCGGGATCTGCAGCTGGCGCTACCATACAACGCCTCAAACGGCGCCATCCGAATGGTCGATCAAAGTCGTTATTGTAGGAAAACTCCATCAAGTACAAGTCTGGTCCCAATCGCCAGTGGAAATCCAACACGCAGCTCGCAACATATCCTCTAAGATCCGATTTACCCGCTCGGTCAAGCCATCGGATGCATGGGTGGAAGGTCGTGGCTTTGTAGCCGCACATTGTGCCCAAACTCGCTGAAGGGCCTTCCCAAAACCGTGATGTAAAGCGGGAATCCCGGTCGGAGATAATTTTAAGCGGCACTCCGTGGTACCTCACTATTCGCTCAAGGGACAGCAGTTGTGCCCATCGCCCACGGTGTAGTTTATCCTGCCGGAATGAAATGGGCACACTTAGTCAACCTATCAACGACCACCCAAATCTGTGCATAACCTCTAGGAGTCCTGGGCAAACCCGAGATAAAATCCATGGTGATCTCCTCCCACTTCCATGTGGCACCGAGCGGTTGCAACAAACCTCGCCAAGCTACGCGGGCGCCTTCACTGCTGATGTGTGAGACACCGACTAACGAATGGGCAATCTCCTCTTCATCCCCATCCACCAAAAAGTCTGTTTAAGATCTTGGTACATCTTGTTACCCCCAGGTGCCAAGAAAAAGGCGAGGTGTGAGCCTCGGTCAATAACTCTGTGCGAACACAGGCATCATTTGGAACACACACCGACCTTTATATCTCGGACCCCATCCGCAAGTATCACAAAGTCGAAGTCACCATCACTGAACCCTCTCATACAAACTTTTTAACTTAGGATCTTTCATTTGGTTGTCGATAATTCTTTGCCTTATCGAAATTTGGATGGTCAATCGAGCTACCTGGCGGTAACATCCCCTAACAACATCGCTATTTACGCCTCTCGAGATCCTTCCCGATGATACTCTTGGGGTTTGCCAATGTTGCCGATCATGCGAGGCCTTTCTACTTAGTGCATCAGCCACAACATTTGCTTTTCTGGGGTGATACAAGATCTCACAGTCGTAATCCTTCACGAGCTCCAACCACCTCCTCTGTCTCATGTTCAGTCCTCCTACGAGTGAAGAAATACTTGAGGCTTTGGTGATCCGAGAAAATCTGAATCTTCTCCCCCCATACAAGTAGTGCCTCCAAATCTTAAGTGCAAAGACGACCACGCCAACTCCATATCATGAGTTGGGTAATTTTTTGCTCGTGCGGTTTCAATCGCACAGAAGCGTACGCTATCACCTTACCGTGTTGCATCGTAACGCATCCCAAACCAAACTTGCTTTGGAATCATCGTACACCACGAAACCCATTCCCTCGGGACCGCCAACAGAGGGCAGACGTCAAACCGCTCTTTAGCTTAGCAAAACTCTCATCGCACTTCCTATCCCAAACGAAATCAACACCCTTCCTCGTCAATCGAGTAAGCGGGCGGCTATAGCGGAAAAATTTTGAACGCAGCGTCGGTAATATCCGGCCGGACCGTGAAGCTACGAATCTCCGTCCACGATCGTCGGTCCGCCCACGAACTAACGGCCTCTACCTTGAAGGGTCTCTGACCACTCCCTCCTTAGACACAACGTGTCCTGAAAATGCTACCTCCTCGAGCCAAAAGTCACACTTTGAGAACTTTGCGTAGAGCTTGTTCTCTCGCGCAAGGCCGCCAAGATCTCGCCTTAGGTGCGAGGCATGGTCCTCCTTAGACTTAGAGTACACAAGAATGTCATCTATGAACACGATGACAAAGCGGTCCAAGAACGCCTTGAACACTCTGTCCATCATGTCCATGAATGCACGGTGGGCGTTTGTCATCCGAAAGACATGACTACGAACTCATAATGCCCATACCTTGACTCGAATCTTTGTCTTGGGAATATCTCGCATCCCGAATCCTCAATGGTGGTAGCCCGACCTCAAGTCAATCTTTGAAAACACACAAGCTCCTGGAGCTGGTCAAACAGTCATCGATACGAGGCGCGGGTACTTGTTCTTAATGGTTACCTTGTTCGATTCCTCGTAATCGATGCATAGACGCATCGAGCCATCCTTTTTCTTAACAAGCAAAGACGGGTGCTCCCCATGAGGACACACTCGGCCTAATAAATCCTCTGTCAAGCATCTCCCCGCACTGTTCTTTTAACTCTTTCACTCACTGGCGCCATGCGATAAGGAGCTTTCGAGATAGGGCGAGTCCCCGCTCAAGCTCTATTGAGAAGTCCACCTCCCTCTTCGGCGGGCAGCCGGCAACTCTTCGGGAAAAACATCTCGCAAACTCTTGCACTATGGGCACTGCTCGCCGAGATAGTGGGTCACGGTTCTCCCAGTCAACTTAGCTAAGAAACCCCAAGCTCCTCGAGCTAACAAACAGTGAGCTTTAATCGCCGAAATCACCGGCGGACACACCCCACTGGGTGCCTCGAAATTTAAAGGTAGGCCTACACGGCGGCACAACACCACCTCTTTACAACGATCCAATCATAGCGTGGTTATCACTAACCAATCCATGCCGAGGATCACATCAAAACCGCTCATAGCTAGCACAATGAGGGTAACTCTGCAGGTGCAGTCGGATATCTGTGCCGACCAGTCCCTTACCTTCCAGCTAGCTTGAAGATACTAGTTCCCAGGGAGTAGCGACGGACAACTCAAAACCTAGAGGCTCTAAATTCATGCAAGCCATTTCAAGAAAAACAAAGCAGAAACAAACGAATGGGTGGAACTGAATCAAACAACACAAAGGCGAGGTGATCAAGAACTAAGAGCGTACACGCTTGCTGCGGGTCCGGCTCTCTCGACCTCTGGCGAGTCGTAGCATATACTCTTCCCCTCTTGAAATTTGGTTTGTGCCACCACCGCTTACGGATGCGATCTGCGGGCCCGATGCCCTTCCTTTCCGCAGTTGAAACAAGCTCTAGGGTTACCACCACGGGGTCCCCAATGCCGCTTCCGCGCAGATCTACAATACGGTGGCGGCCTCCCTACGCCCGCTGGCGAGGCCGATCACGGATTCTGATCTCGGTCTTTGGTCTCGCCATGATAAGAACCATGGGGGCGCCGCCGCTTCCTGACATTGCTCCTCGAGTCAAACTTGCGCTTCGCCCGAGTACATGGGGCCTTAGACACTACGGTACTAACAACACCGCTCGGAGGATACTTCCCATCATAAATCGTTGCACGGTATCTGCTGCCTTGGCAAAAGTTTCGGGCACTGTGCCCTAACATCACGAGACACACTCCTGTCTCAATCCCGCAATAAACTTCACGATCTTGATTCAGGGGTAGAAATCAAGCGTGGGCGCGAAGTATCCATACTCGAGAACTTCTTTTCGTACACCTCGATCGAGTCGGACTCGCTAAGGTTTGAAAACAGCTCAATCATCTTCTCTTGGGCTTCTTCACTGATAAATTTTGCCTTAAACTTCTCCTTGAAGAACTCCCGGTGTGGCGGTGGAGATCCGGCCGGTCTCTCACTTAAGGTGGAATCCACCACCACTTAGTCAGTACATGCCGGCTAATACGTGAGCCGCACATCGAGCTCACTGCACCTCGAGACACTCCATTACCATAAACGTATATTCTAACTCGGCCAATCCACGTGGCGACTACCAATGGTTCCCCGGGCGCTAAACTTCTCCGGCTTCCATTTCACAAAATCCTCACCACTTGCCTAGATCCTCGGCACCTTCCTCGCCGTAACGGCCTCATTCACAATTGGCTCTCTGTGGAGTCGGGCGGTCTTGGTGGCGCTGCGATCCTCTCTTTGAACCATCTCGGTCAATCTGTATGATCTCGAACGCGGGACTCATCCTCTGCTTGCCTAACAAAGCTTGCGTTTCAGACTCTCTGCTCGGGCCCTCGGCTGGTCGGCTAGCAACCCAACCACAAGAGCCCTCATAGACTCCACAAAGCGGCTCCGGTGTAGCCTCTCGAGACTCGCTTGCCCACACACCTCTCCGGGCAACACGGTTGAAGGGCACGATGGTGGCCTAACCTCGGCATCAGCTTGGGACGAGGTCCCCCCCGTGTCAGAATCGATACGAATGCCCTGGGTGGTCGGCCTCGAGCCTCCCTGCCCTCTACGAGTGACTGGCATACCGAAAATCTTCAGCCAAACCAACAATGGGTCAGAACCTGTCTTTCCTACTCTACAACAACAAGTCATGTACATGCAAGGTGCAACCGGTATTGTAATTTCTTAACCCTTAACTTTAAACTTACGGACATACCGATGGGTCAGCGTAGCGCTGATGATCATGGAAAACAACCTACAAGCTGCAGTCGTCTGAGAACCTATAACTCTGGGCTCTGATACCAACTGTAAGGACCCGACCCAAGAAACGGTCTCTAACCTAAGGTCCATACTTAGCATGCATGAATAAGAATATAAACATCATTCAGAGTCAGAAGTTTAAAACTTTGCAATAAACATTTTTAAAACAAAACCATGATTTCAATTAAAAAAGCAGTAAATGACTGATCGAACTTTCTTAAAACAATTCAAAGGAAAACGGTACGAGAACATAAAATAGTTTGAGTACTTTTTCCTAGGGACCCAAGTCCCACTACATGCTAAATCATTAAGGAAAACATTTAAAGAAAGCGTGCGACCCAGAGCCGACTATCCATGATCATCGAGCCGCTCCCTCCTAGCCATCGACCTCTGTCCCAAGTTACACAGTGTAAAGCCACAGAAAATAAGGGTGAGCAACAAGTTACTCAAGAAGAATCCCCAATCGGGGTACAATACGAAATCATCTCATTTAGCACATGGACACGCAACCATACAAAGACTTAGAGCGAAAGCGGTTGGTTAGGCTATGGGCTATTTCTAGGGCGAGCCTATTCAAGGGCTCCCATCACTTGATCACTCCTAGGTCCTACGCTTGGATGCCCTTCGGCCTTACACAATCTAGGACTCAGTGATGCCCAGTGGGGCCTTACACACTTAGGATACAGTGATGCCCAGTGGGGCCTTACCCACTTAGGATACAGTGATGCCCAGTGGGGCCTTACCCACTTAGGATACAGTGATGCCCAGTGGGGCCTTACACACTTAGGATACAGTGATGCCCAGTGGGGCCTTACACACTTACACACTTAGGATACAGTGATGCCCAGTGGGGCCTTACACACTTAGGATACAGTGATGCCCAGTGGGGCCTTACACACTTAGGATGCTCATCGGGCCTTACACCTTCAGTATCAGTGATGCCCAGTGGGCCTTACAAACCTAGGATGCCCATAGGGCCTTACACCTCCAGAATCAGTGATGCCCAGTGGGCCTTACACACCTAGGATGCCCATAGGGCCTTACACCTCCAGAATCAGTGATGCCCAGTGGGCCTTACACACCTAGGATGCCCATAGGGCCTTACACCTCCAGATGTCCATCGGGTCTTGCCCGAGCGGGACCCCAAACTAGTTACCTCTACGACCCTCTAAACTATACATCACACGTCTAACCGTAACTTGGATCTAGCAGCATACAATAGGCAGCATGGTTCTATCAAGATAGGAATGCCTAGCATGGAACTAACGGGATGTAAACATGTCACGAACATGAATCAAAAGAAAACATGAAACCTATCACTAGAAATTCATAATTACTGAGAATCGGCGTGCTATCAACTATTCGCAGTGGTCCACACAACCCGGGTAAGAATCCTTACGGAAATAAGTGGAGGTTGATTATCCCGAATCGAATAACGACCCTCGAGCTTTTAAGTGGACTCGAGCAACATAAACAAGTAATAAAACATCCTAATTAATAAACAAGCATCTAAAAGCGAGAAAGTCCAAAGGGTGGAGGCTCGGGAATTTACCCACCGAGAAGGCACTCGTCCTCGCAACAAGCAAGCAGCAGACAGGCGCCGCTAGGCGGTAGGGGCGCTGGCGCGTGACTGGCGCTATCGGCGCTTCATTGGCTGGGTACTGGGCGCGGTAGGGACGAGAAGCGCTGGCGCTGGCCTGCGCGGCAGGGCGAAGCGCAGCAGCGCTGGCTGCTGTGGCCTGCGCTAGGCTGTGAGTGAAGCGCAGCGCGCTGGCCGGGCGGATGTGGACAGCGCACGGGCACGCAGACGCGGCGGTGCGGCGGTGCGAGGCGGCGCAGGCGTTGGCGGCTACGGCCGGTGCTGGCTGGCGACTGGTGCGGAGTGGAGGATGGGTTTGTTGCGGCGGTGGGCGAGTGCTCGCCGACGCGATTTGGGCTGGCGGTGGCTCGGTGCGGTGCGGCAGTGGTTAGTAGGGCGTGCGATGTCGTGGGGCGAAGCAGCAGGGCGTTGGGAGGCGGCGTGGGCGAGACACGGCGGCGGTGTGGGGCGGCTTGGGCGAGACACGGCGGCGGTGTGGGGCGGCTTGGGCGAGGGTGAAGGAAAAGTCTAGGGTTTTGAGGTTCTTTCTTCTTTTTCCTTATTTTCTCTTTTCTTTTTTTTCTTTAAATATAATTCCCTTCCTTAACTTAAATAGACTTGGGAATCTCTTATGACCTCCCCAAGACTCCCCTTCGAGCCCCGGCTGACGCGTTTATTTTCCTTATTTAAACCCAAGCTTCCCAACCCCTTTTTAGGCCAAGGGTTCGAGTCCTTCCAACAGCTCCTCCCAAACTTAAAAATATAAAAGGAAACCTTATTTTACATTTAGCTGAAAACCGGGCTGTTACACCTCGAATAAATCAGAATATCGTCAATGAACACGATGACGAAGCTGTCCAAAAATGATTTGAACACCCTATCCATCATGTCCATGAACGCAGCTGGGGCATTGGTCAATCCTAACGACATGACCACAAACTCATAGTGACCATATCTAGAGACTGAAAATTTGTCTTAGG
Source organism: Sicyos edulis (assembly GCA_036507275.1). Lineage (NCBI taxonomy): Eukaryota > Viridiplantae > Streptophyta > Magnoliopsida > Cucurbitales > Cucurbitaceae > Sicyos > Sicyos edulis. The sequence goes on along the minus strand of CM071846.1, from coordinate 52,072,996 downwards.
AATGTCGGCATCCCCGATCCATGAATCGATGGTAACCGGATCTCGGATCTATCTTGGAGAACACGGAAGCTCCACGAAGGTGATCGAACAAATCGTCAATACGGGGCAACGGATACTTATTCTTCACTGTCACCTTATTAAGCTCGCGGTAATCAATACATAAGCGCATAGAACCATCCTTCTTTTTCACAAACAGAACTGGTGCTCCCCACGGGGACACACTCGAACGGATGAACCCTCGATCTAACATCTCCACGCAATCGAATCTTGATTCCTTTAACTCACTGGCGCCATACGATCACGGAGCCTTCGAGATAGGGAGGGTCACGGCTCGAGCTCAATTGTGAAGTCAACCTCTCTTCGGGGCAACCCGGTAACTCCTCAGAAACACGTCCGCAAACTCCGCACGACGGTGCACTGATCAGCAGACGGCCGAGGGGCGGCTCTCCCGCACAACTTGGCTAGATAGCCCCAAGCTCCATGAGCTAGCAAACGACGAGCTTTCACGGTGACACCATCGGCGGGCAAACTCCCACCTGGACTCCACGAAACTTAAAGTTTGGGCCGACTGGCGGCACGAACACTACTTCTTTCCGGTGGCGGTCAATCAGCGCGTGGTTAGCGACTAACCACTCCATACCAAGAATCACATCAAAACCGCTCATAGGCGGAACTATGAGCGTAGCCACAAGCAACTCTCCGGATATCTCGATCCGGCCATCCCTAATCTTATCTCTAGCCAACATATTAACTCCCGAAGGAGTTGCAACAGATAACTCGAAACCTAGAGGCTCTAGTCTTAACTTAGCATGCTCGACCAAACAACACAGATACAAATGAATGCGTAGAACGAGAATCAAACAAGACAAATGCACGGTGATCTAAAACAAGAAGCGTACACCGCCACGGTGGCATCCGTGACGCTCGGCCTCTGACGGTCGTAGCAAACACTCGACCTCGTCTTCTGCTGTATTGTTTGAGCCGCCATAGTTGGTTGATCACAAAAGCGGGCCATGTGCCCTCTCTACCACAACGGAAGCACAATCTAGGTCGATCGACAAGCTCCGGCGTGGACTTTCCCACAAGTAGCACAAGCGGGAACTCGCTGGGTCCTCCCGCTTTGTCGAGTGGAAGCGGATGGAGCTCTCCGTGATCTGCTTTGAAGCGCACTTGGCGGCGCTGGCGCCTCGAAAAATCAAACTTCCTCTTACGCCCTACACCTGCTAGGACGGGGACGCGGAGCAGGAGCGGCAACAACCCGCTCAGCAGGATACTTCCCATTATAGATCGTGGCTAATCGGGATGAGCCCTAGCATAAGTGTCGGGGGCACGAGCCACGACATCGAGAAACACCCGCCTCAATCCGGATATGAACTTCCGAATCTTCACTCTGCAGGGTGGCTATCAAGCTGAGCAAAATATCCATACTCCGAGAACTTCCTCTCATATTCCTCAATGGAATCGAGAACCTCGCTTCGAGTTCGGAAGAGCTCCACCATCTTCTCTTGAGCCTCATCATCGATGAACTTTACCTTGAACTCGGCCTTGAAGAACTCCCATGTAGCGGGTGGAGACCCGGGTGGTCTCTCGCTCAAGGTGGACTCCCACCACCATCTCATTGTGCCTCCTAGCACATGAGCCGCACACCTCGGCCTCTGAATATCGGGGCACACCATGATCGGGAAGGTGTACTCCAAATGGGCAATCCACCATTTGCCGCTAACGCATCGCGGTGGCATCAAACTTCTCGAAGCTTCCACTTCACAAAATCCTTGACCACCTACCCAACTCCTCGGCACCCTCGCCATATCCGCCTCTAGGGCTACTTGCTCCTGTGGAGCTGGAGGTGCTCTTGTGCTCTCTTTGAACCAATCGAGTTATTTGCTCAATCTGGGCTCGGGACTCTTCCTGCACAGCCAGCGCCGCTAACAAGGCACGGGTCTCGCCTCTGGTCACTCAACATGCGACCATAAAAGCCCTCATAGACTCGGCCACTCTGCTCCGGGGAGCGATCTCACGGCGCTCGATCGCCTCAACACCCGCTCTAGGCGTAACAGAGAGGCCGCTTTGGTGGAATGCCATCGATCTCGGCTTGGGGCGATGTCCCTGCGATGTCGAGATCCGATCCCGATACCTCGACCGCTCTCGAACCTCCTCTCGAGACGGGTGGTAGCATCTTTGGCGATCTACATCCAAACCAACAACGAATCAAAACACCCACTGTCACCACTCCACAACACCAAACAAGGCATACACTAGATGAAAGGTATTGTAAATTCTTAACCCTTTTTCTTTCTAAAACAATAAACCTAGGCGTACTGATGGTATCGGAGTCTTGGTGATCATGGAAGGATGACCTACAACAAAGGTCGAGTCTCTGAGAATCTATGACTCTGAGCTCGATACCAATCAGAAAGACCCGACCCAAAAGGGGCTCTAAATGGGCCTTTACCCCAATGCATGTATTCAAAATAAAAGACATTATGAAAAATAAATTTGGATCCCAAGTAAAAAGCAGAAACATTCAACAATCAAAACATACATTTCTAAAAGCATACTACGATCGTGAGATTTATTTAAACCATTTAAACATTCCACAAGTACAAATATGCTGGAATCCATGAAACGTAAGAAAACATCCTAGGGCTCCGTGCCCGTCTACATGCATTCAGGGGAAATAACAAAAGTCAAGAGTCATGATATAATAAAATGGTCAGAGATGACAGCAGGATTCCATGATCACGGCTCCTCCTTCACCATCCTGTCTCCCGCTTGGTTACTGTGGAAAACCACGAGAATAAGGGTGAGTAACGAATTACTCAAGTAAGAATCCCAACCGGGTACAATACGATATACATGATCATCTAGAAGAATGTATGCAAGCTATGAGTACAAACACAGAGCGGAGCACATAGCTAAGTCCACACTTGGACCTCGGATGCCAACTCAGGGTCTTAGTCCGGAAATACCACAACACACTATACGCTCTATACGGGAACAAGTCCGGCCTCGGCTCTCATCTGTCATCGTCACGAAAGGTGCATCGCTCAAGATCCCGAGGAGCTCTCGGTCGGCGTATTTGTAATGGCGTAAGCACGCACCGCATGCTACCGCAAACTCGGGGTGCCGGGTCTAGTGGCAAGTCGCAAGCTGCCCGAGTTCGATCACCATGCCTAACTAAATCTCGGATCGGTGTCAGCGACATAGGGGTGTGAGACACGACACGTGAACTATGTCACTGTACCACCGCACACGAGGCTAAAGGAACCGGTCGTGGTAGGCTTACACCGAAGCGGTCCTTGCCCTAACAGTGGCAATCAAGGGCTACGGCCGAACACGGCGAGGACGTGCCGGCCGCCGCGGACGAGGCAATGCCAAGTCATCATCCCGACCGTTGGGGCATTTAACGATCCGCCACCCTCACCCAAGATTGCGGGGCCGGCCGTTAGGGTTAGCTAAACCCTAACGGGATCGAAGACGGAGTACCATCTCGCACGTCCCTCGCCGGGGATGCAAGTTACGTTATGCATCCGGCCGGATGATGCTACCTACGAACTCTAAACCATAGCAATAATAACAATTCAATCAATGCGGTCCAATACGTGCTCAGCAGATACAAGGAACCTAGCATGATACTACGAAGCAAGAAACAGATATCGAACATGCTAGAATGGAACAACCTACAATGGGCTAACATGAGAAACAATACAAGAGTTCATGCGATCCAGAATTGAGCAGAGCACCTAGGGCTAAACATGCTAATAATCATACACAGGCATACAAAACAACAATCACAAATATACCGCAGGCCCACACAACTCGGTAAGAAATCCTTACCTTGGTCGGGAGGCTTCTACACACAAATCCTAAGCTGCTGGAACAATCCCGAGAGCTAGCGAAAGGGGAACCTAGCAAACCAATAATAATCAGCATCTAAAACGTCTAAAAACAATAGAACGACAAGCTCGGCTCGGGCACTCACGCGCGCACGGCGACACGAACTTGGAGTTCTTTGGCGGGCCGCACGCAGGCGAGGCTCGGCGCCGCTGCTTGTATGGGCGATGGCGGCGGCGCGGCTGCGCGACGCAAGCAAGGCAAACGGCACGGGCGCGACGGCAGGGACTCGCGACGAGCGCGTCGGGCGTCTTGCGGGCGAGCGGCTTTGGAGCGGCGCGCGCGCGGCGCTGGCGTCGCGATGGCGACAGGCGCGGCGCTGGCGCGCGGCGCTAGCGAGGCCTCTGGCGGCGAGCGATCAAAGCGAGGACGAACAGCGATCTGGCTGCTGCTTGGCGCGACCGGCGCGGCGGCAGGGCCGCCAGCGAATCTGGCGTGGGACCGCTGCCGACGACAAGGCTAGCTGGCTGGCCGGACGAACGGCAAAGGTCGCTAGGCGGATCGGGCGCGGCGCCGGCCGCTTCGGCGGTCATCGGGCGTGGCGTGGGGCGCCGCGGCGACAAGGCTAGGTGGCGGCTGCTGAATGACGGCAAGGTTTGCTAGGCGGATCTGGCGCGGCGGTGGGTCTACCGACGCGCGACGATTCTTGCTTGGCGGGCTTCTCTCGGTGGTGCAATCAACACAAACACACTTGGCCAAACAAAGCACACCAAACGGATGAGAAGAAGAAGAGGAAGATCGATACCTACCGGAATGATGATGATCGATCCAAAGGAGCCGCAAGGATGAAGAATTCGGCAAGGCAATGGAGAGCAAAGCTTGGGCGGCCACACACTTTGGAGAAGAAGATGGACAAACCTAATTTCTATTTCATTTAACCAAATGCACCAAACACCAAATATCCAAGATTAACTAAGTTGTGATGCAGAAAGAGCAACAAGAGCAACTAATGGCTCCATTGGCACACATCCCCACAAGCTTTCCAGGAGACCCGGGTTCAAACCCCAGCTGCAGCACAATTTCCTTTATTTTTACTTTTGCATCAAACCTTGCTCAAACCAAACCACAAATCCCTCCAAAAACCTACATAAATCCATCCAATAACTTTAATAACTGGAAAAGACACAAACGGCCCTGACGGCCCGACCAAATTACCAAATTACCCCTAAGGCATACCTGGAAGACCGGGATGAAAAACCTGGGTCATTACAGCAAGACTTCGGGTACTCTCCCGTAAGTCCAGATTTGTTAGCAAGGGTAAGAGGCCCTTGAGGACATCCTTGGGATCAGATTTTGAGCTGATCAATTTGCCGAGTGAAAGAGACCTCGGAGATGTCCCGGGATTGGTTAGGAGAACCAATCATTAGGCCGGAAGTAGGAGACTTCCGATGATTCCAGATCTTGCCTTATAAACTCGTTGAGCTATGAATTGTGTTGGTGGCTGTTTGCATGTATGCTAGGGTGCTAGATGACTGATGTATCGTATTGTACCCCGGTTGGGGATTCTTACTGAGTATGTTTATACTCACCCTTATTTATCTTTCAGGTAACTTGGGACAACACCAGGATGGCTAGCAGAGGGAGCTGATTGATCATGGGAGCTGCCGGCACTCTGTCATTTATTATTGCATTGTTTATTCAGCATGTAGATGGATAGGAGTCCTAGGGGAACATTGTTTAAAAAGTTGTTTAAATTGTATTGTATGTTTTTATAAACACTAGCCATACTTGTTTTATTTTGTTGGTTTGCTTAAATGAAATCTGTTGGTTATGTTTTAAGGGTTCCCCCTTCTCATATGTTTTGAAGAGTTTTTAAATATGAGCACTAAACCGCTTGTTATCATATTTAACTTGCATCTTTGAGTGAGAACCTGGAGTTTAGGACCGTATTTGGGTTGCTTCCTTACAGTTGGTATCAGAGCATAGAGTCATAGATTCTGTAGACTAACCTGCTTTGTAGGTTGTTGTTCCCATGATCATCAGCACTCCACGGCCTCCAGGTTTGTCTGAGTTCATTAAGCTAAGGGTTTCTTTTTACAATACTGCATCTAGTATACATGTGTTACCCTTGTTGAGCAATGAGAGCCCCAGCGTGGGCTAGCTTTTATGCTTTGTGTAGATCGCCAGTATGTTGATTGCACATTGAGGAGCAGGGACGCTTGGCATGTCCGACAGAGGAGTTGGACTGATCGTGTTTATGTTGAGGCCGCGTCCAGGGTTGTTCAGGCCCGCAGGCCAGTTTTGGCCCTGGCAGTTGAGTTGCCAAGTGGAGGGGTAGAGGCTAGCACGCCTCGAGTGTGACTCCTTGAGCAGAGAGTGTGCTCCGGCCATGAGAGATTTCATGGCGTGTCTTTTAGCTATCGAGCGGAGACCCAGCGCGATCAGTAGCGCCAGAGTGAGGAGTCCGAGCGCATGCATTGCCCGGTGTGAGTTTTTTTCGGGAGACACCCCCAATAGCTCTTGTAGCCACGAAGATTCCGGAAGGCGGGAATAGCAGGTTTATGCAGATGAGATTGTTGGTGTTGATGGAGCCGCCCAGTTTGGCAAGTGGAAGCTTGTAGAGCTCGATGTTTTAGAAAGTCCTACTGCTAGTAGTAAAGCGGTTGGCCAGGATTGAGTTTATCATCCGTGTGTTGGGATGTCCTGCTGTTCAGAGGCCGAGGTGTGCCGTTCCTGTGCTGTTATATACAACAGTTGGTGGTGGAAGTCCCTTGTGAGAGGTGGACTAGCAGAGTCTCCACCAGTCGCCCGATCGATTGGCAAGTTGCTGTGTTAGTGGCTCGAGGAAGATGTAGAGACATCTTTGCCCCCTTGCAAGCTTGTTGTCGTTTTACAGCCAGTTCTCTTAGTACCCTCGTAGCCAAGGTGTAGTGTGGAGTTTGCTTGTTAGGGTTTTATCAGTTTGTGGATTTCAGCGGGCTAGTAGAGTGGAGCACTCTTTTGTTAGCATGTTCCAAATGTGGAACTAGTTGTTGCCACCCGAGGAGTTGGCCTAAGCTTTTGTTGAGCATCGAGTGGGATGCAGGGGTTGGCATGAGCTTTTGTTGAGCATCGAGTGGTATGCAGGAGTAGGCTGTGGCATGTCTGTTAGACGAGATGCCAGAGATTAGACTGCTCGAGTATTGGGACTCTTGTGTTAAGTGCCATTGCCCCGTCACTTGGAGTGTGACCTTTCCTACCCTCAGAGGGGGATAAAGCTCGTTTAGGGCTGATTTGTGTTGTAAAGGATGTAGTGCCTGTTGGCACCAAGCTTTGAGAGGAGGCCTAGATTCAGGCCAGTTGGCACTTTTGTGCAGGTGGTTCCATGGCCGCCCGAAGTTTAGCATCCCCACTAGTCTTGTACCCGTTCTCCTGAGGTTGCACCTGTTTGGGTTGCATAAGAGATCTAGCTCGGTGGTAGTAAGAGAACTACAAGTATGAGGTCATTCGAGGGAAAGTAGGAGCATTTCAGGGTCACCGAGAGTTGGGTACCAAAGGATGTTGTAGGCTGTTAAGAGATAGCGCGTTCGAGTTCTCGCGCCTGTGTTGTGAGCTTGTGAGTCAGTTTGATGGTAGCATGATTTTACTACCCTTTGAGTTACCCTAGTATGGGTAGTGTTGGCATCGAGGATGCGTGGTTGATCCAGTGTTAGAGCCATGAGTTGGATGGTTGATCAGAGCACATTTAGTGGGCACATTGGTTTGAGGTATGTTAGCTTGGTATGGATACGCTCTTGTAAGAGTGAGTTGGCCAATGTGGCTTTCCGTGGTGAGTCGACTTTGAGTGGGTTTGGACTATTGTTGCTCCCTAGTTAGTTGTGGCTCTTTTGGGAGGCAAAAGTGGCCCCGTGTCGAGTCCTTGTTGGCAATGGATCTTAAGGAATCAAGTTGGGTATTCACCCCGGTGTACTATTGTGTAGCTCGTTCCGTGGTGTATGTTTGGAGAACCACGAGAGGTTCGTGTTGAGGAACCAGTGCTCAGTCTTTGAGTTGTCAAGGCTTTAGTTCTTGGCAAGTGCGCTAGCTTTGGTTGTAAGGATACCGTGCTCGTAGCCGAGTTGTTGTTTAAGCAAGTTTTGCTAGTTGGACCTTGACCTGGTTAGAGTTCAGTTGCAACTGAACAAGAGCGGTGGTAGCAAAGCCACGTAGTTTCTGATCGTCATGGCTAAGAGAGCTGTTCGGATCCTTACCTTGGGCAGAAGGTATGTTGTGGTCGATGTTTGAGTAGGAGGATGACGCATTCTGTAGCATTTCTGGTTCTCTTGGTTTTCAAGAAGTTGGAGTTGGCCAGCGTAGTTGAGATGCTGGAGAGGGTTGTGCCCGTGTAGCCAGTTGTCTGTTAGATCGTTTGACGACCGTGTGTGTCGGAGGGTGATCGGGGGATCCCTAGGTTGTGGAGAGCCTCTCAAGAGCTCAGTCAGACCCAGGCAGTGTTCCTCGGGTGAGTTGCTGGCAGACTTGGTAGACTAGCAAGCTAGTGTTTGTTTGCAGTAGAGTCCGGATTGGTTTCGGTGAGGTGGCTAGTTGGTGCTTGGTGTTGACCAAGATTTGGTTCTCTTGTTGTTTCAAGAGCTAGCTCGGTTCGACCCAGGCAGTGTTTCAGGAGTTGACCCCTCCCTCGGCGTTTGAGCAAGTTCTGATAGTTCTGGGCTGGTGGTCCAATCGGTTGAGATTCCCTTAGGTGTTGCTTCCGAGAGAGTTGGTTGTTGTTGCCCTTGGGTTTGAGCTAGTCAGCGAGCGTGTGTGAAGTTTGCTGCCTTTCAGAATTTCGCTTGCTGGGGAATCGTTCCCGTTGAGGAGTAGTCAGCTTAGCTCCTGAGTTGTGTAGTTGATCAGAGTAGCGCAGCAGTTAGCCCAGCGACAGGGTCCCTGCATTGTGTTGTTAGCAAGCGAAAAGTTGTTTGTCCCCACAAGGGCAGAGGCCAGCCAGTTTAAGAGTTGAGTTGTTTCTGGAAAGTTGTTGGTTCTTTGAGGTTTGAAGAACCCCTAGTTTCTTTGGTGGTTGAGTTGCACCATGGATGCCAGCCTCGAGTATTATCTTTGGAGGTAGCCTTGTCAGTTCGTGTTTCTTGCGATTCGCCAGCATCATGATTGTTGTTATCCGTATTCCTTGCGATGTTTCGGGAGTGAATCTTCTGGTTGGAAGATGAGTTAGGCCTAAGCTAAATAGAGGAAGTCCTTTGAGTAGCCAGCTGGACTTAAGAGTTGAGTGGTAGCTTGGAGGTGAGCTTTGCTCGTTATGAGCTTGGTTTGAGTTTCTGCTGAGCAAGCCCTTCTCGGGCTTTGTTCCTAGCTGTTGTGCGTTCGCAGTTGGAATTTTAGCTGAGCCACAGTTGAGTGAGTTGGCGCAGAGGTGCCGTGGCAATGGTTGGTTAAACCCTTGAGTTGTTATCCTCAAGGTGTTGTGTTGCTAGTGGCTGCGTGATGGTTTGGTCCTTGCTACCCGAGATTTCCATGAGAGGAATGTTGGTTGTTTCCTTGTCTGGCAATGTTCTCTTAGGCCAGTTGCTCGTAGGTTTGCATGGAAAAGTTTGCGTTCGGCCGTTGAGAGGCTCCAGTTTGTTGGTTTGGCCGAGTGGAGCCTGTGCCTGGATCTTGCCATTTAGGGATTGGCCGTAGCTGAAGTTTCAGCTGGTGCGAGTAGTGTTAGCCGTCTGGTGTACCAGGATTGTGCCCTTGTCTTTGACTCATCGATTTCTCTTAAGATGGTTGCTTTAGTGTTGTAAGCGCGTGCTAGTTGGAAAAGTTTTCCTTTAGGATCAATCGCCAGTTGGTGGTTCGATTGTATTTTGTTAAGGCTGTAGGCAAGATTTGAGGTTCGCTGGTCTCTTGTGAAGTAAGAGTAGGCCGTTTAGTTTTCTGGAACCTGAGAGGTTCAGTTGTTTGGCCAGCATGGTGTAGAGTTGAGGCTGTTTGTTTGTTAATGCCAGCCAGAGCATTCAGAGAAGTTATGCAAGGCGTGGCGTTGAGTTTTGGAGCTAGTGACCATCTGCGTTTCTTTGAGAGTAGCACCGTAGAGAGGTGTTCAGTGTTGGGTTAGCAGGGTTTAATTTGAGCCCCAGGTTTGTATGGCCTTTTGAGATCTTTGAGCGGATCGGAGCAGTGGCCTTTCGGTTAGCTTTGCCCAGTCTTGGTTGAAATAGTTTGTGGCAGATTGGATAGCATTGTGGCTTTGAGCCTTTGAGAACCCAAGAGGGTTTGGTTCTCGAAGAAGGGCTAGTGTTGTCTTAGCCGAAAAGTTCAGTTGGTTAGGAATCAGTGGAGTTTTCCTAGAGCTGTTTCGTCTTAGGACTTTCGAGGACGAAAGTCTTATAAGGAGGGAGTATTGTAACGGCCAAGTTTTCTATTCCAGTTTTCGAGGTGCTTTCGGTTCAGATTCAGTTGTTCGGTTGGGCTGTTAGAGTTGTTTTGACCCTTAGAGGTATTTTGGTCTTTTGGCTCCCCAGGCAGGATTTGTGGATTTTCAGGACTTCAAGGTCGCTTCTGCCTTTGTCGAGGCTTGTTTGTTGTTGGTTGCGAGTCCCGAGATGTTTGGGCTATTCGTTTGGAAGTTCAGTTGTGATTTGGGTTTTGGCAAAGTTATGGTTGGTTGAGTGCATCCTTTGGGATTCGAGCCCGGGCCCTTATTGTTGATTTGGGAGTTGGATTTAAGTGAGTTTTATTTATTGGAAAAGGTTTCTTCAGACTGGTCTCGAAGGAGGAAGCCGGGAAATGAGATTTTAAGGATTTTAAGGTTTTAAAAATGGATAAGGTTGGAAAAATAGGATAAAAATCCCATTTTCCCATTTTTCCCTTTTAGTTTTTTTCTCTCTCTCTCTCTCTTCCTCTCACCCAACCCGAGCCCCCCAGCCCTAGCCCAGCCCGAGTCGCCCGCTCGTGTTGCGTCGCACTGACCCTCGCCGCGAGCCGTCGAGAGAGCGATCGCCAGATCCGTGTCGCCCAATGCGATCGTCAGGCCGAATCGCGCCAGAAGTTGCGCGCCGCCCACCGCGACGATGCCGAGCCGCCCCGTGCCAGTGCCAGCCCGCTCCGCACAAGATCGTGCGTCCTGTAGCCCATCGCGTAGCATCGCCCCGCGCTCGTCCCTGTAGCTCACCAAGCTCGCGCCCGGACACCGTTCCTTGTGCAGAGCCGCGCCGCACGCCTTCGCCGAGCTGAGCTTGAGCCCGCGTCCACGCCCCCATGTCTAGCCCCAGCCCGCTCACTCGCGCAGCTTCCGCGCCCTAGGGCCCAACCAGCCCTTTTCTGCGCCCAGCCTGCCCTGTTGTGTTGGTTGACCCGAGCCTTGTGGCTTCTCGGATGGTATTTCCCGAGTCTTTTCTTCGTTGGGCCCTGATTTGTTGGCCGCTGATTATGTATTTATTTAATGTGTTTTATTTAAATGCTTAGGTTGTTCGGGTTCGATTAGAGGCTCGAGGGTCGCTTGTTGATTTGTGATTATTATTTCCTGCTTGTTCCAGGTAAGGATTTCTTACCGTGGTTGTGTGGACCCTGCGATATTATCATGATTTGCCTTGTATGCTTGTTGACTGTTATGAGCATGATAGTGATAGAGCAGCTTTGATTGATCTCTTGCTAGCATGTTTGCCTGATTTTACATGTTAGTGCCATGCTAGGTTTGTTCTTTCAGCATGCTTATGATTCCTGCTTAAGTTCGTAGTATCATGCTAGGTAAGTGTGATTGATGTCGATTATTGTTTGCTAGCCAGGAATCATTTTCTCTGTACTCTTAGCTAGTAAAGTAGGGTTTGTCATCATCCAGATGCTGAGAGCGGACATAACGTACTTTGTCCCCACCGGTCTAGAGTGGAGCGCGCGAAGCATAACGTACATTGCTTCCCCCCCCAGGCCGCCGATGTGGATTTAGCTACCCACATCGGTGTAAGCCTAGTTTGTAGCCATCTAGAGCAGAACCTGGCCATCGGTGTAAGCCTGCCCTGGCTGGTTCTTAGCTTCATGTCGGTGGTTCATGCTGCACAGATGAGTGCCGAGGGCCTCGCACTACTGTGATCAGTGACACCGCTTCCGAGTCTTAGGCATGCATACCTGGCCCGCGTAGTTTGTCCTTAGGCCCCCACATTTACGCCGGTTGTAGCAACATGCGGTGTGCGCGCACAAGTGTTAGTTGCCGGTTCGGAGAGCTCCCCCAGGCTAATGTCGTGAGTACACCGTTCCTTCCAGTTTAGAGCCAGACTTCGGGTACTCTCCCGTAAGTCCAGATTTGTTAGCAAGGGTAAGAGGCCCTTGAGGACATCCTTGGGATCAGTTTTTGAGCTGATCAATTTGCCGAGTGAAAGAGACCTCGGAGATGTCCCGGGATTGGTTAGGAGAACCAATCATTAGGCCGGAAGTAGGAGACTTCCGATGATTCCAGATCTTGCCTTGTAAGCTCGTTGAGCTATGATCTGTGTTGGTGGTTGTTTGCATGTATGCTAGGGTGCTAGATGACGGATGTATCGTATTGTACCCCGGTTGAGGATTCTTACTGAGTATGTTTATACTCACCCTTATTTATCTTTCAGGTAACTTGGGACAACACCAGGATGGCTAGCGGAGGGAGCTGATTGATCATGGGAGCTGCCGGCACTCTGTCATTTATTATTGCATTGTTTATTCAGCATGTAGATGGACAGGAGTCCTAGGGGAACATTGTTTAAAAAGTTGTTTAAATTGTATTGTATGTTTTTATAAACACTTGCCAGACTTGTTTTATTTTGTTGGTTTGCTTAAATGAAAATTGTTGGTTATGTTTTAAGGGTTCCCCCTTCTCATATGTTTTGAAGAGTTTTTAAATATGAGGACTTAACCCCTTGTTATCATATTTAACTTGCATGCTGAGTGAGAACCCAGGTTTAGGACTGTATTTAGGGTTGGTTCCTTACATTTGTTCTGAATTTCGACTGGCATGATTCTCGTATTAATTCTCATGTTAGTTCCATGCTAGGTTGTTTTATTCTGGCATGCTTGTTATCTGTTCTTGCTTCGTAGTATCATGCTAGGTTCATTGTTTCTGCTGAGCACATATTGGATTGTTTACTGTTATCTGTTTATAGCTTAGAATTCTGATAGGCATTATCATCCGGGTGAGGATGCATAACGTAACTTGCATCCGTGGCAGGGACGTACGATGCAGTACTCCGTCTCTGATCCATCGTTAGGGTTTAGCTAGCCCTAACAGCAACCCAGTGCAATCTTTGGTGAGGGTGGCAGACTGTTAAATTCCCCAATGGTAGGGGGAATGGCGAGGCATTGCCTTGTCCCCGGCAGTCGACACGACCTCAGCGTGTCGGCAGTAGCCCTCGATTGCCACCCGATTGGGAAAGGACCGGTTCCTGGTGTAAGCCTACCACGGTCGGTTTCTGTAACGGCCCAGGTTTTCATCCTGGTCTTCCAGGTATGCCCTAGGGGTATTTTGGTAATTTGGTAGGGCCGTCAGGGCCGCTTATGTCTTTTTCCAGTTGTTAAAATTATTGGATGGATTTATGTAGGTTTTTGAGGCTTTGTGGATGGGTTTGAGCATGGATAGATGCAAAAGTAAAACTAAAGGAAATTTGTGTTGCAGTTGGGATTTGAACCCGGGTCTCCAGGAAAGCCTATGGGGATGCGTGCCAGTTGAGCTATAGAGAGCTCTTGTTGCTTTTTTTTAGTCATATCTTGGTTAACCTTGGATCTTTGGAGTTTGGGTGCATTTGGTTAAATGAAAAAGAAATTAGGTTTTTGTTCTTCTTCTCTAAAACTCCCTTTTGCCATCCAAGCTTGTCTCCCTAGCCCTCCAAGCCGATTTTCATCCTCTTTGCAGCTCCGAGATTCGATCGTCATTCCGGGTAAGTCTTCATCCTCTTTGTCTTCTCGATTGGGTGTTCTTGCTGGTCGAAGGTAAGAAGTAGAGCTTGTGTGTGTGTGTGTTTGTTGCAGGCCGCCCAGATCTGCACAGCAGCCTCCCAGATCGCTAGCCCGTCACTCCTTGTCGTGCGCAGCAGCAGACGTCAGACGCCCAGATCTCCCGTCGCAGCCCAGGATGCCCTGATCGCCCGCGCGCGTCCTCGCCTGTTCTGCTCGTCCGCGTCCGCGTCGCAAAGCCCGCGCCCGCGCGCCCTCGCTCTGTGCCGCTCGTCCGCGTCCGCGTCGCACTCCCAGCGCCGCGCTCCCTCGCCCGTGCCGCTCGCCCGCGCGCGTCCTCTCCCGTGCCGTGCCCCAGATCCTGTCCGTGCGCGCAGCCAGCGCCCCAACACCTTACCATCGGCTGCTCAGCGCGCAGCCCAGTAGCACCAACCCGCCAGCAGCGCCCAGCCCCGCGTCACCGTGCCGTGTGAGTGCCACCGAGCCAAACCTGCTTGTTTTATTATATTTTAGGCCTAAGGTTGTGATTATTGCTATGTTTGTTAGGTTCTCGATAGCTAGCTTGGGAGTGATCGGAGCTTAGGATTTTGTGTGTAGAAGCCTCCCGACCAAGGTAAGGATTTCTTACCAGAGTTGTGTGGGCCCTGGGATAATATATGTGATTGTTGTTTGTATGCTTATTTGTGTTTATCAGCATGTTTAGTGATAGGTGTTTTGTTTTGAATTCCCGACTGGCATGATTTCTTATGTTGTTTCTCATGTTAGTCCATGCTAGGTTGTTCCGCTCGCATGCTCAGATTCTACATTCTTGTTTCAGTAGTATCATGCTAGGTTCACAGATCTGTTGAGCACGTATTGGATTGTATTGGATTGTATGATATAGATATGATAGGTTAGAGTGTAGGTAGGTAGCATCATTTGGGCCCGAATGCATAAAGTATCTTGCATCCATGGCAGGGACGTACGAGGTAGTACTCCGTCCCTGGACCCCGTTAGGGTTTAGCTAACCCTACCGATAGGCCCTACAATCTTGGGTGAGGGTGGCAGACTATTAAATGCCCCAATGGTCGGGATGATGACTTGGCATTGCCTTATACCCGGCAGCCGGCACGTCCTCAGCGTTTTCGGCAGTAGCCCCTGATTGCCACCTGTTAGGGCAAGGACGGCTTCCTGGTGTAAGCCTACCACGACCGATTCCTTAGCCTCAGGTGCGGTTGTTCAGGCTGACATAGTTCACGTGTCCAAGTCTCACACCCCTATGTTAGTGACACCGATCCAGAGATTTAGTTAGGCATGGTGATCGACTGGGCAAGATGCCACTAGACTCAAAGACTTCAAAGCGCTCGCAGAGCATGCGGTGCGCATTTACGCTCATTACAGCGCCGACCGGAGAGCTCCTCGGGATCTTGAGCTAGTGCACCTTTCGTATGGACAGTAGACAGGCTGAGGCCGAGACTTGTTTCTCGTATAGGGCGTATTGTGTGGTGGATTATTCCAGACTAAGACCCTGAGTTGGCTCCGAGGTTCAAGTGTGGACTTAAGCTATGTGCTCTATTCTGTGTTTATATTCATAGCTTGCATATCTTTCGGCTAGATGACCATGTATATCGTATTGTACCCCGGTTGGGGATTCTTACTGAGTAATTCGTTACTCACCCTTATTTTGTGGTTTTTCCACTGGTAACCAAGGTGAGAGACAGGATGGCTGAAGGAGGAGCTGTGAGCATGGGAACCTACTGTTGTCTCTGATTTTTATATTATGACTCTTTGCCTTTTTTATTTCCCCTGAATGCATGTAGTCGGGCACGGAGCCCTAGGATGTTTTCTCAATGTTTTTGTCGATTCCAGCATTGTTGTATCTGAGAACGTTTTGAATGATTTTAATAAATCTCTGATCAGAGTAAACTTTTGGAAATGTATTTGTCTTGAAACAGGTGCTTAGAGACAAGGACAGGTTTAGTAAACTGTATTGATTTCTGCTTGAATGCTGAATGTTTTAATTTTAATTGGAATCTGAAATCATATTTGTATATTGTCCTTACTTTGAATGCCTGCATTGCGGTAAAGGCCCATTTAGAGCCCCTTTTGGGTCGGGTCTTTACAGTTTCTTAGCCTCAGGTGCGGTGGTACAGGCTGACAAAGTCATAGTGTCCTGGTCTCACACCACTATGTTCAAGAACACATCGATCGAGAGATTCTTTTAGGCATGCGCAGATCTTGAACCAGCGGCAAAATGCCCTAGACCGAGCACCTCCCCGGTTTGCAAAGAACATGCGGTCTGCGCGCACACGCTCATTACAAATACGATCGAGAGCTCCTCGGGATCTTGAGTTGATGTACCTTTCAGACGATGGTGGTAGGAAAGTCGAGGCCGAGATTAGTTTCTCGTAGAGTACCGAGACGCATTGTAATTTTCCGGAGTAAGACCGTAAGATGGCATCCGTGGTATTTATGTATGGAATAAAGTGATGTGCTCTCTTCTGTGTTTATATTCATAGCTTGCATACTTTCTGCTAGATGACCAGTTATATCGTATTGTACCCAGCTTGGGGATTTTATCGGGAATTCGTACTCACCCTTATTTTGTGGTTTTCCACAGTAACTAGGGCCCGAGATGAATGGGTGAAGGAGGAGTCTGTGATCATGGAAACCAAATTGCTTTAAAACTCGAATTTATGTTTTATGTTTTTGTTGTCCTCTCTGAATGGATGTAGTTGGGCACCGAGCTCTTTGGACGTTTTCTCAAGTTGTTTTTCCGATTCTCGCATCGTTGTAAACTATTTTGGATTTTTGAATGTTTGAATAAATCTCTGATCAGAGTATGTTTTAAACTGCTTTTAGCTTGGAACAGGTGCTTGGAAACAGGGACAGGTTCTAGGACATTTTATACTTGATTTATGAATGGATGTTTACAAGTTTTTAGTTTTCATTCAGAATTTGGAAAACGATCTTGCATATTGTCTTTAAGTTTTTAAAGCATGCATTGAGGTAAAGGCCTAGTTTAGGACCTCTTTTCGGGTCGGGTCTTTACAGTTGGTATCAGAGCTCAAAGTCATAGATTCGGTAGACTGACCTTTTGTTGTAGGTCGTTTTTCCATGATCATCAGCACTCCTACAGCCATCAGGTATGCCTAAGTTTACTGTTTTTGAAAAGAGTTAAGAATTTACAATACTTTTCATCTAGTGTATCCCTTGTTTAGTGTTGTAGAGCGGAGACGAGCACGTTCTGGCTCGTTGTTGGTTTGGGTGTAAATCGTCGGCATGCCAATTACCAGCGCAGGAAAAGGAGGTTCGAGAGCAGGTCAGGGTATTGTGATTGGTTCAGATACCGCAGGGACATCGTCCCAAGCTGAGACTGATGGTGTTCCACCAATAGCTCCCCCTGTTTTTCCCAGAGAAGGCGTAAAGGCGACCGAGCGTCGAAAGTCTGCTCCTGGAGTAGAGTTTGCTGATTCCATGAGGGCCATGATGGTCAGTGTGTTGAGTTACCAGAGGGCAGAGACCCAGGCTTTGTTGGCCGCGCAGCGGGAAGAGTCCAGAGCCCAGATCGAGTAGTTCACTCCGATGTTTAAGCCGCAAGATCGCAAAGCATCACCCGGCTCCACAAGAGCAAGCAGCCCTAGAGGCAGTTGTGGCAGAGGGTGTCGAGGAGCTTGGCAGATGGCTGAAAGACTTTGTGAGGTGAAAGCCTGTAACGGCCCAGTTTTCTAATCCGGTTCTCGAGGAGCTTCCAGTTCAGATTCAGTTGTTCGGTTGGGTCGTTAGAGCTGTTTTGACCCTTAGGGGTCTTTTGGTCTTTTTGCTCCCATGGCAGGATTTGTGGATTTTCAGGGCTTCGAGGCAGCGTTTGCCTTTGTCGAGGTTTGTTTGTTGGTGGCTGCGAGTCCCGAGATGTTTGGGCTATTCGTTTGGAAGTTCGGTTGTGATTTGGGTTTTGGGCAAAGTTATGGTTGTTTGGGTGTTTCCTTTGGGATTCGAGCCCGGGCCCTTAGAGTTGATTTGGGAGGTTGATTTAAGTGAGTTTATTCATTGGAAAAGTTTGCTTCAGTCGGGTCTCGAAGGAGGAAGGTGGGAAATGGGATTTTAAGGTTTTAAAATGGATAAGGATGGATTTAATTAAAGATAAAATCCCCATTTTTCCTTTTTATTTCCCATTTTCCCTTTTATTTTCTAAAATCCCCATTTTCCCATTTTTCCACTTTTTTTCCTTTTCTCTATCCTCCAGGCCGACCCCTCCACCTCCCAGCCCGACCCAGCCCTAGCTCGTCCAACCCTGGCCGCCCAGCTCGCCCATGCCCGAGCCACCCAGAGCCCAGCAGCGCACAGTGCCCAGGCGCCAAGCCCCAGCTCGCCCTGCCCTGTGCCGGGTCGCCCAGGTCGTCCCCGCGTCGCTCAGCCCTCGCTCAGGCCTGCGTCGTGCGACCTCGCCCAGGTTCGTGCCGCCCTGCACTGTGCCGAGCCCGTGCGCCTTGTAGCTCGCCGTGCCGAGCCCGAGCGTCCTTGAGGCCGTCGCGTCACGTAGCCCCGCGCGCTCGCCCCTGTAGCGCTTCGTGTCTCTCGCGCCCGCGCGCCGTCCCATGGCCGAAGCGGCGCGCGCGCGCGTGCCGCCCAATCGAAGTCGAGCCGCGCGCTGCGCCTTGCTCGCGCCCGGCTCGCCGCCGCCGCGCCCTTGCCTCGCCGCTACACGCGCGCGCCTCCGCTGCGCGCCCGCCTGCGCCCTGCGCCCAACGCCCAGCCTGCCCTGTTGTGTGGTTGGCCGAGCCTTGTGGCTTCTCGGATGGTATTTCCCGAGTCTTTTCTTCGTTGGGCCCTAATTTGTTGGCTGCTGATTATGGATTTGACTGGGGTGTTTTATTTGATGTTTAGGTTGTTCGGGTTCGATTAGAGGCTCGACGGTCGTTGGTTGATTTGTGTAAATAATTTCTGCTTGTTCCAAGTAAGGATTTCTTACCGTGGTTGTGTGGACCCTGCGATATTATCACGATGTGCCTTGTATGCGTGTTTACTGTTATGAGCATGATAGTGATAGGCAGCTTTGATTGATCTCTTGCTAGCATGTTTGCTTGATTGTACATGTTAGTGCCATGCTAGGTTTGTTCTTCCAGCATGCTTATGATTCCTGCTTTAAGTTTGTAGTATCATGCTAGGTAAGCGTGTTTGATGTCGGTCATTGCTTGCTAGCCAGGAATCATTTATTTGCTCTGTACTCTTAGATAGAGTTGTAGGGTTTGTCATCATCCAGAGGCTGAGAGCGGACATAACGTACTTTGTCCCCACCGTCGGTGGGAATAAAGTGTGCGCGAGATAACGTATCTTGCTTCCCCGATCGCCAATGTGGATTTAGCTCTGGTCGGGAGTAAAGTGTGCGCAGCATAACGTATCTTGCTTGCCCCCCCCCGACCCATCAGTTGTGGATTTAGCTACCCACTTCGGCATAAGCCTAGTTTGTAGCTTGCTAGAGCGGAACCCTGCCAACGGTCTAAGCCTACCTTGGTCGGTTCTTACCTTCAGGTCGGTGGTTCAGGCTGCACAGATGAGCGCCGAGGGCCTCGCGCTACTATGATCACTGATACCGCTTCCGAGTCATAGGCATGCGTACCTGGCCCGCATAGTTTGTCCTTAGGCCCCCACATTTACGCCAATTGCAGCAGCATGCGGTGTGCGCGCACACGCGTTAGTTGCCGGTTCGGAGAGCTCCCTCGGGCAAATATCGTAAGTACACCATTCCTTCCAGTTTAGAGCCAGACTTCGGGTACTCTTCCGTAAGTCCATATTAGTAGCGAGGGCAAGGAGGCCCTTGAGGACATCCTTGGGATCAGCTGTTGATAGCTGTTTGCTTGCATGTTGAGGTGCTAGATGACTGATGTATTGTATTGTACCCTAGTTGGGGATTCTTACTGAGTATGTTTATACTCACCCTTATTTATCTTTCAGGTATTGTACCCTCGGTTGAGTGAGTTGGCACAGAGGTGCCGTGGCATTGGTTGGTAAATCTGTTGAGCTGCTTTCCTCAAGGTGTTGTGTCGCAGATAGCTGCTTGATGGTTTAGTCCTTGCAATCCGAGATTTCCTTGAGAGGAATGTTGGTTGTTCCTTGCCTGACAGTGTTCTCTTTGGCCAGTTGTTGAAAGGTCTGCGTTTGGCCGATGAGGAGTCCTAGCTTGTTGGTTTGGCCGAGTGGAGCCTGTGCCTGGCCCTTGTCTTTAGAGGTGGCCGTAGCTGAAGTTTTAGCTGGTGTGAGTGTTGTTAGCCATCTGGTGTACCAGGATGGTGTCCCTTGCCTTTGGTTTGGCGATTTCTCCTTAAGATGGTTGCTTAAGTGTTGTGGTCACGTTCTAGTTGGAGAAGTTTGTTTTTTTTTGGATCAGTCGCCACATGGTGATTCGATTGGATTTCGTTAAGATCAGAGGCAAGATTTGAGGTTAGCTGGTCTCTTGTGGAGTAAGAGTAGGCCGTTTGGTTTTTCTGGAACTCGGAAGGTTCGATTGTTTGGCCTTGACTTGTTGTAGGGTTGAGGTCGCTTGTTAGCTGCGGTGTGAGCTTCCAGAGGAGTTTTGCCACCGGGTTGTAGCCGTGGCGATCTGGATGGCATTGTGGCTTTGAGTTTTGAGAACCAAGAGGGTTTGGTTTTCAAGAAGGTTGGTGTTGTTTTAGCCGAGAAGTTCAGTTGGTTTGGTTTTTAGTGGAGTTTTCTGAGTCGTTGTCTTAGGACTTTCGAGGACGAAAGTCTTAAAAGGAGGGAGTATTGTAATGACCAGCTTTTCTACACCGTTTTCGAGGTGCCTTGGTCAAGATTCGGTTGTTTGGTTGGATCGTTAGAGCTGTTTTGACCCTTGGGGTATTTTGGTCTTCTGGCCCCGGCGGGATTTTGTGGAATTTTAGGGCTTCGAGGTCGCGCTCCCGCCTTTGTCAAGGCTTGATTGTTGTTGGTTGCGAGTCCCGAGATGTTTGGGCGATCATTTGGAAGTTCGGTTGTGGTTTGGGTTTTTGGCAAAGTGATGGTTGGTTGTGTGCTTCCTTTGGGATTCGAGCCGGGCCCTTGGTGTTGATTTGGGAGTTGAATTTAAGTGAGTTTTATTTTTTGGAAGATGTTGCTTCAGTCGGGTCTCGAAGGAGGAAGCCGAGAAATGGGATTTTATGGTTTTAATTTGGATAAGGATGGAAAAAGAGATTAAATCCCCATTTTCCTTTTATTTTCCCTTTTCTTTTTCTTTTCCAAATTCATTTTTCTTTTCTTTTTATTTTTTTTTTCTCTTTTCTCTTTCTCTCTCTCTCTCTCCCGAGCACCCTCCTAGCCGACCCAAGAGATTTCTAGCCCGAGCAGCCCACCTGGCTTGCCTTGCCGAGCCCCCGCTCGCCTGTGTCGAGCCGTGCCACCGAGCTCGCGCCGCCAGTCCCCACCCGAGCTCGCTGCAGGTCGCGCCATCGCCAGGTCGCCAGCCCGAGCTCGCCAGCCAGGTCGCGTCGCCGGCCCGATTTCGCCCAGCCCGGCCGCGCAGTGCCGCTTGTCCCGTTCGCACCCGTGCCGCCCAGATCCGAGCCGCCTCGTGCGGATCGAAGCCCCTCAGAGCTCGTCGTGCCAGATCGAGCGTCTTGTAGCCGTCGCGTCGCTTCGCGCCCTCGCCTAGCCGAGCTCGCGCCGGGGCGCCCTTGCCTCCCTGCAGCTCGACCGCGCGTTTGCGTTTGAGCCCGAGCGCCCTGCTCGCCCAGCCGTGCCCCCGTGCGCAAGCAGTCAAGACACCAATGGCCGTGTGTCGAGAGCCCCGCCGGCCAGCCCCTACGCCCATCTACCCCTCGGCGCCAGAGCCGCCCTGCGCTCGCGTCTGTGCCGGCTCGTTTTGCGTGTCGGCCGCGCCTCGTTCGCTTTAGGTTGCTCGAGTTCGATCGCAGCTTAAGTTTCTTGTGTGTTGTCGCCTTCCGACTGTAGTAAGGGTTTCTTACCGAGGTTGTGTGGACCCGCAAATAATTGATAGTATGCCATATCTTGTGATTGTATGAAATTCTAGTGGATAGGTTACATGTTTTCTCTTGCTTCCGGAGTTTGTGTTGTATGCAGTGTTTCGTTATATTGGTTCTGAGTGCTAGGTATTTTATCTTGGCATATTCTGGTTCTTGTTAGATTCTCGATAGTTCCATGTTAGTGCTAGGCGGTGATCCTTAATGTAGGTAAGTCCTCGATGGGCACTTTGCACTGTTCCTCAGTGTGTAAGCCCCGATGGGCATCATGAGGTCGCTTAAGAGTGTAAGACCCGATGGGCATCTCGGTGATCCTAGCTGAGTAAGACCCGATGGGCATCCTAGGTGTGTGTAAAGACCCACCCAAAAGGGGTTCTAAATGGCCTTTACCCCAATGCATGTATTGAAAATAGAAGACATTATGAAAAACACATTTTGATTCCAAGTAAAGCAGAAACATTCAACAACCAAAACATACATTTCTAAAAGCATACTACGATCAGAGATTATTTAAACCATTAAAACATTCCACAAGTACAAATATGCTGGAATCCATAAAACGTAAGAAAACATCCCGGGGCTCTGTGTCGTCTACATGCATTCGTGGGAAATAACAAAAGTCAAGAGTCTTGATAAAATAAAATAGTCGAGAGATGACAAGAGGATTCCATGATCACGCCTCCTCCTTCACCATCCTGTCTCCGCGCTTGATTACCTGTGGAAAACCACGAATAAGGGTGAGTAACGAATTACCCAAGAAGAATCCCCCACGGGGTACAATACGATATACATGATCATCTAGAAGAATGTATGCAAGCTATGAGTACAAACATAGAGCGGAGCACATAGCTAAGTCCACACTTGGACCTCGGATGCCAACTCGTGGTCTTAGTCCGGAAAATACCACAACACACTAAACGCGCTATACGGGAACAAGTCCCGACCTCTCACCGCTCTTCATCGTCGATACGAAAGGTGCACTAGCTCAAGATCCCGAGGAGCTCTCCGTCGGCGCCAGTAATGAGCGTAAGGATGCACCGCGTGCTTCTACTGCACTATGGGGTGGTGGGTCTAGTGGCAAGTCGCCCATATCCGGATACCACGCCTAACTAAATCTCCGGATCGGTGTCACCGACATAGGGGTGTGAGACTGGACACGTGAACTATGTCACTGTACCACCGCACTGAGGCTAAGGAACGGGTCATGGTAGGCTTACACCAGGAAGTCGCCCTTACCTTAACAGTGGCAATCAAGGGCTCGCCGAACACGCCGAGGACGCGGCTGCCGCCGGACTAGGCATTGCCAAGTCATCATCCCGACCGTTGGGGCATCGCTTAGACTACCACCCTCACCCAAGATTGCGGGGCCTACCGGTTGGGATAGCTAATCCTCACGGGTCCAAGGACGGAGAACTGTCTCGAACGCCTTGCCATAGATGCAAGATACTTTATGCATCGGGCCGGATGATGCTATCTACCCGAATTCTAAACCTTAACAATAATAACAATTCAATCAATGCGGTCCAATACGTGCTCAACATGATACAAGGAACCTAGCATGATACTACGAAGCAAGAACAGATATCGAACATGCTAGAATGGAACAACCTAGCATGGGCTAACATGAGAAACAATACAAGAGTTCATGCCGATCAGAATTGCACAGAGCACCTAGGGCTAAACATGCTAGTAATCATACACAGCATACAAAACAACAATCACAAATATATCGCGTAGGTCCACACAACCTCGGTAAGAAATCCTTACCTTGGTCGGAAGACTTCTACACACAAATCCTAAGTCGCGGAACAATCCCGAGCTAGCGAGGGAACCTAGCAAACCAACAATAATCAGCATCTAAAATGTCTAAACAACAATAGAACAGCAAGCTCGCCGGCGAACTCACGCGCACGACGACACGAGCTTGGGGTGCTGGCAAGGCGGCACGGCAGTGACGCGCTACCGGCGCGCGCTACGGCACGGCAGACGGCAGGACGCGCTACCGGCCGCGCTGATCGCACGACACGGCACGGATGCACGGCAGGACGGGCGCGCGACGCGCGGCGAGCGTCGGGCGAAAGGCGCGGGCGGCGCGCGGCGTCGCGATGCGCGGACACGGCGAGCCGCTCGGCAGGACGCGCGACGCGGCGAACGTCTTGGAGGCGGGCGAGCGGACGCGGCTGGACGCGCTGGCGCCGGGCGAGGCTCTCTGGCGCGCGGCGAGCGATCGGGCGAGGACGAATGACGATCTGGGCCGCTTGGCGCGATCCGGCGCGCGGCGAGCGACGGCGACGATTTAACGACGATTTCTTTGCTGGCGCGCGATCGCGCGTCTGGAGCGATCGGGCGAGGACGAACGGCAAGGAGTGCTAGGCGGATCTCGCGCGCGGCAGTGGTCGCCGACAGATTCGGGCGAGCTGGATTTGGCGATGATGGTCGCTTCCTCGGTGGTTTGCAACCAACACAAACACACACACACACCTACATCTTACCTTGGCAACATCAAAAACCAAATGAGGAGATGAAGAGGATGAAGACTTACCTTAATGATGATGATCGAACCCAAGGGAGCTGCAAGGATGAAGAATAGGCAAGGAGAGCTTGGGAGAAAGCTTGGGCGGCCACAACTCTTTTGGAGAAGAAAACACAACAAACCTAATTTCTATTTCATTTAACCAAATGCACCAAACACCAAAGATCCAAGGTTAACTAAGATGTGATGCAGAAAGAGCAACAAGAGCACCTAATGGCTCAATTGGTACACATCCCCACAAGCTTCCCAGGCGACCCGGGTTCAAACCCCAGCTGCACCACAATTTCCTTTATTTTTACTTTTGCACCAAACCTTGCTCAAACCAAACCACAAATCCTTCCAAAAACCTACATAAATCCATCCAATAATTTTAGCAACTGGAAAAAGACATAAACGGTCCTGACGGCCCGACCAAATTACTAAAATACCCCTAGGGCATACCTGGAAGACCGGGATGAAAACCTGGGTCGTTACATCGCTGCCCTTCAGAGTTTGCTTGTTGGGAAATCGTTCCTTGTTGGGGAGTAGTCAGCTTAGCTCCTGAGTTGTGTAGTGGATCAGAGTAGCGCAGTGGTTAGCCCAGCGAGAGGGTCCCTGCATGGTGTTGTTAGCAAGCGAAAGTTGTTTGTCCTCGCAAGGGCGGTGGCCAGCCGGTTTAAGAGTTGAGCTTTTGCTGGAAAGTTGTTGGTTCTTCGGGGATTGAAGTTTTTCCCCCTAGTTTCCATGGTGATTGAGTTGCACCATGGATCCCAGCCTCGAGTGTTATCTTTGGAGATAGCCTCGTCAGTTAGTATTCCTTGCGATGTTTCGAGTGTGGAGTTTTTAGTCGCAAGATGAGTTAGGCCTTGGCTAAAAGGAGGAAGTCCTTTGAGTAGCCAGTTGGACTTAAGAGTTGAGTGGTAGCTTGGAGGCGAGCTTTGCTCGCGATGAGCTTGAGTTGAGTTCTCACGAGCAAGCCTTTCTCGGGCTTTGTTCCTGTTGTTGTTGTGCTTTCGCAGTTGGCGTTAGCGGAGCCTCAGTTGAGAGAGTTGGCACAGAGGTGCCGTGGCTTTGGTTGGTTAACCCTTGAGTTGCTATCCTCAAGGTGTTGTGTTGCTAGTAGCTGCGTGATGGTTTGGGTCCTTGCAGCCCGAGATTTTCCATGAGAGGAACGTTGGTTGTTTCCTTGCCTGGCAATGTTCTCTTTGGCCAGTTCCTAGTAGATTTGCATGGAAAAGTTTGTGTTCGGCCGTTGAGAGGCTCCAGTTTGTTGGCTTGGCCGAGTGGAGCTCAGGCTCGGTTTTGGCCATTTAGGGTTGGCCGTAAGTTGAAGTTTCAGCTTGTGCTTGTTGGGAAAAGTTTACCTTTTTGGATCAATCGCCAGTTGGTGGTTCGATTTGTTGTTCGTTAAGGCTTTAGGCAAGCTTTGTGGTTCGCTGGTCTCTTGTGAGGCAAGAGTAGGCCGTTTGGTTTCTAGAACCTGAGAGGTTCAGCTGTTTGGCCAGCATGGTGTAGAGTTGAGGCTGTTTGATAACTTGGTTTGTGGGCATTTAGAAAAGTTACGCCAAGGCGTGGCGTTGAGTTTTGGAGCTTGCGCCCATCATGCGAGTTTCTTTGAGAGTAACACCGCAGAGAGAGGTGTTTGGTGTTGGATTAGCAGGGTTTTGATTGAGCCCCTGGTTTGTAAGGCCTTCTGAGATCCTTGAGCGGATCGGAGCAGTGGCCTTTCGGTTAGCCTTGCCCCGTCTTTGGCAGCAGTGCTTTTTGCATGCTCAGTCTTTGTTGAGATAGTCTGTGGTAGACTAGATAGCTTTGTGGCTTTAAGCCTTTGAGAACCCAAGAGGGTTTGGTTCTCAAAGAGGGCTAGTGTTGTCTTAGCCGAGAAGTTCAGTTGGCTAGAAATCAGTGGAGTATTCCTAGAGCCGTTTCTTCTTAGGACTTTCGAGGATGAAAGTCTTATAAGGAGAGAGTATTGTAACGGCCCAGTTTTCTATCCCGGTTCTGGAGGAGCTTTCGGTTCAGATTCAGTGGTTCGGTTGGGCCGTTAGAGCTGTTTTGACCCTTAGGGGTGTTTTGATCTTTTTTCTCTCCGGGAAGGATTTGTGGTTCTTCAGGGCTTCGAGGCAGCTCCTGCCTTTGTTGAGGCTTGTTTGTTGGTGGCTGCGAGTCCCGAGATGTTTGGGCTATTCGTTTGGGAGTTCGGTTGTGATTTGGGTTTTGGGCAAAGTTATGGTTGTTTGGGTGTTTCCTTTGGGATTCGAGCCCGGGCCCTCAGTGTTGATTTGGGAGGTTGATCTAAGTGAGATTTATTGATTGGAAAAGGTTGCTTCAGTCGGGTCTCGAAGGAGGAAGCCGGGAAATGGGATTTAAGGATTTTAAGGATTTTTGAAAAATTGGAAAATTTGGATAAAATGGTTTTGGATAAGGATAAAAAGAAAAAGGAAATTTCTTTTTTTATTTAAAATCCCATTTTCCTTTTATTTTTCCCAAAATTCCCATTTTCCCCCATTTTTCCCTTTCTCTCTCCTCCAACCCGAGCAGCCCCTCTCATTTCTTGGTCGCCCGAGCTTGCCCCCGCTTCGCCCACCTCGCCGCCTTCGCCCACGCCCGCAGCGAAAGCCCGAGCCCGCCGCGATGTGTCGCCCAGCGTGTCGCCCAGGTTGGGCCGAGCCCAGCCTTGCTCGCCCCTGCCCTGTGTCGATCGCCCCTGCCCCAGCGTCGCCCACGTCGCGCAGTGTCGCCCAGGCCATCCCCGAGCTAGCTCTGCCTGGTCCACGTCGCACAGCTCCGGGCCATGTCGTGCCAGCCCGAGTGTTCTGTAGCTCGTGTCGCTCCCGCCCGAGCGCCCTGTAGCTCGTCGCCCCGCACGCGCCCCTGTGCTTGCCGAGCTCGCGCCCGCGCGCCCTTCCCTATGCCGAGCCGCGCGCGCGCCGCGCTCATTTAGCTCAGCTGCTCTCAAGACACACAGCACGACGCAGCGCGCCCACGCCTGCGCCCGGCCACCCAAGCCCCTACGCCCAACATGCCCTGTTGTGTGCTGGTTGCCCGAGCCTTGTGGCTTCTCGGATGGTATTTCCCGAGTCTTTTCTTCGTTGGGCCCGGATTTGTTGGCTGCTGGTTATTGATTTATTTGGGTGTTTTATGTATGTGATTTGGGTGCTTTATTTGATGTATAGGCTGTTCGGGATCGATTAGAGGCTCGAGGATCGTTCGTTGATTTATTGTGATTTGTTATTGTTTTTCTGCTTGTCCTAGGTAAGGATTTGTTACCGTTGTTGTGTGGACCCTGCGATATATCTCGATATGCCTTGCTTGTTTGTTGGTATTATGACCATGTTAGAGATAGAGCGGTTTGTTTGATTTCTTGCTAGCATGTTTGCTCGATTTTACATGTTAGTGCCATGCTAGGTTTGTTACGCGGCATGCTTATGATTCCTGCTTAAGTTGTATTATCATGCTAGGTAATGTGATTTATGTCGGTCATTGCTTGCTAGCCAGGAATCATTGATTTTGCTCTGTACTATTAGATAGAGTTGTAGGGTTTGTCATCATCCAGAGGCTGAACGGACATAACGTACTTTGTCCCCACTGATCGGGAGTAAAGTGTGCGAAGCATAACGTATCTTGCTACCCCGGTCGCCAAGGTGGATTTAGCTCAGGTCGGGAGTAAAGTGTGCGAAGCATAACGTATCTTGCTACCCCCCCCCCCCCCCGACCCGCCGGTTGTGGACTTAGCTACCCACTTCGGCAATAGCCTAGTTTGTAGCCTGCTAGACCGGAACCCTGCCAACAGTGTAAGCCTACCTTGGCCGGTTCTTAGCTTCAGGTCGGTGGATCGCACAGATGAGTGTCGAAGGCCTCGCGCTACTGTGATCAGTGACACCGCTTCCGAGTCATAGGCATGTGCACCTGGCCCGCGTAGTTTGCCATTAGGCCCCAGCATTTACGCCGGTTGCAGAGAGCATGCGGTGTGCGCGCACACGCGTTAGTCGCCGGTTCGGAGAGCTCCCCCGGGCTAATGTAGTGAGTACACCATTCTTTTCGTTAGAGCCTGACTTCGGGTACTCTCCCGTAAGTCCAGATTAGTGCAAGGGCAAGGAGTCCCTTTAGGACATTCTAGGGATCAGTGTATTCCCCCCGAGTGACAGATACCTCGGTGATGTCCCAGGATTGGTCAGTGTATCCAATCCCAGTTAGGCCGGAAGAAAGAGACTTCCGATGGCTCCAGATTTTGTTTTATGAGCTCGTTGAGCTATGATCTGTGTTGATAGCTGTTTGCTTGCATGTTGAGGTGCTAGATGACTGATGTATCGTATTGTACCCTGGTTGGGGATTCTTACTGAGTATGTTTATACTCACCCTTATTTATCTTTCAGGTAGCTTGGGACAACACCAGGATGGCTAGCGGAGGGAGCTGATTGATCATGGGGAGCCGCCGGCACTCTGTCATTTATTATTGCATTGTTATTCAGCATGTAGATGGACAGGAGTCTTAGGGGAACATTGTTTAAAACGTTGTTTAAATTGCAATGTATATTTTTATAAATACTGGCCAGGATGTTTTACTTCGTTGGTTTGTTTTAAATGTAAACTGTTGTTTATGTTTTAAGGGTTTCCCCTTCTCATATGTTTTGAAAGGTTTTAAATATGAGCACTAAACCGCTTGTTATCATATTTAACTTGCATGCTGAGTGAGTACCCCGTTTTAGGACCATGTTTTGGGTCGGGTTCGTCACAGTTCAAGGGCTTGAGTTGTTGCTGGAAAGTTGTTGGATCTTTGGAGATTGTAGAACCCCTAGTTCCTTGGTTGTTGAGTTGCACCGTGGATGCCGGCCTCGAGTTTTAACTTTTGAGGTAGTCTTGCTGACTCGTGTTGTTCATGATCTGCAAGCTTGTGGTCGTCGCTATCCTTATTCCTCACGATGTTTCGTGGGTGGAGTTTCTGGATTGGAAGAAGAGTTAGGTCTAAGCTATAAGGAGGAAGTCCTTGGAGCAGCCAGATGGACTTAAAAGTTGAGTGGCAGTTTGGAGGCGAGCCGCGTTGTAAGCTCGAGGTTGAGTTTCTCTGAGCAAGCCTTCTCGGGCTTCGTTCCTAGTTGATGTGCGTTGAAGTTGGCGTTATAATGAGCCACGATTGAGTGGGTTGGTACAGAGATGCCGTGGCATTACCGGAAACCTTAGAGTTGTATCCTCCAGCTATTGTGTTGCCGAGTCGCGTGTTGTTTTATCCCTTAACGCTCGAGGTTTCCGTGAGAGGAATGTTGTTTGTTTTCCGTCGCGATGTTCACCTAGGCGAGTGGCTGATCGGATTGCATTGGAAAGTTTGTTGTCGGCCGAGGAGGGGCTCCAGTTTATTAGTTTGGCTGAGTGGAGCTTGTTCCTGGACCTTGTCGTTCAGGGGTGGCCGAAGCTGAAGTTTCAGCTAGTGTGAGTGGTGTTAGCCGTCTGGTGAACCAGGTATGTGCCCCCTAGCTTGAGTGCGTCGATGCTCTTCAAGATGGTTGCTTAAGTGTTGTGGACGCGTGCTAGTTGGAGAAGTTTGCCTTGGGATCAGTCACCAGTTGGTGGTTCTATTTGGATTTCGTTAAGGATTGTAGGCAACCATTAGGGTTCACAGGTCTCTTGCGAAGTAAGAGTGGGCCGTTTAGTTTCTAAAACCTGGGAGGTTCAGTTGTTTGGTCAGCATGGTGTAGGGTCGAGGCTGTTCGATAACAGCTATGAGCATTCAGAGAAGTTACGCCGGTGCGTGGAGTAGAGATTTAGAGCTTGTGACCCGTCCACGAGTTTGCTGAGAGTAGCCAGAGAGAGGCGTTTCGAGTTGGGTTAGCAGGGTTAAGTGAGCCCTAAGATTTTAAGACCGTTTGAGAGCTAGTGCGAGTTTGAGGATGTGGATTACCGTTAGCACTATCACATCTATTTCTTCGGAGTTCGGTGTATGCCCAGTCTTGGTTGAGATAGTTTGTGGCAGACTGGATGGCTTGTGGCTTGAGCCTTTGGGAACCCAAGAGGGTTTGGATTTCAAAAAAGAATTAGTGTTGTCTTGATCGGGAGTTTGGTTGGTTAAGGATCAGTGGAGATGTCCTAGAGTAGTTTTCGTCTTAGGACTTTCGAGGACGAAAGTCTTAAAAGGAGGGAGTATTGTAACGGCCCAATTTTCTATTTCGGTATCCAGTGTTTTTTGAGACATTATTCGGATGTTGGGATGGGCCATTAGAGCTATTTTAACCCTTAGGGGTATTTTGGTCTTTTTGCCCCGGTCAGGGTTTTGTGGATTTCAGGATTCCAGGGTCACTCCTGCCTTTGTCGAGGCTTGATTGTTGTTGGTTGCAGGACCCAAGAGGTTTGGGCAAGTTTTTTGGGAGTTTGGAGGTATTTTAGTTATTGGCAAAATTAATGGGTTTTTGAGTGCTTCCTTTGGGATTTGAACCCTTGCCCTAAATGGTTTTGGGAGTTTGTAGGAAAAAGAGTTTTATTAAAAAGAAAAGTTTGCTTGCGTCGGGTTTTGAAAGAGGAAGCTTTGGGAAGGGATTTTAGACCCATTTAAATTAAGAAAAGGAAAGAAATCAAGAAAAATCCCTTTCCCCCTTGTTTTGCAAGATTCTCTCTCTCTCTCTCTCTCTCTCTCTCTCTAATCCCTAGCCGCACCATGCCCAGCCCTTGCCGCACCAACCCCAGCCGAGCCACCACACCCTAGCCGCACCCCCGCACCATGCCGCTCAGCCCCTACTGATCGCCTGTGGCACAGCCGCCTCACCACCACCGACACACCCATGCCCAGATCTCTCACCCCATGGCCAGCCGCTCTGCACCAGCAGCACCACCCAGCCCTGTTCGCCCGTGCGTCGACCCAGTCGCCCAGAGGCGCCTCCCGTGCGTCGACCCAGCCGCCCAGATGCGCCGCCTCCGTCGTCGTCCGGCCCGCCGACGCCCGCATCCCAGACGTGTCGCGTCGCCGCGCCGTCTCCGTGATACCCGACGCCTCTCCCGCGCGCGCGCTCCAATAGCGATCGCTCGCGCTTGCTGCGCGCCCTCGCCGATCTTTGCGCCCATTCACGCCTTTTTTACTGCCGAGACCGCTTGTCTTCTTGGTTGGTAATTCCCGAGCCCTTCCCCTTTCAGATTTTAAGTCTGCTTAAATTTGCTTTGTTTATTTATTTAGGATGTTTTTATCATATGCCTAGTTTGCTCGGGTTCGCTTTAAGCTCGAGGGTCGTTATCCGATTCGCGATAGTTATTTTCCACTTGTTTCGTGTAAGGATTTCTTACCGTGGTTGTGTGGACCTGTGATGCTTTCTTGATTGTGCCTTATATGCATGTTTACTTCTATGAACATGATTAGTGGATAGGATGACTTGTGATTGCATTCTTGCTAGCATGTTTGCTCTGTTTGTACATGTTAGTGCCATGCTAGGATTGTTCTTCCAGCATGCTTGAGATTCCTGCTTTAAGTTAGTAGTATCATGCTAGGTTATGTGTGATTGATGTTGATATGTATGTCTAGCCAGGAATCAGTTATTTTGTAGTTTTAGCTGGTATAGTAGAGTTTGTCATCATCCAAAGGCTGAGAGCTGACATAACGTACTTTGTCCCCACCGGTCGAGAGTAGAGCGAAGCATAACGTACATTGCTTCCCCCCGGCAGCCGATGTGGATTTAGCTACCACATCGGCATAAACCTAGTTTGTAGCCTGCTAGAGCGGAACCCTGCCAACGGTGCAAGCCTGCCTTGGCCGGTTCTTAGCTTCAGGTTGGTGGTACAGGCTGCACAGATGAGTGTCGAGGGCCTCGCACTACTGTGTTCAGTGACACCGTTTCCGAGTCTTTAGGCATGCGTACCTGGCCTGCGTAGTTTGTACTTAGGCCCCCACATTTACGCTGGTTGCAGCAGCATGCGGTGTGCGCGCACACTCGTTAGTCTCCGGTTCAGAGAGCTCCCTCAGGCTAATGTTCGTGAGTACACTAGTTCCTTCCAGTTTAGAGCCAGACTTCGGGTAATCTCCCGATAGTCCAGATTTGTTGGCGAGGGTAAGAGGCCCTTGAGGACACCCATTGGGATTGGCTTTTGAGCTGATCATATGGTCGAGGGAGAAAGACCCTCGAGGGTGTCGGACATCTTTTGGATCGGTTTTTGAACTGATCAATTAGCCGAGGGAGAAAGACCCTCGGAGATGTCCCGGGATTGGTTATGAGAACCAATCGTTAGGCCGGAAGTAGGAGACTTCCGAGGATTCCAGATTCTGCCTTGTAAGCTTGTTGAGCTATGATCTGTGTTGGTAAGTGTTTGCATGTATACTAGGGTGCCAGATGATTGATGTATCGTATTGTACCCCGGTTGGGGATTCTTACTGAGTATGTTTATACTCACCCTTATTTCTGTGGTTTTCCACCAGGTAACTTGGGACAGCACCGGGACGGCTAGCGGAGGGAGCTGATTAATCATGGGAGCCGCCGGCACTCAGTCGTTTATTGTTTGCATAATTTGTTCAGCATGTAGACGGATAGGAGTCCTAGGGGAACGATTCTAAAAGTTGTTTAAATTGTATTGTATGTTTTTATAAACACTGGCCAGGCTTGTTTTACTTTGTTGGTTTTGCTTAAATGAAGGTTGTTGTTTATGTTTTAAGTGTTCCCGGCTTTTAAATGTTTTGAAAGGTTTTAAATATGAGCACTAAACCGCTTGATGGAGTATGTAACTTGCATGCTGAGTGAGAACCTAGGTTTAGGACCGTATTTTGGGTCGGGTTCTTACATTCGTACAGAGTTGTTGACCGAGGCTCACACCTCGCCTTTTCCGTGGCACCGGAGGTAACAAAATGTACCATGATCTTAAGCGCACTTTTTGGGGATGGGGATGAGAGAGAGAGATTGCCCGGTTTGTCACCCTGTCTCACTTGTCGGCAAGTGAAGGCGCCTAGACGAAAAAAGCAAAGAGGTTTGTTGCGGCCGCTTGGGGTGCCGCAGATGGAAGTGGGAGGAGATTACCATGGAATTTATTTGGGTTTGCCCGGGACTCAGAGCGGTTATGCACAAATTTGGGTGATCGACACAGGTTGACCAAGTGTGCGCGCGCCGTTCCGGCGGCAGATAAGTTATACCGTGGAGTAGTGGGCACAATTATTCCTTGAGCAGATAGTTAGGTACCACAGAGTGCCAGTTAAGATTATCTTTGACCGAGAATCCCGTTTTACATATCGGTTTTGGAGAGCCCTGCAGGCAAGATTGGGCACAGAGTGCAGCTACAGTACAACCTTTCATCTGCAGATCGATGGTCAGACGAAGCGGGTAAATCAGATCCTCAAGGATATGTTGCGAGCCTGTGTGGTAGATTTTCTGGGCAGTTGGGATCAATACTTATATTTGATGGAGTTTGCCTACAACAATAGTTATCAGTCAACCATTCAGATGGCACCGTTTGAGGCGTTGTATGGTAAGCGCTGCAGATCCCCGATATTTTGGGAAGAGGTTAGAGACAAGCAGGTTTTGGGTCCTGAGTTGCTCCAGTTGACCAATGAGGCGGTCCAGAAGAGTAGGGCTACTATGTTGACTGGCCAGAGCAGGCAGAAAAGCTATGCCGACGTCAGTCGTAGAGAGTTAGAGTTTGAAGTTGGTCACCATGTCTTCCTTAAGGTAGCCCCGATGCGTGGGGTTCTGAGGTTTGGTAAGAGGGGAAAACTGAGCCCCAGGTTTGTTGGACCTTTCGAGATCCTTGAGAGGGTTGGGGCTATAGCTTACAAGTTAGCGTTGCCGCCGTCCTTGGCTGCGGTGCATAGTGTGTTCCACATTTCGATGCTTTGCCAGTATGTGGCAGACCCTTCGCACATCGTAGATTTTGAGCCTTTGCAACTGAACAATGACCTGAGCTTTGAGGTAAAACCTATAAAGATCTTAGCATTTGAGAAAAGGGTTTTGAGGAACCGAGCCATCGATTTAGTGAAAGTGCAGTGGCGGAATCAGGGAGTGGAGGAAGCTACTTGTGAGTTGGAAGGGGAGATGAGGAGGAACTACCCGGAGTTGTTTTAGTACAATGACTTCCGAGGACGGAAGTCTTCTAAGGAGGGAGTATTGTAAGGGCCCGGGTCTCCGTTCTGGTTCCCCAGGTGTATTTGGTTCAGTTTTCGGTTGCACGGTTGGGCCATTAGGGGGTTTTTAACCCAAAAGGGCATTTTGGTCATTTTGCTCTCAGGGCAGGCCTTGCTGGACCGGAGGGTTCTGAGACTGTTTCTGTCTTTTGCTAAGGTTAGGTTGGTTGTCGGTGCAAGATTCCAAGAGTAGTTGCATTTGTTAGGAGTTTTAAAGGGTGTTCCTTGGAGGATTCGAACCCTTGGCCTCAAAGAGGTTTGAGGCTTGGATTTAATTAAGGAAAAATAAGTGCGCCAGCTAGGACTCGAAGGGGGAAAGCCCAGGGAAGGGAATTGCCAAACCTAATTCAATTTTTAATAGGAAAAGAATTGTATTTTTTTCTTCTCTAAAAAAAAAAAGTTGCTGCACTCCATCTTTCCTGCCGTCTCTCCAAGAATCAAGAACCGAGAGGTAGGTTCGTTTCTCCTTCATTTTCTTCTTTTTCCTTTGGCATTTGTCGTTGGCTGAGCCTTGACTGTCGGAAATTTTGTGTGTGTGTGTTTCTACCCCAGCCGAGACCAGCAGCAGCCCTGTCGACATGCCCCAGCGAACGCTCGCTAGAGCTCTACAGTGTCGCCCCCGCGCCGTCGCACCAACTGAGCCGCAGCAACACATCACACCCAACTTCTTGCGGTGCCCATCCCTTCGTCGATCGCAGCTGCAAGCATCCCGCCACGACGCAGCACTCCTTAGCCAGTTCGCCCTTCACCCCGCGAGTTCTTCTCTGCTGCACGTCCGCCCTCGCCCGCGCGCACTAACCGTGTCCAACCACAGCATAGTAGCTTCGCGACGTAGCGCGAAGCCTTTGTTGTTCGTCTCGCACGCCCCCGCAATAGGGAAGCACCAACATGTTCACCCCAGTCGCACGTCCTGCCTGCCCACTTGCCGCCGAGAGCCTATTATGCTGAGAGAGTTAGGCCGAGACCTAGTGCCTTCTCGGTTGGTAATTCTCGAGCCTTTACTCTTTTGGACCCTAAGATGTTAGCTACTGTTTGTTTAATTAGGTTGATTTTTTTGATTGGTTAGGCTGCTTAGGTTCACTTAGAAGCTCGAGGGTCGCTTGTTGGTTGTGGTAGTTATTTTCTGCTTATTTCCAGGTAAGGATTTCTTACCGGGGTTGTGTGGACCCTGCGAATACTTAATAGCATATCGTATCTTGTAACTGTATGAGATTTCTGGTGGATAGGAGTCATGTTTTCTCTTGATGGCATGTTTGTTTTCCGTTCGTATTCTGTTAGTTCCATGCTAGGGTTTTCTTATCCTGACATATCCATGTTTCCTGTTCGTATTCTATTAGTTTCATGCTAGGATGGAAGGTAATGTATGTTTTCTGATTATTAGGCTAGTTTGTGTTCTGCACTTAGGAGACTGTTAGGGGTTATTAGTTTAGGTTCCGCTTGGGTAAGTCCCCGATGGGCACCAATGCGTTGCTAGTGTAAGTAAGTCTTATATGGGCACTACACTGCTGGCTTTATGTGTAAGTCCCCGATGGGCATCATAAGGTAGCTAGGGAGTGTAAGACCCCGATGGGCATCTCCGTGTTCCTAGCTGGAGTAAGACCCCGATGGGCATCCTAGATGTGTA
Source organism: Sicyos edulis (assembly GCA_036507275.1). Classification (NCBI taxonomy): domain Eukaryota; kingdom Viridiplantae; phylum Streptophyta; class Magnoliopsida; order Cucurbitales; family Cucurbitaceae; genus Sicyos; species Sicyos edulis. The sequence goes on along the minus strand of CM071846.1, from coordinate 52,037,114 downwards.
AGACCCCGTTGGGCATCATTGACTTGTGGAGTAAGACCCCGATGGGCATCCTAGATGTGTAAGACCCCGATGGGCATCATTGACTTGTGGAGTAAGACCCCGATGGGCATCATTGACTTGTGGAGTAAGCCCCGATGGGCATCCGTATGTGTAAGACCCCGATGGGCATCCTTGTGTGTAAGTCCCCGATGGGCATCACTATGTCTAGCAGAGTAAGACCCGATGGGCATCCTTGATGTATAAGACCCGGATGGGCATCATCGCGCCCAAGGTTGTGTAAGACCCCGATGGGCATCATGGTGTAGAACCTAGTGTAGGTTGTAGCTGTAAGTCCTTGAATAGGCAAGCTCTAGGAGTGACGTATAACCTAAACCAACTGTTTTGCTCTAAGTTATTGTATGGTTGCATGTCGGTGTGCTAAATGAGATGTTTTCTTATTGTACCCCGGTTGGGGATTCTTATTGAGTGACTCGTTGCTCACCCTTATTTTCTGTGGTTTTTCCACGGGTAACTTGGGGGCCAGGAATTTGGATGGCTAAGAGGATATTTCTTTGGATGATCATGGATGGCCGAACTCTGAGACAAATTTTATCTTTTCTTTTATTTGGGTTTAGCATGTAGTTGGACTTGAGTCCTTAAGAAAACATACAAAAACTTGTTTAAGATTTCTCAAACCGTTTTCTTTGATTTTAAGAAAGTACTGATCAGTCACCTTACTTGTTGGTTTTACTTAAAGGATTTATGGATTTGTTTTAATTGTGTTGATTGAAAAGTCTTAAATTGGTACTCTGAATGGTGTTTTTATGTTCTTAATCATGCATGCTAAGTAAGGATCTAGGTTAGAGACCATTGTTTTTCGAGTCAGGTCTTTACACGCACTCCTTACACTGTGGATAGTTGGCATGATGGTGCTCTGGACCCAAACCAACAACGTGTCAGAACCTGCTCGTCTCCGCCCTGCTCTGCTAAAACATGCATACACTAGATGTAAAATGTATTGTAAATTCTTAACCCTTTTATAAAACAATAAACTTAGGCGTACCTGGTGACTGTCGGAGTGCTGACGATCATGGAAAAATGACCTACAACAAAAGGTCAGTCTACAGAATCTATGACTCTCACTCGATACCAATCAGTAAAGACCAGGCCGAAAGGGGTTCTAAACTAGGCCTTTACCTCAATGCATGCTTTTTAAAACTTAAAGACAATATGTAAGATTGTATGCCAGATTCTGAATGAAAACTAAAAACATGTAAACATCCATTTCAAAAGTCAAATATAATTTTCCTGAAACCTGTCCCTATTTCCAAGCACCTGTTCCAAGCCAAATACAGTTCCAAGACATACTCTGATCAAAGATTTATTCAAATCATTCAAAAACTCCAAACGGTTTACGATAGTGTTAGAATCCAGAAAACAATCAGAAAACATCCTAAGGGCTCCGTGCCCAACTACATGCATTCAGAAGACAACAAAAACATAAAGCATAAACATAAGACTCATAGTTTAAAGTATTTGGTTTCCATGATCAGACTCCTCCTTGACCATCTGTTTCGCCATGGTTACCTGTGGAAAACCACAAAATAAGGGTGAGTAACGAATTACTCAGTAAGAATCCCCAACCGGGGTACAATACGATATAACTGGCCATCTAGCAGAATATATGAAAGCTATGAATATAAACACAGACGAGAGCACATCGCTTTAATCCATACATAAATCTCGGATGCCATCTTACGGTCTTACTCCAGAAAACTACAACGCTTTACGATACTATACGAGAAACTAGTCTCGGCCTCAGCCTTCCTACTTTCGATATGAAAGGTGCACTAAACTCAAGATCCCGAGGAGTTCTCCAGTCGGCACTGTAATGAGCGTGTGCGCGCGCCTTTCGCATCTTCTTTGCAAACCGGAAGTGTTGGGTCTAGGGCATGCTGCCCTGGTCCAGTACGCATGCCTAACCTGTGACGACCCGACCCGAAAGGGGTTCTAAAATAGGCCGTTACCTCAATGCATGCATACAAATCTACAGAAAATTTGCAAAATGGTGTTCGGATTCTAAGTAAAAACTAAAACATAAAACATCCATTTAAAAAGTCAACATCAATCCTGAAACCTGTCCATGTTTCCAAGCACCTGTTCCAAGACAAATACATTTCCAAAACTTACTCTGATCAGAGATTTATTTAAAACATACAAGCTTTACAATAGTGCTAGAATCCAAAAATACATTCAGAAAAAAACCTAGGGCTCCGTGCCCAACTACATGCATTCAGAGGACATTTAAATCATAAACATAAACATAAGACTCAGAGTTGAACAACGGGTTTTCCATGATCACAGCTCCTCCTCCAGCCATCTTGTCTCGCGCCATGGTTACCTGTGGAAAAACCACAAAAATAAGGGTGAGTAACGAATTACTCAGTAAGAATCCCCAACTGGGGTACAATATGATATAATCAGTCATCTAGTACCCAAGCACGCAAGCAAACAGCTACCAACACAGATCATAGCTCAACGAGCTTACAAGGAAAGATCTGGAATCATCGGAAGTCTCCTACTTCCGGCCTACTGATTGGTTATCCTGACCAATCCTGAGACATCACCGAGGTATCTTTCACTCGGAGGATTGTTCAGCTCAAAAACTGATCCCAAAGATGTCCTCAAGGGCCTCCTTGCCTTTGCTAATCTGGACTTACGGGAGAGTACCCGAAGTCTGGCTCTAACGGAAGGAATGGTGTAGTCACGACATTAGCCCGAGGGAGCTCTCCGAACCGGCGACTAACGCGTGTGCCCGCACACCGCATGCTGCTACAACCGGCGTAAATGTGGGGGCCTAAGGGCAAACTACGCGGGCCAGGTATGCATGCCTATGACTCGGAAGCGGTGTCACTGATCACAGTAGTGCGAGGCCCTCGGCACTCATCTGTGGAGCCTGAGCCACCGACCTGAAGCTAAGAACCGGTCAAGGTAGGCTTACACCGTTGGCAGGGTTCCGCTCTAGCAGGCTACAAACTAGGCATACGCCAATGAGGTAGCTAATTCTCATTGGCTGCCGGGAGGGGGGAGTAAAAGCAATGTATGTTATGCTTTGCTCTATTTCTGACAAGTGGGGACAAAGTACGTTATGTCCGCTCTCAACCCCTGAAGCAATGCTTCGCTTTACTCCCGACCGGTTGGGACAAAGTACGTTATGTCCGCTCTCAGCCTCTGGATGATGACAAACCCTACAACTCTATCTAAGAGTACAGAGCAAATAAATGATTCCTAGCTAGCAAGCAATGGCCGACATCAATCACATTTACCTAGCATGATACTACGAACTTAAGCAGGAATCACAAGCATGCTGGTAGAACAAACCTAGCATGGCACTAACATGTAAAATCAGGCAAACATGCTAGCAAGAAATCAATCAAAGCTGCTCTATTACTATCATGCTCATAGTAGTCAGCAAACATACAAGGCATATCATGAAAATATCGCAGGGCCCACACAACTCCGGTAAGAAATCCTTACCTGGTCGGAAGGCAACAACACACAATAAAATTAACTGCGATCGAACCCGAGCAACCTATAGCGAGCCAAACAAACACATCAATAATCATACAAATAGGCCTAAATACAATAAAATAAATAGGGCTCGGCTCGGGAGCAACTCACGAGGCGCGGCTCACATGCGAACGAGTGTTTGGCCGTGCGAGGCGAGGCTTTGCGGAGCCGAGGGGCGAGAGAGGGCGCAGGTCGGGCGCGCCGCTCGCGCGGCGGATGGCGCGAGCTCGCTTGGGCAAAGGCGCGCGGCGCGGCTCAGCATAAGGACAGCGCGCGGGCGCGAGCGACACGACGCCACGGGCTATAGGACGCGCGATCAGTCCGACATGAGCGTGGACGACACGGGCGACGCGAGGGCTGGGTGGCCTGGCACTGTGCGTGGCTAGGGCTGGGCGAGGCGACACTGTGCGGCAGGGGCTCGGGCGACGCGACACTGGTCGACGCGACACGCCTTTGGGCGACACTGTGCGACGCGGGCGAGGGCAGCTGGGGCTCAGGCGACGCTGGCACTGCGCGGGCTAGGGGCTCGGGCTGGCGACCTGGGCGAGCAGAGCTCGGGCTGGGCGACGCGAGCAGGGCTCGTGCTAGCTCGGGCTTGGGCGAGTGGGCTGGGCGACCAAAGGGGCTGGCTCGGGCTGGGGTTGGGTTAGCTCGGGGAGAGAGAGAGAGAGAGAAAGAAAAGGGATTTTCAAAAGAAAAGGGAAAAATGGGAAAATAAAAGGAAAAATGGGATTTTTAATCCATTTTCCATCCTTATCCAAATTAAAACCTTAAAATCCCATTTCCCGGCTTCCTCCTTCGAGACCCGATCGAAGCAATCTTTTCCAATAAATAAAACTCACTTAAATCAGCCTCCCAAAGCAACACTAAGGGCCCAGGCTCGAATCCCAAAGGAAGCACACAACCAACCATCACTTTGCCAAAGCCCAAACCACAACCGAGCTTCCAACCGACTAGCCCAAACACCTCGGGACTCGCAACCCACAACAAACAAGCCTCGACAAAGGCAGGAGCTACCTCGAAGCCTTGAAAAACCACAAATCCTGCCCGGGGAGCCAAAAGACCAAAATATCCCCAAGGGTCAAAACCGCTCTAATGAAGCAACCAAACAACCGAATCTTGACCCGAAGGCACTTCGAAAACTGGAATAGAAAATTGGGTTGTTACACTAACAAATCTCTAGATTGGTGTCACTGAACATAGTGGTGTGCGACCAGGACACTATGACTATGTCAGCATGTACCCCTTCACCTGAGGCTAAGAAACCGGCAGTGGTAGGCTTACACCAGGAACCGGTCCTTGCCCTATCAGGTGGCAATCAAGGGCTACTACCGACACGCCGAGGTCGTGTCGACTGCCTGGGACAAGGCAATGGCTCGCCATTCCCCTTACTGTTTTGGCATTTAACAGTCTGTGACCCTCACCCAAGATTGCACTAGGCTGCCGTTAGGGTTAGCTAAACCCTAAAGACGGATCAGGGATGGAGTACTGCCTCGTACGTCCCTGCCACAGATGCAAGTTACGTTATGCATCCTCGCCCGGATGATGCTACCTATCAGAATTCTAAACTATAAACAGATAACAGCTAACAATCCAATACGTGCTCAGCAGAAACAATGAACCTAGCATGATACTACGAAGCAAGAACAGATAACGAACATGCCAGAACAGAATAACCTAGCATGGAACTAACATGAGAACAACAAGAGAATCATGCCAGTCGGAATTCATTACAGAGCACCTATCCACTAACATGCTAATAAACACAAACAAGCATACAAACAATAATCAAAGAATATACCGCAGGGCCCACACAACTCCGGTAAGAAATCCTTACCTTGGTCGGAAGGCAACAACACACAAAGATCCTATGCTGCAAACGAACCCGAGCTAGCTATCGGGAACCTAACAACCAACAACAAATATCACAACCTACAAGCCTTAAAATAATAATACAAATAGGGCTCGGCTCGGGAGCAACTCACACGGCACGGGGTTGGCGCTCGGACAGATGGTCGCGACGCGGCGCTGGGCGCCTTTGGTGTCTTTAGTGCGGAAGTGGTGAAGTCTTGTGCGATGACGGGCGGCGTGACGACGTATGCCAGGCGCTGAGTGGCGCTGGCTGGGCGTCTTTGGCGCGGCAGGCTGCGCGGCGCGACGCGGCGACGCTGCACAGACGCTGGGCTGCGCACGGACGGGCGATGACACGGGCGTGCTCGCGCTGGGGTACAATACGATACAACTGGTCATCTAGTAGAATGTATGCAAGCTATAAATACAAACACAGAAGAAGCACTTTACTTTAATCCATACATAACTATAAATGGATGCCATCTTACGGTCTTACTCGAGGAGTTATCTTAAAACTCGGAACTCTACTAACTATACGAAAGGTGCCCTAAACATAAGATCCCGAGGAGCTCTCTCCGTCGGGCGTACAGAATGAGCGTGCGCGCGCGCATGCATCGCTTTGCAAAACAGCAGAGGTGCCGTAATGTAACAGCCGATTTCCTATTCGATTTCGAGGTGCCTTCGAGTCAAGATTCGATTGTTTGGTTGGGTTTTAGAGCCGTTTGGACCCTTGGTGGTATTTTGGTCTTTTGGCTCCCCGGGCAGGATTTGTGGTTTTTAGGGCTTCGAGGAAGCTCCTGCCTTTGTCAAGGCTTGTTTGTTGTTGGCTCCGAGTCCCGTGGTGTTTAGGCTAGTCGGTTGGATGCTCGGTTGTGGTTTGGGCTTCGGCAAAGTGATGGTTGGTTGTGTGCTTCCTTTGGGATTCGAGCCTGGGCGCCGTCCCATGTGCCGAGCCGCGCCGCGTGCCCAGTGTCGCCCCAGCGCCCCTAGCGTCCGAGCCCAGCGCGCCAGTGCCCATCCCTACGCCTGTCTGCCCCCAGTTGCTGTCTAACCCATGCAGTCGGCTTGTTCGCGTGTCAGCCGCGCCTTGTGAGTTGCTCTCGAGCCGAGCCCTATTTATTTTATTGTATTTAGGGCTATTTTATGATTATTGATGTGTTTGTTTGGCTCGATATAGGTTGCTCGGGTTCGATCACAGTTAATTTTATTGTGTGTTGTTGCCTTCCACTGTAAGGATTTCTTATCGGTGTTGTGTGGGCCCTGCGATATTTTTCATGATATGCCTTGCTTGTTTGCTGACTGTTATGAGCATGATAGTAATAAAGTTGTTTGATTGAATTCTTGCTAGCATGTTTGTCTGATTTTGCATGTTAGTGCCATGCTAGGTTTGTTATGCCAGCATGCTTATACTTCCTGCTTAAGCTCGTAGTATCATGCTAGGTAATTGTGATTAATGTCGGTCATTGTTTGCTAGCCAGGAATCATTGCTTTTCACTCTGTACTCTTAGATAGAGTTGTAGGGTTTGTCATCATCCAGAGGCTGAGCGGACATAACGTACTTTGTCCCCACTGATCGGGAGTAAAGTGTGCGAAGCATAACGTATCTTGCTACCCCCGACCCTCCGGTTGTGGACTTAGCTACCCACTTCGGCAATAGCCTATTTTGTAGCCTGCTAGAGCGGAACCCTGCCAACGGTGTAAGCCTACCTTGGCTGGTTCTTAGCTTCAGGTCGGTGGATCAGGATGCATAAATGAGCGCCGAGGGCCTCGCGCTACTGTGATCAGTGACACCGCTTCCGAGTCATAGGCATGTGCACCTGGCCCGCGTAGTTTGCCCTTAGGCCCCCGCATTTACGCCGGTTGCAGAGAGCATGCGGTGTGCGCGCACACGCGTTAGTTGCCGGTTCGGAGAGCTCCCCCGGGCTAATGTCTTAAGTACACCATTCTTTCCGTTAGAGCCTGACTTCGGGTACTCTCCCGTAAGTCCAGATTAGTGGCAAGGGCAAGGAGGCCCTGGAGGACATTCTAGGGATCAGTGTATTCCCCCCAAGTGACAGATACCTCGGTGATGTCCAGGATTGGTCAGTGTATCCAATCCCTAGGCAGGAAGAAAGAGACTTCTGATGACTCCAGATCTTGTTTTATGAGCTCGTTGAGCCATGATCTGTGTTGGTAGCTGTTTGCTTGCATGCTTTGGTACTAGAAGACTGATTGTATCGTATTGTACCCCAGTTGAGGATTCTTACTGAGTAATCTGTTGCTCACCCTTATTTATGTGGTTTTATAAGATGGCTGGAGGAGGAGCTGTGATCATGGAAAACCCGTTGTTCAACTCTGAGTCTTATGTTTATGTTTATGATTTAAATGTTCTATGAATGCATGTAGTTGGGCACGGAGCCCTAGGGTGTTTTCTGAATGTATTTCCGGATTCTAGCACTATTGTAAAGCTTGTATGTTTTAAATAAATCTCTGATCAGAGTAGGTTTTGTAAATGTATTTGTCTTGGAACAGGTGCTTGGAAACAGGGACAGGTTTAAGGAAATTTGTTAACTTTTTAAATGGATGTTTTAGTTTTTACTTAGAATTCGAACACCCTCTTGCAAATTTTTTGTAGATTTGTAATGCATGCATTGAGGTAACGGCCTAGTTAGAACCCTTCTGGGTCGGGTCGTTACAGGTTGGTATCAGAGCTCAGAGTCATAGATTCTGTAGACTGACCTTTGTTGTAGGTCGTTTTTCCATGATCATCAGCACTCCGACCGTCATCAGGTACGCCTAAGTTTACTGTTTTAAAGAAAGGGGTAAGAATTTACAATACTTTTCATCTAGTGTTTGCCTTGTGTAGAGTTGTGGAGCGGAGACGAGCAGGTTCTGACTCGTTGTTGGTTTGGGCTTAGAGAGCCATCATGCCAACTTTCCGCAGTGCGAGCAGTTTGATAGCAGCTTGTTGAGGTATCCAGATAGATTGGGATGCCCTGGGACGTCGTCCCCGAGGGAGGCAGAGCTTAGTCTCCCATAGGCCATTTGTGGCCCAGTTGCTGCTTTTCCCCTAGTGAGAGGGTGGAGGTGCTTTGTGCAGATCGCCAGTATGTTGATCGCACTCAGAGGAGCAGGACGCTTGGCATGTCCGACCGAGGAGTTGGACTGATCGTGTTGATGTTGAGGCCGCGTCCAGGGTTGTTAGGCCCGCAGGCCAGATTTGGCCCTGGCAGTTGAGTTGCCTAGTGGAGGGGGTAGAGGCTAGCACGCCTCAGAGTGAGACTCCTTGAGCAGAGTGTGCTCCAGCCATGAGAGATTTGATGGCAGGTCTTTAGCTATCAGAGAGCGGAGACCCAAGCGCAGTTTGTAGCGCGTAGTGAGGAGTCTCGGGCACAGATAGCCCAGCTGACAGAGTTTGTTTCAGCATTTCCCCCAGTAGCTCTTGTAGCCCCAAAGGTTCCCGGGAGGGCATGATCAACAGGTTTATGCCGATGAGTTTGTTGGCAATGATGGAGCCGCCCAGTTTGGCAAGTGTATGCCTGTAGAGCTCGATGTTTTAGAAAGTCCTGCTGTTAGTTGTAAAGTAGTTGGCCAGGTTTGAGTTTAGCATCCATGTGTTGGGATGCTGTAAGAACCCGACCCAAAACATGGTCCTAAACCTGGGATCTTACTCAGCATGCAAGTTAAATATGATAACAAGCGGTTTAGAGCTTATATTTAAAAACCTTTCAAAACATATGAGAAGGGGGAGCCCTTAAAACATAACCAACAATTTTCATTTTAAACAATCCAACAAAGTAAAACAACTCGGCGATGTTTAATAAAATGTACAATACAATTTAAGCAACGTTTTAAACAATGTTCCCTAGGACTCTGTCCATCTACATCTTTGAATAAACAATGCAATAACAAAAGACAGAGTGCCGGCGGTTCCCCATGATCAATCAGCTCCCTCCGCTAGCCCTCCGGTGTTGTCCCAAGTTACAGAAAGATAAATAAGGGTGAGTATAAACATACTCAGTAAGAATCCCCCAACAGGGGTACAATACGATACATCAGTCATCTAGCACCTCAACATGCAAGCAAACGACTATCAACACAGATCATAGCTCAACGAGCTCATAAAACAAGATCTCGGAAACATCGGAAGTCTCTTACTTCCGGAATCATCGGAAGTCTCCTACTTAGGCCTAATGATTGGTTCTCATAACCAATCCCGGGACATCTCCGAGGGTCTTTCTCCTCGGCCAATTGATCACTCAAAAACCGATCCCAAGATGTCCAGACACCCTCGAGGGTCTTTCTCCTCGACCAATTGATTAGCTCAAAAGCCAATCCCAATGGGTGTCCTCAAGGGCCTCTTACCCTCGCTAACAACTGGACTATCGGAGAGTACCCGCATCCGCTCTAAAGCGGAAGGAACTGGTGTACTCACGAACATTAGCCCGGGGAGCTCTCCGGCCGGCGACTAACGCGTGTGCGCGCACACCGCATGCTCATCATCGCAACCGGCGTAAATGCGGGGGCCTAAGGGCAAACTCACGCGGGTCGAGCACGCATGCCTAAAGACTCGGAAGCGGTGTCACCGAACACGATGGCGAGGCCCTCGGCACTCATCTGTGCGACTGCACCACCGACCAGAAGCTAAGAACCGCCAAGGCGGGCTTGCACCGCTGGCGGGTGGTTCCGCTCTAGCGAGCTACAAACTAGGCTTATGCCGATGTGGTAGCTACATCCACATCACGCCGGGGAAGCAATGTACGTTATGCTTCGCTCTACTCCCGACCGGTGGGGACAAAGTACGTTATGTCCGCTCTCGGCCTCGGATGATGACAAACCCTACTACGCTATCTAAGAATACCGAGTAAATCAATGATTCACGGCTAGCAAGCAATGACCGACATCAATCACGTTTACCTAGCATGATACTACCACTTAAACAGGAATCACAAGCATCTTTGGAAGAACAAACCTAGCATGGCACTAACATGTAAAATCAACAAACATGCTAGCAAGAGATCAAACAAAGTCGCCTATCACTATCATGCTCATAACAATCGGCAAACATACAAGGCACAATCGAGATATATCGCAAGGTCCACACAACCACGGTAAGAAATCCTTACAGGACAAGCGAGAAAATAATCACAAATCAACCAAGCAATCCTCGAGCCTCTAATCGAACCCAAACAACCTAAACATAAAATAAAGCACCCAAATCAAATACATAAAACAACCCAAATAAATCCCTAAGCAAAGAGGCAACAAATTGGGGCCCAACGAAGAAAAGACTAGGGAAAATACCATCCGAGAAGCCATAAGGCTCGGGCCAACCAAAGACACAACAGTGGCAGGCGGGCGAGAGAAAGCCTTGGTGGTGGCGTGGCGCACTGGCACAGCGCTGGGCACTGGGGCGCAGGCGTGGCGCTGGCGCTTGAGCGGGCGCTGGGCAGAGGCAAGCAAGAGCGCACAGCGCTGGCTCGAGCTCGAGCGGGCGGCGACACTGCGCGCGGCTTGGTAGAGAGGGCGGCGCGCGGCGCGCGCAGCGAGGCGACGCGACGCGATGGGCTCGGGGCGCTCGGGAAGCCACGACGACCTACTGAGGGGCGAGCGACTTCGGGCGCGGCGGGGCTCGGGCGACTCGACACGGACACGGGCGACACGAGACGGCACGGACGATGCAGAATCTGGGCTCGGCGCGACTAGGGCGAGGGCGATGCAGATCTGGACTCCGCGACCAAGGCGACACGAAGATGGCCTCGGGCGATGCAGATCTGGGCTCTCGGCGCAACTAGGCGAGGCGATGCGATCGGGCGCTGGGTGGCTTCGCGACGGCGCGGCATGGGTGGCTGGGCGGCTGGAGCGAGGGCGCGGCTAGGGCGGACATGGGCGACTAGGGTGGGCATGGGCGACTAGGGCTGGGCATGGTGCGCCGAGGGCCGCTGGGTGGAGGGAGAGAAAAGGGAGAGAAAAAGGAAATTTGGGGATTTTGGAAAATAAAAGGAAAAAAATAAAAGGAAAAAGGGAATTAAAAGGAAAAATGGGATTTTATCCTCCTTTCCATCCTTAACCAATTTTCTTTCCAAATTTAAATAAGTCTTAAAGTCCTTAAATCCCATTTCCGGCTTCCTCCTTGAGAGACCATTTGAAGCAACCTTTTCCAAACAATAACTCTCACTTAAACAAACTCCCAAATCATCTCTAAGGGCACAGGCTCGAATCCCAAAGGAAACACCCAAACAACGATCACTTTGCCCAAAACCCAAATCACAACCGAACTCCCAAACGAATACCCCAAACATCTCGGGACTCGCAGACACCAACATACAAGCCTCAACAAAGGCGGGGCTGCCTCAAGCCCCGAAAAACCACAAATCCTCGCCCCGGGAGCAAAAGACCAAAATACCCCTAAGGGTCAAAGCAGCTCTAACGGCCCAACCGAACCATGAATCAACCGGTAGCACCTCGAGAGCTGGAATAGAAAAGCGGGCCGTTACAATACTCCCTCCTTTTAAGACTTTCGTCCTCGAAAGTCCTAAAACGAAACAGACTCTATGAATACTCCACCGATTCTTAGCCAACTGAACTTCTCGGCTAAAACAACACTAGCCCTTCTCGATAACCAAACCCTCTTGGGTTCTCAAAGGCTCAAAGCCACAATGCTCTCGATGCGCTTACATACTATCTCAACAAAGAGACGAGGAACACAAAACTTGCATCTTTGTCAAAGACGGGGCAAAGCTAACCATTGCTCCAATCCGCTCAAGGATCTCGAAAGCCCTACAAACTTGGGGCTCGGCCAAAACCCCGCTAAACCAACACGGAACACCTCTCAACGGTGTTACTCTCGAAAAAACCGCAGATGGGCACAAGCTCCAAAACTCAACGCCACGCCTTTGGCGTAACTTCTCTAAATGCCCACAATCGATAACAAGCGCCTCAACACAACGCCAAGTGGCCAAACAAACTGAACCTCTCGGGTTCCGAAACCAAACGGCCTACTCTTTCTTCACAAGAGACCAATGAACCACAAAGCTTGCCTAAAGCCTTAACGAAAAACAATCGAACCACCAATCGGCGATCGATCCAAAAGGCAAACTTTTCCCACTAGCACAAGTTTGAAACTTCAGCTACGGCCAACCCTAAATGGCCAAAAACCGAGCCTGAGCTCCACTCGGCCAAGCCAACAACCGGAGCCTCACAACGGCCGAACACAAACTTTTCCATGCAAACCTACTAGCAATCGCCAAAGAGAACATTGCCGGGGAAAGAAACACCCAACATTCCTCTCATGGAAAATCTCGCGAAGAAGGACCAAACCCTCACGGGGCTACCAAACAACTCACAACGGCTTGAGGAAAAGCGGCCCAAAAGGCTAAGTCCCAACCAATGCCACGGCACCTCTGTGCCAACACACTCAATCGAGGCTCGGCTATTCGCCAAGCTGCGAAAGCTCAACAACTAGAAACAAAGCCCGAGAAGGGCTTGCTCAACAGAAACTCAACTCAAGCTCATAACGAGCAAAGCTTGCCTCCAAGCTACCACTCAACACCTAAGTCCCACTTGGCTACTCAAGGGACTTCCTCCTTTTAGCTCGAGCCTAACTCATCTTGCGACTAGAAACTCCACACTCGAAACATTGCAAGGAAAACGAATCGATGAGGCTATCTCCAAAGATAATACTGAGAGGTGGCATCCATGGTGCAACTCAACCACCAAGGAAAACTAGGGGAAAAACTTCAAACCCCAAGAACCAACAACTTACCAAAGAAAAGCTCAACTCTTAAACTGGGTGGCCACCGCTCTTGCGGGACAAACAACTTTTCGCTTGCTAACAACACAATGCGAGGACCTCTCGTTGGGCTAACCACTGCGCTACTCGATCAACTACACAACTCGGGAGCTACGCCGACTCCTCAACGGGAACGATTTCCCAAAGCAAGCAAAACTCCAAAGGGCGTGAACATCACACACGCTCGCTCGACTTGCTCAAACCCAAGGGCAACATCAACCAACTCTCTTGGAAGCAACACCCAAGGAAACTCAACCGATTGGACCACCAATCCAGAACTAGCCGAACTTACTCAACCACCGAGGGAGCAATCAACTCCCAAAACAACCGGACTAGGAACAAATCCTCGTGGCAACGCCCTGCAGCTCGAACCGAGCAAGCTCTTGAAACATCAAGAGAACCAAATCTTGGTCAACACCAAGCACCAACTAGCCTCCAAAACCAAACAAGCACTAGCTTGCTAGATCGCCAAATCTGCAAGCAACTCACCCAAGGAACAACGCACTGGGTCTAAGCGAGCTCTCTGGAGAGGCTCTCCACAACTAGAGATCCTCGATCACCCTCCAGACACACACGGTCGACAACGATCTAACAAACAACCGGCCACGCGGGCACAACTCTATCCAAAGATCTCAACTACGTTTGGCCAACTCCAACTTGGAAACCAAGGGAACCGGAACGCTACAGGAGGCGTCATCCTCCTACTCAAAGCAACAACCTCAACATACCTTACGCCCAAGGTAAGGATCCGAAACGACTTTCTTAGCCAAAACGATCGAAAATGCGCGGCTTGCCCTCTTGTTCTTGTTCGGTTCCAATGAAGTCTAACGAGGCAAGGACCAACTAGCAAAACTTGCTTAACCAACAAATTTCACGCGAACGAGCGGCATCCTTTACAGCCAAAGCTAGGGCACTTGCCAAGAACTAAAGCCTTGACACCTCAAAGATCGAAAGCACTGGCTCCTCAACACGAACCTCTCGTGGTTTTCCAAACATAAACCACGGAACGAGCTACGCAAAAGTGCACCGGGAGTACTGGCTCCAACTTGATCCCTTAAGATCCAAAGCCAACAAGGGCTCTCACACAGGCAACTTTTGCCTCCAAACAGAGCCACAACAAACAGGGAGCAACAAGAGTTCAAACCCACTCGGGGCCAACTCACCACGAAAAGCCACATTGGCCAACTTACTCTTACAAGCGCAAAACAACACCAAGCTAACATTCCTCAAAACAATGTGCTCACTAAACGCGCTCCGATCAGCCATCTAACTCATGGCTCTAACACTGGATCAACCACGCATCCACGATGCCAACACTAACCATACTAGGGCAACTCAAAGGGTAGCCGAATCATGCTACCATCAAGGTGGCTCACGGGCTCACAACACAGCGCGAGAACTCGAACGCGCTAGCTCTTAATGACCTATAATATCCTTTACACCCAACTCTCGGAGATCCTGAACAGCTCCTACTTTCCTCGAAAACCTCAAACTTGTAGTCCTCGACTACCACCGAGCTAGATCTCTTAAGCAACCCAAACAGGTGCAACCTCAGGAAAAGGGTACAAGACAAGCGGGGATGCTATACTCTGGGCAGCCATGGAACCACCTGCACCAAAAGTGCCAACTGGCCTGAAACTAGGCCTCCTCTCAAAGCTTGGTGCCAACAGGCACTACATCTATTACAACACGAATCAGCCTCAAACGAGCTTTATGCCCCTCTGAGAATAGGGAAAGTCACTCTCCAAGTGACGGGGCAATGGAACTCAAGCCACAGAGTCCAAACACTGAGAAAGCCTAACCTCTGGCATCTCGACCAACAGACTTGCCAAGGCCTACTCCTGCATCCCACTCGATGCTCACAAAATCTCAGGCTAACTTTTGCATCTCACTCGATGCTCAACAAAAGCTCAGGCTAACTCCTCGGGTGGCAACAACTAGTTCCACACTGGGAACATCCAAATAAAAGAGTGTTCCACTCTACTAGCCCGCCGAAATCCACAGATGGATAAAACCCTGGCAAGCAAACTCCACACTACACACAGCTCACGAGGGTACAAGAGAGCTGGTGCAAAACAACAAAGAAGCTTGCAGGGGGCACAGATGTCTCTACATCCGCCTCAAGCCACTAACACGGCAACCGCCAATCAATATGGCGATCGGTGGAGACTCGCTAGTCCCCTCTCTCAAGGGACTACCACCACCAAGCTCTTTGTACCAAGCAAAGACGGAACGGCACACCTCGGCCTCTGAGCAAAGCAGGACATCCCAACACACGGATGTTAAACTCAACCTGGCCAACCGCTTTACTACTAGCAGCAGGACTTTCTAATACATCGAGCTCTCTGAGGCATCCACTTGCCAAACCGGGCGGCTTCATCAACGCCAACAAACTCAGCTGCATAAACTCTGCTTGATCATGCCCTCCGGGAACCTGCGGGGCTACGAGAGCTGCGGGGAAAATGCTTTGAAACAAACTCTGTCACCGGGCTATCTATGCCGGGACTCCTCGCTCACGCGCTACAAATCGCGCTGGGTCTTTGCTCTCGATAGCTAAAGACACGCCATCAAATCTCACATGGTTGGAGCACACTCTGCTCAAGGAGTCAAACTCGAGGCGAGCTAGCCTCTCCCCCTCCTCTAGGCAACTTAAGCGCCAGGCCAACTTTGGCCTACGGGCCTAACAACCACGGGGACGCGCCTTAACATCAACACGATCACCCGGCTCCTCGGTCGGACATGCCAAGCGCCCTGCTCCTCTCGAGTGCAATCAACATATCGGCGATCTCGCACAAGGCACCTCCACCCTCTCACTAGGGGAGAAACCAACAATCGGGCCACAAATGGCCTATGGGAGTCTAATCTCTCGCCTCCTCTGAGAGTGCGATCGACACACCTGGCGATCCGCACAAAGCACCTCCACCCTCTCACTGGGGAGAAACCAACAAGCCGGGGCACAAATGGCCTATGGGAGTCTAATCTCTGCCTCCCCTCGAGAGTGCGATCGACACTGCTGGCGATCCGCACAAAGCACCTCCACCCTCTCACTAGGGGAGAAACCAACAATCGGGCCACAAATGGCCTATGGGAGTCTAATCTCGCCTCCCTCGAGTGCGATCGACACCAATGGCGATCTGCACAAAGCACCTCCACCCTCTCACTAGGGGAGAAACCAACAAGCCCCGGGCCACAAATGGCCTATGGGAGTCTAATCTACGCCTCCCTCTCGAGTGCGATCGACACATCTGGCGATGCTGCGCACAAAGCATAATTGGCCTGCCCTTGGGGCTCTCACTACTCAACAAAATCGCTCGCATGCTGCGAGGAAGTTGGCATGATGACTCTCTAAGCCCAAACCAACAACGAGTCGAACACGCTCGTCTCCGCTCCACAACTCTACACATGCATAAAAGCTAGAAGAAAAGTATTGTAAATTCTTACCCTTAACTTAATTGAACTCGGACAAACCAAGCGCCGTGGAGTCTTTGATGATCATGGGAACAACAACCTACAAAGCAGTTAGTCTACAGAATCTATGACTCTGTGCTCGATACCAAGCTGTAAGAACCCGACCCAAAACATGGTCCTAAACACAGGATCTTACTCGGCATGCAAGTTAAATATGATAACAAGCGGTTTAGAGCTTATATTTAAAAACCTTTCAAAACATATGAGAAGGGGGAGCCCTTAAAACATAACCAACAATTTTCATTTTAAACAATCCAACAAAGTAAAACAACTCGGCAGTGTTTAATAAAATGTACAATACAATTTAAGCAACGTTTTAAACAATGTTCCCCTAGGACTCTGTCCATCTACATCTTTGAATAAACAATGCAATAACAAAAGACAGAGTGCTGGCGGTTCCCCATGATCAATCGGCTCCCTCCGCTAGCCCTCCCGGTGTTGTCCCAAGTTACTCGAAAGATAAATAAGGGTGAGTATAAACATACTCGGTAAGAATCCCAACCGGGTACAATACGATACATCGGTCATCTAGCACCTCAACATGCAAGCAAGCGACTATCAACACAGATCATAGCTCAACGAGCTCATAAAACAAGATCTGGAAACATCGGAAGTCTCTTACTTCCGGAATCATCGGAAGTCTCCTACTTAGGCCTAATGATTGGTTCTCATAACCAATCCCGGGACATCTCCGAGGGTCTTTCTCCTCGGCCAATTGATCAGCTCAAAAACCGATCCCAAGATGTCCGACACCCTCGAGGTCTTTCTCTCCTCGACCAATTGATTAGCTCAAAAGCCAATCCCAATGGGTGTCCTCAAGGGCCTCTTACCCTCGCTAACAACTGGACTATCGGGAGAGTACCCGCGATCCGCTCTAAAGCTGGAAGGAACCGGTGTACTCACGAACATTAGCCCGGGAGCTCTCGAACCGGCGACTAACGCGGCGTGTCGCGCGCACACCGCATGCTCATCTCGCAACCGGCGTAAATGCGGGGCCTAAGGGCAAACTACGCGGGTCAGCACGCATGCCTAAAGACTCGGAGCGGTGTCACCGAACACAATAGTGCGAGGCCCTCGGCACTCATCTGTGCGCACTGTACCACCGACTGAAGCTAAGAACCGCCAAGGCGGGGCTTGCACCGTTGGCGTGGTTCCGCTCTAGCAGCTACAAACTAGGCTTATGCCGATGTGGTAGCTACATCCACATCACGCCGGGGAAGCAATGTACGTTATGCTTCGCTCTACTCCCGACCGGTGGGGACAAAGTAGGTTATGTCCGCTCGGCCTGCGGATGATGACAAACCCTACTACGCTATCTAAGAATACCGAGTAAATCAATGATTCTGGCTAGCAAGCAATGACCGACATCAATCACGTTTACCTAGCATGATACTACCACTTAAACAGAATCACAAGCATCTTTGGAAGAACAAACCTAGCATGGCACTAACATGTAAAATCAACAAACATGCTAGCAAGAGATCAAACAAAGTCGCCTATCACTATCATGCTCATAACAATCAGCAAACATACAAGGCACAATCGAGATATATCGAGGGTCCACACAACCACAGTAAGAAATCCTTACAGGACAAGCAGAAAATAATCACAAATCAACCAAGCAATCCTCGAGCCTCTAATCGAACCCAAACAACCTAAACATAAAATAAAGCAAACCCAAATCAAATACATAAAAACAGCCCAAATAAATCCCTAAATAGCGACCAACAAATCGGGGCCCAACGAAGAAAAGACTAGGGAAAATACCATCCGAGAAGCCACAAGGCTCAAGCCAACCAAAGACACAACAGGTGTGTGGCGCAGAAGAGCGGTGGTGGCGGCTGGCACTGTGCGCTGGGCAGGCGCAGGCGCGGCGTGGCGCTGGCGCAGCGCACGCGCGGGCTCGAGCTCGGCGGCGGCGACGACACACAGCGCGGCTTTGGCAGAGGCGGCGCGCGGGCGCGCGAGCGGAGGCGACGCGACGCGATGGGCTCGGGGTGCTTGGGAAGGCACGACGACCTGCTGTGAGGCGAGCGACTAAGTGCGCTGTGGCTCGGGCGACTCGACACGGACACTGGCGACACGGAGGCGGCACGGACGATGCAGATCTGGGCTCGGGCGCGACTAGGGCGAGGGCGATGCAGATCTGGACTCGGCGCGACCAAGGCGACACGAAGATGTCCTGGGCGATGCAGATCTGGGCTCGGCGCGACTAGGGCGAGGCGATGCGCGACGGGCGCTGGGTGGCTCGGCACGCGCGGCATGGGTGAGTGGGCGGCCTGGAGCGGCGCGGCTAGGGTGGACATGGGCGACTAGGGGTGGGCATGGGCGACTAGGGCTGGGCATGGTGCGCCAAAGGGGCCGCTCGGGGTGGAGGAGAGAGAAAAGGAGAGAAAAAGGAAATTTGGGGATTTTGGAAAATAAAAGGAAAAAATAAAAGGAAAAAGGGAATTAAAAGGAAAAATGGGATTTTATCCTCCTTTCCATCCTTAACCAATTTTCTTTCCAAATTTAAATAAGTCTTAAAGTCCTTAAATCCCATTTCCGGCTTCCTCCTTCGAGACCCACTGAAGCAACCTTTTCCAAACAATAACTCTCACTTAAACAAACTCCCAAATCATCTCTAAGGCACAGGCTCGAATCCCAAAGGAAACACCTGGACAACGATCACTTTGCCCAAAACCCAAATCACAACCGAACTCCCAAACGAATACCCCAAACATCTCGGGACTCGCAGACACCAACATACAAGCCTCAACAAAGGCAGGAGCTGCCTCAAGCCTGAAAAACCACAAATCCTGCCCGGGAGCAAAAGACCAAAATACCCTAAGGGTCAAAAGCAGCTCTAACGGCCCAACCGAACCACTGAATCTGAACCGGAAGCACCTCGAGAACTGGAATAGAAAACTGGGCCGTTACAGA
The DNA here is from genome assembly GCA_036507275.1 of Sicyos edulis. Lineage (NCBI taxonomy): Eukaryota > Viridiplantae > Streptophyta > Magnoliopsida > Cucurbitales > Cucurbitaceae > Sicyos > Sicyos edulis. The sequence continues at coordinate 52,017,553 of CM071846.1, read as the reverse complement.
TGCCCTGCTGTTTAGAGGCCGAGGTGTGTCGTTCCTGTGATGTTTGGTACAGTAGTTGGTGGTGGAAGTCCCTTGGGAGAGGTGGACTAGCAGAGTCTCCACCAGTCGCCCGATTGATTGGCAAGTTGCCGTGTTAGTGGCTTGAGGCGGATGTAGAGACATCTTTGCCCCTTGCAAGCTTCTTTGTTGTTTAATGACCCAGTTTTCTCTGATGTTTGGTAGAGTTGAGCACTCTTCCTTGGTGAGCTCCTAGAGTGGAGCTAGCTGCTGCATGTTGAGAGATCCGGCCAGAGTTTTGTTGAGCATCATGAGGAGATGCAAGTGTAGGCCGTGAGCCTTCGGTTTGATGAGATGCCATAGGCATGGCTGTTTGAGTTGAGCCCTTGTATGCCTAGCCAGAGTTGTTGTCACTCGAGGTAGTGACCTTGTTGGCCCCATCTGTAGTAAGATGTGGTTTTGGTAGTAGTAGCACTTGAGGTGCATCGGTTGGTGTGCCACTTTGGCACTAAGTCTGGTTCAGGCTTGAGTTTGGCATGGACATAGCAGATGGTTCTATGCCGTCCGGAGTTCAGCGCACTCCTTTAGCCTTGGATCTGTTATGGCAGTTGCACCTGTTGGTCGTGCAAGAGGGCTAGTTCAGTGGTAGTCGATGGACTACAAGCGAAAGGATGCTCGAGAGGAGCCGGAGCCTCTTCCCAGTGTTTCTGGGGGTTGAGTAAGTCAGCAGGTTGGCGGTTGGTAAGTGTTGGTGCGCGTGAGTCTCGCGCTAGTGTTAAGGCCAAGAGTTTCCTTGTGGTTGGTAGTGCGGTCAACTACCTTCGAGTGCCTTAATCTGAGGAGAGTTGAGCATCGTAGATGCGAGTTTGGTCCAATAGAGGGACCCTGAGTTGGATGCTCATGAGATGAGCTGGATGCCTATGAGGCGAGTTGGATGCCATGAGGCGAGTTGGATGCTTTTGAGGCCAGATGAGTTGATGCCTTGCGAGAGGATTTGAATGCCTTATGGGTAAGCACCCTTGGTAGAGGCTTGGTTTAAAGTAAGTTCGGTGTGGCATGGTTATGCCTTGGTAAAGCAAGGTTGCCTCAGCTTTGAGCATCGTGTGGAGATGGAACTTTTGGTGTTCCATCGGTTGGAGTTCGATTGGAACCGAACAAGAGCGGTGGTAGCAAAGCGCAGATTTCGATCGCCTTGGCTAAGAGAGTTGTTTGGATCTTTCCTTGGGTAGAAGCCTTGTTGTGGTTGATGTTTGAGTAGGAGGACGACACATTCAGTAGCGTTTCGGGTCCTCTTGGTCCCTGAGGAGTTGGAGTTGGCCAGCATGGTTGAGATGCTAGAGTGAGTTGTGCCTGTTCAGGCAGTTGGCTGTTAACTCGTTTGTCGACAGTGTGTGTCGAGGGTTGTCGAAGAACCCTAGGTTGAGGAGAGCCTCTCTAGAGCTCAGCCAGCCCAGGTAGTGAGTTTCAGTTGGCAAGTTGGAGGCGTGTAGTTTGTAGCCTTGGGTAAGTTGCTAGCAGTCTTGGTAGACTAGCAAGGCAGTGGTTGTTTGGAGTAGAGTCTGGATTGGTTCCGGTGTGGTGGCAAGTTGATGCTTGGTGTTGACCAAGGTGTGGTTTGGAGCTGCTAGAGATTAGTTTTGCTCGTGGGGCGAGTGGTTTGTGCCATGTTGGTTGTTTTCCTATTTCCAGGATGTTGAGTTGCCCCGTTTGGCATTTGGAGGTTCAGTCTGAGATGGACCCCTGTTGTTGCCCCGTGAGATTTAGATGTTGTTGCTCTAGTGGAGCAAGACAGTGAGCGTATGTGGAGCTCTCTGTCCTTCGGTTGTCTGCTTGTAAGAGCCGTTTCCTCCTGGGAGTTGTCAGATTTCTCCCGTAGCCATGAGTTGATGGTAGAGGTGCTAGCTTGAAGGAAAAGTTTGTTGGCTGCTTGGAAGAAGTTGTTTGTCCAGTTAGGTGGACTCTTGGATGGTGTTCGAGAGGCTGCAGTAAGGGTTGTTTTGCCTCTTGTGAGTGTTGGGCCAAGGTTTGGTCCTCTTGTTGTTTCGAGAGCTAGTTCAGTTCTAGCTGGAGGGCGTTGCCCTGAGGTCTTATTCCTAGTTAGAAAGTTTTGGGAGTTGACCCCTCCGTCGGCGGTTGAGCAAGTTCTGTTAGTTCCGGATCGGTGATCCGATTGGATGAGATTTCCCTTGGGTTTGAGCAAGTCAGCGAGCGGGTGTGAGTTCGCTACCCTTCAGAGTTTGCTTGCTGGGAAAGTCGTTTCCCGTTTGGCAGGAGTCAGCTTAGCTTCTGAGTTGTGTAGTTGATCAGAGTAGCGCAGTGGTCAGCCCAGCGAGAGGGTCCCTGCATTGTGTTGTTAGCAAGCGAGAGTTGTTTATCCCCGCAAGGGCGGTGGCCAGCCAGTAAGAGTTGTTTCTTGCAAGTCGTTTGTTCTTTGGGGATTGAAGTTTTCCCTTTCCCCTAGTCTCTGTGGTGGTTGAGTTGCTCCCTGGATGTCAGCCTCGAGTGTTAGCTTCTGAGGTAGTCTTGCGGATTCGTGTGGCTCAGGATCCGTATGCTTTGAGGTTGTCGTTATCCGTTTTCCTTGTGAGGTTTCGGGAGTGGAGCTTCTGGTTGGAAGTTTAGTTAGGCTTAAGCTTAAAGGAGAAGTCCTTTGAGTAGCCAGTTGGATTTTTAGAGTTGAGTAGTAGCTTGGAGGCGAACATTGCTCGTTATGAGCTTTGTTTGAGTTCTGCTGAGCAAGCCCTTCTCGGGCTTTGCTCCTAGTTGTTGTGCGTTCGCAGTTGGCGTAGCGGAGCCTCGTTTGAGTGAGTCGGCACGGAGGTGCCGTGGCTTTGGTTGGTAAAGCCGTTGAGCTGTTTTCCTCAAGGTGTTGTGCCGCAGAGAGCTGCGTGATGGTTTAGTCCTTGCAGCCCGAGTTTTCCTTGAGAGGAATGTTGGTGGTGCCCCTTGCCTTTTTGGATCAGTCGCCAGTTGGTGATTCGATTGTTTCTTGTTAAATTCAGAGGCAAGGTTTGAGGTTCGCTAGTCTCTGTGAAGTAAGAGTAGGCCGTTTGGTTTTCTAGAACCTGGAAGGTTCAGATGTTTGGCCAGTTTGTGTAGGGTTGAGGCTGTTTGTTAACAGCTGTGAGCTTCTAGAGGAGTTCGCCAGTGCGTGGCGTAGAGTTTCAGAGCTTGAGAGTAACACCGTAGAGACGTGTTCAGTGTTGGTTTAGTAGGGCTTTAGTTTGAGCCCCAGGTTTGTAGGGTCTTTTGAGATCCTTGAGCGGATCGGAGCAGTGGCCTTTCGGTTAGCTTTGCCCTGTTGTTGGTAGATTGTTTGGCATTGTGGCTTTGAGCCTTTGAGAACCCAAGAGGGTTTGGTTCTCGAGGAAGGGCTAGTGTTGTCTTGGCCGAGAAGTTCAGTTGGCTGGTTCAGTGGAGTTTTCCTGGAGCTGTTTCGTCTTACGACTTTCGAGGACGAAAGTCTTAAAAGGAGGGAGTATTGTAACAGCCCAGTTTCCTATTCCAGTTTTCGAGGTGCCTTCGGGTCAAGATTTGGTTGTTTGGTTGGGTTTTAGAGCCGTTTGGACCCTTGGGGGTATTTTGGTCTTTTAGCTCCCCGGGCAGGATTTGTGGTTTTCAGGGCTTCGAGGAAGCTCCTGCTTTTGTCGAGGCTTGTTTGTTGTTGGCTGCCAGTCCCGTGGTGTTTGGGCTAGTCGGTTGGATGCTCGGTTGTAGTTTGGGCTTTGGCAAAGTGATGGTTGGTTGTGAGCTTCCTTTGGGATTCGAGCCCGGGCCCTTTTTGTTGGTTTGGGAGTTGGATTTAAGTGAGTTTTATTTATTGGAAAAGATTGCTTCGGTCGGGTCTCGAAGGAGGAAACCGGGAAATGGGATTTTAAGGTTTTAAAAGTGGATAAGGATGGAAATAGGAATAAAATCCCATTTTTTCCTTTTATTTCCCATTTTCTTTTATTTTTTCCCCAAAATCCATTTTCTCTCTCTCTCTCTCTCTTTCTCTCCCCGACCTAGCCCCCCCACCTAGCCCGAGCAGCCCCTTTGGTCGCCCAGCTGAGTCAGCCCGAGCAGCCCCAGCCCGAGCCTCGCCCATCCGAGCCCTGCCCTGCCCAGGTCGTGCCATCGCCAGCCCCAGCTCGCCCGAGCATCGCCCAGCCCCTGGCCGCCCAGCTCGTGTCGCCCTGCACTGTGCCGTGTCGCACAAGCAGCCCTCGCCCAGGCCCGCGTCGCCCTGCCTCGAGATGCGTCGCACAGTGCCAGGCCGCCCAGCCCTCGCGTTGCCGGTGTCGCCCGCGCCCGTGTCGGCCAGATCGCGCGTCATGTAGCCCGACGCGTCGTATCGCTCCCGCCAGCGCGCCGTCCCCTGTGCCGAGCCGCGCCACGCGCCGTCGCCCAGTCGAGCAAGCGCCCGCACCCTCGCGCCCAGTGTCGCCCCAGCGCCCGTCCGCGCGCAGCCCAGCTCTCCAGTGCCTATTCCTGCGCATGTTTGCGCCCAGTTGCTGCCTAGCCCGTGCAACCAGATCATTCGCGTGTCAGCCGCGCCTCGTGAGTTGCTCCCGAGCTGAGCCCTGTTTATTTTATTGTATTTAGGGCTATTTTATGATTATTGATGTGTTTGTTTGGCTCGATATAGGTTGCTCGGGTTCGATCGCAGTTAATTTTATTCTGTGTTGTTGCCTTCCGACCAGGTAAGGATTTCTTATCGAAGTTGTGTGGGGCCTGCGATATTTTTCATGATATGCCTTGCTTGTTTGCTGACTATTATGAGCATGATAGTAATAGAGCTGTTTGATTGAATTCTTGCTAGCATGTTTGCCTGATTTTACATGTTAGTGCCATGCTAGGTTTGTTCTCACAAAGATGCTTATGATTCCCGCTAAGCTCGTAGTATCATGCTAGGTAATTGTGATTGATGTCGGTCATTGTTTGCTAGCCAGGAATCATTGCTTTTTACTCTGTACTCTTAGATAGAGTTGTAGGGTTTGTCATCATCCAGAGGCTGAGCGGACATAACGTACTTTGTCCCCACTGATCGGGAGTAAAGTGTGCGAAGCATAACGTATCTTGCTACCCACCCCCGGTCGCCAAGGTGGATTTAGCTCAGGTCGGGAGTAAAGTGTGCGAAGCATAACTTATCTTGCTACCCCCCCGACCCACCGGTTGTGGACTTAGCTACCCATTTCGGCAATAGCCTAGTTTGTAGCCTGCTAGAGCGGAACCCTGCCAACGGTGTAAGCCTACCTTGGCCGGTTCTTAGCATCAGGTCAATGGATCAGGCTGCACAGATGAGCGCCGAGGGCCTCGCGCTACTGTGATCAGTGACACCGCTTCCGAGTCATAGGCATGTGCACCTGGCCCGCGTAGTTTTCCCTTAGGCCCTCGCATTTACGCCGGTTTCAGAGAGCATGCGGTGTGCGCGCACACGCGTTAGTTGCCAGTTCGGAGAGCTCCCCCGGGCTAATGTCGTGAGTACACCATTCTTTCCGTTAGAGCCTGACTTCAGGTACTCTCCCGTAAGTCCAGATTAGTGGCAAGGACAAGGAGGCCCTTGAGAACATTCTAGGGATCAATGTATTCCCCCCGAGTGACAGATACCTCGGTGATCTTCAGGATTGGTCAGTGTATCCAATCCCTAGGCTGGAAGAAAGAGACTTCTGATGACTCCAGATCTTGTTTTATGATCTCGTTGAGCCATGATCTGTGTTGGTAGCTGTTTGCTTGCATGCTTTGGTACTAGATGACCTGATTATATCGTATTGTACTCCCGGTTGGGGATTCTTACTGAGTAATCCGTTACTCACCCTTATTTATGTGGTTTTCCACAGGTAACCATGGTGCGAGACAGGATGGCTGGAGGAGGAGCTGTGATTATGGAAACCCCGTTGTTCAACTCTGAGTCTTATGTTTATGTTTATGATTTAAATGTTCTGTGAATGCATGTAGTTGGGCACGGAGCCCTAGGGTGTTTTCTGAATGTATTTTCGGATTCTAGCACTATTGTAAAGCTTGTATGTTTTAAATAAATCTCTGATCAGAGTAAGTTTTGTAAATGTATTTGTCTTTGAACAGGTGCTTGGAAACAGGGACAGGTTTTAGGAAATTTGTTAACTTTTTAAATGGATGTTTTAGTTTTTACTTAGAATCCGAACACCCTCTTGCAAAGTTTCTGTAGATTTGTAATGCATGCATTGAGGTAACGGCCTAGTTAGAACCCTTCCGGGTCGGGTCGTTACATGCTGGGTCTAAGGCATGCTGCCCTGGTCCAGTACGAATGCCTAACAAATCTCTGGATCGGTGTCACTGAACATAGTGGTGTGAGATCCGTTTGGTAAAGGTTCAGTGGAGGAGTCAGAGTTTAGAGGAAGCCAGTTGGAAGCGGGAGGACTTTCGGGGACGAAATTCATAAAAAAGAGGGAATATTGTAATGGCCCTGGTCTTCATCCCGGTCTTCCAGGTATGTCCTAAGGGTATTTTGGTAATTTGGTCAGGCCGTTAGGGCCGTTTCTATCTTTTTCAGCTGTTAATATTCTTGGATAGTCAAATGTAGGGCTTGGTTGCATCCTGGATGAGTTTGGGTATGGAGAGATGCAAAAATAAAATTCAGAATTAAAAGTTCTTCAGCTAGGATTCGAGCTTGGGTGGCTAGGGAGTCAGTGGTGTGGTCCTGCCAGTTGGGCCACCGGTTATTTTTGTTGCTCATTCCGCGGTATGCCTTGGTTTGCCTTGGTTTTCGGGTTTTAGGGAGTTTGAATAAAAGAGAAAAGAAAATAGGTTTATTCATATTTTCTTCCTCCAAATCCATTGCCGTCCACCATCTCTCTCAAGCTTCCTTACGTGCGCCTTCTCCCGAGAGCTCCATCGTTCGTCGTCCCGGGTAAGCGTTCCTCGATCTCTTCTTCTCGTTCTTTTTTGTTGTTCTTGCCGGGTGAGGAAGAGGATTGAGAGCTTGTGTTTGTGCAAATGACCAGTAGCAGCAAAGCCCAACCGAAAGCAAAGAAGAAGACTAAGCGACCAGCGCCTACTTAGCCACGATCGCGAAAGCGATCCCGCCATTCCCGATCCCTGGCTATCGCACGTCCATCTTGCAGCGCCCCAGCCGATCGCCCAGCCTGCAGCGCCCGACCCGATCGTTACTTCGCGCGCCGATCGCCCATCCATCACGCGCAGCGCAAATCGAGAATCACCGCGACGCCATCGCACCGTCACCCGGCCCAGTAGCGATTACTGACCCGATCACAACTCAGTAGGAGAGCATCGCGGCCTGCAGACGCTTCGCCAAAGCCCAGCGAGCGCCGTGTAGCTGTGTCGTCCGCGCGCCACCCCCGTGCTATTTGAGTTGCTCCCGACTGAGCCGAGTGTTGTTTATATTTTTATTTAAGGCCTATAGGTTGTGATATTTGTTGTTGTTTGTTAGGTACCCGATAGCTAGCTCGAGTTCGATTGCTGCATAGGATCCTTGTGTGTTGTTGCCTTCCGACCCAGGTAAGGATTTCTTACCGAAGTTGTGTGGGCCCTGCGGTATATTATGTGATGGTTGTTTGTATTCTTGTTTATGTTTATCAACATGTTAGTGGATAGGTGCTCTGTTATGAATTTATTTGGCATGATTATAGTGTTGTTTCTCATGTTAGTTCCATGCTAGGTTGTTCGCTCGCATGCTCCTTTATCCATTCTTGCTTCGTAGTATCATGCTAGGTTCATTGTTTTTCTTTGGCGGTATTGGATTGTTTCTCGTTATCCGTCTATTGTTTAGAATTCGATAGGTAGCATCATCCGGCGAGGATGCATAACGTAACTTGCATCCATGGCGGGGACATGCGAGGCGAAGCTCTAAAATCACGATCTATCGTTAGGGTTTAGCTAACCCTAACGGCAGCCCAGTGCAATCTTCTGTAAGGGTGGCAGACTGTTAAATGCCCCAACTATCGGGGGAATGACGAGGCATTGCCTTGTCCCCGGCAGTCGACACGACCTCAGCGTGCTGGCAGTAGCCCTTGATGGCCACCTGATAGGGCAAGGACCAGTTCCTGGTGTAAGCCTACCACGACCGGTTTCTTAGCCACAGGTGTGGTGGTACAGGCTGACATAGTCATAGTGTCCTGGTCTCACACCATTATGTTCAGTGACACCGATCCAGAGATTCTTTTAGGCATGCGTACTGGACAAGGGCAACATGCTCTAGTCCCTGCACCTCCCTGGTTTGCAGCAGCATGCGGTGGGCGCACACACTCATTACAGCGCCAACTCGAGAGCTCCTCGAGATCTTGAGTTTAGTGCACCTTTCGTATCGACAGTAGTAGGAAAGCTAAGGCCGAGATTAGTTTCTCGTATAGTATCGAAACGCGTAGTAGTTTTCCGGAGTAAGACTGTAAGATGTCATCCATGGTATTCATGTATGGATTAAAGTGATGTGCTCTCTTCTGTGTTTATATGCATAGCATGCATACTTTATACTAGATGACCAGGTATATTGTATTGTACCCCAGTTGGGGATTCTTACTGAGTAATTCTTTACTCACCCTTATTTTGTGGTTTTCCATAAGTAACCAGGGCGAGAGACAGGATGGCTGAAGGAGGAGCTGCGGATCATGGAATAATTGCTGTTTGAACTCTGAGTTTTAAGTTTATGTTTTGTTGTCCTCTGAATGCATGTAGTTGGGCACGGAGCCCTTAGGATGTTTTATGATCGTTTTTCTGGATTCTTACACTGTTGTAAACTGTTTGGGTTTTCTTGAATGATTTGAACAAATCTCTGATCAGAGTAAGTTTTAAATTGTATTTAGCTTGGAACAGGTGCTTGGAAACAGGGGTAGGTTCCAGGACATTTTAAGTTTGATTTGAATGGATGTTTATCAGTTTTAGTTTTATTAAGAATCTGAAAAGTGATCTTGCATAATATTTTCTAAGTTTTTAAGCATTCATTGAGGTAAAGGCCTAGTTTAGGACCTCTTTTGGGTCGGGTCTTTACAGAAATTTGGTCAAGGAGGAGTCATGGATCTTGGAATAAGCTGATGTCTTTAAACTCGAGTTTATATTTATGTTTCTAGTTTGTCCTCTGAATGCATATAGTTGGGCACGGAGCGGAAGGATGTTTTCGATTGTTTTGGATTTCGACATTGTTGTAAATCTGTTTGGGGTTTGAAAAGTTTTGAATAAATCTCTTATCGTGAGTATGTTTTAAACTTTATTTAGCTTGGAACAGTGCTTGGATCTGAGGATCTGGTTTGAGGACTTCTTATGCTTGTTGTTAAAGTGATTGTTTACAAGTTTTTTTATTTTCATTCGAGAACTGAAAGCAATCTTGCATATTATTTTTAAGTTTTAAAAACATGCATGGAGGTAAAGGCCTAGTTTAGGACCTCATTCAGTCGGGTCTTTACATGAAACCACACGATAGTCAAACCGAGCGTAATCGAAAAAGCGGTCAAAACTAGCACCAAAGAGTATAAAAATGGATTGAGCATTGAACTTACCCAATAGGAAAGAACCTCAAAATTTGTGTCCTAGCAACTCCTCGTGCCTTCTTAAGATCGGCTTGAAGGATGGCAACCACTCGAGTCAAATATGGTCAACAGAGAAGTCAATGGGTCAACATTTTCTAATAACCAAACAATAACCCATAACCAAATGACCTTTAAGCGGAATAGCTCATAAACCCATAGCCAACCACTACCTATTCATGACTTAGATAGTTCAACCCATCTAACAAAGCGACCTAAATCCATAGCTTGAATACCCATAAATCAAGAACCAAAAAACCTTAATACTTCATTTAAATAACCTAAACATTAATCCTAATAACCGTTACTCATCATTTAGATAACGTTGCACCATTTACCAAATTCCACCATTCTTCAACCGTGGAAAGAAACTAAACCCATTTGAAACCTTAACTAAAGCGGAAAAGGAAAGCAACTCACCGAATACACTTTAGCGAAGGCAAGAAGAGCTCGTATCAAATGAAAGAAGAACAAAGGTTGCCGTGACACCCATTGCTACAACAGACGCGGACTCCTCGTGGTGAATCTTTCCACGGTGAGCTTACGGTGCACTAAACCCACGAAGAAATCAACAACATTTTGCTTCTTGCCAACCCACAACGACGAACCACATGGTAACAAACGCGCGCGAGCTCAACTCTTCCTTAAGGGCTAAACCAGACAATGCGACTCCGGCGAGCAAACTCGTCGCGAAAAAATGGTGAGAGAGAGAGAGAGAGATGAATTCTAAGGTGGCTGCATAATAAACAAGGCCTAGGGTTCCTAGGCTACTATTAACTTTCAATAACCATAGCCAAAATACAAACATACCGTTTCTCTTCACCAAGATATGTCTATTCGTTTCACAAATTTTATTTTTCATCCAATTTGATTTTTCATTATTAAAGTCATTCAAGTAGTTATGGGAAGGGAAAAAGTGCTTCTCTACTACAAAATATGGAAAACATTTCTGTAAGTTTGAGTTTTGTGCGTTCTTGTTCTAGCATTGATTGGAGTTGTTAATAACTATATATAAAAAAAAAGGGAAATTGAAATTTTTAGCAGTGGTGACTTTTGATTGAAATTTACCATTTGATATGGAACAAAACGAATTAAGAACTTCAAAGATGAAGAGAACCAAACTGACACAATTTGAAGATATAGAGAGCCGAACATACACAACCACAAGATGTAGAGGGCAACTTGTAGATGTAGAGAGCCGAACTGACACATTTTGAAGATGTAGAGAGGCGCACTTCCACAATATGAAGATGTAGAGAGTTGTAGTGACACAATTTAAAGATCTAGAGGGGCGCACTCATCCACAGTTTGAAGATGGAAAGTCTAACTCTCATAGTTGAAGATTGAAAGAGTCGCATGTTGTACGCTTCACTCTTCAGCCAAAATCTAGCCGTGTACAACCTACCAACGTCTACCTTTCAAGGATACTTGTGGCATGCAATGAAAGTCATGGCACTCACGATTGTCATCAACATAATTCGACAATATGTATGATTATGAAAATAGATGTAAGGTTGATGAACGCATGATGACGGACCACAAATCCTCGCCGAGAACGTGTTCGACCACAAACCATGCACGCCGCTTACTAGCATCGTCTATTCGATCTCCATACCTCGTTTACGTCCATATAAAGCACCAAATCGTGCATCAAACAACATGCAAGTCCCCAGTGGGACATACAAACTACCATGAGAGACCAACTATGTCAATGAACATATAGTAGTTTACATATATCCAAATAATCAACAAAGGCTATATGCTCGCCTAAGACATGATATCATTCATATATTGCATGCTAACGGTGTAATGAATACAAGTAACGAACAACACAGATTATGCCACATAAACAAGTTAGTGCTACGGTCAATCTAACATATCTAATAGCCACGAGCCTCAAGAAGAAGGGGTCACGGGTCCTTTACCTATCCAAATCCACTAGCCGCTGCTCTCTGAAGCTTATTGAAACCACACGATAGTCAAACCGAGCGAGAATAGAAAAAGCGGTCAAAACTAGCACCAAAGAGTATAAAAATGGATTGAGCATTTAACTTACCCAATAGGAAAGAACCTCAAAATTCTTGTCATGGCAACTTCAAGCGTGCCTTCTTAAGATCGGCTTGAAGGGCGACAACCGGCTCGATCAAATATGGTCAACAGAGAAGTCAATGGGTCAACATTTTCTAACAAACAAACAATAACCCATAACCAAAGCAATTTTTCACCACCCAAATAACTCAGAAACCATAGCCAAATCCATAGCTTGAATACCCATAAATCAGCTACCAAAAACATTAATACTTCATTTAAATAACCCTAAACATTAAACCTAATAGCCCTTAATCATCATTTAGATAACGCTACACCATTAACCAATCTCCACCCTTCTTCAACCTTGGAAAGAAACTAAACCCATTTGACACCTTAACTAAACAGAAAAGGAAAGCAGCTCACATGATAACACTCTAGCGAAGGCAAGAAGAGCTCGTGACACGTGAAAGCGAGAACAAAGGTTGCAAATGACACCCATTGCTACTGATACGACGAACTCCTCAAGGCGAATCTTCCTGCCGTGAGCTTACGGTGCACTAAACCCACGCAGAAATTGACAACATTTTGCTTCTTGCGAACCCACAACGACGAACCACATGGTAACAAACTCGCGCGAGCTCAACTCTTCCTTAAGAGCTAAACCAGACGACGAACTCGTCTACACTACCTTCACAGTAACAATGCGACTTCGGTGAGCAAACTCGTCGGGAAAACATTGTGAGAGAGAGAGAGATGAATTCTAAGGTGGCTGCATAATAAACAAGGCCTAGGGTTCCTAGGCTACTATTAACTTTAAATAACCATAGCCAAGACAAACATACCCTTTCTCTTCACCAAGATGTGTCTGTTAGTTTCACAAATTTTATATTTCATCCAATTTGATGCTTCATTATTAAAGTCATTCAAGTAGTTATGGGAAGGGAAAAAGTGCTTCTCTACTATAAAATATGGAAAAGGTTTCTGTTAGTTTGAGTTTTGTGTCGTTCTTGTTTTAGCATTGATTCGAGTTGTTAATAACTATATATAAAAAAAAAAAAAGGGAAATTGAATTTTTTTAGCTAGGGTGACTTTTGATTGAAATTTACCAATTGATACGGAACAAAATGAATTAAGAACTTCAAAGATGAAGAGAACCAAACTGACACAGTTTGAAGATATAGAGAATAGAACATACACAACCACAAGATATAAAGGGCAACTTATAAATGTAGAGAGCCGAATCGACACATTTTGAAGATGTAGAGAGGCTCACTTCCACAATTTGAAGATATAGAGAGCTGTAGTGCCACAATTTAAAGATCCTGAGAGGCCCACTCATCCACAGTTTGAAGATGGAAAGTCTAACTCACATAGTTGAAGATTGAGAGAGTCGCATGTTGTACGCTTCACTCTTCAGCCAAAATCTAGCCGTGTACAACCTACCAACGTCTACCTCTCAAGGCTACTTGTGGCATGCAATGAAAGTCACAGCGCTCACGATTGTCTTCAACATAATCCGACAATATGTATGATTATGAAAATAGATGTAAGGTTGATGAAGATTTTTTAAATTTTTTTTATTTATCCTTGAATTTGTAAGACTAAAAAATCATTTTGATTTGGTTGAATCATGATAAGATTTTTTTTTTTTTTTTTAGTTATAATGAATTTAGAATTTAGAATATGACTATTTAATAAACCAATATAATATGATTTGTTTTCTCCATTTACTTGGCACACAGAGGTACAAAGATGTATGAGGATCTCAAGCAGACGTTCTGGTGGAGTAATATGATAACGGTCACAGCAGAGTTTGTTAGCCGGTGTCTCGCTTGTCATCAAGTGAAGGCTCCTAGACAAAACCTCGCAGGGTTGTTGCAGCCACTGAGCTGGCCTCAGTGGAAGTGGGAAGAGATCTCCATGGATTACATTTCTGGAATGTCTAGGACACCGAGAGGGTTTACTCAGATCTGGGTGATTGTCGATCGTTTGACTAAGTGTGCACACTTCATTCCTGGTAGAATCATTTATACCATGGAACAGTGAGCTCAGCTATTCTTGGAGCAAATTGTTCGGTACCATAACGTACCAGTTAAGATTGTATCTGATCGAGATTCCCGTTTCACTTCCCGATTCTAGAGGGCACTTCAGAAAGGGTTGGGTGTTGAGTGTTGTTTCAGTACCGCGTTCCACCCTCAGACCGATGGACAGACAGATAGGGTGAACCATATTTTGGAAGACATGTTGCGTGCCTGCGTACTTGATTTCTTGGGTAGTTGGGACCAATATTTGTATTTGATGGAGTTTCCTTACAACAACAGGTATCGAGCGACAATTCAGTTGGTGTCGTTTGAGGCTTTGTAGGGTAAGCGTTGTAGGTCTCCAGTATTTTATGAAGAGGTTGGTGACACACAAGTTCTGGGTCTCGAGTTGCTTTAGATGACTAATGATGCAGTGTAGAAGATCCAGGCTTGTATGTTGACAGCGCATAGAAGACATTAGAGTTGCATCGATGTAAGGCGTAGAGACCTAGAGTTTGAGGTGGTTCCTAAAGGTAGCACCGATGCGTGGAATTTTAAGGTTTGGTACGACGGGGAAGTAAAGTCCCAGGTTTGTGGGACCTTTTGAGATCCTTGAGCCGATCGGTCCAGTGGCATACAGATTGGTCTTGCCCCCATATTTTAGACTTTTTTTATATGTTCATAGCTCAAATTTCTTTTGTCTTAGTTGAGCTCTAAATACACATGTGTATGTATTTGTTTTTTCAGTTTAACAATATACATGATGTATGTGGGGGTGGAGAAGTCAAATTGTTTTCTCTTCGAGGAAAATATGTAATTTTGATGAGTGGAATTATGTTGAGATTGACTAAACTAAATGCACTAATCACAGTTACAAGGTCATAAAAATTGAAACTCATCTACTCCCAAATATAGTTAGACTAAAAATTTCTCATAATATTGTTCATCTTTGGTTGTAATAAAAGAAAATTGGAATACAAACAGAGACACAAATTAATCATAATTTGTATTTATTAAAGTAACACAAGAGGTAAACGCATTATTATAAATATACATATTTGGCATAGTTTGTTAATGAAAAGAGCCATAGATTCAATTAATGATGGTAACTTAATCACCGAAAAATGGATTAGTACACGTGTTTATAAATTGGCTCGATCGAATAAAAAACAAAAAGTAAAATAGGGAGAATAATTATATTCGATGAGGGGATTAGAGCCTCTAGGGAGGTGGCGGAGGTTTCCATGGATGGACGAAATATTCAGATTTTATCGCAGTGAACCAAAGAGAAACCCTTCTCGTTAGCATTCCAAAAACAAGTATGATCACTGCATTTATTGGTAAGCCATTTCCCTCTTTCTGGCCAGAAAACCTCAAATGTATTCTCTCCCAATTTGCTCTTAAAGGTGCACTCAAACTTTGTGCTTTGCCAAATATTCATCTTGAATCCCCAATTGTATTCACCCCCCGGATTTATCACATGCACACCTGTAATAATCAATCACCAAAATTGGCCGTCTTCATTATGTATAACCTAATAAAAAACATGTTACATATTTGATATAAAATATTTAAAAGTTCTCTACCTAAATCATCGTCTTTGGACCTGCAATGCGCCTCTATTGGTGTATCAATTAAACCGTTCCCAATCATCACTCGCCACTTTGATAATGGAATTTGATACTTGGATTCTTCAACTGCAAACACACAGTCACATATTTATATATATATCCTTCGATTTATATTTATTGTTTCTATATGTATTTTTTTTTAAAAAAAAGCTCTTGGTAAATATTATTTGTACTCAACATATTTTTAACATCAACACAACCAAGTTCCTTATTGTATGTCCTCATGATGATTTTTGTTTTTTTTCAAACATTATATAAATAAAATAAAACATTATAAATTAGGAAAATGATATAGATATGCAACTTTATCTCAACCGTGTTAATTTAAACACTCTTTTAAAAAAACATTTGTAGATAAAATATTTTTCTACTTTTTCATATTCTAAAATTGCATTCTTTCCATTACTTAAATTTACTTCATTCCAATTAGATGAACTCGATTTGTGGGTAATAAGTATCAGTTCACTTGATTAGTAGGCATTTTGTTCACTTTACAAGAATCTACCCATTTTTCTTATATAAACGATTTGTTTCCAAAAAATTTTGAATTCATTTCTGTCATTTTTCCGTTATACATAAAAAAATAAAATTCTCTAACGTTTTCTCTAAAATTTAAATAACATAAAATTTTGAATCACATTATTATTTTTACAATGAAAATGAAAGGAGAAACCAGAAATGACTAAATATTTATGAAATAAAATTCTATTTTTCATTATAAACAACCAATTGTGTTAATGTCAAAGTGAAATAAGCCGAGTGGTATCGATATATTTTTCCATCTTAAGGTCGTAGGTGGAAGCCACCCAAAATGTGTTACCATAAAAAATAAGCCCTATATGAGTTTTAAAAACAATGAATAAAGGGTGCCAAAAGTTATATTCGATCGTTACAAGATGGTTGTCTCTTGATAATGGTCGAGTATAGATTTAAAAAATAAACATACCAATATCTTTGGGAGTGACATTGTTGGACTTCGTAAGAAAATGCCAAAACAAAAACTAAAATTGCCAAAGCCCTGAGAGTTTTCATTTTCTTCTTCAACGAGCTTTATATTTTTCAAGTAAATTTGCTTATATTTATAGTTTCATCCCCTCTTGCAATAGAAATTTCAAAGTCTTTAATCAAAATTAAAACACATTGATCTTTTTTTAGAATTGAACCGAAATGTTAAATTTAGAAAGAAAACAATTTGTGATGAAAATCAAGCTACCGTGTTAATTTGTTGAAACATTTATGTAATACTATCCTTAATTTCGTGGTTAATATTTATCCATAGAAGTCAAGAGATTGTTGCCTTAAATGTCCTGCATGAAAATCTCTCCTTCATTTGTACTTTGTTTCCTAATTAGGATTAACCAATGGCTTCTTTTAATAATTGGAATTAATGTGTCGATGATTAGTGGATGTAAGGACCCGACACTAAACAAAGCCTAAATGGCCCTTACTTAACATGTAAACTCATTGAAAATCGTTCAAAAGTTTGAAAAGAACATCTTTATTAAAAGTCATTGGGAATATAAAATCCATTTGAAATGCTTAAAGGGAAAAACAATAAACATCCTCTCGGCGGAGTTTACAAAACATTACAAATGACAATGACATAAATCCAAGTTCAACGATACAAGTTCCAAAACTCTTTCGATTGCATTGTAAAAGACTTAGACTATGCAAATGGCCTTCCCATGATCCATCAACTCCCTTCTCTAGCCACCTCGATGTTGTGCCAAGTTACCTAGTCGAGAAAACCACGAGAAAGGGTGAGTACAAGTTGCACTCGATGAAGGATTCCCCAACCGAGGTACAATATGTACAATAAATCACCTAACACCCTAGCATACATCCAACATTTGAGAACATGGCAGTCTTAAGCGATTACAACAGGATAAATCATCGGACAAAGTCTAAGCTTACTGACTGGACAAGGTTAACACACCTTTGGGCTAACTAACAGGAGTACTTAACAAGTAATCTCAAAGCTATAATGACACAATAAAACAAGGTTAGCACACCTAGGCTTAGTAAGGACAAAGACAACACCTTTGGGCTAGTCTACACTGCAACACACTGGGCGGCCTTGAGCGCAACCCATCGGGCGGTTTTGCTCAACACGATTAGCAACACACTAGGCTAACAGGGGACAACAACACATCGGGCTAGTCACGGAGCAACATGGGTAGCAACACACTAGGCCAACCCGAGATCAACAACACTTTGGGCCAATCCTAGAAATCTGGTCATCACACCTTTGGGCCAACAAGGGACAAAGACACACCTTTGGGCTAGTCTCGGATACATTACACACTTGGCAATCTGAGCAAGCAGAGCCATCACGCAACTCGATCGACACTCGGAACTCCCTAAGGACTCTAACACATCTCACAATCATAGCATAATAAATAACCGATCCAGGATACAAGGATATAAAGCGGCATGATAGGCAAGTCAATAACAGGAAGCATAGAAAACAAGACATTATTCTACATGCCAATCCTAATGACAATTCAAGAAGAGCTTAGCTACAACATGCTTAAACATACATCACCACAGAACATATATAGCATACAATCTGAGTTACACAATAGGGAATAGACAGAGCTAAGCATCTACAAGAACATACTTCCTCTAGAGTTCATGCAAGAGCCTATCCACTAACGAGTTTATATAATTGAGACAACTGCGAGAAGAACCTATCCACTAACAGTTTATATAATCCAGACAACCTATAGAAAAGCCTATCCACTAACAATACAGTACAAACACACAACTAGGAGTTATCAATGAGGTGCGCAGGGCCCACACAACCCTGGCAAGGAACCCTTACCTGTCAACAGTGGAATCAAAACCTCGAAGTAAGCTTTTTTTTTTTAAAAAAAAAAAACCTCGAAGTAAGCCCTAAACTGCATAACACCTCAGAAGCTATCCTAGCAACAGAACAACAAGTCACAAACCAAACCACAACAACCAAACAACCAAGAATTAGGGCTTTACCGAAACCCGAGCAAGGTTTCAACGTCCAAGGGTAGTCTCGGCCAAGCTAGGTCCAACCACACACAAGACAACTCCAAGCTCCTTTCTCTTCACTCTCCGCTAGGGAATACAATCCAACACAAGGCATAGGTTAGGTTTAGCTTAATCACACAACAACAAGGCACAATTCCCACATGGTGCTCTCGACCACCAAGGGGTTTTAGGACAAAGAAGCACACATCAATTAAGCACCACTCACCTTGCAGTTTCGACCAAAGAGGTGACACTAGAGGCCTCGACAAACACACTCCACAAACACCCAAAAGAATTCGGCTAGGGCTACTTGCACAACCAAGAAAAGAAATTTGAGAACAACAACAACAAGCATTCAAACACAACACAAGAGCAAGAACAAACATACTGACCTATTAGTCTCGACCAAGAGGAGGAAAAGAGACAATGAGGATTTCGGCAATAGCAAGAGTGAAGGGATTTTCGGATCTTCAACCACCAAACAAAGAGCAAACTCCAAATCTTATCTTCACAATCAAGAGAACTCGGATCTATAAGGAGGAGAGAAACATAACCCTTTTAAGATGAAGTTGGCTCTCGGCCAAGACAAGGAGAAAGAGGAAAAAGGAATTTGCATGTAACGGCCCAGGTTTTCATCTCGGTCTTCTAGGTATGTCCTAAGGGTATTTTGATAATTTGGTCGGGCCGTTAGGGTTGCTTATGTCTTCTCAGTTGTTTATGTTCTTGGATGTTCAGATAGGGGTTTGGATGCCTTCTGGTTGAGTTTGGGGTGTTGAGAGTTGCAAAAATAAAAATGAGAGTTTTGCCGGAATAAAAATGCATCAGCTGGGGTTTGAACCAGGGTGGCCTGGCTAGTTAGCTAAGGGGCCCTTGCCAAATGAGCTGCAGGCGGTTGTTGACACTCATTCCACAGGTTATCTTGGTTTGCCTTGGTTTTCGGGACTTAAGTGAGTTCGATTAAAAAAATAGGTTTTTCTTTTTTCTCCTTCCCAAATTCTCTTGCCGCATCCTCTTCTCCAAAGCTTGTTCTTGTCGTGCGATTTCCACCCTCCCGGGAGCTTCGATCGATCGTCCCGGGTAAGTGATCCTTGTGTTTCGATTTTCCTCCCCTTGTTGTTGTTGCCGATCCGTTTGCTAAGGGAGTTGTTGGTTTGTTCTTGCTCGCCGAGAGGAGGGGAAAGGTAATTGTTGGTTGTGTGTTGTTGTTGTGGTTGTAGCCGCACAGAGTCGCCCAACCTGCAACAACCCCGTCCCGTCGCAGCCCCTGCCGTAGCTCGATCCTGCCAGAATGTAGCAGCGCTTTGCCGAGCACCGAGACGCATCGCTCAAGCCAGCCCGCGCCCGAGTAGCAGCCCTGTCGCGATCGCAGCCCCTATAACGGCCCAGGTTTTCATCCCGGTCTTCCAGGTATGCCCTAGGGGTATTTTGGTAATTTGGTCAGGCCGTCAGGGCCGTTTATGTCTTTTTAAGTTGTTAAAATTATTGGATGGACTTAGGTAAGATTTTGATGCTTTGTGGTTGTGTTTGGGCATGGTGAGATGAAAAAGAAAAATTGAGAAATAGAGTGAAGCAGTTGGCTTTCGAACCCAGGTGGTATGGGAGGTCAGTTGTGTGTCATTGCCGGTCGAGCCTCGAGCTGTTCTTGTTACTCGTTCCGCGGCATAAGTTGGTTAGCCTTGAGTCCTTGGGGTTTTGGTGCATTTGATTAAAAGAAGGGAAATTAGGTTTGGGTGTTTCTTCTCCAAAATCCCCTTGCCGCCCCAAGCCTTCTCTCCCAAGCCCCCTTGCCGTGCTCTTCTTCCCATGCTCCATCGAGCTTCATCCCGACCGAGCAGCAGGTCACCCAGCAGCAGCCCCTAGCCGAGTAACAGGTCGCAGCCAGCAGCAGCCCCTGTGTCGCCCCAGATGCCCATTGCCAACAGCCTTGTCGCCCTTGTCTCACGCACCAGCAGCAGGCCCATCACCCTTGTTGCAAGCACCAGTAGTAGGCCGTTGCAGCCATCGCGCGCACCAGACGCCATCGCCAGCCGAGCTCGCCCCCGCACGCCCGCGTTCGCCCGTCCGCGTCTGCGCTCTACGCCCGCTTCTTGTCTGCACGCTGCGCCCGTGCGCCCTTGTCTCGCCCGCAGCTCGTCCGCTCTATTGCGCGCCGCGAGCGTAGATCGCGCCGCCCGCGTGCGTGCAAGCATGCTCGGTAGGCGAGCCCTGCCGCCCACGGGGCCCGGTGAGTGCCTAGTGCCTGTGCGTGCGACTGTCCGTCCGCGCGTCAGCCATGCCGTGTGAGTTGCTCCCGAGCTGAGCCCTGTTTATTTTATTATATTTAGGCCTATGGATTGTGATAATTATTGTGCTTGTTAGGTTCTCAGTAGCTAGCTCGAGATCGGTCGCAGCTTAAGATTCTTGTGTGTAGTTGCCTTCCGACCATGTAAGGATTTCTTATCGAAGTTGTGTGGGCCCTGCGATATTATATGTGATTGCTGTTTGTATGCTTGTTTGTGTTTATCAGCATGTTTAGTGATAGGTGCTCTGTTCTGAATTCCCGACTGGCATGATTTCTTATGTTGTTTCTCATGTTAGTCCATGCTAGGTTGTTCCGTTCTGGCATGCTCGTTATCTGTTCTTGCTTCGTAGTATCATGCTAGGTTCGTTATATCTATTGAGCACGTATTGGATTGTTTTGCTGCATCTGTTTATAGGTTTGAGATATGGTAGGTAGCATCAACCGGGCCAGGATGCATAACGTAACTTGCATCCACGGTAGGGACGTACGAGGCGGTACTCCGTTCCTGATCCACCGTTAGGGTTTAGCTAACTCTAACGGCAGGCCCTGCAATCTTGGGTGAGGGTGGCAGACTATTAAACGCCCCAACGGTCGGGATGATGACATGGCATTGCCTTGTCCTCAGCGATCGGCACGTCCTCGGCGTGTTCACCGTAGCCCTTGATTGCCACCTGTTAGGGCAAGGACGGCTTCCTGGTGTAAGCCTACCACGACCGGTTCCTTAGCCTCAGGTGCGGTGGTACAGGCTGACATAGTTCACGTGTCTAGGTCTCACACCTCTATGTCAGTGACACCGATCCAGAGATTAGTTAGGCATGGTGACTAGACCTGCGCAGCTTGCCACTAGACCCGGCACCCCCCATGGTTTGCAGTACCATGCGGTGCGCGCATACGCTCATTACATCCCCGACCGGAGAGCTCCTCGGGATCTTGAGTTCATTGCACCTTTCGTATCGACAGTAGATAGGCTGAGGCCGAGACTTGTTTCTCGTATAGGATCGTATCGTGTGGTGGATTTTTGGAGTAAGACCCTGAGATGGCATCCGAGGTTTATGTGTGGATTTAAGCTATGTGCTCTCTTCTGTGTTTATATTCATAGCTTGCATACCTTTCCGCTAGATGACCATGTATATCGTATTGTACCCCAGTTGGGGATTCTTACTGAGTAATTCGTTACTCACCCTTATTTTGTGGTTTTCCACAGGTAACCATGGTGCGAGACAGGATGGCTGGAGAAGGAGCTGTGATCATGGAAACCTGTTGTTCGAACTCTGAGATTATGTCTATGATTCTTTATTTTTTATTTTCCTCTGAATGCATGTAGCTGGGCACGGAGCCCTAGGTTGTTTTCTTACTGTTTTTCCAGATTCTAGTACTGTTGTAACCATTGGAAGTTTTGAATGTTTTAAATAAATCTCTGATCAGAGTGAGTTTTGGAAATGTATTTGCCTTGGAACTGGTGCTTGGAAACAGGGACAGGTTTCAGGAATTTTGTATTGACTTTTTAAATGGATGTTTGTATGTTTTAGTTTTCACTTAGAATCCGAAAACCATTCTTGTTGTGACGAACCCGACCCAAAACATGGTCGTAAACTGGGGTTCTCACTCAGCATGCAAGTTAAATATGATAACAAGCGGTTTAGTGCTCATATTTAAAAACCTTTCAAAACATATGAGAAGGGGGAACCCTTAAAACATAACCAACAATTTTCATTTAAACATAATCAACATGTAAAACAACCTGGCCAGTGTTTATAAAACATACAAACAATTTAAACAACTTTTTAAACAATGTTCCCCTAGGACTCCTGTCCATCTACATCTTTGAATAAACAATGCAATAATAAATGACAGAGTCTTAGGAAGCTCCCATGATCAATCGGCTCCCTCCGCTAGCCCTCACGGTGTTGTCCCAAGTTACACGAAGATAAATAAGGGTGAGTATAAACATACTCGATGAAGAATCCCCCAACCAGGGTACAATACGATACATCGATCGTCTAGCACCTCAACATGCAAGCAAGCGACTATCAACACAGATCATAGCTCAACGAGCCATAATGAAAGTTTTGGAGCCATCGAAAGTCTCCTACTTTCGGCCTAATGATTGGTTACCCTGACCAATCCTGGGACATGACCGAGGTATCTTTCACTCAGGGGATTGAACTGATCCTAAGGATGTCCTCAAAGGCCTCTTGCCCTTGCTAATCGGACTTACAGGAGAGTACCCGAAGTGCGGCTCTAAAGCTGGAAGGAATGGTGTACTCACGAACATTAGCCCGGGAGCTCTCTAAGCCGACAACTAACTTGGCGTGTGTGCGCGCACACCGCATCTTCTACTGTCGGGCGTAAATGCGAGGGCCTAAGGGAAAACTACGCGGGCGGTATGCATGCTTATGACTCGGGCGGTGTCGCGATCACGAGAGCGAGGCCCTCGGCGCTCATCGTGCGGCTGAACCACCGACACGAAGCTAGAGAATCGGCCAAGGTAGGCTTACACCGTTGGCGTGGTTCCGCTCTAGCGGGCTACAAACTAGGAAGGCGCCAATGTGGGTAGCTAAATCCACATCGGTCGGATGGGAAGCAATATACGTTATCTTTGCTTGCGGAATTTACTCTCCACCAATGGGGACAAAGTACGTTATGTCCGCTCTCAGCCTCTAGATGATGACAAACCCTATAACTCTATCTAAGAGTACAGAGTAAAATGATTCCTGGCTAGCAAACAATAATTGACATCAATGACCATTACCTAGCATGATACTACGAACTTAAGCAAGAATCATAAGCATCTTTGCAAGAACAATCCTAGCATGGCACTAACATGTAAAATCGAGCAAACACGCTAGCAAGAGATCAATCAAAGCGCCTATCACTATCATGCTCATAATGAAGAAACAAGCAAGCATACAAGGCACATCGTGATAATATCGCAGGGTCCACACAACCACGGTAAGAAATCCTTACCTGGAACAAGCAGAAAACAATAATAATCACAAATCAACAAACAACCCACAAGCTTCGATGGAACACGAGCAGCCTAAACATCAAATAAAGCACCCAAACCAAATACATAAAACACCCCAATTAAATCCATAACCAGCAGCCAACAAATCAAGGCCACACGAAGAAAAGACTAGGGAAATACCATCCGAGAAACCACAAGGCTCGGGCCAAGCCAACACAGTGGCAGGTGGTGTCGGCAGGCGTAAGTCGGCCGGGCGTGAGCGTTGGTGGCGCAGAACCTTGGCGCTGGGCGAGACGTAGAAGCGCGGGAGGCTACGATCGGGTGGCTGGGGAGGCGAGAGCTCCCGCGCGGCTCGGCACGAGGGCGGCGCGTGGAAGCGAGCTTCGGCAAGCAACAGGGCGCGCCGCGGGCGGGGGAGAAGCGACGAGCTCTGGCGCTCGGCTGGCACGACATTTATCTTGCGGGTCGGGCGACACGACGCTGTTCGCGGCTCGGCAAGACAGTCTTGTGATGGGGCAACACGCAGACCAGGGCGAGGCTGGCTGGGACGGCTCGGGCGAGGCGAGATCTAGGCAATCACGGGACACAGGCGATTTGGGCTTAGGCGAGCGGGGGTGGGCTCGGCGCGACACAGGCGGCTAGGGCTCGGGTTGGCTCGGGCGTGGGTGGTGGGGCGGCGAGTGGGGCGAGGTGGGCGCTGGGTCGGGTTGGGAGGTGGGGGCTCGGGTGGAGAGAGAGAAAGGAAAAAATCGAAAAATGGGAAAATGGGGATTTTGGGGAAAAATGGGAAATAAAAAGGAAAAATGGGATTTTAAAAATAAAAAGGGAAAATGGGGATTTAATCTTCATTTTCCAACCTTATCCACTTTTATCCAATTTTAAATAAGCCTTAAAATCCTTAAAATCCCATTTCCTGGCTTCCTCCTTCGAGACCCGACTGAAGCAACCTTTTCCAATCAATAACCTCACTTAAATCAACCTCCCAAATAAACACTAAGGGCCCGGCTCGAATCCCAAAGGAAACACCCAAACAACCATAACTTTGCCCAAAACCCAAATCACAGCCGAACTCCCAAACGAAAAGCCCAAACACCTCGGGACTCGCAGCCCACAACAAACAAGCCTCGACAAAGGCAGGAGCTGCCTCGACGCCCTAAAAATCCATAAATCCTGCCCGTGGAGCAAAAAGACCAAAATACCCCTAAGGGTCAAAATAGCTCTAACGGCCCAACCGAACAACCAAATCTTAACCGGAAGCACCTCAAAAACCGGAATAGAAAACTGGGCCGTTACAATACTCCCTCCTTTTAAGACTTTCGTCCTCGAAAGTCCTAAGACGAAACGGCTCTAGGAATACTCCACTGATTCCTAACCAACTGAACTTCTCGGCTAAGACAACACTAGCCCTTCTTTGAGAACCAAACCCTCTTGGGTTCTCAAAGGCTCAAAGCCACAATGCTATCGATGCGCCACGGACTATCTCAACATCGAGGCGAGGAACACAACAATGCCGCCTCTTTGCCAAAGACGGGGCAAAACTAACCACTGCTCCGTTCCGCTCAAGGATCTCAAAAGGCCTTACAAACAAGGGGCTCGATCTAAACCCTGCTAATCCAACACTGAACACCTCTCTACGGTGTTACTCGCAGCAAACTCGCAGACTGGGCACAAGCTCCAAAACTCAACGCCACGCACTGGCGTAACTTCACTGAATGCCCATAGCTGTTAACAAACAACCTCAACTCTACACCAAGCTGGCCAAACAACTGAACCTCTCAGGTTCCAGAAAACTAAACGGCCTACTCTTACTTCACATGAGGCCAGCGAACCACAAAGCTTGCCTACAGCCTTAACGGAAAACAATCAAATCACCAACTAGCGACTGATCAAAAAGGCAAACTTTTCCAACTAGCACGCGCTGAAACTTCAGCTACGGCCAACCCTAAATGGCAAAACCAGGCACAGGCTCCACTCGGCCAAGCCAACAAACTGGAGCCTCTCAACGGCCGAACGCAAACTTTTCCATGCAAATCTACTAGCAACTGGCCAAAGAGAACATTGCCAGGTAAGGAAACAACCAACATTCCTCTCATGGAAATCTCGGGTAGCAAGGACTAAACATCACGCAGCCACTAGCAACACAACACCTTGAGGATAGCAACTCAAGGGTCTAACCAACCAAAGCCACGACACCTCTGTGCCAACTCACTCAACTGGCTCAGCTAAAATGCCAACTGTGAAAGCACAACAACTAGGAACAAAGACCATGAAAGGCTTGCTCGTGAAACTCAACTCAAGCTCATAACGAGCAAAGCTCGCCTCAAGCTACCACTCAACACTTAAGTCAGCTGGCTACTCAAAGGACTTCCTCCTTTTAGCCTAGGCCTATCTCATCTTGCGACTAGAAACTCCACACTCGGAACATCGCAAGGAAAACGAACCGACGAGGCTATCTCCAAAGATAATACTCGAGCTGGCATCCATGGTGCAACTCAACCACCAAGGAAACTAAGGGTACCTCAAACCCCAAAGAACCAACAACTTTCCAGCAAAAGCTCAACTCTGAAACTAGCTTGCCTCCGCTCTTGCTAGGACAAACAACTTCTCGCTTGCTAACAACACCATGTAGGGACCCTCTCATTTGGGCTAACCAGCTGCGCTACTCACGATCCACTACACAACTCAAAGCTACTGACTACTCCTCAAGCGGGAGCGATTCCCGACAAGCGAACTTACGAAGGCGTGAACATCACACATGCTCGCTGACTATCTCAAACCCAGGGGCAACAACAACCAACTCTCTTGGAAGCAACACCCATGGGAAAACCTCAACCGATTGGACCACCAATCCAGAACTAGCAAAACTTACTCAACCACCGAGGGAGGGGTCAACTCCCAAAACTTCCTGACTAGGAATAAGTCCTCAGGGCAACGCCCTCTTGCTCGAACCGAGCTAGCTCTTGAAACAACAAGAGAACCAAATCTTGGTCAACACCAAGCACCAACTAGCCACCACACCGGAACCAATCCGGGCTCTACTCCAAACAAGCACTAGCTTGCTAGACTACCAAGTCTGCAAGCAACTCACCCACGGAACTTTGCACAGGTGGTGATCTCTGGGAGGCTTTCCACAACCTAGGGATCCTCCGATCACCCCCTCAGACACACACGGTCGTCAAGCGATCTAACAGGACAACCGGCTACGGGCACAACCCTCTCCAACATCTCAACTACGCTGGCCAACTCCAACTTGAAAACCAAGAGGGGGAGAAACGCGAGAATCGTCATCCTCCTACTCAAACATCAGCCACAACATACCTTCTGCCCAAGGTAAGGATCCGAACAGCTCTCTTAGCCATAAATGTAACGGCCCAGTTTTCCATTCCGGTTTCCCAGGTACTCTCGCTTCAGAATTGGGGCAATCGGTTGGGCCGTTAGAGCTTTTTAACCTTTAAGGGTATTTTGGTCTTTTTGCTCCCCGGTCAGAGGTTGAGGATTTTCAGGGCTTCAGGGTCACTTCGGCCTTCATTGAGACTTGATTGATGTTGGTTGCAAGACCCAAGGAGTTTGGGTTAGTTGATTAGAAGTTCGAAGACATTCCGGTTAATAGCAAAATTAATTGGAAATTAATTGGTCCCATTGAGATTTGAACCCTTGCCCTAATGGTGAAATTGGAGTTTTTAGAAAAAGAGATTTAGTTAAAAAGAAAAGAATTTCTTTAGCCGGGACCCGCAAGAGAAAGCCTTGGGAAGGGAATTTTAGGTCTCCTAACCCTTTTAAAATAGGAAAAAGAAGGAAATTAGGGAAAACCCTCTTTGTTCCCTTGGTAGCCACACTCTCTCTCTCTCACTCTCTCTCTCTCTCTCTCTCTCCTAAAACCGAGCCACCCAGCCGAGCCACCCTAACCCAGCCGCCCCACCCAATGAGCCACCTAACTGGCCGCACCACACGCGCTCGGCTAGCCAAGCTGCGCGCGCGAGACGCGCACGGGCCGCTCGGCCCCTTGCCTCGCCCGATCGTTCGCGGCCGCCCAGCGCCGCGCTCGCGCACCGAACCTCGCCAAAGAGACGGCGCTTCGCCGCGTGCCTTCCAGCCGAGCCGCTCGCTCGCGCGTCGCCTCCGCAGCCCGATAGCTCGCACACTGCCCCGCCGTGCCGCGTGCCCGCTCCTGCGCGTCCGCTCGCCTTGCCGCGCGCCCGCTCCAGTGTGTCCGCCTGCCTTGCCGTGCGCCCAGCGCCCAGCGCCAGCGTCCCTGCCGCACCAGCAGCGCCCAAACCTGCTCCCTTGCTGCCGAGACACCGTGTCTTCTCGGTTGGTAATTCCTGAACCTTTCCCTTTTAGATTTTTAAGCTGCTGGCTGCTGTATATTTATTTAGGATGCTTTTATTATGCCTAGGTTGCTCGGGTTCGTTATTAAGCTCAAGGGTCTTAATTGATTCGTGATAGCTATTTTCCACTTGTTTCCAGGTAAGGATTCCTTACCGTGGTTGTGTGGACCCTGCGATGCTTTCTTGATTGCGCCTTAAATGCATGTTTACTTTTATGAACATGATTAGTGGATAGGACAGCTTGTGATTGCATTCTTGCTAGCATGTTTGCTTGTTTGTACATGTTAGTGCCATGCTAGGATTGTTCTTCCAGCATGCTTGAGATTCTTGCTTTAAGTTCGTAGTCCCATGCTAGGTTATGTATGATCGATGATTATTGTGTATGTTAGCCAGGAATCGTTTACTCTGTACTCTAGCTAGTGTAGTAGAGTTGTCATCATCTAGAGGCTGAGAGCGGACATAACGTACCTTGTCCCCACCGGTCGGGAGTTGAGCGAAGCATAATGTACATTGCTTCCCCAGCGCCAATGAGGATTAGCTACTTCATTGGCATAAGCCTAGTTTGTAGCTGCTAGAGCGGAACCACCTTAGCGGTGCAAGCCTACCTTGGCGGTTCTTAGCCAGTCGGTGGGTAGAGCTTCACGAGATGAGTCCGAGGGCCTCGCACTATTGTGTTCAGTGACACCGTTTCCGAGTCTTAGGCATGCGTACCTGGCCCGCGTAGTTTGTACTTAGGCCCCCACATTTACGCCGGTTGCAGCAGCATGCGGTGTGCGCGCACAAGCTTTAGTCGCCGGTTCGGAGAGCTCCCCCGGGCTAATGTTCGTGAGTACACGGTTCCTTCGATTTAGAGCGGACTTGGGTACTCTCCGATAGTCAAATTTATAAGCGAGGGTAAGAGGCCCTTGAGGACACCCATTGGGATTGGCTCTTGAGCTAATCAATTGGTCGAGGAGAAAGACCCTCGAGGGTGTCGGACATCTTTGGGATCGGTTTTTGAGTGATCAATTGGCGAGGAGAAAGACCCTCGGAGATGTCCCAGGATTGGTTATGAGAACCAATCATTAGGTCGGAGGTAGGAGACTTCCGAGGACTCCGGATTTGCCTTGTGAGCTCGTTGAGCTGAGATCCTTGTTGATACATGTTTGCATGTGTACTAGGTTGCTAGATGATTGTTTGCATCGTATCGTACCCCGGTCGGGGATTCTTACTGAGTATGTTTATACTCACCCATATTGTGGTTTCTTCCACAAGAAAACTTATGATTTGAACTATTTTACGTTTTAAGGAAAGTACTGATCAGTCACTGTTTTTAATTTGAATGGATCGTTTTGCCTAATGAATGTTTACTTTGTTTTTAATGTTTACCACTCTTATCTTGAAAAGTTTTACAACCCGACCCTGACTGGGTCCTTTTATGCTTTTCACTTGCATGCTGAGTAAAGATCTAGGTTTAGCACCGTTTTCGGGTCGGGTCTTTACAATAACGAATCTCACCTCTTCTTCACTCGGCCAGCAAGAACACACCAAATAGAAGAAGAAAAAGAAGAGATCGAGACACTTACTCGGGATGACACAACGGGGCTGCTAGGGTGAAGGAGCTCGACTTGGAGCTTGGGGGAGAAGGGTTTGGGCGGCTATGGAGTTTGGAGAACCCAAAAAGATGAAAACCTATTTTACTCTTCATTTAATCAAATGCACCAAAACCCCAAAGACCCATAGCTAACTAAGACATACCGCAGAATGAGCATCAATAACAGCTCGAGGCTCAACTGGTAACAACACACAACTGACCTCCCAAACCACTTGGTTTCGAACCCCAACTGGTTCACTTTATTTCTCAATTTTTCTTTTGCATCTCACCATGCCCAAACACATCCACAAAGCATCCAAATCTTACTTAAGTCCATCCAATAATTTTAGCAACTGAAAAAGACATAAACGTCCCTGACGGCCCGACCAAATTACCAAAATACCCCTAGGGCATACCTGGAAGACCGGTATGAAAACCTGGGCCGTTACAATATTCCCTCCTTTTTATGACTTTCGTCCTCGAAAGTCCTTAAGACTGAAACTGCTCAGGATACTGCAATCTCATCTCATCCTCCCTGCTCACGAGCGGCTTCTTCAGAACTCTAACTCCTCCTTCGAACTTTTACCAAAGCGCATCTCACGATTACGCAAGCGTCTTCGTCTCAAAGACGAGAATACTCACGAGCTTCCCTTCAAGCTCAAATCCTCATTCATTTGCGAGGCTCAAAGTCCACAATGAGCGATGAGTCCGGCACACATTGCCTCAACATCGATACATAAAAACACTGTGCACAGCTGACAATGATGGGGAAGAACTAACCAATATGAAACTCTACCAATTCTCTCGAGTATCTCAAATAGTTCAACAAGCAGGGGACTCCACTTCCCTCGCTTGCAAACCTCAACATACCTCGCGCATCGGTGCAACCCTAAAAACACGCCTTTGTCCAACCTCAAACTCTACAACTCGGACGCGTACATCGGCGTAACTCTTCTGCCTACTGCGGGCTACCAACATACGAGCTCCAATCTTTTGCGTTGCGGCTCTTTGGTCAACTCCGGCCTTTCGGGACCCAAAAGCGCGGCCACCAACCTTTTCACGAGAACACTAGAAGCACGCAGCATTTATCATACAGCGCCTCAACGAAACCATAAGAGGCGGCCGAGAGCGCAACCCAAGGCAACCTCATAAAACCAACACTTTGGTCTCCGTTGCCTAACCACGGAAACACCAACTCGCAACAAGTTACGAAGGATCGGCTCACTCCTCGCAAAAGACCATCGGTCGAGAGGGTGAAAACACTACTAGGGCGCACTCGGCTCATAAGCCTCTTAACAACGCTCTCTCGAACCACGGTTCATCAGCGCCTTTGCCTAGAATAACCTTTGTTGCCACACCCTGGTGCCAACAACTCTAACTGAAAGCGCCATCCCACTACTCCACGATAATGACATCTCCACAGGCGAGGTGCGGCTCTAGCTCATGAAACTAATCCACCAAAAATCCGAACTCACACAACAACCTCAACCAGCTGCCAGCTTCCACACGGACTCCTACAAACCAACAACTTGAGTGCTACGAACTCGATAGCCTAAGCAACCGCTGCTTTGCATAACCACGCCAACCTACTCAACTCCAACTCGACCTAGATCAGCGATTGGAAAAGTCAGCACTGCTATCAACGAGGGCCCCAGAGGGCTCCCTCCACCAAACTTACATCCATGCAAGCAGCGGGCGAAGCTTGCCTCAAATATGAAACACATCTCACAAGTCCAAGCGATAACACATACTGGGCTTAACCCTCTAGCTTAGGCTTATTGCACCTTCCACGAACCTTCACAAGCGGGGCGCCACTACCCGGTTAACACCAACTACCAAGAACGAGAATACCAATAATGGTGGCGAGCACACGGATTATAACTTGGCCCGAGTTTTCATCCCGTTTAAGAAAACTATTTTATGATTCTCATACCGTTTCCCTTGATTTGTTTTAAGAAAGTACTGATCAGTCATTTACTTGTTTTATTTAATTGGAATTATGGATTTGTTTTAAATATGCCTCTTTGCAAAGTTTTAAATTTCAAGCTCTGAATGACGTTTTACATTCTTAATCATGCATGCTAAGTAAGGACTTTAGGTTAGAGACCGTTTCTTGGGTCGAGGTCCTTACGGTTGGTATCGAGCTCGAGTTATAGGTTACGTAGAATGACTGCGATTGTAGGTTGTTTTCCATGATCATCAGCGCTCCTTGACCATCGGTATGTCAGTGAGTTTAAAGTTAAGGGTTAAAATTACAATACCGTTTGCACCTTGCATGTACATGACTTATTGTTGTAGAAGCGGGGAAGAGCGAGTTTCGACTCATTGTTGGTTTGGGTGTAGATTGCCGGTATGCGATCACTCGTAGAGGCGGGGGAGGCTCGAGGCCGACCACCGGGGGCATTCGTATCGATTCGACCTTTGGGGACCTCGTCCCAAGGCGATCGCGATGTTAGGCCACCGTCGAGGCCCTTCAAGCTGTGTTGCCCGGAGAGGCGTAGAGGCAAATGAGCCTCGAGAGGTTTGCTGCAGGGAGCTGCTTTTGTGGAGTCTATGAGGGCTCTTATGGTTGGGTTGCTAGCCGACCAGAGGGCCGAGCCGAGAGGTGAAAGCGCAAGCTTTGTTAGCCGCAGAGAGGAGAGTCCGAATTGGATAGAGCGGTGACCGAGTTGGTTGTGAAGAGAGGATGCTGATGCCACAAATACTGCTTGACTCGGCCAAGAGCCAATTGTGAATGAGGCCGTTGTGGCGGAAGGTCTTGCGAGGATTTGGGCAAGTGGCTAAAAGATTTCGTCAAATGGAAGCCGGAGAATTTATTGCCCCTAGAGAACCGTTGGTAGCTGCCATGTGGATTCTTGAGTTAGAATATACGCGTTTATGGTGATGGAGTGTCACGAGGTGCGGTGAGCTCGGTGTGCGACTCATGTGTTAGCCAGTCTGACTAAGTGGTGGTGGGATTCCACTTTAAGTGAGAGGCCAGTTTGGGTCTCCACCGCCACACAGGAGTTCTTCAGAAATTTGAGTTCAAGGCGAAATTTATCATTGAAGAAGCCTAAGAAAAGATGATTGGTGTTATCAAACCTTAGCGAGTGCGACTCGATCGAGGTGTGCGAGAAGAAGTTCTCGAGTATGGATACTTCGGCGCCCACGGTTGATTGCTACCGGAGTGAAGATCGGGAAGTTTATTGCGGGTTTGAGGCGAGTGTCTCTCGGGATGTTAGGGCCACGAGCCCTAGAGACTTTTGCCAAGGAAATGCTGATTGGCAGCGATTTATGATGGGAAGTATCCTCTAGAGCGAGTTGTTAGTACCGTAGTGTCGAAGGCCCTAGTGTACTCGGGCGGAAGTGCAAGTTTGACTCGAGAAGCAATGGACATGGGGCGGTCAGCGTCGTCGTGGTACTTACCATGGCGAGAACCCGATCTCGAGGCCGTAGCGTAGTGATCGGCCCTCGCCAGCGGGCGTAGGGAGGCCGCCACCGTATTGTAGATCCTGTGGGAAGCGGCATTGGGGACCTTGTGGTGGTAACCCTAGAGCTTGTTTCAAGCTGTGGAAAGGAAGGGCATCGGGCGGGCATTGCAACGAAAGCGGTGGTGGCTCGGCCCGGCTCAAAGAAAGCAAGGGAGAGTGTATGCTACGACCCGGAGGGGCTGAGAAAGCCGGGCCGCGATGGGCGGAGTACACTTCTAGTTCTCGACCACCTTGCCTTTGTATTATTTGATTCGGGTTCCACACATTCTTTTACTTGGCTGTGTTTCTTGAGCATGCTTGCATGTTTTAGAACCCTTAGGATTTGAGTTATCTGTTGCTACTCCTCGGGAGCTAGTATGATGGCTAGTCGAAGGTAAGGGAGGGTCGAGTGCAGGTATCCAACGAGTATCTGCGAGTTACGCTCATAGTGTTGGCTATGAGTGGTTTCGATGTGATCCTCGGTATGGATTGGTTAGTGATAACCACGCTTTGATTGGATTGCCACCGGAAGGAGGTAGTGTTTAGACCGCCAGGGCAAGCCAGTTTTAAATTTCGGGGCACCCAGTGGGGTGTGTCGCCCGGTGATTCGGCGGCTAAAGCCCATCGTTTGCTAGCTCGAGGGCTTGGGGTTTCTTAGCTAAGCTATCAGGGAGGACCGTGATCGGGTATCTGTTGAGCAAGTGCCCGTTGTGCGTGAGTTTGCATATGTTTTCTGAAGAGTTACAGTCCGCCGCCAAAGAGGGAGGTGGATTTCTCAATAGAGCTTGAGCCAGGGACTCGTCCTATTTCAAAGGCTCCTTATCGTATGGCGCCAGTTAAACTGAAGGAGTTAAAGGATTAGCTGCAGGAGTTGCTTGATAAAGGATTTATTAGGCCGAGTGTGTCCTCGTGAGGAGCACCGTGCTATTTGTTAAGAAAAGGATGGCTCGATGCGTCTATGCATCGATTCTGAGTGGAAGCCCGAACAAGGTGACCATCAAGAACAAGTACCCACCGCAGCGTATCGATGATCTGTTTGACCGGCTCAAGGGGCTTGTGTGTTTTCGAAAATTGATTTGAAGTCGGGCTACCACCGGTTGAGGATTCGGGATGCGAGATATCCCCAAGAGGCGTTAGTCGAGGTATGGTCATTATGAGTTAGTAGTCATGGTCATGGACATGATGGGCCAGTGTTAAAGGCCTTCTTGGACCGCTTTGTCATTGTGTTCATAGATGACATTCTTGTGTACTCAAAGTCTAAGGAGGACCATGGAAGGAGGACCATGTCCTCTAAAGACTCGGAAGCGGTGTCACCGAACCACGATAGTGCGAGGCCCTCGGCACTCATCATGCGGCTGCCCCACCGACACGAAGCTAAGAACCGGCCAAAGCGAGGCTTGCCGTTGGCGGGGTTCCGCTCTAGCGGAGCTACAAACTAGGCTTATGCCGATGTGGTAGCTACATCCACATTGGTGGCATCGGGGAAGCAATGTACGTTATGCTTCGCTCTACTCCCGACCGGTGCGGACAAAATGCGTTATGTCCGCTCTCACCTACGGATGATGACAAACCCTACTACGCTATCTAAGAATACCGAGTAAATCAATGATTCTGGCTGGCAAGCAATGACCGACATCAATCACATTTACCTAGCATGATACTACAACTTAAGCGGGAATCACAAGCATCTTTGGAAGAACAAACCTAGCATGGCACTAACATGTAAAATCAACAAACATGCTAGCAAGAGATCAAACAAAGTTGCCTATCACTATCATGCTCATAACAATCGGCAAACATACAAGGCACAATCGAGATATATCGCGAGGTCCACACAACCACAGTAAGAAATCCTTACAGGACAAGCGAGAAAATAATCACAAATCAACCAAGCAATCCTCGAGCCTCTAATCGAACCCAAACAACCTAAACATAAAATAAAGCGACCCCAAATCAAATACATAAAAACAGCCCAAATAAAACCTAAGCAGCGACCAACAAATGGGGCCCAACGAAGAAAAGACTGGGAAATACCATCCGAGAAGCCACAAGGCTCGAGCCAACCAAAGACACAATGTGCGAGCCAGGCGAGCTTGGTGGTGGCTGGCGGCTGGGCACAGCGCTGGGCACTAGGGCGCGAGGCGAGGGCGCGCGCAGCAGCGACCGCGCTGCGCTGGGCGAAGCAAGCGCGCGCGGCGCGGCTCGAGCTCGGTCGGGCGGCGACACACTGGCGCGGCTTAGCGGAGGAGCGGCGCGCGCGCGGCGCGCGCGCGAGGCGACGCGAGGCGATGGGCTCGGGGCGCTCGAGAAGGCACGACGACCTACGAGGGCTAGCGACTCGGTGGTGCGGCGGGGCTCGGGCGACTCGACACGGACACGGGCGACACGCGAGACGGCACGGGCGATGCCGATCTAGGCTCGGCGCGACTAGGGCGAGGGCGATGCGATCGGCGCTGGGTGGCTTCGCGGCGCAGCGCATGGGCATGGCGGTAGGCGGCTGGAGCGAGCGCGACTCGGGTGGACATGGTGTGACTAAATTTGGGCATGGTGCGGCTAGAAATTTGGACATGGGCGACCAAAGGAATTTTGCTCGAGTGGAGGAGAGAGAAAGGGAGAAAAAAGGAATTTTGGGGATTTTGGAAAATAAAAGGGAAAAATAAAAGGAAAAAGGGAATTAAAAGGAAAAATGGGATTTTATCCTCCTTTCCATCCTTAACCAATTTTCTTACCAAATTTAAATAAGTCATAAAGTCCTTAAATCCCATTTCCGGCTTCCTCCTTGAGACCCAGTGAAGCAACCTTTTCCAAACAATAACTCTCACTTAAAACAAACTCCCAAATCATCTCTAAGGGCACAGGCTCGAATCCCAAAACACCCAAACAACGATCACTTTGCCCAAAACCCAAATCACAACAGAACTCCCAAACGAATACCCCAAACATCTGGGACTCACAGCCACCAACAAACAAGCCTCAACAAAGGCAGGAGTTGTCTCGAAGCCCTAAAAATCCACAAATCCTGCCTGGGAGCAAAAAGACCAAAATACCCTAAGGGTCAAAAGCAGCTCTAACGGCCCAACCTAACCACTTGAATACAGGCAGAAGCACCTCGAGGCTGGAAAAGAAAAGCGGGCGTTCTGACTTCGCACCTAAAGCGAGTTTTTGGCGACCTTGCGAAACCAACTTTATGCGAAATTTTGAAGTGTGACTTTAGGCTTGAGGAGGTAGCCTTTGCGGGACACGTTGTGTCTAAGGAGGAGTGGTGTGGACCCTTCAAGATAGAGGCCGTTAGTTCATGGGCTAGACCGACGCGGCGTATCGAGATTCGCGACTTTTTGGAGTGCGGGCGGATATTACCGCCGCGCCGTTTAGAACTTTTCGCTATAGCCACCCGCTTACTCGATTGACAAGGAAGGGTGTCGATTTCGTTTGGGATAGGAAGTGCGATGAGAGTTTTGCTAAGCTAAAGAGTAGTTTGGCGTCTGTGCGGTGTTGGCGGTTCTAGAGGAATTGGGGTTTCGTGGTGTCAGCGATGCCGGCAAGTTTGGTTTGGGTTGCGTTACGATGCAACACGGTAAGGTGATAGCATACGCCTCGAGGCGATTGACACCGCATTTGAAGCGAGAACTATCCGACTCATGATATGGAGTTAGCGTGGTCGTCTTTGCACTTAAAATATGGAGGCACTACTTGTATGGGGAAAAGATTCAGATTTTCTCGGACCACCAAAGCCTCAAGTATTTCTTCACTACTTTGTAAGGCCCGATGGGCATCCTAGGTGTGTAAGGCCCCACTTTGGGCATCAGCGATTATGGAGGTGTAAGGCCGGATGGGCATCCTAGGTATGTAAGGCCCCTTTGGGCATCAGCGATCCTGGAGGTGTAAGGCCGATGGGCATCCTAGGTGTGTAAGGCCCCCCTGGGCATCTTTGTGTCTAGGTTGTGTAAGGCCCGAAGGGCATCCAAATGTAGGACCTAGGAGAGGTGTGACGGAAGCCCTTGAGTAGGCTCGCCCTTGAAGTAGCTCATAGCCTAAACCAACCTTTCCCGCTCTAAGTCATTGTATGGTTGCTTGTCCGTGTGCTAGATGAGTTGTTTCGTATTGTACCCCGGTTGGGAATTCTTACTGAGTATTTCGTTGCTCATCCTTATTCTCTGTGGTTTTCCATCAGGTAACTTGGGAGAGAAGGTGGATGGCTAGGAGGAGAATTTCTTTGGATGATCATGGATAGCGGACTCACGAGTTGCCGCGTTTCTTTTCTTGGTTTCTTTATGATTTAGCTTGTAGTGGGACTTGGGTCCCTAGGAAAAACACTCAAAAACTATTTTATGATTCTCATACCGTTTCCCTTGATTTGTTTTAAGAAAGTACTGATAAGTCATTTACTTGTTTTATTTAATTGGAATTATGGATTTGTTTTAAATATGCCTACTGCAAAGTTTTAAATTTCAAGCTCTGAATGACGTTTTACATTCTTAATCATGCATGCTAAGTAAGGACTTTAGGTTAGAGACCGTTTCTTGGGTCGGGTCCTTACATGCATTGAGGTAAAGGCCTAGTTTAGGACCCCTTTCAGGTCGGGTCTTTACATAAACATTCTGAAAACACATTTGTAAAGACCCAGGCAGAAAGCGGTCTCTAACCTAGATCCTTACTTAGCATGCATGATTAAGAATGGAAAACATCATTGAGTTCCCAATTTAAAACCTTAAAATCAACAATTTAAAACAAAACATAGTTAGATAAATAAAACCAATAATAAATAAGTGAGTGATCGGTACTTTCTTAAAACAAATCAAAAAGAAACGATTAGAAACATAAAATAGTTTTTGAGTGCTTTTCCTAGGGACCCAAGTTCCACTACATGCTAAATCATAAAAACAATAAAGGGCGTGCAGCTCGTGAGTCGGCTATCCATGATCATCCAGCAGACCTCCTCCTAGCCATCGAGTCTTTGTCCCAAGTTACAGTGGAAAACCACAGAAAATAAGGGTGAGCAACAAGTTACTCGTAAGAATCCCCAGCCGAGGGTACAATACTGAAAACATCTCATTTAGCACAAGCACATGCAACCATACAATGACTTGGAGCAAACAATTGGGTTAGACCATACGCCCGCTTTGGAGCTTGCCTATTGGAAGGCTTACGACTATAAACTACCTAGGTTCTACACTGGATGCCCCGGGCCTTACACAACCTAGGACTCGGTCTTTGCCCATCGGGGACTTACACACCTAGGATTCCCATCGGGTCTTACACCTCCAACTTAGTGATGCCCATCGGGGTCTTATACACCTAGGATGCCCATCGGGGTCTTACACCTCCAACTCAGTGATGCCCATCGGGGTCTTACACCTCCAACTCAGTGATGCCCATCGGGGTCTTATACAGCTAGGATGCCCATCGGGGTCTTACACCTCCAACTCAGTGATGCCCATCGGGGTCTTATACACCTAGGAAGCCCATCGGGGTCTTACACCTCCAACTCGGTGATGCCGCCGGGTCTTATACACCTAGGATGCCCATCGGGAGTCTTACACCTCCGGATGTCCATCGGGGTCTTACCCGAGCGGGACCTACACTAGTTACCCCTACAATCCTCTACACTATACGACACCTGTCTAAACCTAACATGGATCTAACAACATTCAACGGAGAGCATGGATATGTCAGGATGGAAGAACGTGGCATGGAACTAATAGAATACAACATAAAGCATGGATATGATAGGATAGGAGAATCCTAGCATGGAACTAACGGAACGCAAACATAACACGCACATGAATCAAAAGCAAGCATGATGCCTATCCACTAGAAACTCATACAGTTACAATAATCAATATGCTATCAAGTGTTTGCAGGGTCCACACAACCCTGGGTAAGAAATCCTTACCTGGAAAAGAGTGGAAAGTAACTATCACGAACCAACTAACAACCCTCGAGCTTTAAAGCGAACCCGAG
The DNA here is from genome assembly GCA_036507275.1 of Sicyos edulis. Lineage (NCBI taxonomy): Eukaryota > Viridiplantae > Streptophyta > Magnoliopsida > Cucurbitales > Cucurbitaceae > Sicyos > Sicyos edulis. The sequence goes on along the minus strand of CM071846.1, from coordinate 51,978,816 downwards.
CGACCTAGGCATACAATAAAATATCCTAAATAAATAAACAACAGCTAAAATCATGAAGTCTAAAGGGTGGAGGCTCGGAAATTTACCAACCGAGAAGACACACGTCTCGGCGGCAAGGGAGCGAGAGCAGCAGCTGCTGGTTGGTGCGTGGCAGGCGCTGGCGCTCATCTGGGCGTTGGCGTTGGCGTAGCAGCGCTCGGGCGACCAAACAAGGCGGCGAACACGCTGGAGTGGGCGCCACGGCAAAGCGTCTGAGCAGCGGGGGCAGCGTCGCGGGCGACTGGGCTGCGGGGCGGCGCTGCGAAGAGAAGCGGCCTGGCTGGCACGCGCGGCGGACGGACGAGCGACGCGGCTGGTGAGCGGTCGTGCGGTTGCGGCCGAACGGAGCGGTGCGGGAGAGTGCGGGGCAGTGCGCAGTGCGGCGATAGGCGGCGATGGGGCGCCGCATCACGGCGGCGGCGGCGTGGCGGGGCGTCTTGGTGCGGCGACAGGCTAGCTCAAAGGCATTCGGTCTTGCGGCGATTTGGGTGGGCAGCGGCGGCGCCGAGCAGCGAGGGTGAAGTCTTTGGGCGTCGGCGGGTGTGGGTGAGAAATTTGGCGTCGGCGGCGTGATTGAGGGGAAGAGTGAGGGTTTGCGAGAGAGAGTGGGGTTTTTTTCCTTTTTTTTTTTCCTTCCTTCCCTAAGTTAAATAGGCTTTGGGAATCTCAAATGCCCTTCTCGAGGCTTTCCCTCTTCGAGCCCTTGCCAACACATTTATTTTTTTCCTTTATTAATTCCAAACTCCCTTCCCTCTTTTAGGCTAAGGGTTCGAGCCCTCCTATTCTTTTTTTTTTTAACTAATTTCCATTTAACTGAAATCCGGGCTGTTACACTGACTTACTGCAAAATTTTCTCGAAAGCACAAAATGACCAAAATACCCCTAGAGGGAAAAATGACCAAAGTGCCCCTGGAAGCACAAAAGCCCTATGACCCAACCAACTCCTTTGGAGGAACAACCGAATAAACTGGATAAGCAGAAAGGAAAATCTTGGGTCATTCTGAAATAACACGAGAATCATGCGGTCGAAATTTAGAGCAGAGCACCTATCCACTAACATCTTTGATAAACATAATCATACATACAATCAACAATATGAGAAAATATCGCGGGGCCCACACAACTCGGTAAGAAATCCTTACAGGTGAAAGGCAAACATCACACAAGAAAGATCTTAAGCACATGCCGAACCCCGAGCTAGCTATCGAGAACCTAATGGACAAACAACAAACATCACAATCTATAGGACTTAGGTAAAATACAAACAAAACTCGGCTCGGTCAGAAGCAACTCACACGGCAAGGGGCTGGCGAGCGAATGGACAAGCTGCAAGGCTCACGGTGACGGCGACGACGTCTGTCTGTCTTCTTTGAGCAATGGGCGGCTTGTGTAGCCTGAAAGCAGCGCAGTGAGCGCGGCTGGGCGTGCGGCGTGCGCGGCTCGATTCTTTGGGAGTGCCAAGGGCTGCGGGCGTGAGCCTAGGTTCTTTGGGCATGCGAACAGCTGCTCAGGCTCTGGGGCTATGCTCGCTCGCTGCGAGCGAGGTTAGGCGGGCGCGGTGGCCGGGGCGTCAGGCGGAGTGCGCTCTCGAGTGCGAAGGCTGCTGCGCGGCAGCGTGCGGCAATGGGCGAGCGGCAGGGTTGGCAATGGGCGCTGGGCTGCTCGGCTAGGCGGCGACGCATGAGGTTGCTTGGGTGGCGGTGGCGGCGGCTGCGCAAAGGGCGCTCTCGGTTGCACTACACCATGACAGCGCAACTAGAAAGACAAACAACAACCCCTTAGCCAAGGATCGGCAACCAAAAACAACAAGGAGGAATCGAGGAGCAGCGAGACACTTACGGGACGATAGATCGATACTCTTGGGAGGAAGACAAGCGACAAGAGGAGCTTGAAGAAGTGGAATCACGGCAAAGGGTATTTAGAGAGGAGAAAAGAGAATAAACCTATTTTTAATCAAACTCACTTAAATCTCGAAAACCAAGGCAAACCAAGATAGCAGTAACGGCCCGATTTTCTATTCCGGTTCTCGAGGTGCTTAGGTTGGTCAGTGGTTCGATTGGGCCGTTAAATTTATTTTGACCTCTTAGGGGTATTTTGGTCTTTTTGCTCCTGGCGGGATTTGTGGATTTTCGGGGCCGAGGTAGCTCTGCCTTTGTTGAGGCTTGTTTGTTGTGTGGTTTGCAAGTCCCGAGATGTTTGGGTTATTCGTTTGGGAGTTCGGTTGTGATTTGGGTTTTGGGAAAAGTTATGGTTGTTTGGGTGTTTCCTTTGGGATTCGAGCAGGGCCTCGGTGTTGATTCGGGAGGTTGATTTAAGTGAGATTTATTGATTGGAAAAGGTTTCTTTAGTCGGGTCTCGAAGGAGGAAGCCGGGAAATGGGATTTAAGGATTTTAAGGATTTTTAGAAATTCGGAAATTTGGATAAGTTTGAAAATAAGGATAAAATCCCCATTTTTCCCATTTTTCGACATTTTTCGACATTTTTCCATTTCTTTTCCATTTTTTCCCTTTTATTTTCCCTTTTTCTCTCCTCCAACCCGAGCAGCCACTCCCACGCCCAAGCCGGCTGAGCCCTTGGCGCCCGGCTCGCCACGCTCGAGCGGCCCGAGCCCAGTGCCTGCCTGATGCCGTGCAGTGTCGCGCCAGTAACGCCGAGCCCAGCCCCAGCTCGCCCAGGCCGTCCTCGCGTCGCCCAGGCCGCCCGACCGTGTCGCCCAGCTCGCCCTCGCCACAGTCGTCGCGCCTCGCCTTTGTCGCGAAGCCGTGCGCCCTGTAGCTCGCCGTGCCATCCCGAGCGTCCCTGAGCCTGTCGCGTCTCGTCACCCGCGCGGGCGTCCCTGTAGCGCTTCGTATCGCTCGCGCACCCGCGCATGCCGTCCCCTGTGTCGAGCCGCGCCGCGCGCCAGCGACCAGCCAGCTGCTCTCCTGCCCCCGCGCGCCCCTGCGCCGTGTCCGAGCCCCTGGGCTCCTAGTGACTGCGCCCGGCCATTGACCACCACGACAGCTGACCTACTTGTGGTGTGTTGGTTGGCCCGAGCCTTGTGGCTTCTCGGATGGTATTTCGAGTCTTTTCTTCGTTGGGCCCTGATTTGTTGGCTGCTGGTTATGGATTTTATTGGGTTGTTTTATGTATTTGATTTGGGTGCTTTATTTGATGTTTAGGCTATTCGGGTTCGATTAGAGGCTCGAGGGTCGTTCGTTGATTTATGATTAATTGTTTTACGCTTGTGTCGGTAAGGATTTCTTACCAGTGGTTGTGTGGACCCTGCGATATATCTCGATTGTGCTTTGTATGCTTGCTGATTGTTATGAGCATGATATTGATAGGGCAGCTTTGATTGACCTCTTGCTAGCATGTTTGCCTGATTTTACATGTTAGTGCCATGCTAGGTTTGTTCTGCCAGCATGCTTATGATTCCTGCTTAAGTTGTAGTATCATGCTAGGTAAATGTGATTGATGTCGGTCATTGCTTGCTAGCCAGGAATCATTGATTTTTCTCTGTACTCTTAGATATATCTCGATTGTGAGTTGTAGGGTTTGTCATCATCCTAGTTTGTAGCCTGCTAGAGCGGAACCCTGCCATCGGTGTAAGCTTTGCTACTGGCGGTTCTTAGCCAGTCGGTGGATCATCTTTGCCTGGATGAGCGCGAGATCCTCGCGCTCTTGTGATCGGTGACACCGATTCCGAGTCATAGGCATGCGTACCAGGCCCGCGTAGTTTGCCCTTAGGCCCCCGCATTTACGTCGGTTGCAGCAACATGCGGTGTGCGCGCACACGCGTTAGTTGTCGATTCGGAGAGCTCCCCTGGGCTAATGTCGTGAGTACACCATTCCTTCCGTTAGAGCGACTTGGGTACTCTCCGTAAGTCGATTTAGTGCAAGGGCAAGGAGGCCCTTGAGGACATTTTCGGGATCGGTGTATTCCCCGAGTGGCAGATACCTCGGTGATGTCGAGATTGGTCGATGTATCCAATCCCTAGGCACGAAGTAAGAGACTTTAGATGACTCGGATCTTGTTTTATGAGCTCGTTGAGCTATGATGCATGTTGATAGTTGTTTGCTTGCATGTTGAGGTGCTAGATGACTGATGTATCGTATTGTACCCGGTTGGGGATTCTTCTTGAGTATGTTTATACTCACCCTTATTTATCTTCGGGTAACTTGGGACAACACCGGGATGGATAGCGGAGGAGCTGATTGATCATGGGAGCCGCCGGCACTCTGTCATTTATTATTGCATTGTTTATTCGGCATGTAGACGGGACAGGAGTCCTAGGGAACATTGTTTAAAAAGTTGTTTAAATTGTATTGTATAGTTTTATAAATCACCGGGCGGAGTTGTTTTACTTCGTTGGATTGTTTAAATGAAAATCGTTGGTTATGTTTTAAGGGTTCCCCCTTCTCATATGTTTTGAAAGGTTTTTAAATATGAGCACTAAACCGCTTGATATCATATTTAACTTGCATCTTTGAGTGAGAACCCGGTTTAGGGCCATGTTTTGGGTCGGGTTCGTCACAATAACCTCTGAAATGAGTATAATAAACTTCACGAAGCTTGATTGGTAGAACCTCACGCTATCTCCCTAGCCATCAAGCTCGAATCCCAGTTCTTTGCATTTTTAATCCGGCCAAAATCCTTATTTTTATTTTTGCAACTCTCAACACCCAAACTCAACAGAATGCATCCAAACCCCAATTTTGAACATCCACTGAACATAAGCAGTGAGAATCTGAGAAACAACCCTAACGGCCCGACCAAATTACCAAAATACCCTTAGGGCATACGGAAGACCGGGATGAAAACACAGGCCATTACTGAGTATTCCCTCCTTTTTATGACTTTCGCCCCGAAAGGCCTTAAAACTGAAATAGCTCGGAGGATAGTGCAATCTCATCTCGTCCTCCCGTTCCCAAGTAGCCTCCTCGAACTCGGCTCCTCCTTTGAACCTTTACCAAAGCGGCCCGGAGTTTTCATCCGGTCTTCGGTATGTCCTAAGGGTATTTTGGTAATTTAGTCCGGCCGTTACGGCCGTTTCTATCATTTCAAATTTGTTAATATTCTTGGACGGTCAAATGTAGGGTTTGGTTGTTTTTTGGATGAGTTTGGGTATGGAGAGATGCAAAAATAAAATATAGGATTAAAAATGCATCAGTTGGGATTCGAGCCCGAGTGGCTAGGGAGATATGAGGTGTGGTCTGCCGGTCAAGTTGCGAGTTGTTATTATTAATGCTCATTCTGCAGGTTATCTTATTTTGCCTTGGTTTTCCGGATTTAGGTGAGTTTGATTAAAAAGAAAAAGAATTAGGTTTATTCATCATTCTCCTTCCCAAATTCCCCTTTGCCGTTAAACCATCTTCTCCCAAGCCTCCTTGCCGTGCGCCTTCTCCCAAGAGCTCCATCTTCTCGTTCGTCCCGGGTAAGCGTTCCTCGATCTCTCTTTCTCTTCCTTTTTGGTGTTGTTCTTGCTAGCCGAGAGAAGAGGATTGAAAGCTTGTGTTTGTGCGACCAGTAGGCGGCAGCGATCCGATCCTTGACGCGCGCGCAACCCATCCCACGCGGCCTGGCCGATCGCAGCCCTGCTCTTCGTTGCTTGCCCAACCCTGTTCGCAGCTCTGTCCATTCGCGTCGCCCAGCCTGCAGCAGCCCAGCAGCACATCTCCAGCTCGCCTAGCCGCACGCGAGTTTCCCGTTCGCCAGCGCGAACAGCCGCACGCGAGCACGCCTGCGTTGCATTGCCTATCCGCGCGCAGCCCAACGCCCTGCCACGTTTGCACACCCAGCCGCACGTGCGCGCAGCCCCTGTCGCATCTGCACGCCTTGCCGCATGCCCAGCAGCGCCGTTGCAGCCTATAAATCCGCGCGCCAACCCCGTGCTGTGTGAGTTGCTCTGGATCGAGCCAAGTGTTGTTTATATTTTTAGCTAAGGCCTATAGGTTGTGATATTTGTTGTTATTTGTTAGGTTCCCGATAGCTAGCTCGGGTTCGGTTGCAGCTTAGGATCTTCTTGTGTGTTGTTGCCTTCCGACCCAGGTAAGGATTTCTTACCGGAGTTGTGTGGGCCCTGCGGTATATTCTATGATTATTGATTTTATGTATGGTTATGTTTATCAGCATGTTAGTGGATAGGTGCTCTGTTCTGAATTTCGACTGGCATGATTCTCGTATTAATTCTCATGTTAGTTCCATGCTAGTTTGTTCTATTCTGGCATGCTTGTTATCTGTTCTTGCTTCGTAGTATCATGCAAGGTTCATTGTTTCTGCTGAGCACGTATTGGATTGTTTACTGTTATCTATTTATAGCTTAGAATTCTGATAAGCATTATCATCCGGGCGAGGATGCATAACGTAACTTGCATCCGTGGCAGGGACGTGCGAGGCAGTACTCCGTCTCTGATCCATCGTTAGGGTTTAGCTAGCCCTAACAACAACCCAGTGCAATCTTGGGTGAGGGTGGCAGACTGTTAAATGCCCCAATGGTAGGGGGAATGGCAAGGCATTGCCTTGTCCCCGGTAGTCGACACGACCTCAGCGTGTCGGCAGTAGCCCTCAATTGCCACCTGATTGGGCAAGGACCGGTTCCTGGTGTAAGCCTACCACGGTCGGTTTCTTAGCCTCAGCTGCGGTGGTACAGGCTGACAAAGTCATAGTGTCCTGGTCTTACACCACTATGTTCAGTAACACCGATCCAGAGATTCTTTTAGGCATGCGTACTGGACCAGGGCAGCATGCCCTATACCTAGCACCTCCCTGGTTTGCAGCAACATGCAGTGCGCTCACACGCTCATTACAGCGCCGACTGGAGAGCTCCTCGAGATCTTGAGTTCAGTGCACCTTTCGTATCGACAGTGGTAGGAAAGCTCAGGCCGAGATTAGTTTCTCGTAGAGTATCGAGACGCGTTGTAGTTTTCCTGAGTAAGACCGTAAGATGGCATCCGTGATATTTATGTATGGAATAAAGTGATGTGCTCTCTTCTATGTTTATATTCATAGCTTGCATACTTTCTGCTAGATGACCAGTTATATCGTATTGTACTCCAGTTGGGGATTCTTACTGGGAATTCATACTCACCCTTATTTTGTGGTTTCCACGGAGTAACCAAGGCGCGAGACAGGATGGCTGAAGGAGGAGCTGCTGATCATGGAAACCAGCTGTTTTAAAACTCTGAGTTTATGTTTTATGTTTTTGTTGTCCTCTTAATGCATGTAGTTGGGCACGGAGCTCTTTGGACGTTTTCTGGTTGTTTTTCTGGATTCTGGTACTGTTGTAAACTATTTTGGATTTTTGAATGTTTGAATAAATCTCTTATCAGAGTATGTTTTAAACTGCTTTTAGCTTGGAACAGGTGCTTGGAAACAGGGACAGGTTCCAGGACATTTTATATTTGATTTATGAATGGATGTTTACAAGTTTTTAGTTTTCATTCAGAATCTGGAAAACGATCTTGCATATTGTCTTTAAGTTTTTAAAGCATGCATTGAGGTAAATGCCTAGTTTAGGACCTCCTTTCGGGTCGGGTCTTTACAGTTGGTATCAAAGCTCAAAGTCATAGATTCTGTAGACTGACCTTTTGTTGTAGGTCGTTTTTCCATGATCATCAGCACTCCTACAACCATCAGGTATGCCTAAGTTTACTGTTCTAGAAAAGGGTTAATGTAAAGACCCGACCCAAAAAGGGCTCTAAATAGGCCTTTACCCCAATGCATGCATTCAAAGTAAAGGACAATATGCAATTTAGTTTTTTGGATTCCCAATTAAAACAAAACAATCGAGGTTCAATCAGAAATAAAGATAGTTTGCTGAAACCTGTCCCTGTCTCCAAGCACCTGTTTCAAGGCAAATACATTTCCAAAACGTACACTCTGATCAGAGATTTCTTAAAACATTTGAAACATCCTCAAATTCAATAAAGCAGGAATCCACGAAAACATTCAGAAAACATCCTAGGGCTATGTGCCCGACTACATGCATTCAGGGGAAAATAAAAAGACAAGAGTCATAGAAATAAAAAAGTCAGAGACGACAGCAGGTTCCCATGATCACAGCTCCTCCTTCAGCCATCCTGTCTCGCACCTTGGTTACCTGTGGAAAACCACAAAATAAGGGTGAGTAACGAATTACTCAGTAAGAATCCCCAACCGGGGTACAATACGGTGCACATGGTCATCTAGATGAGTGTATGCAAGCTATGATCATAAACACAGAAGAGAGCACATAGCTGGAGTCCACACTTGGACCTCGGATGCCAACTCAGGGTCTTAGTCCGGAATTAACTACCATAACCACACAAATCGCCCTATACGAGAAACAAGTCCCGGCCTCAGCCTGTCTACTGTCGATACGAAAGGTGCAATGAACTCAAGATCCCGAGGAGCTCTCCGGTCGGGGATGTAATGAGCGTATGCGCGTGCACCGCATGGTACTGCAAACCATGGGGGGTGCCGGGTCTAGTGGCAAGCTGCGCAGGTCTAGTCACCATGCCTAACTAATCTCTGGATCGGTGTCACTGACATAGAGGTGTGAGACGTAGACACTTGAACTATGTCAGCCTGTACCACCGCACCTGAGGCTAAGGAACCGGTCGTGGTAGGCTTACACCAGGAAGCCGTCCTTGCCCTATCAGGTGGCAATCAAGGGCTACGGCCGAACACGGCGAGGACGTGCCGATTGCCGGGGCGAGGCAATGCCAAGTCATCATCCCGACCGTTGGGGCATTTAACGATCGCCACCCTCACCCAAGATTGCGGGGCCTACCGGTCGGGTAAGCTAAACCCTAACGAGGTCGAGGGGCGGAGAAGCTCTCTCGACGCCCCCGCCATGGATGCAAGATACTTTATGCATCAGGCCCGGATGATGCTACCTACCTGAATTCTATCCTGCCTTAACAATCAGCAAACAATCCAATACGTGCTCAAAAGAATACAGCAGACCTAGCATGGTACTACGGAACAAGAATGAATATGAGCATGCTAGAACGGAACAACCTAGCATGGACTAACATGAAAGAACGACATACAAAGTCATGCCAGTCAGGAATTTAGAACAGAGCACCTAAACTACACATGCTGATAATCACAAACAAACATACAACATCAATCACATAGAACATCGCAGGGTCCACACAACCCCGGTAAGAAATCCTTACCTTGGTCGGAAGACTTCTACACACAAAATCCTAAGCTGCGATCGATCCCGAGCTAGCTACGAGAACCTAACAAACACAATAGAAATCATAATCATAGCCCTAAAAATATAATAAAACAAGCAGGCTCGGCTCGGGGCACCCACACGGCACGACGACACGGAGTGAAATCTCTTGCGAGTAGTCTGGTGCATTTGTGGGCGCTGGCGGCGAAGGCGGCTGGCGGCAAAGCTGGGCGCACGCTGCCATGACGACGGCTTGGCCTGGCGCAGCGCTGGCGCGCGACAAAGCTGGACGCGGACAGACACGCGGCGGCGCGCTGGACGACGACGGCGCGCGTGGTGACGAGCGTCTGGACGTCACGGCGATCTATTCGCTGCGAGGGGCTCGGCAGAGCGCATCTGGCTGGCGAGATCTGGCTGCGGCAGGGCTGTCTCGGGCGTCGTCTTGGCCGCTGCACAGGCTGTCTCGAGGCGTCTGGCTAAGGCTGCTTTGGCGACAGTCGCTCGATGGCACTACATGGGTGATGGAGCTGGGCGACTCCGGGCGATCTGGGCTTGCTGCTAGTGCGATCTGGCGGTGGGAGCTGCGACGGTGAAATTTCTGGTGGGCTCCTCTCGGCAGGCTGCCAACAAACACACACACACACCCACACTCTTCTATTTACATTCGGCCAGCAAGAACTCAAATCGAAGAAGACGAAGAGACGAAGAAACTTACCCGGAAAGACGATTGAACCACGGGGCTGCAAAGGGAATGAAAATCGGCTTAGGGCTTGGGAGAGGAAGGGTTGGGCGGCCATGGAGCATTTGGAGAAGAAGACATAACAAAACCTAATTTCTTTTCATTTAACCAAATGCACCAAACTCCAAGGTCGAAGGATAACCATAATATGATGCAGAAAGAGCAACAAGAGCTCTCCATAGCTCAACTGGCACGCATCCTCACAGGCTTTCTCAGAGACCCGAGTTCGAATCCCAGCTGCAACATAATTTCCTTTATTTTTACTTTTGCATCTATCCATGCTCAAACCCATCCACAAAGCCTCAAAAACTTACATAAATCCATCCAATAATTTTAGCAATGGAAAAGACATAAGCATGCTGACGGCCCGACCAAATTACCAAAATACCCCTTGGGCATACACGAAGACCGGGATGAAAACCTGGGCCGTTACAATATTCCCTCCTTTTTAAGACTTTCATCCTCGAAAGTCCTTAAGACTGAAACAGCACAGGATACTGAAATCTCATCCCGTCTTCCCCCGCTCACGAGCGACCTCCTCTGAACTCTGACTCCTCCACTGAACTTTTACCAAACGGATCTCACGATTATGCAACGTCTTCGTCTCAAAGACCAGAATACTCACAGGCTTCCCCTCGAAGCTCAAATCCTCAATCAGCTGCAAAGGCTCAAAGTCCACAATGAGCGATGGGTCCGACACATACTGCCTCACACCGATACATGAGAACAACGCACACACGGTGACAATGTGAGAAAAAGCTAACCAATATGCAACTCTGCCAATCCTCTCGAGAATCTCAAATGGTTCAACAACAGGAGACTCCACTTCTCCCGCTTTCCAAACCTCAACACAACTCACAACGGCACAACCTTAAAACTACGCATTGTCCAACCTCAAACTCTAAAACTCGACGCCGAACATCGGCGTAACTGTTTTGCCTGCTCTGAGCTGACAACACTAGCTCTAAACTCCTTCACATCACCTCTGGTCAAATGCAGTAACTCAGGACCCAAAACAAAATTGATGGCCACCGACCTTTTCCCGAGAACTTTGGAATCTCGCAATACTTACCTTGCAATGCCTCAATGGAACCACAAGAAGCGACCACGAGAAGCGCAACCCAAGGAAACCTCATAAAACCACACTAGCCCCCCGCTGCCTAATCACGGAAACACCAACTCACAACAAGTTCTGAAGGATCTGGCTCACTCTTCCCAAAAGACCATCGGTCAGAGGGTGAAAACACTACAGAAACTGCACTCGGCTCATAAGCCTCTTAACAACGCTCTCTAGAACCACAGTTCATCAACGCACTGCCTAGAACAAACCTTCGTTGCACACACCTGGTGACAACAATTCCGACTGGCCCGACATGCCTCTACTCCATAGAAATGGCATCTGCACACGAAACGAGGTGCGAGCTCTAGCTACTAAAACCAATCCTCCAAGAATTTGAACTCACACAACAACCTCAACTAGCTGACAGCTCCCACACGGAAACTTACGATCCAACAACTTGAGTGCTACGGACTCGGATGCCCCAACAACTACAAACTGCATAGCTATGCCAATCCACTCAACTCTAGCTCGACTCAAATCTTTGTTTGGACAAGTCACCTACCAACAACCAGGGCCGAGAGGGCTCCTCCACCAAACTTACCTCCATGCAAGCAGCGGAACGAAGCTTGCCTCAAATATGAAACACATCTCATAAGTCCAAACGATAACACATACAGCTTAACCCTCTAGCTTAGGCTTATTGCACCTTCCCACCGAAACTTCATAAACGGAACTCCACTACTCGGTTAACACCAACTACCAAGAACCAGATTACCAAAAATGGCTGGCAGAGCACAAGCCACACTAACCAGCAAGTGTCCCTCAAAAGGTCAAGACCCTAATCCAACCACAATGGTGCAACCTCAACCCACAACTGATACAAAGGAGTTTTTCAACTACAAAGGTGCAGCAGCTTCCATGCCAACACACAAAAACCTTAACCAACTAGGCCAAACACTCATAGGAGGCAGAACAACCCTTACCGCAACTTCCAAAACACCACTCAAGAGTCCGCTTAACTTGGACAAACAACTGCTTCCAAGCAGCCAACAAACTTTTCCTCCTACTAGCACCACTACCACCAATTCCAAGACCAAGGAATAACCTGACAACTCCCAAGGAGAAACAGGTCCTTACAAGCAGACATCAGAAGGACAGAGAGCTTCACAACCGCTCGCTGTCTTGCTCAGCTAAGCACAACATCCAACTCTCCCAGAGGCAACAACACGGGGTCCACCACAGACTGGACCGCCAACCACGGGCAAGAGAAGACTCACCCCAAACACCAAAAAAAAAAAAAAAAGGCAACTCTCAAACTATGGAAACAGGAAAGACATCCGCCAGGGCAAAACCACTTGCCCCACGAGCAAGGCTAACTTCTAGCAACTCAAAAACCACACCTTGGTCAACACCAAGCACCAACTTGCCACCACAACGGAACCAATCCGGACTCTACTCCAAACAAACTCCAGCTTGCTAGCCTACCAAATCTGCCAGCAACTCACCCGAGGCCTACAACCTACACGACTTCGGCTTGCCAACTGAAACTCACTACCTGGGTCTGACTGCGCTAGCGAGGCTCTCTACAACTAGGGTTCTTCGGCATCCCTCGACACACACTATAACAGCCCGGTTTTCAGCTAAATGTAAAATAAGGTTTCCTTTTATATTTTTAAGTTTGGGAGGAGCTGTTGGAAGGACTCGAACCCTTGGCCTAAAAAGGGGTTGGGAAGCTTGGGTTTAAATAAGGAAAATAAACGCGTCAGTAGGGGCTCGAAGGGGAGTCTTGGGAGGTCATAAGAGATTCCCAAGTCTATTTAAGTTAAGGAAGGGAATTATATTTAAAGAAAAAGAAAAGAGAAAATAAGGAAAAGAAGAAAGAACCCCAAAACCCTAGACTTCTCCTTCACCTCGCCTAAGCCGCCCCACACCGCCGCCGTGTCTCGCCTAAGCCGCCCCACACCGCGCCTAACGCCTGTTTGCCGCCCCACGACATCGCACGCCTGCGACCACTGCCGCACCGCACCGAGCCACCGCCGACCCAGATCGCGTCGAGCGGCCCGGCTCGCCACCGCCGCAACAACCCATCCTCCACTCCGCACCAGTCGCCCGGCCAGACCGGCCGTGTAGCCGCCTCTCGCGCGCCGCGACGACACCACCCAGCCGGCCGCGCGCGCAAGACACGCCGCGCACCGCACCTCCGCGTCTGCGTGCCCGTGCCGCGCTCGTCCACATCCGCCCGGCCACGGCGCGCTGCGCTCGCCCCTGCCGCGCGCAGCGGCCAGCGCCAGCGCCGCTCGTCCCCTGCCCGCGCCAGGCTACAAAGAAGCGCCGATAGCGCCAGAAGGCGCCAGCGCCCTTTGCGCTAGCGGCGCCTATCGCTGCTGCTGCCGCTGCGCCGAGGCGAGTGCCTTTCGGTGGGTAAATTCCCGAGTCTCCACCCTTTGGACTTTCGCTTTTAGATCTTTGTTTATTAATTAGGATGTTTTATTACTTGTTTAGGTTGCTCGAGTCCACTTAAAAGCTAGAGGGTTGTTATTCGATTCGGGATAATCAACCTCCACTTATTTCGTGTAAGGATTCTTACCGGGGTTGTGTGGACCTGCGAATAGTTGATAGCACGCTGATTACTGTAATTATATGAATTTCTAGTGATAGGTTTCATGTTTTCTTTTGATTCATGTTCGTGACATGTTTACATCCCGTTAGTTCCATGCTAGGCATTCCTATCTTGATAGAACCATGCTGCCTATTGTATGCTGCTAGATCCAAGTTACGGTTAGACGCGTGTGATGTATAGTTTAGAGGGCCGTAGAGGTAACTAGTTTGGGGTCCCGCGCAAGGCAAGACCCGATGGACATCCGAGGTGTAAGGCCCTATGGGCATCCTAGGTGTGTAAGGCCCACTTTGGGCATCACCGATTACGGAGGTGTAAGGCCCTATGGGCATCCTAGGTGTGTAAGGCCCACTTTGGGCATCACCGATTCGGAGGTGTAAGGCCCTATGGGCATCCTAGGTGTGTAAGGCCCACCGGGCATCACCGATTACGGAGGTGTAAGGCCCCTATGGGCATCCTAAGTGTGTAAGGCCCCACCGGGCATCATTGTATCTAAGTGTGTAAGGCCCCACTTTGGGCATCACTTTGTGTCCTAAGTGTGTAAGGCCCCCACTGGGCATCACCGAGTCCTAGATTGTGTAAGGCCGAAGGGCATCCAAGCGTAGGACCTAGGAGTGATCGATGATGGGAGCCCTTGAATAGGCTCGCCCTAGAAATAGCCCATAGCCTAACCAACCGTTTCTGCTCTAAGTCTTTGTATGGTTGCGTGTCCATGTGCTAAATGAGATGATTTCGTATTGTACCCCGATTGGGGATTCTTACTGAGTAACTTGTTGCTCACCCTTATTTTCTCGTGGCTTTACACCGGGTAACTTGGGGAGAGAGGTGGATGGCTAGGAGGAGCGGCTCGATGATCATGGATAGCTGGCTCTGGGTCGCACGTTTCTTTAAATGTTTTCCTTAATGATTTAGCATGTAGTGGGACTTGGGTCCCTAGGAAAAAGTACTCAAACTATTTTATGTTCTCGTACCGTTTTCCTTTGAATTGTTTTAAGAAAGTTCTGATCAGTCATTTACCTGTTTTATTTAATTGAAATCATGGTTTTGTTTTAAAAATGTTTATTGCAAAGTTTTAAACTTCCGACTCTGAATGATGTTTATATTCTTATTCATGCATGCTAAGTATGGACCTTAGGTTAGAGACCGTTTCTTGGGTCGGGTCCTTACAGTTGGTATCAGAGCCCAGAGTTATAGGTTACGTGAGACTCGACTGCAGCTTGTAGGTTGTTTTCCATGATCATCGGCGCTCACACGACCATCGGTATGTCCGTAAGTTTAAAGTTAAGGGTTAAGAAATTACAATACCGGTTGCACCTTGCATGTACATGACTTGTTGTTGTAGAGCAGAAAGACAGGTTCGACCCATTGTTGGTTTGGCTGTAGATTTTTGGTATGCCAGTCACTCGTAGAGGGCAGGGAGGCTCGAGGCCGACCACCCACGGCATTCGTATCGATTCTGACACGGGGGGGACCTCGTCCCAAGCTGAAGCTGAGGTTAGGCCACCATCAGGCCCTTCAACTGTGTTGCCCGGAGAGGGTGTAGGGGCAAGCGAGTCTCGAGAGGCTGCACCGGGAGCTGCTTTTGTGGAGTCTATGAGGGCTCTTGTGGTTGGGTTGCTAGCCGACCAGAGGGCCGAGCAGAGAGCTGAAACGCAAGCTTTGTTAGCTGCGCAGAGGGAGGAGTCCCGCGTTGAGATCTGGCGGTGGATCGAGATGGTTCAAAGAGAGGATCTGAGTGCCACCAAAGACCGCCAGCTCCACAGGAGCCAATTGTGAATGAGGCCGTTCTGGCAGAAGGTGCTGAGGATCTAGGCAAGTGGCTGAGGGATTTTGTGAAATGGAAGCCGGAGAAGTTTAGCGCCCCTGGGGAACCATTGGTAGCTGCCACGTGGATTGCTGAGTTAGAATATACGTTTATGGTAATGGAGTGTCACGAGGTGCGTGAGCTCGATGTGCAGCTCACGTATTAGCTGGTACAGCTAAGTGGTGGTGGGATTCCACCTTAAGTGAGAGACCGGCCGGATCTCCACCTGCCACCTGGGAGTTCTTCAAGGCTGAGTTTAAGGCAAAATTTATCAGCGAAGAAGCCCAAGAGAAGATGATTGAGCTGTTTTCAAACCTTAAGCAGGGGTCTGACTCGATCGAGGTGTACGAAAAGAAGTTCTCAGAGTATGGATACTTCGCGCCACAGTTGATTTCTACCCCGGAACTGAAGATCAGGAAGTTTATTGCGGGATTGAGACAGGGAGTGTCTCAGGATGTTAGGGCACAGGCCCCAGAAACTTTTGCCAAGGCAGTACAGCTGGCAACGATTTATGATGGGAAGTATCCTCCGGAGCAGGTTGTTAGTACCGTAGTGTCTAAGGCCCTAGTGTACTCGGGCCAGAAGCGCAAGTTTGACTCAGGGAGCAATGTCCGGGGGGGCGGCCAGCGCCCCCAGGGTTCTTATCATGGCAGAGACCAAAGACCGAGACCGAGAAGACCAGTGATCGGCCTCGCCAACAGGCGTAGGGAGGCCGCCACCGTATTGTAGATCCTGCGGGAAGCAGCATTGGGGACCCTGTGGTGGTAACCCTAGAGCTTGTTTCAACTGTGGAAAGGAAGGGCATCGGGCCGGTGATCGCACCTGCAGAAGCGATGGTGGCACACCCGGCTTCAGTGACGAGGAAGAGTATATGCTACGACTCGCGCCAGAAGGCGAGAGAGCCGGACCCGCGATGGCGAGTGCGCTCTTAGTTCTTGATCACCTCGCCTTTGTGTTGTTTGATTGAGTTCCACCCATTCGTTTGTTTCTGCTGCTTTTGCTTTCTTGGTGGCTTGCTAGAATTTAGAGCCTCTAGGTTTTGAGTTGTCTGTCGCTACTCCCTCGGGAACTAGTATCTTTGGCTGCTGAGGAAGGTAAGGGACGGTCGGGCACAGATATCCACTGGACCTGCGAGTTACCCTCATTGTGCTAGCTATGAGCGGTTTTGATGTGATCCTCGGCATGGATTGGTTAGGCGATAACCACGCTATGATTGATTTGTCGTTGTAAGGAGGTGGTGTTCGAGGGCCGCGGGTAGGCCTACCTTTAAATTTTGAGGCACCAGTGGGGTGTGTCCGTCGGTGATTTCGGCGATTAAAGCTCACCGTTTGTTAGCTCGAGGAGCTTGGGGTTTCTTAGCTAAGTTGACTGGGAGAACCGTGACCCACTATCTCGTCGAGCAGTGCCCATAGTGCAAGAGTTTTGAGATGTTTTTCCCGAAGAGTTGCACGGCCGCCGCCGAAGAGGAGGTGGACTTCTCCATAGAGCTTGAGCCGGGGACTCGCCCTATCTCGAAAGCTCCTTATCGCATGGCGCCGCAGAGAGTGAAAGAGTTAAAAGAACACCATGGAGATGCTTGACAGAGGATTTATTAGGCCGAGTGTGTCCACATGGGGAGCACCGTCTTTGTTTGTTAAGAAAAAGGATGGCTCGATGCGTCTATGCATCGATTACAGGGAACTGAACAAGGTAACCATTAAGAACAAGTACCCGCTGCCTCGTATCGATGACCTGTTTGACCAGCTCCAGGGAGCTTGTGTGTTTTCAAAGATTGACTTGAGGTCGGGCTATGTAAGGACCCGACCCGAATGGGGCTCTAAATGGGCCCTTACCTCAATGCATGCATACAAATCAACACTAGAATTTGCAATAGGGTTGTTTCGGATTCTAAGTAAAAACCAAAAACCGGCAAGAGTTCATTTAAAAAGTCAATACAAAATTCTTGAAACCTGTCCCTGTTTCCAAGCACCTGTTCCAAGACAAATACATTTCCAAAACTTACTCTGATCAGAGATTTATTAAAAACATACAACTTTACAACATTTACAACAATGCTAGAATCCGGAAAAACATTCATAAAACAACCTAGGGCTCCGTGCCCAACTACATGCATTCAGAGGACATTTAAAACATAAACATAAATCTCAGAGTTGAACAACGGGTTTCCATGATCACACTCCTCCTCCACCATCATCATCGCCTCGCGCCATGGTTTCTGAAAAGTAAGTAAGGGTGAGTAACGAATTACTCAAGAAGAATCCCCAACCGGGGGTACAATACGATATAATCAATCATCTAGAACCAAAGCATGCAAGCAAACGACTACCAACACGGATCATAGCTCAACGAGCTTACAAAGAAAGATGCGGAGTCATCGGAAGTCTCCTACTTCCGGCCTAATGATTGGTTATCCTAACCAATCTGGGACATCTCTCGAGGGTCTTTCTCCTCACCCAATTGATCACTCAAAACCGATCCCAAGGATGTCCTCAAGGGCCTCTTACCCTTGCTAATCTGGACTTACGGAGAGTACCCGAAGTCCGGCTCTAAATGGAAGGAATGGTGTACTCACGAACATTAGCCGGAAGGAGCTCTCCGAACCGGCATCTAACGCGTGTGCACGCACACCGCATGCTCTTCTCGCAACCGGCGTAAATGCGGGGCCTAAGGGCAAACTACGCGGGCAGTACACATGCCTAAAACTTGGAAGCGGTGTCACCGATCACGAGCGCGAGGCCCTCGGCGTTCATCGTGCGGGCCGGGTCCACCGACACAAGCTAAGAACCGGCCAAGGCGGGCTTACACCGTGGCGGGGTTCCGCTCTAGCAAGCTACAAACTAGGCTATGCCGAAGTGGGTAGCTAATTCCACAACCCATTGGTGGGCGGGGTAGCAAGATACGTTATGTCGCGCACACTTTATTCCCGACCGAGCTAAATCCACCTTAGTGACCGGGGAAGCAAGATCGTTATGCGTCGCACACTACTCCCGATCGCTGGGGACAAAGTACGTTATGTCCGCTCAGCCTGCGGATGATGACAAACCCTACAACTCTATCTAAGAGTACGGGGAAAAAGCAATGATTCTGGCTAGCAAGCAAAGACCGACATCAATCATACTACCTAGCATGATACTACGAGCTTAAGCAGAATCACAAACATGCTTTGCGAGAACAAACCTAGCATGGCACTAACATGTAATATCAAGCAAACATGCTAGCAGAAATCAATCAAAGCCGCTCTATTATCATCATGCTCATAATGACAACAAACAAGCAAGGCAAAATCATGACAATATCGCAGGCCCACACAACTCGTAAGAAATCCTTACCAGTCGGAAGGCAACAACACACAATAAATTAAGCGCGATCGAAGCCGAGCAACCTATATCGAGCCAAGCAAAAACATCAATAATCATAAAATAGCCCTAAATACACTAAAATAAAGCAGGCTCGGCTCGGGAGCAACTCACGAGGCGCGGTGACACTCGAACGAGCCGGCCACAGACGGGCTAGGGCAAAAAAAGGGCTGGTTGGCGCTACTGGGCGCGCTGCGCACGGGGCGCTGGCGCGAGCCGCGCGCGAGGGGCGCTGGCACGCGACAGATGGCTGGCGCTGGCCTTGTGGCGCGATTGTTGCTTGCTGGCCGACGCCTTGCGCGCGCGCGCGCGCAAGACAGAGGAGGCGGCGCATGGCGCGAGCGACACGACGTGGGGCGCGAGATCGCGCTGGGGACGCGCGATCGAGCTGGCGAGGCTCGGCGACGCGACGCGACATCGCGGTTTCGGCTCGGCACAAAGGCGCACCGGGCGACACGGACCAGAGCAGGCGAGGGCGCGCGAGCCGGGCGACGCTGGCGAGGGCGCGCGATGCTCTGGGCCGGGCGAGGCGGGGCGCGCTGGCGCTGGGTGAGTTCGGCCGCTCGCGACGCCAGGCTCGGGCTAGCATGGGCGTGGGCGAGCCAAGGTCGCACGGGCCGGGTGGGCGAGCCATGGCTAGGGGTGGGCTAGGTGGGGGTGCTCGGGGGGAGAGAGAGAGAAGGAGAGAGAAAGATGCATTTTGGGGAAAAAAGAAAAGAAAAGAGAAATAAAAAGGAAAATGGGGAAAAAGGGAAAAAATGATATTTTTAATTCCATTTTCCATCCTTATCCACTTAAAACCTCGAATCCCATTTCCAGCTTCCTCCTTCGAGACCCGATCAAAGAAATCTTTTCCAATCAATCAAACTCACTTAAATCCAACTCCCAAAGCAACACTAAAGGCTCGGGCTCGAATCCCAAAAGAAACACCCAAACAACCATCACTTTGCTAAAACCCAAAACCACAACCGAACTTCCAAACGACTAGCCCAAACACCTCGGGACTCGCAGCCAACAACAAACAAACCTCAACAAAGGCAGGAGCTACCTCGAAGCCCTGAAGACCACAAATCTGCCCGAGAGCAAAAGACCAAAATACCCCAAGGGGCAAAACCGCTCTAAAACCCAACCAAACAACCGAATCTTGACCCGAAGGCACCTCGAAAATCTGGAATAGGAAATCGGGTTACATAATACTCCTCCTTATAAGACTTTCGTCCTCGAAAGTCCTAAGATGAAACAGCTCCAGGAAAACTCCACTGATCCAGCCAACTGAACTTCTCGACCAACAACACTAGCCCTCTTCGAGAACCAAAACTCTCTTGGGTTCTCAAAACTCAAGGCCACAATGCCATCCAAACTGGGCATAACTATCTCGACCAAGACAGGGCATACCTGAACTCCAAAGGGAAAAGACGGCAAACCACGTCCTCAACTCGCACCAACTCTAAAACGGTGCTACTCTCAGCAATCTCGAGGACTGGCCACAAGCTATGAAGCTCTACACCACGCACTGGCGAAACTCCTCTGGAAGCTCACAGCTGACAACAAACAAACTCAACCCTTCAACAAACTGGCCAAAAAAACTGAACCTTCTAGATTCCAGAAACCAAACGGCCGAAAGCAAACTTTTCCATGCAAATCTACTAGCAACTGGCCAAAGAAAACACTGCCAGGCAAGGAAACCACCAAAATTCCTCTCAAGGAAAACTCGGGCTGCAAGGACTAAACCATCACGCAGCTCTCTACGGCACAACACCTTGAGGAAAACAGCTCAACGGCTTTACCAACCAAAGCCACGGCACCTCTGTGCCAACTCACTCAAACAGCTCTGCTACTCCAACTGCGAGCACACAACAACAAGGAACAAAGCCCGAGAAGGGCTTGCTCAGCAGAACTCAACCCAAACTTATAACGAGCAACGCTCGCCTCCAAGCTACCTCTCAACTCTTAAAATCCAACTGGCTACTCAAAAGACTTCTCCTTTTCGTTAGGCCCGACTTATCTTCCAACCGTAAGCTCCACTCCCGAAACCTTACAAGGAAAACGGATGACGACAACCTCAAAGCTTACGGATCCTAAGCCACACGATTCCGCAAGACTACCTCGAAGTTAACACTGAGGTCGACATCCATGGAGCAACTCAACCACCACAGAGACTAGGGGAAGGGAAATCTTCAATCCCCAAAAACCAACAACTTGCCGAAACAACTCTACTGGTGGCCACCACCCATGGGACAAACAACTCTTGCTTGCTAACAACACAAAGTAGGGACCTCTCATTTGGGGTGACCATCGCGCTACTCGATCAAATACACAACTTATGAGCTAAGCTGACTCCTACAAAAACAGGAAACGAATTCCCCAGCAAGCAAACTCTGAAGGGCAACGGACTTCACACAAGCTCGCTGACTTTCTCAAACCCAAGGCAACAGCAACCAACTCTCTTGGAAGCAACACCCAAGGGAAAACTCAACCAATCGGATCACAAATCCGGAACCAACAAAACTTACTCAAGCGCCGAGGAGGGTCAACTCCCAAAACTTCCTGACTAGGAAAAAGACCTCAGGGCAACGCCCTCCAGCTAGAACCGAACTAGCACTCGAAACAACAAGAGAACCAAATCTTGGCCAAACACTCACAAGAGGCAAAACAACCTTTACTGCAGCCTCTAGAACACCATCCAAGAATCCGCTTAACTGAACAAACGACTACTTCCAAGTAGCCAACAAATTTTTCCCTCTTGCTAGCACCACTACCATCAATTCCAAGACCAAAGGAGTAACCTGACAAATCCCCGAAGGAAACGGCTCTTACAAGCAGACATCCAAAGGACAGAGAGCTCCACATACGCTCACTGTCATGCTCCACTAGAGCAACAACATCTAATTCTCACGGGGCAACAACAGGGGCAACTCAACATCCTGGAACAGGAAAACAACCAACCGGGCACGAACCATTCGCCCCACGAGCAAAGCAAATCACTAGCACTCCAAACCACACCTTGGTCAACACCAAGCATCAACTTGCCACCACACCGGAACCAATCCGGACTTTACTCCAAACAAACACTAGCTTGCTAGTCTACCAAGATCGCTAGCAACTCAACCGAGGCTACAAACTACGGGCCCAGCTTGCCAAGCTGAAACTCACTACTGGGCTCGACCGAGCTTTTGAGAGGCTCTCCACAACCTAGGGATCCTCCGATCACCCTCCGACACATACGGCCGACAAACGAGCTAATGACCAAATGCCCGAGCAGGCACAACTCTCTCCAAAGATCTCAACGGCCAACTCCAATTCCTTGGGAACCAAGAGGATCCAAACGCTACCGAATGCGTCGACCTCCTACTCAAACATCAGCCTCTCAACAAGGCTTCTACCCAAGGAAAAGATCCAAACAACTCTCTTAGCCAAGGCGATCAGAAACTGCGCGGCTTTGCTACCACCGCACCTGTTCAGTTTCCAACTGAACTCCAACCGAAGGAACACCAAAAGTTCCAACTCCACACGATGCTCAAAGCCGAGGCAACCTTGCTTTACCAAGGCATAACCATGCCACACCGAACTTACTTTATACCAAGCTCTACCAAGGGTGCTTACCCATAAGGCATCCAAATCCTCTCTCGCAAGGCATCACTCAACTCGCCTCAAAAGCATCCAACTCGAATCATGGCATCCAACTCGCCTCATAGGCATCCATTTCGAGTCCCTCTCTTTGGACCAAACTCGCATCTACAATGCTCAACTCTCCTCAGATTAAGGCACTCGAAGGTAGTTGACCGCACTACCAACCACAAAGAAACTCTTGGCCTTAACACTAGCACGAGACTCACGCGCACCAACACTTACCAACTGCCATAAATGGATCCAAGGCTAAAGGAGTGCACTAAACTCCGAACGGCATAGAACCATCTACTATGCCCAAGCCAAACTCAAGCTCGAACTGGACTTAGTGCCAAAGTGGCACACCAACCAATGCACCTCAAGTGCTACTACTACCAAATCCACATCCGAGGAAGTCGGGTTTGTTAAACAACAAAGCAGCTCTCAAGGGAGCAAAGATGTCTCTACATCCGCCTCAAGCCACTAACACGGCAACTTGCCAATCAATCGGGCGACTGGTGGAGACTCTGCTAGTCCATCTCTCACAAGGGACTTCCACCACCATCCGATGAACCAAGCAAAGACAGAGCGGCACACCTCGGCCTCGAGCAATGAGGCATCCCACAAACGGATGCTAAACTCAAAACTGGCCAACTACTTTACTACTAGCAAAGCAGGACTTACTAAAACATCGAGCTCTACAGGCATCCATTTGCCAAATCAAGGCGGCTCCATCAACGCCAACCAACTCATCTCAATAAACTGCTGATTATGCCCTCCAGGGAACCTCCGGCTACAAGAGCTGCTGGGAAATCTTTGAAACAAACTCGTCATTTGGGCTATCCGTGCCCGAGACTCCTCACTACGCGCTACAAAGCGCGCACGGGTCTCCTCTCTCTCGATAGCTAAAGACACGCCATCAAAACTCTCATGGCTAGAGCACACTCTGCTCAAGGAGTCTCACTCGAGGCGCTACTAGCCTCTACCCCCTCCTCTAGGCAACTCAAGCTGCTGGGGCCAAATCGGCATGCGGGCCTAACAACCACCGGACGCGGCCTCAACATCAACACGATCGGTCCAACTCCTCGGTCGAACACGCCAAGCGCCCCGCTCCTGCAGGTGCGATCAACTTATCTGGCGATCCGCACGAAGCACCTCCACCCTCTCACTAGGGGAAAGCGAGAATCTGGGCACACACATGGCCAGCGGGAGTCTAAGCTCTACCTCCTGGGGACGACGTCCCGTGGGCATCCGAATCTATCTCGGATACCTCAACTAGCCGCTAAACAAATCGCTCGCACTCACGGGAAAGTTGGCATGATGGCTCACTAAGCCCAAACCAACAACGAGTCGAACACCGCTCGTCTCGCTACACAACACAAGGCATAAAAGCTAGATGAAAAGTATTGTAAATTCTTACCCTTTTCTTTAAAACAAGAACTTAGGCGTACTGATGATGGCTTGAGTGCTTGATGATCATGGAAAAACGACCTACAACAAAAGGTCGGTCTCTGAGAATCTATGACTCGAGCTCGATACCAACCGTAAGGACCCGACCCGAATGGGGGCTCTAAATGGGCCCTTACCTCAATGCATGCATACAAATCAACACTAGAATTTGCAATAGGGTTGTTTTGATTCTAAGTAAAACCAAAAACCGGCAAGAGTTCATTTAAAAGTCAATACAAAATTCTTGAAACTGTCGTCCCTGTTTCCAAGCACTGTTCCAAGACAAATACATTTCCAAAACTTACTCCGATCAGAGATTTATTAAAAACATACAACTTTACAACATTTACAACAATGCTAGAATCGGAAAAACATTCATAAAACAACCTAGGGCTCCGTGCCCAACTACATGCATTCAGAGGACATTTAAAACATAAACATAAATCTCAGAGTTGAACAACGGGTTTCCATGATCACAGCCTCCTCCTCCACCATCCGCCTCGCGCCATGGTTTCCTGAAAGATAAGTAAGGGTGAGTAACGAATTACTCAAGAAGAATCCCAACAGGGGTACAATACGATATAATCAATCATCTAGAACCAAAGCATGCAAGCAAACGACTACCAACACAGATCATAGCTCAACGAGCTTACAAAGAAAGATCTGGAGTCATCGGAAGTCTCCTACTTCCGGCCTAATGATTGGTTATCCTAACCAATCCTGGGACATCTCTGAGGGTCTTTCTCCCTAAGCCAATTGATCAGCTCAAAAACCGATCCCAAGGATGTCCTCAAGGGCCTCTTACCCTTGCTAACTGGACTTACGGAGAGTACCCAAGTCCGGCTCTAAAGCTGGAAGGAATGGTGTACTCACGAACATTAGCCCGGAAGGAGCTCTCGAACCGGCATCTAACGCGTGTGCACGCACACCGCATGCTCTTCTCGCAACCGGCGTAAATGCGGGGCCTAAGGGCAAACTACGCGGGCCAGTACGCATGCCTAAAACTTGGAAGCGGTGTCACCGATCACGAAGAGCGCGAGGCCCTCGGCGCTCATGCATGTACCTGGTCCACCGACACGAAGCTAAGAACCGGCCAAGGCAAGGCTTACACCGTGGCGTGGTTCCGCTCTAGCAGCTACAAACTAGGCTATGCCGAAGTGGGTAGCTAATTCCACAACCGGCTGGTCGATCGGGGTAGCAAGATACGTTATGTTTGCGCACACTTTATTCCCGACCGAGCTAAATCCACCTTAGTGACCGGGGAAGCAAGATACGTTATGCGTCGCACACTACTCCCGATCGGTGGGGACAAAGTACGTTATGTTCGCTCACCTACGGATGATGACAAACCCTACAACTCTATCTAAGAGTACAGGAAAAAGCAATGATTCACGGCTAGCAAGCAAAGACCGACATCAATCATACTACCTAGCATGATACTACGAGCTTAAGCGGGAATCACAAACATCTTTGGCGAGAACAAACCTAGCATGGCACTAACATGTAATATCAAGCAAACATGCTAGCGAGAAATCAATCAAAGTCGCTCTATTATCATCATGCTCATAATAACAAAGCAAACAAGCAAGGCAAAATCATGACAATATCGCAGGCCCACACAACTCCGGTAAGAAATCCTTACGGTGGAAGGCAACAACACACAATAAATTAAGCTGCGATCGAACCCGAGCAACCTATATCGAGCCAAGCAAAAACATCAATAATCATAAAATAGCCCTAAATACACTAAAATGAATAGGGCTCGGCTCGGAGCAACTCACGAGGCGCTGGCCGACACTCGAACAAGCCGGCCATTTGCCACGGGCTAGGCAAACAAAAAGGGCTGGCCGGGGCGCTGCTGGGAAGCAGGGGCGCTACTGAGGCCTTATTGCCTGCACGGCGCTGGCGCGAAGCCGCGCGTGAAGAGGCGCTGGCCGCACTTGGATAGGCGCTGGGCGCGGGCGCGGTGCTTGCTCGGTGGGCGTTAGCTTGCGCGGCGCGGCTTCAAGACAGAGACGGCATGCGGCGCGCGAGCGACACGACGCGGGGCGTGAGAGATCGGGCGCGAGGACGCGCGATCGAGAGCTGGCGAGGCTCGGCGACGCGACGCGACACGCGTGCGCGGCTCGACGCGAAGGCGCAGATTGGGCGGCGACACAGAGCGGCGGCGAGGGCGCGCGCGAGCCGGGCGACGCTGGGGAAGGCTCGCGATGCTCGGGCGGGCGAGGCAGGGCGCGCGGGCGCTGGGGCGAGCTCTCGGGCCGGGCTCGCGACGCTGGGCTCGGGCTATTGGGGCGTGGCGAGCCAAGGCCGTGGTGAAATTTGGGCGAGCCATGGCTAGGGGTGGGCTAGGTGGGGGTGCTCGGGGAGAGAGAGAGAGAAGGAGAGAGAAAGATGCATTTTGGGGAAAAAAAAAGAAAAGAAAAAGAGAAATAAAAGGAAAATGGGAAAAAGGGAAAAAATGATATTTTTAATTCCATTTTCCATCCTTATCCACTTAAAACCTCAAAATCCCATTTCCAGCTTCCTCCTTCGAGACCCGATCAAAGAAATCTTTTCCAATCAATCAAACTCACTTAAATCCAACTCCCAAAGCAACACTAAAGGCTCGGGCTCGAATCCCAAAAGAAACACCCAAACAACCATCACTTTGCCAAAACCCAAAACCACAACCGATCTTCCAAACGACTAGCCCAAACACCTCGGGACTCGCAGCCAACAACAAACAAACCTCAACAAAGGCAGGAGCTACCTCAAAGCCCTGAAGACCACAAATCCTGCCCGGAGAGCCAAAAGACCAAAATACCCCCAAGGGGCAAAACCGCTCTAAAACCCAACCAAACAACCGAATCTTGACCCGAAGGCACCTCGAAAACTGGAATAGGAAACTGGGCTGTTACAGGCTACCACCAGTTGAGGATTCGGGATGCAGATATTCCCAAGACAGCGTTCAGGTCAAGGTATGGGCATTATGAGTTCGTAGTCATGTCTTTCGGACTGACAAACGCCCCAGCTGCATTCATGGACATGATGGACAGAGTGTTCAAGGCGTTCTTGGACCGCTTTGTCATCGTGTTCATAGATGACATTCTTGTGTACTCTAAGTCTAAGGAGGACCATGCCTCGCACCTAAGGCAGATCTTGGCAGCCTTGCGCGAGAACAAGCTCTACGCAAAGTTCTCAAAGTGTGACTTTTGGCTCGAGGAGGTAGCATTTCCGGGACACGTTGTGTCTAAGGAGGAGTGGTCAGAGACCCTTCGAAGGTAGAGGCCGTTAGTTCGTCAGGCGGACCGACGTATCGTGGACGGAGATTCGTAGCTTCCGGTCCGCGGATATTACCGACGCTTCGTTCAAAATTTTTCCGCTATAGCGCCCGCTTACTCGATTGACGAGGAAGGGTGTTGATTTCGTTTGGGATAGGAAGTGCGATGAGAGTTTTGCTAAGCTAAAGAGCGGCTTTGACGTCTGCCCGGTGTTGGCGGTTCCGGAGGGACTCGGGGTTTCGTGGTGTAAAGATGATGCCCGGCAAGTTTGGTTTGGGATGCGTTCGATGCAACACGGTAAGGTGATAGCGCACGCTTCGAGCGATTGAAACCGCGACGAGCGTAATTACCCAACTCATGATATGGAGTTGGCGCGATCGTCTTTGCACTTGATTTGGAGGCACTACTTGTATGGGGAGAAGATTGATTTTCTCGGATCACCAAAGCCTCAAGTATTTCTTCACTCGAAGGACACGAACATGAGACAGAGGAGGTGGTTGGAGCTCGTGAAGGATTACGATCGTGAGATCTTATATCACCCTGGAAAAGCAAATGTTGTGGCCGATGCACTAAGTAGAAAGGCCTCTGATCTGGCAACATTGGCAAACCCCAAGAGTATCATCGGGAAGGATCTCGAGAGGGCGGAAATAGCAGTGTTGTTAGGGGATGTTACCGCTGTGGTAGCTCGATTGACCATCCAAATTTCCGATAAGGCAAAGAATTATCGATGACCATTTGAAAGATCCTAAGTTAAAAAGTTTGTATGAGAGGGTTGGTGATGGTGACTTCGACTTTGTGATACTTGCGGATGGGGTCCGAGATATAAAGGTCTACTGTGTGTTCCAAACGATGCTGGTGTTCGCACAGAGTTATTGACCGAGGCTCACACCTCGCCTTTTCTTGGCACCTGAGGGGTAACAAGATGTACCAAGATCTTAAGCAGACTTTTTGGTGGATGGGGATGAAGAGGGAGATTGCCGATTCGTTAGTCGGTGTCTCACTGTCAGCAGTGAAGGCGCCCAGCAGAAGCCAGCGAGGTTTGTTGCAACCGCTCGGGGTGCCACAGTGGAAGTGGGAGGAGATCACCATGGATTTTATCTCGGGTTTGCCCGGGACTCCTAGAGGTTATATGCACGATTTGGGTGGTCGTTGATAGGTTGACTAAGTGTGCCCATTTCATTAAGGCGGGATAAACTACACCGTGGAGCAGTGGGCACAACTGTTCTTGAGCAGATAGTGAGGTACCACGGAGTGCCGCTTAAAATTATCTCCGACCGGGATTCCCGTTTTACATCACGGTTTTGGAAGGCCCTTGAGCGAGTTTGGGCACGAGTGCGACTACAAAGACAACCTTCCACCCATAGACCGATGGCGGACCGAGCGGGTAAATCAGATCTTAGAGGATATGTTGTGAGCTGCGTGTTGGATTTCCCTGGCAGTTGGGACCAGTACTTGTACTTGATGGAGTTTGCCTACAATAACAGCTTTCAATCGACCATTCAGATGGCGCCGTTTGAGGTTTTGTATGGTAAGCGCTGCAGATCCCCAACCTTCTGGGAAGAGGTTGGTGACCGGCAGGTGTTAGGCCCGAGTTGCTCGGTGACCAATGAGGCCGTCGAGAAAATCAAAGCTCGTATCTTTGACCGCCCAAAGCAGCAGTAAGAGCTACGCCGATGTTAGGCGTAGGGAGTTGGAGTTTGAGGTTAGCCAGCATGTTTTCCTCAAGGTAGCTCCGATGCGAGGGGTCCTGAGGTTCGGTAAAAAAGGCAAACTGAGCCCCAGGTTTGTTGGACCTTTCGAGGTCCTTGAGAGGATTGGGATTGTGGCCTATCAGTTGTTAGCACCGCCGCCGTCCTTTGGCTGCAGTGCATAGTGTGTTCCACGCGTTTCGATGCTCGCCAAGTATGTGGCGAGATCCTTCCGCACGTCATAGATTTTGAGCCTTTACAGTTGAACCATGACCTGAGCTTTGAGGAGAAACCCATAAGGGTCCTTGTAATGACCCGACCCAAAAGGGCTCTAAATGGGCCTTTACCTCAATGCATGTATTGGAAATAAAAGACATTATGAAAAATATATTTGGATCCCAAGTAAAAAGCGAAACATTCAACAACCAAAACGTACATTTCTAAAAGCATACTACGATCAGAGATTTATTTAAACCATTTAAACAATCCACAAGTACAAATATGCTGGAATCCATAAAACGTAAGAAAACATCCTAGGGCTCCGTGTCCGTCTACATGCATTCAGGGAAATAACAAAAGTCAAGAGTCATGATAAAATAAAATGGTCGGAGATGACAGTGAGGATTCCATGATCACAACTTCTCCTTCAAACCATCCTGTCTCCCGCCTTGATTACCGTGGAAAACCACAGAATAAGGGTGAGTAACGAATTACCAAGAAGAATCCCCAACCAGGGGTACAATACGATATAGATGATCATCTAGAAGAATGTATGCAAGCTATGAGTACAAACACGAGTGGAGCACATCGCTAAGTCCACACTTGGACCTCGGATGCCAACTCGTGGTCTTAGTCCGGAAAATACCACAACACACTATACGCGCTATACGGGAACAAGTCCGGCCTCACCGCCCTCTCATCGTCACGAAAGGTGCACTAGCTCAAGATCCCGAGGAGCTCTCCGGTCGTGTTGTAATGAGCGTAAGGATGCACCGCGTGCTTCTACAGACTATGGGGGGTGCCGGGTCTAGTGGCAAAGCTGCCCATATCCGGATACCACGCCTAACTAAATCTCCGGATCGGTGTCACCGACATAGGGGTGTGAGACACGGACACGTGAACTATGTCGGCTGTACCACCGCACTTTGAGGCTAAGGAACGGGTCATGGTAGGCTTACACCGGAAGCCGTCCTTACCTTAACAGTGGCAATCAAGGGCTCTTTGCCGAACACGCCGAGGACGTGCGTTTGCCGGGGACTAGGCATTGCCAAGTCATCATCCCGACCGTTGGGGTATCGCTTAGACTACCACCCTCACCCAAGATTGCGTGGCCTACCGGTTGGGATAGCTAATCCCCTCACGGGGTCCAAGGCGGAGAATCGTCTCGAACGTCCTTGCCATAGATGCAAGATACTTTATGCATCGGGCCGGATGATGCTATCTACCGAATTCTAACTCGCCTTAACAATCGCAAACAATCCAATACGTGCTCGAAAGAATACAGCAGACCTAGCATGGTACTACGAACAAGAATGAATATGAGCATTCCGAACGGAACAACCTAGCATGGACTAACATGAAAGAACAACATACGAAGTCATGCCATCAGAATTGAGCAGCAGCACTTAAACTATACATGCTGATAATCACAAACAAACATACAACATCAATCACATAGAACATCGCGAGGTCCACACAACCCCGGTAAGAAATCCTTACCTTGGTGGAAGACTTCTACACACAAATTCCTAGGTCGCGAACACTTCCGAGCTAGCTATCGAGAACCTACAAACATGGTAACAATCATAACCAATCCTAAAAATATAATAAAACAAAGAGGCTCGGCTCGGAGCACTCACACGCACCGCGACACGAAGTAAAGGCGCGTGGGGCAGCCGGGCACTACCGAGTGGCTGGCGCTGCTGCGCATGCACAGACGCACTGGCGGCGCTCGCAGCGCGGATGGGCCCCGTGGCGCGGTATGCGCGCACGGACAGACAGGACTTGACAGCGAGCAAGACGCGACGGGCGCGAGCGGCGCAGGCGCGGCGAGCGCGACGACGACGAAGCGCGCTCGCGCAGGACGCGCGCGCGCGCGGCGAACGTCTTGGCGTGCGGGCGAGCGGTTCGGCAAGCGGACACGGCGAGGGCGTGCGATGGGGCGACTGCGTGCAATGGGCGAGCTCGGCTGGGCGTGCGACGGGCGAGCGACTCGGCGATGGCTTCCCTTGGTCGCGACCGGCGCGTCGCGACAAAGCCGTGCGACGGCGACAGATCGGGCGACGGACCTAGGGCGTGCGACGAGCGATCTGCGATCCTCGGCCGGATCTGGTGCGGTACTTTGGTCGAGGGCGTCGCGGCGGCAAAGGTGGTCGCGACAGCGAGCGATCTGCGATCCTCCTACGGATCTGTGCATTGGCTTTGGTCGAATCTGAGCGTCTGGCTCGGCAGCTGGGCAGACCTGGACAGCCTGTAACCACACACACACACACAAGCTCTCCTTCTTACCTTCGGCCAGCAAGAACACCCAAACGAGAAGATGAAGAGGATGAAAACTTACCCGGAATGATGATGGAGTCTCGAGCTGCAAAGGGGATGAAGAAATCGGCAAGGAGAGCTTGGGAGAAAGCTTGGGCGGCCACAACTCTTTTGGAGAAGAAAACACAACAAACCTAATTCCTTTTCATTTAGTCAAATGCACCAAACACCAAAGATCCAAGGTTAACTAAGATGTGATGCATAAAGAGCAACAAGAGCAACTAATGGCTCAATTGGTACACATCTCCACAAGCTTCCCAGGAGACCCGGGTTCAAACCCCAGCTGCAGCACAATCCCCTTTTAATTTTACTTTTGCATCAAACCTTGCTCAAACCAAACCACAAACCCCTCCAAAAACCTACAAAAACAATCCAATAATTTTAGTAACTGGAAAAGACACAAACGACCCTGACGGCCCGACCAAATTACCAAATTACCCCTAGGGCATACCGGAAGACCGGGAAGAAAAACACGGTCGTTACAATATTCCTCCTTTTTATGACTTTCGTCCTCGAAAGTCCTTAAGACAAAAAACATTTCGAGGTAATGCGATCTCATCTCGTCTTCACGCTCCCAAGTGGCTTCCTCGGAACCCCGATTCTTCCATCGAACCTTTACCAAACGAATCTCGCGACACGCAACGTCTTGGTTTCAAAGGCAAGGATCCTCACCGCTTCTCCTCAAGTTCAAATCCCCATTCACCGCAAAGGCTCAAAGTCCACAATGTGCGACGGGTCCGGCACATCTTTTGCCTCAACATCGATACATGAAAAACACTATGCACCGCCGATAGTGACGGAGGTAGGGCTAACCGGTAAGCGACTCGCCAATCCTCTCTAGGATCTCAAATGGACCAACAAAACGGGGACTCAACTTCCCACGCTTGCAAACCTCGGAACACCTCGCATCGGAGCAACCTTAAGGAACACATGCCGACCAACCTCAAACTCCAAATCTCGACGCCGAACATCGGCGTAACTCTCTCTCGCCTGCTCTGAGTTTGTCAACATACGAGCTCTAATCTTCTCAGATCGCACCATTGGTCAATCGCAGTAACTCGGGACCCAAAACTCGTCTATCACCAACCTCTTCCTGCAACACGGGGGGACCGATAACGCTTACCATACAAAGCCTCGAATGGAGCCATCTCAGACCGCCGATCGTAATCGTTGTTATAGGAAAACTCCATCAAGTATGAGCATCTGGTCCCAAGCGCACGGGAAATCCAACACACAAGCCCTCAACATATCCTCGAGAATCGATTCACTCTCTCGATCGACCATCCGTCGAGGGTGAAAAGTCGTCTTTGAAATCGCACTCGTGCCCAAAACCTTCTCGGAGCGCTCTCCGTAAAACGAGAAGTGAACCGCGAGTCACGATCGGACACAATCCTCACCGGCACACCGTGATAACGGATGATCTCGCTCCAAAAAGCATTTGCGCCCCATCGTTCCACGGTATAAGTGTCTCTGAGGAATGAAGTGTGCGCTCTTGGTCAAAACGGTCGACTATCACCCAAATCGAGAGAACTTCCTCGGAGTCCTTGGCAAACCAGAGATAAAGTCCAAGGAGATCTCTTCCCATTTCCACTGGGCACACTCGGTGGTGCGCAATAAACCGGTGGCCTCTGCACGGGTGCCTTCACTTGCCGACAAGTGAGACACCGGTGACAAACTCTGCCACATCTCTCTTCATTCCCATCCACCGGAAGGTCCGCTTAAGGTCTCGATACATCTTGGTACCCGGGGTGCCAAGCAAAAAAGGGAACTGTGGGCCTCAGAGAGCAACTGTGCTCGCAAACCCGCAATATCGGAACGCACAACCGGCCTCTATAAGTCAACCCATTTGTCCGGTGAATATACAAAGTCAAAGTCACCGTCAAGACTAACTCTGTCAACTAATCTCTTAAGTGCGGGGTCACCCAACCGGCCGTCTATAATCCGCACGCCTAATCGGCACGGTGAGCGACCAATCGAGCTACTACGGCGGTAACCTCACCCAACAACACCGCAACCTCGACCCGTTCAAAACTCTCCGCATAACTGGGCTGGGAACTCAACAACGCCGCAGAGTGCGACGTCTTTCTACTCAAAGCATCGGCCACTACATTGGCTTTTTACGGATGGTACAAAATCTCATGATCATAATCCTTTACCAACTCTAACCATCTCCTCTCGCCTCATATTCAACTCCTTCGAGTAAAGCAGATACTTGAGGCTCACGGTGATCGGTAAACATCCGAATCCGCTCACCATACGTGTAATGCCTCCAAATCTTGAAGGCAAACACCATCTGCGCCAACTCCATATCATGAGTCGGGTAGTTCTGCTCATACGGCTTGGTGACGGGAAGCATAGGCAATGACCTTCCCGTCTTTGCATCAACACACAACCTAATCCAAACTTGGAAGCATCATCAGACCACGAAACCACTGTCCCTCCGGATCGCCAACACCGTCTTTGAAGTCAAACTACGCTTGAGCCTGGCAAAGCTCTCATCACACCTTTGTCCCCAAACAAACTCGACACCCTTCCTCGTCGGACGAGTGAGGGGCGAGGCTAAAGCCGAAAAGTCCTTGACGAACCGACGGTAGTAACTCGCCAAACCGTAAAGTCTGCGAATCTCGGCAATCGAAGTCGGCTTGGCCCATGAACTCACGGCCTCAATCTTCGCGCAGGTCCACGGCTATACCATCTCTCGAAACCACGTGGCCTAGGAAGGCCACCGCTCCAACCAGAAATCACATTTGGAAAACTTCGCATAAAGTGGTTTTCCCTCAAAGCCGCCAATACTCGCCTCGGATGCTCGCATGGTCTTCTTTAGACCTCGAATAAATCGAATATCGTCAATGAACACGATGACGAAAGCTGCCCAAAAATGATTTGAACACCCTATCCATCATGTCCATGAACGCGGTGGGGCATTGGTCAATCCAAACGACATGACCACAAACTCATAGTGACCATATCTAAACACTGAAAAGTCGTCTTAGGAATGTCGGCATCCCCGATCCACAACCGATGGTAACCGGATCTCGGATCTATCTTGGAGAACACGAAGCTCCCTGAAGGCGATCGAACAAATCATCGATACGGGCAACGGATACTTATTCTTCATCGCCACCTTATTAAGCTCGCGGTAATCAATACATAAGCGCATAGAACCATCCTTCTTTTTCACAAACAGAATCGGTGCTCCCACGGGGACACACTCGGACAAATGAACCTCGATCTAACATCTCTCGTTGAATCTTGGTTCCTTTAACTCATTGGCGCCATACGATACGGAGCCTTCGATATAGGGAGGGTCCTTGGCTCGAGCTCAATTGTGAAGTCAACCTCTCTCTTCGGGGCAACCCCAGTAACTCTTCAAGAAATACGTCCGCAAACTCCCCGCACGACCGGCACACGATCAACAGAGCCGAGGCGGCTCTTCCTGCACAACTTGGCTAGATAGCCCCAAGCTCCATGAGCTAGCAAACGACGAGCTTTCACGGTGACACCATCGGCGGGCAAACTCCACCCTGGACTCCACGAAACTTAAAGTGGGCGACTGGCGCTCTGAACACTACTTCTTTCTCGTGGCGATCAATCAACGCGTGGTTAGCAAAACTAACCACTCCATACCAAGAATCACATCAAAACCGCTCATAGGCGTAACTATGAGCGTAGCCTAAGCAACTCTCCGGATATCTCGATCCGGCCAACCCTAATCTTATCTCTAGCCAACATACTAACTCCGAAGGAGTTGCAATGAGATAACTCAAAACCTAGAGGCTCTAGTCTCAACTTAGCATGCTCAAACCAAACAACACAGATACAAATGAATGCGTAGAACGAGAATCAAACAAGACAAATGCGCAGTGATCTAAAACAAGAAGCGTGCACGCCACGGTGGCATCCGTGACGCTCGGCCTCCGACGGTCGTAGCAAACACCCGACCCTATCTGCCGCTGGCCGAGGACAGAAACGGATCATATGTCCTCTTTACCACAACGAAAACACACTCGGGCCCATGCTCGCAAGCTTCGGTGTGGGTCCTCCCGCAAGAAGCACAAGCAGGAACTCTGCACTGGGACCGCCCGCCTGGCGAGGGTGAAAGCGGATCGGGCCCTATGCGCCGATCCCGGTTTTGAATCGCCCTTGGCGACGCCGCCGCCACCCCTAAACTCAAACTTTCTCTTCGCCTTTGGAAGGCTGGAACAGACGCCGAGCGGAGCGGCGACAATCCGCTCAACAGGATACTTCCCATTATAAATGGTGGCTAATCGCACCGCTCTAGCATAAGTGTCGGGGGCACGAGCCACGACATCCGGGAAAACACCGCCTCAATCCAGATATGAACTTCCGAATCTTCACTCAGGGGTGGCAATCAACCGAGGAGCAAAATATCCATACTATGAGAACTTGCGCTCATATTCCTCAATGGAATCGAACCCCGCTTCGTGTTCGGAAGAGCTCCACCATCTTCTCTTGAGCCTCATCACCGATGAACTTTACCTTGAACTCGGCCTTGAAGAACTCCCAAGTAGCGGGTGGAGACCCGGTGGTCTCTCGCTCAAGGTGGACTCCCACCACCATCTTCTTTGTGTCTCCCGGCACATGAGCCGCACACCTCGGCCTCTCGAATATCGGGGGCACACCATGATCGGGAAGGTGTACTCCAAATGGGCAATCCACCTGGCCGCCGCTAACGTATCACCGGTGGCATCAAACTTCTCAAAGCTTCCACTTCACAAAATCCTTCACCACCTACCCAATTCCTCGGCACCCTCTCGCCATATACGCCTCTAGGGCTACTTGCTCTGTGGAGCTAAAGGTGCTCTTGAGCTCACTTTGAACCAATCGAGTCGGCTCCTCGATCCAGGCTCGGGACTCTTCCCCATTGCTTGGCGCCAACAAGGCACGGGTCTCTCGCCCTCTAGTCACTCAACATGCGACCATAAAAGCCCTCATAGACTCGGCAAACTCTGCTCCGGGAGAAGCGATCTCATGGCGCTCGATCGCCTCAACGCCCGCTCTAGGCGTAACAGAGGAGCTTTGGTGGAATGCCATCTCGGCTTGGGACGATGTCCCTGCGATGATCGAGATCCGATCCCGATACCTCGACCGCTCTCGAACCTCCTCTCCGATGCGGGTGGATCGCATCTTTGGCGATCTACATCCAAACCAACAACGAATCAAAACACACTGTCACCACTCCACAACACCAAACAAGGCATACACTAGATGATAGGTATTGTAAATTCTTAACCCTTTTTCAACAACAAATAGTAAACTTAGGCGTGCACTGATGACTGGTTGAGTCTTGATGATCATGGAAAAACGACCTACAACAAAAGGTCGGTCACTGAGAATCTATGACTCTGACGAGCTCGATACCAAGCTGTAATGACCCGACCCAAAAGGGCTCTAAATGGGCCTTTACCCCAATGCATGTATTGGAAATAAAAGACATTATGAAAAATATATTTGGATCCCAAGTAAAAAGCAGAAACATTCAACAACCAAAACGTACATTTCTAAAAAGCATACTCACGATCGGAGATTTATTTAAACCATTTAAACAATCCACAAGTACAAATATCTTTGGAATCCATAAAACGTAAGAAAACATCCTAGGGCTCGTGCCCGTCTACATGCATTCAGGGGAAATAACAAAAGTCAAGAGTCATGATAAAATAAAATGGTCGGAGATGACAAAGCAGATTCCATGATCACAGACTTCTCCTTGACCATCCTGTCTCCGCCTTGATTACCGTGGAAAACCACGAGAATAAGGGTGAGTAACGAATTACCTAGTAAGAATCCCCAACCGGGTACAATACGATATACATGATCATCTAGAAGAATGTATGCAAGCTATGAGTACAAACACAGAGCGGAGCACATAGCTAAGTCCACACTTGGACCTCGGATGCCAACTCGTGGTCTTAGTCAGGAAAATACCACAACACACTATACGCGCTATACGGGAACAAGTCCCGGCCTCACCGCCTAATGTCGTCACGAAAGGTGCACTAGCTCAAGATCCCGAGGAGCTCTCCGGTGTGTTGTAATGAGCGTAAGGATGCACCGCGTGCTTCTACAGAGACTATGGGGTGCCAGGGGTCTAGTGGCAAGCCGCCCATATCAGGATACCACGCCTAACTAAATCTTTGGATCGGTGTCACACGACATAGGGGTGTAAGACACGGACACGTGAACTATGTCACTGTACCACCGCTTTTGAGGCTAAGGAACGGGTCATGGTAGGCTTACACCAGAAGCCGTCCTTACCTTAACAGTGGCAATCAATACGCCGAACACGCCGAGGACGTGCGGTGCCGGGGACTAGGCATTGCCAAGTCATCATCCCGACCGTTGGGGTATCGCTTAGACTACCACCTCACCCATGATTGCGGGGCCTACCGGTTGGGATAGCTAATCCCTCACGGGGTCCAAGGACGGAGAACTGTCTCGAACGTCCTTGCCATAGATGCAAGATACTTTATGCATCGGCCCGGATGATGCTATCTACGAATTCTAACTCGCCTTAACAATCAAGCAAACAATCCAATACGTGCTCGAAAGAATACAAAGCAGACCTAGCATGGTACTACGTAACAAGAATGAATATGAGCATGCGAGAACGGAACAACCTAGCATGGACTAACATGAAAGAACAACATACGAAGTCATGCGATCAGAATTGAACGAGCACTTAAACTATACATGCCGATAATCACAAACAAACATACAACATCAATCACATAGAACATCGTGAGGGTCCACACAACCCCGGTAAGAAATCCTTACCTTGGTCGGAAGACTTCTACACACAAATTCCTAGGCTGCGAACACTTCCGAGCTAGCTATCGAGAACCTACAAACATGGTAACAATCATAACCATATCCCTAAAAATATAATAAAAGCAAAGAGGCTCGGCTCGGGAGCACTCACACGGCACCGCGACACAAGCAAAGGCGCGGCTGGCAGTCGGTACGGCTTGAAGCTGGCGCTGGGCAGGTGTGCTTGACATGCATGGCGCTGGGCGCGTCTGCTTGCGCGGATGGGCCACGGGCGCGGTGTGCGCGCAGACGACGACGGGACTCGGCGGCGAGCGGCGGCACGCACAGCGCGCACGGCGGCGCTGGCGTGTGATGCGGACACGACGAAGCCGCCGGCGAGGACGCGCCACGCGGCGAACGTCTTAGCGTCTTGGCGAGCGGTTCGGCAAGCGGACACGCCGAGGGCGTCGCGATGGGGCGCTGCGTGCAATGGGCGAGCTTCGGTGGGCGTGCGACAGGCGGCGACTTCGGCGATGGCTTCCCTCGGCGCGACTTTGGCGCGGCGACAAGTTGGTGCGACGGCGGCAGATCTGGGGCGACGGACTGGGGGCGTCGCGACGAGCGATCTGCGATCCTCGGCGGATCCGTGTGCAGGCTGGTCGGTCGGCGTCGGCGG
The DNA here is from genome assembly GCA_036507275.1 of Sicyos edulis. Classification (NCBI taxonomy): domain Eukaryota; kingdom Viridiplantae; phylum Streptophyta; class Magnoliopsida; order Cucurbitales; family Cucurbitaceae; genus Sicyos; species Sicyos edulis. The sequence goes on along the minus strand of CM071846.1, from coordinate 51,940,063 downwards.
CGGCAAGCGGTGGCTGCGACAGGCGATCATCGATCCTCGGGCGGATCTGGTGCATTCTTTGGTCGAATCGAGCGGCGTCGGCTCGGCGGTGGCGGACACGGGATGACTGCAACCACACACACACACACAAGCTCTCCTTCTTACCTCGGCCCGGCAAGAACACCCAAACGAGAAGATGAAGAGGATGAAAACTTACCCGGAATGATGATGGAGTCTCGAGCCGCAGGGGATGAAGAAATCGGCAAGGAGAGCTTGGGAGAAAGCTTGGGCGGCCACAACTCTTTTGGAGAAGAAAACACAACAAACCTAATTCCTTTTCATTTAGTCAAATGCACCAAACACCAAAGATCCAAGGTTAACTAAGATGTGATGCAGAAAGAGCAACAAGAGCAACTAATGGCTCAATTGGTACACATCTCCACAAGCTTCCCAGAGACCAGGGTTCAAACCCACGCAAAGACACAATCCCCTTTTAATTTTACTTTTGCATCAAACCTTGCTCAAACCAAACCACAAACCCTCCAAAACCTACAAAAACCATCCAATAATTTTAGTAATGGAAAAGACACAAACGCGACCACGACGGCCCGACCAAATTACCAAATTACCCCTAGGGCATACGGAAGACCGGGAAGAAAAACACTGGTGAATTCTGATCCTGGCATTTGAGAAAAAGGTTTTGAGGAACCGGGCCATTGACCTAGTGAAAGTGCAAGTGGCGGAATCGGGGGAGTTGAGGAAGCTACTTGGGAGTTGGAAAGGGAGATGAGGAGGAGTTACCCGAGTTGTTTTAGGAGCAGCGACTTAGGGGACGGAAGTCTTCTAAGGAGGAGTATTGTAATGACCCGGTTTTCACTAAATGTAAAATAAGGTTTCCTTTTATATTTTTAAGTTTGGGAGGAGTGTTGGAAGGACTCGAACCCTTGGCCTAAAAAGGGGTTGGGAAGCTTGGGTTTAAATAAGGAAAATAAGCGCGTCGTAGGGGCTCGAAGGGGAGTCTTGGGGAGGTCATAAGAGATTCCCAAGTCTATTTAAGTTAAGGAAGGGAATTATATTTAAAGAAAAAAGAAAAGAAAATAAGGAAAAAGAAGAAAGAACCCCAAACCCTAGACTTCTCCTTCTTCACCTCGCCTAAGCCGCCCACACCGCCGCCGTGTCTGCTTAAGCCGCCCCACCGCCGCCAGTGTCTGCGCCCACGCCGCGCCCAACGTCCTGCTGCCGCCCCACGACATCGCACGCCTGCTGACCACTGCCGCACCGCACCGAGCCACCGCCAGCCCAGATCGCGTCGAACAGCCGGCTCGCCCACCGCCGCAACAGCCCATCCTCCACTCCGCACCAGTCGCCCGGCGCAGGCCGTGTAGCCGCGCCTCGCGCCGACGACACCACCCAGCGCCGTCGCGCCGCGACGCCTCACCGCACCGCCCGCGTCTGCGTGCCGTGCTGCGCTCGTCCATCCGCCCGGCCAGCAGCGCTGCGCTCGCCGCTGCGCGGCGTGCCAGCGCCGGCGCTCGTCCCCTCGCGCGCGCCCGGCGCGCCAATGAACGCCGATAGCGCCAGTGCGGCGCGCCAGCGCACATCGCTGCGCTGCTGCGCCCACACGAGTGCCTTCGGTGGGTAAATTCCCAGTCTCCACCCTTTGGACTTTACGCTTTTAGATCTTTGTTTATTAATTAGGATGTTTTATTACTTGTTTAGGTTGCTCGAGTCCACTTAAAAGCTCGAGGGTCGTTATTCGATTCGGGATAATCAACCTCCACTTATTTCGTGTAAGGATTCTTACAGGGGTTGTGTGGACCTGCGAATAGTTGATAGCACACATTGATTCTTGTAATTATATGAATTTCTAGTGATAGGTTTCATGTTTTCTTTTGATTCATGTTCGTGACATGTTTACATCCCGTTAGTTCCATGCTAGGCATTCCTATCTTGATAGAACCATGCTTTTGCCTATTGTATCTTTGCTAGATCCAAGTTACGGTTAGGCGTGTGATGTATAGTTTAGAGGGCCGTAGAGGTAACTAGTTTGGGGTCCCGCAAGGCAAGACCCGATGGACATCCGGAGGTGTAAGGCCCTATGGGCATCCTAGGTGTGTAAGGCCCTTTGGGCATCACCGATTACGGAGGTGTAAGGCCCTATGGGCATCCTAGGTGTGTAAGGCCCACTGGGCATCACTGATTCTGGAGGTGTAAGGCCCTATGGGCATCCTAGGTGTGTAAGGCCCACTGGGCATGTAACGACCCAGGTTTTTCTTCCCGGTCTTCCAGGTATGCCCTAGGGGTAATTTGGTAATTTGGTCGGGCCGTCGTGGTCGTTTATGTCTTTTTCATTTGCTAAAATTATTGGATGGTTTTATGTAGGTTTTGGAGGAGTTTGAGTTTTGGTTTGAGCAAGGTTTGATGCAAAAGTAAAAAATAAAGGAAATTGTCTTTGCAGTAGGGGTTTGAACCGGGTCTCTGGGAAGCTTGTAGAGATGTGTGCCAATTGAGCCATTAGGTGCTCTTGTTGCTCTTTCTGCATCACATCTTAGTTAACCTTGGATTTTGGAGTTTTGGTGCATTTGGTTAAATGAAATAGAATTAGGTTATTCCATCTTCTTCTCCAAAACACCTCTTGGCCGCCCAAGCTCTCCATCTCCATTGCCTTGCCGAATTCTTCTTCCCTTGCATCTCCTTGGGTTCGATCATCATCATTCCGGGTAAGTCTTCATCCTCTTCATCTCCTCATTTGGTTTTGATCTTTGGTGAAGGTAAGATGTAGTGTGTGTGTGTGTTTGTGTTGGTTGCAGCCAGCCGAGAGGAGCAGCCATCATCGCCAGCCCAGCTCGCACGCCCAGATCGGTCGAACCAGCCCAGCTCGCACGCCCAGATCGGTCGAACCAGCCCTGCCGCACGCCCAGATCGGTCGAACCAGCCTGCCAGACGCCCAGATCTGTCGGCCCGGCCTCGCGCTCGCCCAAAGCCGAATCGCCCGATCGCTCGATCGCGCGACGCCAGAGGTCCTCGCGGCGCCCAGCCGCGTCAGCCGTCGCTCAGACGCCCTCGCCGTGTCCGCTTGCCGAAGCTGCCGCCCGCGCGCGCCTTCGCCCAGACGTTCGCCCGCGTGCGCGTTCTCCTCGCTGAGCTGCGCGCCGTGTCCGCGCTCGACGCTTGCGCCGCGCCGCGCGCGCCCAGACGCTCGCTTCGCGGCGCGCCGCCCGAGCGCTTGCCCGCGCGCCTTCGCCCGACGCGCTCGCGCGCGCGCGCCGCCGCCCGAACGCTGCGCCGCGCGCGCGCCTGCGCTGCCGTGCCGTGCAGCGCGTGTCCTTGCCGTGCGGTAGCGCGCCAGCGCAGCGTCCTTGCCGTGCCGGCTTGCCGCGACCCCTAGCTCGTGTCGTCGCGCGCGTGAGTTCCCCTAGCTCGTCAAGGACTTTTACGCTTTAGCCTCGCCCCTCACTCGTCGGCGAGGAAGGGTGTCGAGTTTGTTTGGGACAGCAGTGTGATGAGAGCTTTGCGAGCTCAAGCGCGATTTGACTTCAAAGCACTGTGTTGGCGATCCGGAGGGGACAGGTGGTTTCGTGGTCTCTGATGATGCTTCCAAGTTTGGATTAGGTTGTGTGTTGATGCAAAGACGGAAGGTCATTGCCTATGCTTCCCATCAATTTGGCCGTATGAGCAGAACTACCCGACTCATGATATGGAGTTGGCGCAGTGGTGTTTGCTTTGAAGATTTGGAGGCATTACAGTATGGTGAGCGGATTGAGATGTTTACCGATCACGAGCCTCAAGTATCTGTTTACTCGAAGGAGTTGAATATGAGGCAGAGGAGATGGTTAGAGTTGGTAAAGGATTATGATCTGCGAGATTTTGTACCATCGGGTAAAGCCAATGTAGTGGCCGATGCTTTGAGTAGAAAGACGTCGCACTCTGCGGCGTTGTTGAGTTTCAGCCAGTTTGCGAGAGAGAGTTCGAGCGGGCCGAGGTTGCGATGTTGTTGGGAGAGGTTACCGCGTGGTAGCTCGATTATTGACTATTCGGCCGTCGATTCGGCGTGGATTATAGACGGCCCGGTTGGGTGACCCCGCACTTAAGAGATTGGTTGCAGAGTGATCTTGTGGTGACTTTAACTTTGTATATTCACGCACGGTGGGTTGACTTATAGAGGCCGGTTGTGTGTTCCGGACATTGCGGAGTCATGAGCGAGTTGCTCTCGAGGCCCACAGTTCCCCCTTTTGCTTGGCACCGGGGTACCAAGATGTATCGAGACCTTAAGCGGCACCTTACGGTGGATGGGGATGAAGAGAGATGTGGCGAGTTTGTCGGTAGGTGTCTCACTTGTCGCAAGTGAAGGCACCCGAGCAAAGGCCGGTGGTTTGTTGCGACCATCGAGTGTACCCGATGGAAATGGGAAGAGATCTCCATGGACTTTATATATACGGTTTGCCAAGGACTCAGGAAGTTCTCTCGATTTGGGTAATAGTCGACCGTTTGACCAAGAGCGCACACTTCATTCCGGTAGAGACACTTATACCGTGGAACGATGGGCGCGCATTGTTTTTGGAGCAGATCATCCGTTACCATGGTGTGCCGGTGAGGATTGTGTCCGATCGTGACTCGCGGTTCACTTCTCGTTTTCGGAGAGCGCCCGAGAAGGGTTTGGGCACGAGTGCGATTTAAAGATGACTTTTCACCCTCGACGGATGGTCGGGAGAGAGAGTGAATCGATTCTCGAGGATATGTTGAGGGCTTGTGTGTTGGATTTCCCAGCGATTGGGACGGCAGATTCACTTGATGGAGTTTGCCTATAACAACGATTACGATCGGCGATTGAGATGGCTCCATTCGAGGCATTGTATGGTAAGCGTTATCGGTCCCCCTGTGTTCGGGAAGAGGTTGGTGATAGACGAGTTTTGGGTCCCGAGTTACTGCAGATTGACCAATGGTGCGAAGGCGAGAAGATTAGAGCTCGTATGTTGACAGCTCAGGCGAGAGCAGCGAGAAGAGTTACGCCGATGTTGGCGTCGAGATTTGGAGTTTGAGGTTGGTCAGCATGTGTTCCTTAAGGTTGCTCCGATGCGAGGTGTTTTGAGGTTTGGTAAGCGTGGGAAGTTGAGTCCCCGTTTTGTTGGTCCATTCGAGATCCTAGAGAGGATTGGCGAGTTGCTTACCGGTTAGCCCTTCCTCCGTCACTACTATCGTGGTGCATAGTGTTTTTCATGTATCGATGTTGAGGCAAGATGTGCCGGACCCGTCGCACATTGTGGACTTTGAGCCTTTGCGGTGAATGAGGATTTGAACTTCGAGGAGAAGCGGTGAGGATCCTTGCCTTTGAGACCAAGACGTTGCGTAACCGCGAGATTCGTTTGGTAAAGGTTGGTGGAAGAATCGGGGTTACGAGGAAGCCACTTGGGAGCGGGAAGACGAGATGAGGTTGCATTACCCTCGAATTTTTTTTGTCTTAAGGACTTTCGAGGACGAAAGTCATAAAAGGAGGGAATATTGTAACGACCCGAGTTTTTCTTCCGGTCTTCCGGTATGCCCTATGGGTAATTTGGTAATTTGGTCGGGCCGTCCGTGGTCGTTTATGTCTTTTCCATTTGCTAAAATTATTGGATGGTTTTATGTAGGTTTTTGGAGGAGTTTGAGTTTTGGTTTGAGCAAGGTTTGATGCAAAAGTAAAAATAAAGGAAATTGTGCCGCAATGTAGGTTTGAACCGGGTCTCCGGAAGCTTGTAGAGATGTGTGCCAATTGAGCCATTAGGTGCTCTTGTTGCTCTTCTCGCATCACATCTTAGTTAACCTTGGATTTTGGAGTTTTGGTGCATTTGGTTAAATGAAATAGAATTAGGTTATTCCATCTTCTTCTCCAAAACACCTCTTGGCCGCCCAAGCTCTCCATCTCCATTGCCTTGCCGAATTCTTCTTCCCTTGCATCTCCTTGGGTTCGATCATCATCATTAAGGGTAAGTCTTCATCCTCTTCATCTCCTCATTTGGTTTTGATCTTTCGGCCGAAGGTAAGATGTAGTGTGTGTGTGTGTGTTTGTGTTGGTTGCGGGCCGGTGAGAGGAGCGACCATCATCGCCGGCCCGGCTCGCAGACGCCAGATCGGTCGAACCAGCCAGCTTCGCCACGCCCAGATCGGTCGAACCAGCCCGCCGACGCGCCCGATCGGTCGAACCACCACAGACGCCAGATCTGTCCCAGCGGCCTCGCGCTTCGCCCAGCCAGTGCAGATCGCCCGATCGCGCCAGACGCCAGAGGTCTCGCCAGCGCAAGCCGCGTCCGGCCGATCGCTCGCGACGCCCTCGCCGTGTCCGCTTGCCGAAGCCGCTCGCCGCGCGCCTTCGCCAGACGTTCGCCGCGCGCGCGTCCTCCTCGCCGAAGCTGCTCGCCGTGTCCGCATCGCGACGCCGCGCCGCGCGCCGCGCCATGACGCTCGCCGCGCGCCGCCGCCCGACGCTCGCCGCGCGCCGCCGCCCGAGACGCTCGCGCGCGCGCGTCCCTGCCGTCGTGCGTGCAGTGCAGTAGCAGCGGCGGTAGCGTGTCCTTGCTGTGCAGTAGCGCAGCAGTAGTAGCGTCCTGCTGCCGTGCCGGCTTGCAGCGACCCCTAGCTCGTGTCGTCGCGCCGCGTGAGTTCCCGAGCCGAGCTTGCTGTTCTATTGTTGTTTAGATATTTTAGATGCTGATTATTGTTGGTTTGCTAGGTTCCCGCTCGCTAGCTCGGGATTGTTCCATGACTTAGGATTTGTGTGTAGAAGTCTTCCGACCAAGGTAAGGATTTCTTACGAGGTTGTGTGGACCTGCGGTATATTTGTGATTGTTGTTTTGTATGCCCGTGTATGATTACTAGCATGTTTAGCCCTAGGTGCTCATTGCGAATTCTCGATGGCATGAACTCTTGTATTGTTTATCATGTTAGCCCATGCTAGGTTGTTCTATTCTAGCATGTTCGATATCCTATTCTTGCTTCGTAGTATCATGCTAGGTTCTTTGTATCCGATGAGCACGTATTGGGTGCATTGATTGAATCGTTATTATTGTTAAGGTTTTAGAATTGAGGTAGATAGAATCATCCGGGCCCGATGCATAAAGTATCTTGCATCTATGGCAAGGACGTTCGAGAGCGATTCTCCGTCCTTGGACCCCGTGAGGATTAGCTATCCCAACCGGTAGGCCCCGCAATCTTGGGTGAGGGTGGCGATCGTTAAATGCCCCAACGGTCGGGATGATGACTTGGCATTGCCTCGTCCGGCGATCGACACGTCCTCGGCGTGTTCGGCCGTAGCCCTTGATTGCCACTGTTAGGGCAAGGACCGCTTCTGGTGTAAGCCTACCACGGCCGGTTCCTTAGCCTCAAAGTGCGGTGGTGCGGTGACATAGTTCACGTGTCCGGTCTCACACCCCTATGTCGGTGACACCGATCCAGAGATTTAGTTAGGCATGGTGATGAACACGGGCGGCTTGCCACTAGACCGGCACCCCGAGTTTGCGGCAAAGAGCATGCGGTGCGCGCTTACGCTCATTCTGGCGCGGGTGGAGAGCTCCTCGGGATCTTGAGCAGTGCACCTTTCGTATCGACGATGTGAGACAGTGAGGCCGGGACTTGTTCCGTATAGTGTGTTTAGTGTGTTGTGGTATTTTCCGGACTAAGACCACGAGATGGCATCCGAGGTCCAAGTGTGGACTTAGCTATGTGCTCCGCTCTGTGTTTGTACTCATAGCTTGCATACATTCTTCTAGATGATCTCATGTATATCGTATTGTACCCCGGTTGGGGATTCTTACTGGGTAATTCGTTACTCACCCTTATTCCGTGGTTTTCCATGTGTAATCAAGCGGGAGACAGGATGGTGAAGGAGGAGCTGTGATCATGGAACTCTTTGTCATCTCTCGATTATTTTATTTTAATTATCATGACTCTTCACTTTTTATTATTTCCCCTGAATGCATGTAGACGGGCACAGAGCCCCAGGATGTTTTCTTACGTTTTATGGATTCCAGCATATTTGTACTTGTGGATTGTTTTAATGGTTTAAATAAATCTCTGATCAGAGTATGCTTTTAGAAATGTATGTTTTGGTTGTTGAATGTTTCTGTTTTTACTTGGAATCCGAAATGTGTTTTTTCATAATGTCTTTTATTTGCACTACATGCATTGGGGTAAAGGCCCATTTAGAGCCCCTTTTGGGTCGGGTCTTTACAGGGCATCACTGATTCTGGAGGTGTAAGGCCCTATGGGCATCCTAGGTGTGTAAGGCCCACTGGGCATCACTGATTCTGGAGGTGTAAGGCCCTATGGGCATCCTAAGTGTGTAAGGCCCCATTGGGCATCACTGTATCCTAAGTGTGTAAGGCCCCACTGGGCATCACTGTGTCCTAAGTGTGTAAGGCCCCACTGGGCATCACTGAGTCCTAGATTGTGTAAGGCCGAAAGGGCATCCAAGCGTAGGACCTAGGAGTGACTGATGATGGGAGCCCTTGAATAGGCTCGCCCTAGAAATAGCCCATAGCCTAACCAACCGTTTCTGCTCTAAGTCTTTGTATGGTTGCGTGTCCATGTGCTAAATGAGATGATTTCGTATTGTACCCCGATTGGGGATTCTTACTGAGTAACTTGTTGCTCACCCTTATTTTCTCGTGGCTTTACACACGGGTAACTTGGGACAGAGGTGGATGGCTAGGAGGAGCGGCTCGATGATCATGGATAGTGGCTCTGGGTCGCACGTTTCTTTAAATGTTTTCCTTAATGATTTAGCATGTAGTGGGACTTGGGTCCCTAGGAGAAAGTACTCAAACTATTTTATGTTCTCGCATCGTTTTCCTTTGAATTGTTTTAAGAAAGTCTCGATCGAGTCATTTACTGTTTTATTTAATTGAAATCATGGTTTTGTTTTAAAAATGTTTATTGCAAAGTTTTAAACTTCCGATTCTGAATGATGTTTATATTCTTATTCATGCATGCTAAGTATGGACCTTAGGTTAGAGACCGTTTCTTGGGTCGGGTCCTTACACACACTGTCGTCTAACGGTCTAACAGCCAACTGCCTTAACAAACAACTCCCTTTTTCCAGCATCACAACCATGCTGGCCTGCTCCGAACTTCGAAACCAGAAGACCAGAAACGCTTCAGAATGTGTCATCCTCCTACTCAAAGCATCAGCCACATCGTAGCTTCCACCCAGGGTAAGGATTCCGAGCAACACCCTTAGCAACTACGGTCAGGAACTACGCGGCTTCACTACAACCACCATTTGTTCAGTACCATCTGAACTCTAACCATGAACACAAGAGGTTCCACCAACCAAGCTTAGGTTCAACTTAACAAACTTGCCTAAGCAACAACCCGACTACGAGCACGGTATCCTTACAACCTCAACTAAAACCTTACAACATCCACCTGAAGTCCAACTTCTCCAAGAACTGAGCACCAGTTCTCCAATGCAAACCCTACAAGGTTCTGGAACTCTTGCCGCCAGAACAAACTACACGAAACACACTTGTGTGCACAACTCTCAACCTTCCTTCAGAGATCCAAGACTAACAGGTGGTTTCCAAAAGGCAAGACTAACTTCTGGCAGAGATACAATCAACCAAAGGAACACCAAAAGTTCCATCTCCACACGATACTCGAAGCTGCGGCAACCTTGCTCTACTAAAGTATAACAATGCCAAACCGAACTTACTTTACACCAAGCCCCTACCAAGTGTTCTTACACATAAGGCGTCCAACTTCTCTCATAAGGCATCCTACTCATCTTATAGGCATCCAACTCATCTCATAAGCATCCAACTCACGGCCCCTCTGCTGGACCGAACTCGCATCTACAATGCTCACTCAACTCAGGTTTAGGCACCCGAAGGTAATGGACCGCACTACCAACCACAAAGATCTCTTGGCCTTAGCACTAGCGTGAGACTCACACGCACTAACACTTACCAACCGCCAACCTGCTGACTTACTCAACCCCCAGTAACACTGGGAAGAGGCTCCAGCTCCTCTCGAACATCCTTTCCCTTGTAGTCCTCCGACTACCACTGAACTAGCCCTCTTGCACGACCTAAACAAGTGCATTTTCCATAAATGGAATCCAATGGCTAAAGAAGTGTGCTGAACTCCGGACGGTCATAGAACCATCTGCTATACCCATGCCAAACTCAAGCCTGAACCAGACTTAGTGCCAAGGCGGCACACCAACCAATGCACCTCAAGTGCCGCTATTACCAAATCCACAACTTACTACAAATGGGGCCCGCAAGGTCACAACCTCAAGTGACAAAAACTATGGCTAGGCATACAAGGGCTCAAAACTCAAACAACCAGACTATGGCATCTCATCTAATTGGGGGCTCACGGCCTACTCTTGCATCTCCACATGATGCTCAACAAAACTCTGGCCGGCTCTCTCAACATGCAGCAGCTAGCCCTACTCTAGGGCTCACCAAAAGAAGAGTGCTCAACTCTACAAAACAACTGAGGAAACCGCCAACGGATCAAGTCCAATGGGAACACTGCTCGCTGCACCCTTAACTACAGGGTTCCGGCTTACTGGCTGCAAACAACAACATTTATAAGAGAACAAAGATGTCTCAACAACCTCCTCGAAGGCTACCAACTCTGCAGCTACTCAATGGGCAAACAGACAATCTGCTAAGGTTCAAGATCCACACCTGAACTACCAGTGCTAGCCCACTTGGGACCGCTCCACAAGCATCAACATGAGAAAAAGCCAAAGCTAACTCCTCTCGGGGTGGTACTCCAGGGCAAACACCCTCACCCTCTCACTAGGGAATTAGCAGTGGGCCACACGTGGCCTACGGAGTCTAACTCGCCTCCATCCGAACGATGTCCGGTGGTATACGAATCTATCTGGATATCTCAACAAACCACAACATACACACTCACATTGCGGAAGTTGGCATGATGGCGCTCTAAACCCAAACCAACGACAAGTCGAACACGCTTCGTCTCATTGCACAACACAAAACAAGGCATACACTAGATGAAAGGTATTGTAAATTCTTAACCCTTTTCTAATACACTAGATGAAAGGTATTGTAAAAACTTAGGCTTAGGCGTACTGATGGTCGCCAGTCTGTGGTGATCATGGGAAACACGACCTACAACAAAAGGTCGGTCTCTGAGAATCTATGACTCGAGCTCGATACCAATCAGTAAAGACCGACCTAAAAAAAGGGCTCTAAATAGGCCTTTACCCCAATGCATGCATTCAAAGTAAAGGACAATATGCAATTTAGTTTTTTGGATTCTCAATTAAAACAAAACAATCGAGGTTCAATCAGAAATAAAGATAGTTTGCTGAAACCTGTCCCTGTCTCCAAGCACCTGTTTCAAGGCAAATACATTTCCAAAACGTACACTCGATCGAGAGATTTCTTAAAACATTTGAAACATCCTCAAATTCAATAAAGTAGGAATCCACGAAAACATTCGAGAAAACATCCTAGGGCTCCGCCTCGACTACATGCATTCAGGGGAAAATAAAAAGACAAGAGTCAAAGAAATAAAAAAGTCAGAGACGACAGCAGGTTCCCATGATCACAGCTCCTCCTTCAGCCATCCTGTCTCGCACCTTGGTTACCTGTGGAAAACCACAAAATAAGGGTGAGTAACGAATTACTCAGTAAGAATCCCCAACCGGGGGTACAACACGTGCACATGGTCATCTAGATGAGTGTATGCAAGCTATGATCATAAACACGTAAGAGAGCACATATTTGGAGTCCACACTTGGACCTCGGATGCCAACTCGGGGTCTTAGTCCGGAATTAACTACCATAACCACACAAATCGCCTATACGAGAAACAAGTCAAGGCCTCGGCCTCACTGTCTCACGTCGATCACGAAAGGTGCACTAGCTCAAGATCCAGAGGAGCTCTCGGCCGTATTGTAATGAGCGTAAGCATGCACCGCGTGCTTTCTACAGACTATGGGGTGCGGGTCTAGTGGCATGTTGCCCATATCCGGATATCACGCCTAACTAAATCTCCGGATCGGTGTCACCGACATAGGGGTGTGAGACACGGACACGTGAACTATGTCACCTGAACCACCGCACTTTGAGGCTAAGGAATCGGTCGTGGTAGGCTTACACCGAGAAGCCATCTTTGCCCTATCGGTGGCAATCAAGGGCTACGGCCGAACACGCCGAGGACGCGTGCCGATCGCCGAGGGACGAGGCAATGCCAAGTCATCATCCCGACCGTTGGGGCATTTAACGATCGCCACCCTCACCCAAGATTGCGGGGCCTACCGGTCGGGTTTGCTAAACCCTAACGGGGTCGAGGACGGAGAAGCGTCTCGACGTCCCCCGCCATGGATGCAAGATACTTTATGCATCGGGCCCGGATGATGCTACCTACCCGAATTCTATCCCGCCTTAACAATCGACCAAACAATCCAATACGTGCTCAAAAGAATACAGAGAGACCTAGCATGGTACTACGGAACAAGAATGAATATGAGCATGCAGAGACGGAACAACCTAGCATGGACTAACATGAAAGAACGACATACAAAGTCATGCCAGTCAGGAATTTAGAACAGAGCACCTAAACTACACATGCTGATAATCATAAACAAACATACAACATCAATCACATAGAACATCGCAGGGTCCACACAACCCCGGTAAGAAATCCTTACCTTGGTCGGAAGACTTCTACACACAAAATCCTAAGCTGCGATCGATCCCGAGCTAGCTACGAGAACCTAACAAACACAATTGAAATCACAATCATAGCCCTAAAAATATAATAAAACAAGCGAGCTCGGCTCGGGGCACTCACGGCGGCACGCACGACACACACGGGTGAAGTCTTCGCAAGCAGTCAGTGCGGGCTGGCCGGCGCTGGCAAAGTGCGCGGCAGCAGAGCTGGCGCGCAGCGCGCGCGACGGACGGCCGCTGGCGCTTGCGCACTGGGCGCGACAAGCTGGACGAGGACGGGACACGCGCAGCGCGTTGGGACGACGACGGCGGCCTTGCGCGCGCGCGCTATGCTACGACCAGCGTCTGACGCGTGCGGTCTCGCCGCTGCGCAGGGGCTCGGCAGGCGCGATCGCGAGGCGAGATTCGGGCTGCGGCAGGGGCTGCTCGGGCGTCTGGCCGCGCTGCGGCGAAGGTCTGTCGGGCGTCGCTCTCATTTGCCGAGCGACAGCCGCTCGATGGCACTGCAGGGGCGATGGAGGTGGGCGACTCCGGCGATCTGGGCTTCTTCTTTGGTGCGATCTCGCCGTGGGTGGGAGCTGCGACGGTGGGAAATGGGCTTGGTTGGGCTCTTCTCGCAGTGCCAACAAACACACACACACACACCACACTCTTCTATTTACATTCGCCAAGCAAGAACTCAAATCGGAGAAGACGAAGAGATGAAGAAACTTACCCGGAAAGACGATCGAACCACGGGGCTGCAAAGGGAATGAAAATCGGCTTGGGGCTTGGGAGAGGAAGGGTTGGGCGGCCATGGAGCATTTGGAGAAGAAGACATAACAAAACCTAATTTCTTTTCATTTAACCAAATGCACTAAACTCCAAGGTCCAAGGATAACCATAATATGACGTAGAAAGAGCAACAAGAGCTCTCCATAGCTCAACTGGCACGCATCCTCACAGGCTTTCCCGGAGACCCGGGTTCGAATCCCAGCTGCAACATAATTTCCTTTATTTTTACTTTTGCATCTATCCATGCTCAAACCCATCCACAAAGCCTCAAAAACTTACATAAATCCATCCAATAATTTTAGCAACTGGAAAAGACATAAACGGCCCTGACGGCCCGACCAAATTACCAAAATACCCCTTGGGCATACCTGGAAGACCGGGATGAAAACCTGGGCCGTTATAGTTAAGAATTTACAATACTTTTCATCTAGTGTATCCCTTGTTTAGTGTTGTAGAGCGGAGACGAGCACGTTCTGGCTCGTTGTTGGTTTGGGTGTAGATCGCGGGCATGCCAATTACCAGTGCAGGAAAAGGAGGTTCGAGAGCAGGTCAGGGTATTTTGATTGTTTCAGATACCGCAGGGACATCGTCCCAAGCTGAGACTGATGGTGTGCCACCAATAGCTCCCGCTGTTTTGCCCAGAGAAGGCGTTGAGGCGACCGAGAGCTGAAACTCTTCTCCTGGAGTAGAGTTTGCTGATTCCATGAGGGCCATGATGGTCAGTCTGTTGAGTTACCAGAGGGCAGAGACCCAGGCTTTGTTGGTCGCGCAGCGGGAAGAGTCCCGAGCCCAGATCGAGCAACTCACTCAGATGTTTCAGCAGGGCACTGCAGCATCACCAGCTCCACAGGAGCTTGGCAGTTGTGGCAGAGGGTGTCGAGGAGCTTGGCAGATGGCTGAAAGACTTTGTGAGGTGGAAGCCAGAGAAGTTTGATGCCCTAGGATATCCATTAGCTACAGCCAGATGGATTGCCCGTCTGGAGTACACCTTTCTGATTATGGTGTGTCCTGATGTTCAGAGGTCGCGTTGTGCAGCTCATGTGCTAGGAGGCACATCTAGATGGTGGTGGGAGTCCACCTTGAGTGAGAGACCAGCTGGGTCTCCACCTGCCACCTGGGATTTCTTTAAGATCGAGTTCAAGGCCAAGTATATCAGTGATGAGGCCCAAGAAAAGATGGTAGAGTTGTTCTAGAACCTGTGTAAGGACCCGACTCGAGAAACAGTCTCTAACCTAGATCCTTACTTAGCATGCATGATTAAGAATGGAAAACATCATTCAGAGTTCCCAATTTAAAAACTTGTAATCAACAATTTAAAACAAAAACATAGTTCCAATAAATAAAACCAATAATAAATAAGTGACTGATCAGTACTTTCTTAAAACAAATCAAAGGGAACAGTTCGAGAAACATAAAATAGTTTTTGAGTGCTTTTCCTAGGGACCCAAGTTCCACTACATGCTAAATCATAAAAACAATAAAAGGAACGTGCAACTCAGAGTCAGCTATCCATGATCATCCAGCAGCCTCCTGCTAGCCATCGAGCCTCTGTCCCTAGTTACCTGGTGGAAAACCACAGAAAATAAGGGTGAGCAACGAGTTACTCAGTAAGAATCCCCAACCGGGGTACAATACGAAAACATCTCATTTAGCACAAGCACATGCAACCATACAACGACTTGGAGCAAACAGTTGGGTTAGACCATACGCCCCTCCTGGAGCTTGCCTATTCGAAGGCTTACAGCTATAAACTACCCTAGGTTCTACACCTGGATGCCGTTCGGGCCTTACTCAACCTAGGACTCAGTGCTGCCCATCGAGGACTTACACACCTAGGATGCCGATCGGGGTCTTACACCTCGAACTCATTGATGCCCATCGGGGTCTTATACACCTAGGATGCCCATCGGGGTCTTACACCTCGAACTCAGTGATGCCCATCCGGGTCTTATACACCTAGGATGCCCATCGGGGTCTTACACCTCCAACTCAGTGATGCCCATCTGGGTCTTATACACCTAGGATGCCCATCGGGGTCTTACACCTCCAACTCAGTGATGCCCATCGGGGTTTTATACACCTAGGATGCCCATCGGGGTCTTATACACTTAGGATGCCCATCGGGGTCTTACACCTCCAACTTAGTGATGCCCATCGGGGTCTTACACCTCCAACTCAGTGATGCCCATCGGGGTCTTATACACCTAGGATGCCCATCGGGGACTTACACCTCCAACTCAGTGATGCCCATCGGGGTCTTACACCTCCAACTCTGTGATGCCCACCGGGTCTTACACCTCCAACTAGGATGCCCATCCCAGGGTCTTACACTCCAACTTAGGATGCCCATCGGGTCTTATACACCTAGGATGCCCATCGGGGTCTTATACACTTAGGATGCCCATCGGGGTCTTATACACCTAGGATGCCCATCAGGGTCTTACACCTCCAACTCAGTGATGCCCATCGGGGTCTTATACACCTAGGATGCCCATCGGGGTCTTACACCTCCGGATGTCCATCGGGGTCTTACACCTCCGGATGTCCATCGGGGTCTTACACCTCCGGATGTCCATCGAGGTCTTACCCGAGCGGGACCAACACTAGTTACCCCTACAATCCGCTACACACGACACCTGTCTAAACCTAACATGGATCCAACAGCATTCAACGGAGAACATGGATTACCAGGATGGAAGAACGTAGCATGGAACTAATAGAATACAACATAAAGCATGGATATGTCAGGATAGGAGAACCCTAGCATGGAACTAACGGAACGCAAACATAACACGAACATGAATCAAAAGCAAGCATGAAGCCTATCCACTAGAAAGTCATACAGTTACAATAATCAATATGCTATCAAGTGTTCGCAGGGTCCACACAACCCCGGGTAAGAAATCCTTACCTGGAAACGAGTGGAAAGTAACCATCACGAACCAACTAACAACCCTTGAGCTTTAAAGCGAACCCGAGCTACCTAGGCATACAATAAAATATCCTAAATAAATAAACAACAGCTAATATCATGAAGTCTAAAGGGTGGAGGCTCGGAAATTTACCAAACGAGAAGACACACGTCTCGGCAGCAAGGAGCAGGAACGGCGCGCTCTTTGAGTGCGGAGGAGGCGGCGCGCTGGCGCGGGCACCGGCGCTCGCTCTCGCACGCGGTAAGGCGGCGGCGCGGACACGCTGAGCCGCGGCGCGTGGCAGCGCACTCGACGGCGGTCAGCGGCGTGCGGCAACCTGGCCGCGAGGCCGGCGCGCGCGAACGAGCAGCGTCACGCAGGGGGCGACGCGCAGCGGCGAGCGCGGCGGCAGGCGGGCGGGCGGCCGACACGGCGGCAGCTTTGCGGTCGGCGCGTGCGCAGACGCGACGGCGCTGGGCGTCATCATCTGCGAGAAGAGAAGATCGGCTCGATCGGTTTGGATCGCACGGTGGCTCCGTGCGGTGCGGCATTGGGCGGCAGGGGCGATGCAGGGCTGGTGTGGTGCGGCTTGGTGCGGCGACGGGCTGGCTGGGCAACTGTAACGGCCCAGGTTTTCATCCCGGTCTTCGAGGTATGCCCTGGGGGTATTTGGTAATTTGGTCGGGCCGTCAGGGCCGTTTATGTCTTTTTCCAATTGCTAAAATTATTGGATGGATTTATGTAAGTTTTTGAGGCTTTGTGGATGGGTTTGAGCATGGATAGATGCAAAAGTAAAAATAAAGGAATTTGTGTTGCAGTTGGGATTCGAACCCGAGTCTCCGGGAAAGCCTGTGGGGATGTGTGCCAATTGAGCTATGAAGAGCTCTTGTTGCTCTTTCTGCGTCATATTATAGTTAGCCTTGGATCTTGGAGTTTTGGTGCATTTGGTTAAATGAAAAGAAATTAGGTTTTTGTTCTTTCTTCTCCAAAACCTTCCCTGCCAAGGCCCAAGCTTGTTCTCCCTAGCTCCCAAGCCATTTTTCATCCCTTTGCACCCGAGGTTCAATCATCATTCGGGTAAGTCTTCATCCTCTTCATCTTCTCGATTGGGTGTTCTTGTTGGCGAAGGTAAGGAGAAGAGCTGTGTGTGTGTGTGTGTTTGTGCAGTGCCCAAAGCATGCCCAGATCGCCCAAAGAGCAAGCCAGTTGCCCAGATCTACCCAAAGAAGAAGCCCAAGCCGCCAGATCGCTAGCAAGAAGAAGCCCCAGCCGCCCGATCGTGCAAAGAAGAGCACGGACCGCCCGACCGCCATCGCGGCAGCCGTCGCGTGCGCAGCGGCGAGCAGCGCGCGCGCGCCGCGCTCGCCTGCGCGCGCGCTGCGCGCATCGCATCGCGTCGCGCCTCGCGCGCCGCGCGCGCGCCGTCTGCGTCCGCGCGCCTCGCCGTCGCGCTCGCTGCGCGCGCGCTTGTGTGCTGCGCCGCTGCCCGTCCGTCGCGCGCGCGCGCGCAGCCCTGCCGCCTCCTGCCGCACGTCAGCGCCCAGTGTGCGGCTCCTGCCGCCTATCAGCCCCCTTCTGCGCCCGTCAGCGCCCAGCAGCAGCCCCGCCGTGCTGCCTGCCCGTCCGCGTGTCAGCCGCGCCGCGTGAGTTGCTCCCGAGCCAAGCCTTGTTTATTTTATTATATTTAGGCTTATGGATTATGATTATCATTGTTTTTGTTAGGTTCTCGGTAGCTAGCTCGGGTACGATCGCTGCTTAGGTTTTGTGTGTAGTTGCCCCGGCCAGGTAAGGATTTCTTACCGGAGTTGTGTGGACCCTGCGATGTTCTATGTGATTGTTGTTTGTATGTTTGTTTGTGATTATCGCATGTATCGTTTTAGGTGCTCTGCGAATTCGAATTCTTAACTAGCATGACTTCGTATGTTGTTCTCTCATGTTAGCCTATGCTAGGTTGTTCCATTCTAGCATGCTCATATCTGTTCTTGCTTCGTAGTACCATGCTAAGTTCGTTGTATATGTTGAGCACGTTTTGGATTGTATTGGATTGTATGTTATTGATATGATAGGTTAAAGTGTAGGTAGGTAGCATCATTCGGGCCTGATGCATAAAGTAACTTGCATCCATGGCAGGGACGTTCGAGGTAGTACTCCGTCCCTGGACCCCGTTAGGGTTTAGCTAACCCGACCGGTAGGCCCTGCAATCTTGGGTGAGGGTGGCGATCATTAAATACCCCAACGGTCGGGATGATGACTTGGCATTGCCTCGCCCCCGGCGATGTCGGCACGTCCTCGGCGTGTTGGTCGTAGCCCTTGATTGCCACCTGATAGGGCAAGGACGGCTTTCTGATGTAAGCCTACCACGACCGATTCCTTAGCCTCAGGTGCGGTGGTTCAGGCTGACATAGTTCACGTGTCCAGGACTCACACCCCTATGTCAGTGACACCGATCCAAAGATTTAGTTAGGCGTGGTGACTGGACATGGGCAGCTTGCCACTAGACCCGGCACCCCCCATAGTCTGTAGTAGCACGCGGTGCGCGCTTATGCTCATTACAGCGCCGACCGGAGAGGTCCTCGGGATCTTGAGCTAGTGCACCTTTCGTATCGACAGTAGACAGGCTGAGGCCGAGACTTGTTTCTCGTATAGGGCGTATTGTGTGGTGTGATTTATTTCCGGACTAAGACCCTGAGTTGGCATCCGAGGTCCAAGTGTGGACTTAAGCTATGTGCTCTATTATGTGTTTATATTCATAGCTTGCATACACTCATCTAGATGACCATGTGCATCGTATTGTACCCCGGTTGGGGATTCTTACTGAGTAATTCGTTACTCACCCTTACTTATCTTTCAGGTAACCATGGCGCGAGGCAGGATGGTTGAAGGAGGAGCTGTGATCATGGGAACCTGGTGTCGTCTCTGACTTTTTATTTCTATGACTCTTGTCTTTTATTTTCCCCTGAATGCATGTAGTCGGGCACAGAGCCCTAGGATGTTATCTGAATGTTTTCGTGGATTCCTGCTTTATTGAATTTGAGGATGTTTCAAATGTTTTAAGAAATCTCTGATCAGAGTGTACGTTTTGGAAATGTATTTGCCTTGAAACAGTGCTTGGAGACAGGGGATAGGTTTCAAACAAACTATCTTTATTTCTGATTGAACCTTGATTGTTTTGTTTTAATTGGGAATCCGAAAATTATTTGCATATTGTCCTTTACTTTGAATGCATGCATTGGGGTAAAGGCCTATTTAGAGCCCTTTTTGGGTCGGGTCTTTACAGCAACGGTGGCGCCGAGCAATGAGGGTGAGGGTGCTGGGCGTCGGCGGCGTGGGTGAGGGGGCTGGGCATCGGCGGCGTGGGTGAGGGGAAGAGTGAGGGTTTGCGAGAGAGAGTGGGGTTTTTCCTTTTTTTTTTTTTTTTTTTTTCCTTCCTTCCCTAAGTTAAATAGGCTTTGGGAATCTCAAATGCCCTTCCCAAGGCTTCCCCCCTTCGAGCCCTTGCCAATGCATTTATTTTTTTCCTTAATTAATTCCAAACTCCCTTCCCTCTTTGAGGCTAAGGGTTCGAGCCCTCCTATTCTTTTTTTTTAAACTAATTTCCATTTAACTGAAATTCGGGTTGTTACAATACTCCCTCCTTGGAGGACTTGCGTCCTCGGAAGTCGCTGCACTAAAACAACTCCGAGTAGTTTCTCCTCATCTCCCCTTCCAACTCCCAAGTAGCTTCCTCAACTCTCTGATTCCGCCACTGCACTTTCACTAAATCAATAGCTCGGTTCCTCAAGACTTTCTTCTCAAATGCTAAGATCTTTATGGGTTTTTCCTCAAAGCTCAGGTCATGGTTTATTGCAAAGGCTCGAAATCTATGACATGCGAAAGGTCCGCCACATCTTTGGGGAGCATCGAAACATGGAACACACTATGCACCGCAACCAAGGATGGCGGCAATGCTAACCTGGTAGCTACTGGCCCCAATCCTCTCGAGGATCTCGAATGGTTAAACAAACACGGGGCTCGGCTTCCCTTTCTACCAAACCTCGTAACTCCACGCACCGAGCTACGTTAAGGAACACGTGCTGGCCAACCTCAAACTCCAACTCTCTACGCCTGACATCGGCGTAGCTCTTCTGCCTGCTCTGGGCAGTCAACATACGAGCTCTGATTTTCTGGACAGCCTCATTGGTCAACTGGAGCAACTCTGGACCCAATACCTGCCTGTGTCCAACCTCTTTCAAGAATACTGGGGATCTGCAGCGCTTACCATACAATGCCTCAAACGGTGCCATCTGAATGGTCGACTGGAAACTATTGTTGTAGGAAAACTCCATCAAATATAAGTATTGGTCCCAACTACCCGGGAAATCCAACACATGGGCTCGCGACATATCTTCTAAAAATCGGATTTACCCGCCTCTGTCGCCATTGGTCCGTGGGTGGAAGGTCAGATTGTGAGCCGCACTCTGTGCCCAAACCTGCCTGAAGGGCTTTCCAAAACGAGGATGTAAAACGGGAATCCCGGTCGGAGATAATTTTAACGCGCACTCCGTGGTACCTAACTATCTGCTCAAGGAACAACTGTGCCCACTGATCCACGGTATAGTTTATCCTGCCGGGAATGAAATGTGCACACTTGGTCAACCTGTCAACGATCACCCAAATTTGTACATAACCTCTAAGAGTCCTGGGCAAACCCGAAATAAAGTCCATGGTAATCTCCTCCCACTTCCATGTGGCCCCCGAAGGCCGCTGCAGAAACCCTTTGGTTTTACGCCTAGGCGCCTTCACTTGCTGACAAGTGAGACAACGACTGACAAACTGGGCAATCTCTCTCTTCATCCCCATCCACCAAAAAGTCTGCTTAAGGTCTTGGTACATCTTGTTACCCCCTAGGTGCCAAGCAAAGGGGCGAGTGTGAGCCTCACCAAAAACTCTGTGCGAATACAGGCATGGGGGCCAGAGAGTCGACCCTTATATCTCAAGCCACCATCGCAAATATCACAAAATCGAATTCACCATCGGCTGAACCCTCTCATACAGACTCTTTAACTTAGGATCATTCAACTGGCCGTCGATAATCCTTTGCCTTATCGAAGGCTGGATGGTCAACTGAGCTACCCTAGTGGTAACATCCCCTAACATCACTGCTATTTCCGCTCTCTCGAGGTCTTTTCTTATGATACTGTTGGGATTTTCCAATGTTGCTAGATGCGAGGTCTTCCTAGTTAGTGCATCTGCTACAACGTTTGCCTTCCCAGGGTGATACAGGATCTCACAGTCGTAATCTTTTACAAGCTCCAACCACGTCCTCTGTCTCATGTTTAGGTCCTTCTGAGTGAAGAAATACTTGAGGCTTTGGTGGTCCGAGAAAATCTGAATCTTTTCCCCATACAAGTAGTGCCTCCAGATCTTAAGTGCAAAGACGACCGCTGCCGACTCCATATCATGAGTCGGATAATTTTGGTCATGTGGTTTCAACTGCCTCGAGGCGTATGCTATCACCTTACCGTGTTGCATCAGAACGCAACCCAAACCAAACTTGCTGGCATCAATGTACACCACGAAACCTCCTGATGTAACGACCCAGTTTTCTATTTTTGGTTACCCGGTGATTTTGGATCATTATTCGGATGTTCGGATGGGCCGTTAGAGTTTATTTTAACCCTTAGGGGTATTTTGGTCTTTTTGCACCCGGTCAGGGTTTTGAGGATTTTCAAGATTTCAGGGTCTTTCCTGCCTTCGTCGAATTTTGGTGGTTGTTAGTTGCAAGACCCAAGAGGTTTGGGCAAGTTGTTTGGGAGTTTGGAGGTATTTTAGTTATTGGCAAAATTAATGGGTTTTTTAGTGCTTCCTTTGGGATTTGAACCCTTGCCCTAAATGGTTTTGGGAGTTTGTAGGAAAAAGAGTTTTTCTAGAAAGCAAAGTTTGCTTGGGCCGGGTTTTGAAAGAGGAAGCTTTGGGAAGGGATTTTAGACCCATTTAAATTAGGAAAAGGAAAGAAATCAAGCAAAATCCCTTTCCCCCTTGTTTTGCAAGACTCTCTCTCTCTCTCTCTCTCTCAAAACCCTAGCCGCACCATGCCCAACCCTTGCCGCACCAACCCAGTAGAGCCACCACCACCCTAGCCGCACCACCCCTCGCACATCACGCCAGATCGCTCGGGCTCGGCCCGATCGCGCTGCCTGCTTGCCGCACCACCACTGCCACGAGCCACGCCCAGACGCGTTGCATCGCCCAGCCAGCGCGCCCGCGCAGCGCGCGCGCGCGCGCTCCGCTTCGCTGCGCCGCCTCGTCGTCGTCGCCGCGCTGTATCCTCGCGAACCCGACGCTCGCCGTGCGCCCGACCGAAGCGTGTTCGCTCGCTGCGGCGGCCAGCGTCTCCACGTCCTCGCCTCGCTAAGCGCCGGCGCCAGCGCCAGTTGCAGCGCCCGTGCGCGCCCTTCTTGTCGCTGGCGACGAGCGGCACGCCTGCCGTGCGGGTTGGGGCATGACCTTGTGTCTTCTCGATCGGTAATTCCCGAGTCTTTTCTCCTTTGGGCACTAAGGTTGTTATTGCTTTATTTATTTAATTAGGTTGTTTTTACTAAAATGCTTAGGTTGCTCGTTTTCGCTTTAAAGCTCGAGGGTCATTATTTGATTGTGAAAGTTATTTCTGCTATGTTATGTGTGCCATGCTAGGTTATGTGTGCCATGCTAGGACCGTGTTTTGGGTCGGGTTCTTACAGTTGGTATCAGAGCACAGAGTCATAGATTCTGTAGACTAACCTGCTTTGTAGGTTGTTGCCCCCATGATCATCGACACTCCATGGCCGTTTGTTATGCGAGTTCATTAAGCTAAGGGTTTTATTTTACAATACTGCATCTAGTATACATGTGTTACCCTTGTTTAGCAGTGAGAGCCCCAGCGTGGGCTAGCTTTTATGCTTTGTGTGGATCGCTAGTAGGTTGATTGCACTTAGAGGAGCAGGGACATTTGGTATTTCCAACCGAGGATTTGGGCTGTTCATGTTGATGATGAGACCGCGTCCCAGGTTGTCTAGACCCGTGAGGCCACCTTTGGCCCCATGCTGGATGAGTTGCCAAGAGTAGGGGGGGTAGATGCTAGTCTGCCTCAAAGTGAGACTCCTTGAGCAGAGTGTGCTCCAGCCATGAGGGAGTTGATGGCAGGTCTTTTGGCTAACAGAGAGCGGAGACCCAGGCGCAGTTTGTAGCGCGTAGTGAGGAGTCTTGGGCACAGATATATCGGTGGCGAGTTTATTTAGGAGACACCCCTCCTTGTAGCTCCAGAGAGTCCCGAAGGTTCCGGGGGAGGGCTCGATCGGCGAGTTATCTTTGATAAGTTAGTTGGCGTTGATCGAGCCGCCGAGTTTGCCAAGTGGAAGCCTGTAGAGCTGGATGTTTTTGAGACCTACTTCTACCAGCGAGGTGGTTGGCCAAGATCGAGTTTATCATCCAAGTGTTGTGATGATGACGTGTGTTGAGGCCGATGACATGATGTTCAGAGGTCGAGGCGTGCCGTTCTGGTGATGTTTGATGCAGCAGTGTGGTGGTGGAAGTCCCATGTGAGAGGCGGACCAGCAGAGTCTCCACCAGCCACCCGGTCGATTGGCAAGCTGCCAAGTTAGTAGCTTTTGAGGAAGATGTAGAGACATCTTGTCCTCCTGCAAGCCTGCAGTCATTTTGCATCCAGTTCTTTTAGTACCCTCGTAACCAGGGGGTAGTGTGGAGTTTGTTTGTCAGGACTTAATCCGTCTGTGGTTTCCAGCTGGCTAGTAGAGAGAAGCACCTTGTGTTAGCATGTTCCAGATGTGGAGCTAGGTGCTGCCACCCGAGGGTTGGCCTGAGTATTCGTTAAGCATCGAGTGGGATGCAGGAGTGGGCCTTGGATTGTCTGTTAGACGTGATGTCAGAGAGTATTCTACTCGAGTGTTGAGACTCTTGTGTTGAGTGCCATTGCCCTGTCACCTGAAGTGTGACCTTCCCTACCCTCAAAGGGGCTTAAAGCCCGTAAAGGGATGTTTGTGTTGTAAAGGAAGTAGTGTCTGTTGGCACCAAGCTTTGAGAGGAGGCCTAGATTCAGGCCAGTTGGCACTTTTCGTAAAGGTGGATCCAAGACCCGCCCGGAGTTTAGCATCCCCACTAGTCTTGTACCCATTCCTGAGATTGCACCTATTTGGGGTGCATAAGAGATCTAGCTCGGTGGTAGCAGAGAACTACAAGTTTGAGGTCGTTCGAGCAATAAGTAGGAGCCTTTCGTGGTCAGAGAGTTGGGTACAAAGGATGTTGTTGGTTGTTAAGGGCTAAGCGCGTCCCGAGTTCTCGCACTGTGTTGTGGGCTTGTGAGCCGGTTGGATGGTAGTGTGATTCGACTACCCGGAGTTACCCTAGTATGAGTAGGGTTGGCATCGATGATGTGTGGTTGATCCGATGTTAGAGCCATGAGTTAGATGGTTGATCGAGCACGTTTCTTTGGACCATTGGTATGAGGTAAGTTAGCTTGGTGTAGCTATGCTCTTGTAAGAGTGAGTTGGCCAATGTGGCATTCCGTGGTGAGTTGACCCAGAGTGGGTTGAACTCTTGTTGCTCCTTTGCTAGATGTGGCTCTATTGTGAGGCAAAAGTTGCCTCGTGTGAGAATACTTGTTGGTTTGGATCTTAAGGAACCAAGTTGGAGATGTACACGCCGGTGTACTTTTGTGTAGCTCGTTCCGTGGTGTATTTTTCAGGAACCACGAGAGGATCCGGGTTGAGAAACCAGTGCTCAGTTCTGAGGAGTTAGGGCTTTAGTTCTTGGCAAGTGCCCTAACTTTGGTTGAGAGGTTACCTGCGTGCGGTGGCGGGATTATTGCGCGTGAGGCAAGTTAAGCGATTGGCCCTTGACGAGTAGAGGCATTTCTTGTTGATCGATGGTTGGAGTTCACTTGGAACCGATCCAAGGCGATGGTAGTAAAATCGAGGAGTTTCGGCGCCATGGCTAAGAGAGTTGTTCGGATCCTTACCCTAGGTAGAAGCTACGATGTGGCTGATGCTTTGAGCAAGAGGAAGTTTGGGTCTTCTGGTTGTTCCCGCTCAGGTGGATAGCAGACTCGCCGACAAGGCCAGTCTAAAGGTCGCGATCAGCGCCGACGGCAGGTTAGAGCTCAGGATGGTCAGCAGGGCGGGGCCAGGCAGCCGGCTCATTGCATCAAGTGTGGTAAGGCGCTTTTTGGATTGTGTGGAGCATCGCCCCATGCTTGCTGCAGATTTGGCAAGAAAAAGCTTTTGGCCAGCACAATTGAGATGCTGGAGGGAGATGTGCTCGTGTAGCCAGATGTCTGTTAGACCGTTGACGACAATATGTGTCGGAGGGTGATCGGAGGAACCCTAGATTGTGGAGAGCTTCACTAGAGCTAAGTCAGACCAGGCAGTGTTCCACGGTTTGAGTTGCTGGATGCTTGTTGTCGGTTGACAAGCTAGAGTTGTTCTTAGTAACCTCCACGTTGGTTTTCAGAATTCTTAGCGAGGTGGTGCTTGTTGTTGACCAAGGTTTGGTTCCCATGTTGTTTCGTGAGCTAGCTCGGTTCGAGCAAGCAGGCGTTGCCCTGAGGACTTGTTCCTAGTCAAGAAGTTTTGGGAGTTGACCCCTCCCTCGGCAATTGAGTAGGCACTGCTAGTTCCAAGTTGGGGGTTCAAGCGATTGAGGATCCTCGGATGTTGCTTCCGAGAGAGTTGGTTGTTGTTGCCCTTGGGTTTGAGCAAGGCAATGGCGTGTGTGAGGTTCATTGTGTCGCCGGAAGTTCGCTTGCCGGGAAATCGTTCTGTTGAGGAGGAGTCGGCTTAGCTCATGAGTTGTGTAGTTGATCGGAGTAGCGCAAATGGTCAGCCCAAATGAGAGTGTCCTGCGTTTGTTTGTTAGCAAGCGAGAAAGTTGTTTGTTCCCGCAAGGGCGGAGGCCTTCCAGTTCAAGGACTTGAGTTGTTGCTGGAAGGTTGTTGGATCTTTGGAGTTTGTAGAACCCCTTAGTTCTTGGGTAGTTGAGTTGCACCGTGGATGCCACCCTCGAGTTTTAACTTTTGAGGTAGTCTGGCCGACTCGTGTTGTTCAGGATCCGCAAGCTTGTGGTCGTCGCTATCTTTATTCCTCACGATGTTTCGTGGGTGGAGTTTCTGGATTGGAAGAAGAGTTAGGTCTAAGCTATAAGGAGGAAGTCCTTGGAGCAGCCAGATGGGCTCAAGAGTTGAGTGGCAGCTTGGAGGCGAGCCTTGCTCGTTATAAGCTTGGGTTGAGTTTCTGCAGAGCAAGCCTTCTCGGGCTTTGTTCCTAGTTGATGTGCGTTCGCCGTTGGCGTTATAGCTGAGCCACAGTTGAGTGGGTTGGCACAGAGATGCCGTGGCATTGGTTGGAAACCTTAGAGTTGTTATCCTCCAGCTATTGTGTTGCTAGTAGCCACGTAATGTTTTATTCCTTCTTCGCTCGAGATTTCCGTAAGAGGAATGTTGTTTGTTTTTACATCTCGGCAATGTTCTCTTAGGCTAGTGGCTGATCGGATTGCATTGGAAAGTTTGTTGTCGGCCGTTGAGGGGCTCCGGTTTGTTAGTTTGGCCGAGTAGAGCACTCGTGCTGGACCTTGTCTTCTAAAGGTGGCCGTAGCTGAAGTTTCAGCTGGTGTGTTGGTGGTAGCCGTTTGGTGAACCAGAAAAGTGCCCCTTGTCTTTGGTGCTTCGATTTCTCGTAAGATGGTTGCTTAAGTGTTGTGGACGCATGCTAGTTGGATAAGTTTGCCTTGGGATCAGTCACCAGTTGGTGGTTCGATTTGGATTTCGTTAAGGATTGTAGGCAACCATTGGGGCTCGCAAATCTCTTGCGAAGTAAGAGTAGGCCGTTTAGTTTCTGAAACCTGGGAGGTTCAGTTGTTTGGTCAGCATGGTGAAGGGTCGAGGCTGTTTGATAACAGCTATGAGCATTTAGAGAAGTTACGCCGGAGCGTGGCGTAGAGTTTTAGAGCTTGTGACCCGTCCACGAGTTTGCAGAGAGTAGTGCCGTAGAGAGGCGTTTCAAGTTGGGCTAGCAGGGTTAAGCGAGCCCTAAGATTTTAAGACCGTTTGAGAGCTAGTGCGAGTTTGAGGATGTGTATTACCGTTAGCACTATCACATCTATTTCTTCGGAGTTCGGTGTATGCCCAGTCTTGGTTCAGATAGTTTGTGGCAGACTGGATTGCTTGTGGCTTGGAGCCTCTGGGAACCCAAGAGGGTTCGGCTTCGAAGAAGGATTTGTGTTGTCTTAATCGGGAGCTTTGTTGGTTAAGAATCAGTGGAGTTTTTCCTAGAGTTGTTTTCGTCTTAGGACTTTCGAGGACGAAAGTCTTAAAAGGAGGGAGTATTGTAACGGCCCAGTTTTCTATTTCGGTTACCCAGGTGATTTCGGATCATTATTCGGATGTTCGGATGGGCCGTTAGAGCTGTTTTAACCCTTAGGGGTATTTTGGTCTTTTTGCCCTCGATCAAGGTTTTGAGAATTTTCAAGATTTCAGGGTCTTTCCTGCCTTCGTCGAATTTTGGTGGTTGTTGGTTGCAAGACCCAAGAGGTTTGGGCAAGTTGTTTGGGAGTTTGGAGGTATTTTAGTTATTGGCAAAATTAATGGGTTTTTTAGTGCTTCCTTTGGGAATTGAACCCTTAGCCTAGATGGTTTTGGGAGTTTGTAGGAAAAAGAGTTTTTCTAGAAAGCAAAGTTTGCTTAGGCCGGGTTTTGAAAGAGGAAGCTTTGGGAAGGGATTTTAGACCCATTTAAATTAGGAAAAGGAAAGAAATCAAGAAAAATCCCTTTCCCCCTTGTTTTGCAAGACTCTCTCTCTCTCTCTCTCTCTCTCTCTCTCTCTCTCAAAACCCTAACCGCACCATGCCTAGCCCTTGCCGCACCAACCCCAGCTGAGCCACCACACCCTAGCCGCACCAGCCCACGCCCAGATCGCTCAGCCCCTGCCCAGTCGCGCTGCACCGCCCCGCACCAGCCCTGCACAGCCCACGCCCAGACGCGTTGCATCGCCCAGCCCAGGTGCGCCCAGATGCGCTGCGCCGTTCTACACCAGGCCGCCCAGACGCGCCGCTCCGCTCCGCTCGCTGCCGCCCCGACGCGTCGCCCAGCGCCGCTTGCTGCCGCACAGACGCGTTGCCCGCGCTCTGTCCTCACAGACCTGACGCCTCGCCCGCGCGCCCGACCCAGCGTGTTCGCTCGCCTGCGACAGCCCGCGTCTGCACGTCCCCTACCTCGCTAGCGCGCCAGCGCCCAGTGCCCAGTGCCAGCGCCAGGGCCAGCGCGTCCTGCTTGTCCATGCTGACGGACAGCCTACCCTGCCGTGCGGGTTGGGCGTGACCTTGTGTCTTCTCGGTCGGTAATTCCCGATCTTTTCTCGTTTGGGCACTAGGCTGTTGGCTGCTGTTTATTTAATTAGGTTGTTTTTACTAAAATGCTTAGGTTGCTCGGTTTCGCTTTAAAGCTCGAGGGTCATTATTTGATTGTGAAAGTTATTTATGCTCATTTCCAGGTAAGGATTTCTTACCGTGGTTGTGTGGACCCTACGATGCTTTCTTGATTGTGCCTTATATGCATGTTTACTTCTATGAACATGATTAGTTGATAGGACAGCTTGTGATTACACTCTTGCTAGCATGTTTGCCTGTTTGTACATGTTAGTGCCATGCTAGGATTGTTCTTCCAACATGCTTGAGATTCCTGCTTTAAGTTCGTAGTATCATGCTAGGGTATGTGTGATTGATGTTGATATGTATGTCTAGCCAGGAATCAGTTATTTTGTACTCCTAGCTAGTATAGTAGGGTTTGTCATCATCTAGAGGCTGAGAGCGGACATAACGTACTTTGTCCCCACCGGTCGGGTGTAGAGCGAAGCATAACGTACATTGCTTCCCCCCGGCAGCCGATGTGGATTTGGCTACAACATCGGCATAAGCCTAGTTTGTTGCCTGCTAGAGCGGAACCCTGCCAACGGTGCAAGCCTGCCTTGGCCGGTTCTTAGCTTCAGGTCGGTGGTACAGGCTGCACAGATGAGTGCCGAGGGGCCTCGCACTACTTTGTTCAGTGACACCATTTCCGAGTCCTTAGGCATGCGTACTTGGCCCGCGTAATTTGTACTTAGGCCCCCACATTTACGCCGGTTGCAGCAGCATGCGGTGTGCGCGCACACGCGTTAGTCGCTGGTTCGGAGAGCTCCCCCGGGCTAATGTTCGTGAGTACACCTGTTCCTTCCAGTTTAAAGCCAGACTTCGGGTACTCTCCCGATAGTCCGGATTTGTTAGCGAGGGTAAGAGGCCGTTGAGGACACCCATTGGGATTGGCTTTTGAGCTGATCATATGGTCGAGGGAGAAAGACCCTCGAGGGTGTCGGACATCTTTGGGATCGGTTTTTGAGCTGATCAATTGGCAGAGGGAGAAAGACCCTCGGAGATGTCCCAGGATTGGTTATGAGAGCTAATCATTAGGCCGGAAGTAAGAGACTTCTGAGGATTCCAGATTCTGCCTTGTAAGCTCGTTGAGCTATGATCATGTTGGTAAATTGTTTGCATGTATACTAGGTGTGCGGATGATTGATGTATCGTATTGTACCCCGGTTGGGGATTCTTACTGAGTATGTTTATACTCACCCTTATTTCTGTGGTTTTCCACCAGGTAACTTGGAACAGCACCGGGACGGCTAGCGGAGGGAGCTAATTGATTATGGGAGCCGCCGGCACTCTGTCTTTTATTGTTTGCATAATTTGTTCAGCATGTAGACGGACAGGAGTCCTAGGGGGACGTTTTTAAAAGTTGTTTAAATTGTATTGTATGATTTTATAAACACTGGCCAGGCTTGTTTTACTTTGTTGGCTTTGCTTAAATGAAGGTTGTTGTTTATGTTCTAAGTGTCCCCGCTTTTAAATGTTTTGAAAGGTTTTAAATATGAGCACTAAACCGCTTGATGAAGTATTTAACTTGCATGCTGAGTGAGAACCTAGGTTTAGGACCGTGTTTTGGGTCGGGTTCTTACACCTGATCCCTCTGGAACTGCCAACACTGGCGCAGACGTCAAGCTGTTCTTCAGCTTAGCAAAACTCTCATCGCACTTCTTATCCCAAAAGAAATCGACGCCCTTTCTCGTCAACCGATTAAGCGGGGCTGCTATTGCAGAAAAATTTTGAACGAAGCGTCGGTAATATCCGGCCAGACCTAGAAAGCTACGATTGTCTGACACAGTCGTCGGCCTGGCCCACGAACTAACGGCCTCTATCTTTGAAGGGTCCACAGCCACTCCCTCCTTAGACACAACGTGTCCTAGAAAAGCTACCTCCTCAAGCCAAAAGTCTCACTTTGAAAACTTCGCATAGAGCTGGTTCTCACGCAAGGATGACAAAATCTGCCATAGGTGCGAAGCATGGTCCTCCTTAGACCTAGAGTACACAAGAATGTCGTCTATGAATACGATGACAAAGCGGTCCAAGAATGCCTTGAACACTCTGTCCATCATGTCCATGAATGCTGTTGGGGCGTTCGTCAGTCCGAAGGACATGACTACGAACTCGTAGTTACCATACCTCGACCTGAAAGCTGTTTTAAGGATATCTTGTAACAGCCCAGTTTCCTATTCCAGTTTTCGAGGTGCCTTCGGGTCAAGATTCGGTTGTTTGGTTGGGTTTTAGAGCGGTTTTGCCCCTTGGGGGTATTTTGGTCTTTTGGCTCTCCGGGCAGGATTTGTGGTCTTCAGGGCTTCGAGGTAGCTCCTGCCTTTGTTGAGGTTTGTGTGTTGTTGCCTTCCGACCAGGTAAGGATTTCTTACCGGAGTTGTGTGGGCCCTGCGATATTGTCATGATTTTGCCTTGCTTGTTTGCTGACTGTTATGAGCATGATGATAATAGAGCAGCTTTGATTGATTTCTTCTAGCATGTTTGCTTGATATTACATGTTAGTGCCATGCTAGGTTTGTTCTGCCAGCATGTTTGTGATTCCTGCTTAAGCTCGTAGTATCATGCTAGGTAGTATGATTGATGTCGGTCTTTGCTTGCTAGCCAGGAATCATTGCTTTTTCCCTATACTCTTAGATAGAGTTGTAGGGTTTGTCATCATCCAGAGGTGAGCGGACATAACGTACTTTGTCCCCACCGACGGGGAGTAGTGTGCGACGCATAACGTATCTTGCTTCCCCCGGTCACTAAGGTGGATTTAGCTCAGTCGGGAATAAAGTGTGCGCGTGAGATAACGTATCTTGCTACCCCGCCCGACCAGCCGGTTGTGGAATTAGCTACCCACTTCGGCATAGCCTAGTTTGTAGCCTGCTAGAGCGGAACCCGCTTGCGGTGTAAGCTGCCTTGGCGGTTCTTAGCTTCAGTCGGTGGACGGTGCCGCAGATGAGCGCCGAGGGCCTCGCGCATCGCGTGATCGGTGACACCGCTTCCAAGTTTTAGGCATGCGTGCACTGCCCGCATAGTTTGCCCTTAGGCCCCGTTTTACGCGGTTGCTGAAGAGCATGCGGTGTGCGCGCTGCACAGCGTTAGATGCCGGATCGGAGAGCTCCTTCCAAGGGCTAATGTTCGTGAGTACACCATTCCTTCCGTTAGAGCCCGACTGGTACTCTCCCGTAAGTCCAGATTAGCAAGGGTAAGAGGCCCTTGAGGACATCCTTGGGATCGGTTTTGAGGTGATCAATTGGGTGAGGAGAAAGACCTCAGAGATGTCCCGAGATTGGTTAGGATAACCAATCATTAGGCCGGAAGTAGGAGACTTCCGATGACTCAGATCTTTCTTTGTAAGCTCGTTGAGCTATGATCCGTGTTGGTAGTCATTTGCTTGCATGCTTTGGTTCTAGATGATTGATTATATCGTATTGTACCGGTTGGGGATTCTTCTTGAGTAATTCGTTACTCACCCTTACTTATCTTTCAGAAACCATGGCGCGAGGCGATGGATGGTGGAGGAGGAGCCGTGATCATGGAAACCCGTTGTTCAACTCTCGAGATTTATGTTTATGTTTTAAATGTCCTCTGAATGCATGTAGTTGGGCACGAGCCCTAGGGTTGTTTTATGAATGTTTTTCCGGATTCTAGCATTGTTGTAAATGTTGTAAAGTTGTATGTTTTTAATAAATCTCTGATCGAGTAAGTTTTGGAAATGTATTTGTCTTGGAAGCAGTGCTTGGAAACAGGATGAGTTTCAAGAATTTTGTATTGACTTTTAAATGAACTCTTGCCGGTTTTGGTTTTACTTAGAATCGAAACAACCCTATTGCAAATTCTAGTGTTGATTTGTATGCATGCATTGAGGTAAGGGCCCATTTAGAGCCCCATTCGGGTCGGGTCCTTACATATCTGCATCCCGGATCCTTAACTGATGGTAGCCTGACCTTAAGTCAATCTTCGAGAACACACAAGCTCCCTGGAGCTGGTCAAACAGGTCATCGATACGTGGCAGTGGATACTTGTTCTTGATAGTCACCTTGTTCAGTTCCCTGTAATCGATGCATAGACGCATCGAGCCATCCTTTTTCTTAACAAATAGCACGGGTGCTCCCACGAGACACACTTGGCCTAATAAATCCTCTGTCAAACAACTCCTGCAATCTGCTCCTTTAGCTCTTTGATTCGGTGGCGCCATACTATAAGGAGCTTTGAAATAGGACGAGTCCACGGCTCAAGCTCTATTGAGAAATCCACCTCCTCTTTGGTGGCGAGACCGTGCAACTCTTGGGGAAAAACATCGCAAACTCTTGCACAATGGGCACTTGCTCAACAGGTAACTAATCACGGTTCTCTCCGGTCAACTTAGCTAAGAAACCCCAAGCTCCTCGAGCTAGCAAACGGTGAGCGTTAACTGCCGAAATCACTGGCGGACACACCCCACTCTGGGTTCCCGAAATTTAAAGCTAGGCCTACTGGCGGCCCGAACACTACCTCCTTTTTGCGGCGATCAATAATAGCGTGGTTATCAGCCAACCAATCCATACCGAGAATTACGTCAAAACAACTCATAGTTAACACTATGAGCGTAACCTGCAGAGACTCGTCGGATACTTGTATCCGACCATCCCTTACCTACTGGCTAGCCAACATACTAACTCCCGAGGGAGTAGCAACCGATAACTCAAATCCTAGGGGCTCTAAAATCATGCAAGCATGCTCAGTAAACACAACCGAAATAAAAGAATGTGTGGAACCCGAATCAAACAACACAGAGGCAAGGTGGTCAAGAACTAGGAGCGCACTCGCCACCGCATGGCCCCCTGCTTTTCTCGCCTCTGGCGGGTCGTATCATACACTCTCTCCGCTGGCTGAAATTGGCCGCGCCACCACTTCTTTCTGATTGCAATGTCGGGCCTGATGCCCCTCCTTACCACAGTTATAGCAAGCTCTAGGGTTACCACCACAAGGTCCCCAATGTTGCTTCCCACAGGATCTACAATACGGTGGCGGCCTCCCTACGCCCTGTTGGCGAGGCTGATCGCGGTTACGGTCCCGATGCTGATCTATGCCATGATAAATACTCTGGCGGCGCTGACCTCCCCCAAGGCCATTACTTCTCGAGTCAAAACTTACGCCCGCCCGAGTACACTGGGGCCTTCTGCACCACGGTACTAGCTACCTGCTCTAGAGGGTACTTCCCATCATAAATCGCCACCAACTGTACTACCTTGGCAAAAGCTCTGGGGCCTGCGCCCTAACATCCTGAGACACTCCCTGTCTCAAACCTGCAATGAACTTCCTGATCTTCAGCTCAGGGGTAGCAATCAAGCGCGCGGTGAAGTACCCATATTAGAAGACTTTTTCTCATACACCTCTATCGAGTCGGACCCGCTTAAGGTTTGAAAACAGCTCAATCATCTTTTCTTGGGCTTCTTCACTGATAAATTTTGCCTTGAACTCGGCCTTGAAGAATTCCCAGGTGGCAGGTGGAGACCCAGCCGGCCTCTCACTCAAGGTGGAATCCCACCACCACTTAGCTGTACCAGCTAAAACACGAGCTGCACATCGAGCTCGCTGCACCTCAGGACAAGCCATCACCATAAATGTATATTCCAGCTCGGCCAATCCACTGGCGACTACCAATGGTTCTCAGGGGCCTTTGAACTTCTCGGGCTTCCATTTGACAAAATCCTCACCACTTGCCCAGATCCTCGGCACCTTCCGCCACAACGGCCTCGTTCACAATTGGCCTGAGCCGAGTGGCGATTGTGGTGCCTTTGTCATCCTCTCTTTGAACCAACTCGGTCGGTGCTCTATCTGGTCGGGACTCCTCCTGCTGTGCAGCCTACTGTAGAGAGCTGCGTCTCGGCTCTCTTCTCGGCCCCTCTGGTCGGGAAAGAAACCAAACCATAAGAGCCCTCATGGACTCCACAAAAGCAACTCCCGGTCACGGCCTCCCGAGGTGAGTTGCCTCCACGCCCTCTCGGGCAACAAAGTAGAAGGGCACTGTAGGTGGCCTAACATCGACATCGGCTTTGGACGACGTCCCTCCGTGTCGAGAATCAATACGAATGCCTGGTGGTCGGCCTTGAGCCTCCCCGCCCTCTACGAGTGGTGGCATCACGACAATCTACACCCAAACCAACAATGAGTCGAACTGGTTTCCTGCTCCACAACAAGTCATATACATGCAAGGTGCAAAGCGGTATTGTAATTCGTAACCCTTAACCTTAAACTTACGGACATACACGATGGTGGCGGAGGCGATGATCATGGAAAACAACCTACAAGCTGCAGTCGAGTCTACAAAACTTATAACTCGAGCTCGATACCAAGCTGTAAGGACCCGACCCGAGAAAGCGGTCTCTAACCTAGATCCTTACTTAGCATGCATGATTAAAAATGAAAAACATCATTCAGAGTTCCCAATTTAAAACCTTGTAATCAACAATTTAAAACAAAAACATAGTTCCAATAAAGAAAACCAATAATAAATAAGTGACTGATCAGTACTTTCTTAAAACAAATCAAAGGAAGATTCAAGAAACATAAAATAGTTTTTGAGTGCTTTTCCTAGGGACCCAAGTCCCACTACATGCTAAATCATAAAAACAATAAAAGGAGCGTGCAACTCTCAGTCGGCTATCCATGATCATCCAGTGAGCCTCCTCCTAGCCATCCAGCCTCTGTCCCAAGTTACCTGGTGGAAAACCACAGAAAATAAGGGGAGCAACGAGTTACTCAGTAAGAATCCCCAACCGGGGTACAATACGAAAACATCTCATTTAGCACAAGCACATGCAACCATACAACGACTTGGAGCAAATAGTTGGGTTAGACCATACGCCCCTCCTAGAGCTTGCCTATTCGAAGGCTTACATCTATAAACTACCCTAGGTTCTACACCTGGATGCCCTTCGGGGCTTACTCAACCTAGGACTCAGTGCTGCCCATCGGGGTCTTATACACCTAGGATGCCCATCGGGGTCTTACACCTCCAACTCAGTGATGCCCATCGGGGT
The DNA here is from genome assembly GCA_036507275.1 of Sicyos edulis. Taxonomy (NCBI): domain Eukaryota; kingdom Viridiplantae; phylum Streptophyta; class Magnoliopsida; order Cucurbitales; family Cucurbitaceae; genus Sicyos; species Sicyos edulis. The sequence goes on along the minus strand of CM071846.1, from coordinate 51,904,273 downwards.
CTTATACACCTAGGATGCCCATCGGGGTCTTACACCTCCAACTCAGTGATGCCCATCGGGGTCTTATAGTAATGTGATTTTCTATTTGATTTCCAGTGTTTTAGGTTCATTATTCGGATGTTCGGATGGGCCGTTAGAGCTATTTTAACCCTTAGGGGTATTTTGGTCTTTTTGCCCCCGGTAAGGGTTTTGTGGATTTTCAAGACTTCGGGGTCACTCCTGCCCTTGTCGAGGCTTGATTGTTGTTGGTTGCAGGACCCAAGAAGTTCAGGCTAGTTGGTTGGAAGTTTGGAGGTGATTTGGTAATTAACAAAATTATTGTTAATTTAAGTGCTTCCATTGGGATTTGAACCCTTGCCCTTGATGGTTATTTGGAAGCTTGGTTTAAATGAGTTTTAATAAGGAGAAAGGGTTGCTTCAGCCGGGAATCGAAGGAGGAAGCCCGGGGAAGAGATTTAGGTCACCAAGACTTATTTAAATTAGGAAAAGGAAAGAAAATCAAGAAAATCCCATTCCCCTTGTTTTACCTCTCTCTCTCTCCTTGCCGACCTCACCAAGAAACCCAACCGAGCCCCCCCGAGCCACCAGCAGCAGTAGCCCACGCACGCCATCAGCCAGCCTGTCGCCCAGCCATCAGCCTAGTCGCCCGACCATCGGCCACATCGCCCGGTAAAGCGGCCGAGCGCTTTGTCTTAAATGTTACTGCTGCGTGCCAGTAGCGCCGCGCCCCTAACGCCGTCTCGCGCGCCAGGCGATCATGTCGCCGGCGCCCGTCAGCCGCGCTTTGTCGCTTTGCGCGCGGTGCAGTCCCCCGCGCGCCCGGCATGCCAGCCAGCGCCCGCGAGCCCGATCTGCTGCGCCCAGTGCACGTCTTGCCTACCCACTTGCGCTTGAGAGGCTTGTTTTGCCAAAATTGTTGTGGCGAGACCTAGTGCCTTCTCGGTTGGTAATTCCCGAGCCTCCACTCTTTTGGACCCTAAGTTGATTGGCTGTTGTTATTTAATTAGGATATTTTTATTAAATGCTTAGGTTGCTCGGGTTCACTTAGAAGCTCGGGAATCCCTTGGTTGGCTTATGGTAGTTATTTTCTGCTTGTTTCCAGGTAAAGATTTCTTACCAGTGGTTGTGTGGACCCTACGATGCTATCATGATTGTGCCTTGTATGCTTGGTTGTTGTTATGAGTATGTTAGCTATTGAGCGACTTGTGTTTGAAATCTTGCTAGCATGTTGCTTGTTGTTCATGTTAGTGTCATGCTAGGTTTGTTCTTCCAAAGACATGCCATGTCTTGTGATTGTATGAAATTTCCGATTGGGTAGGTTACATGTTTTCTCTTGCTTCGGATCGTGTTGCTCTTGTGTCATTTGATATATTTTGTTAGTTCCATGCAAGGGGTTTAATTATCTTGGCATACCTTGTTCTATTTTATCTGTTAGTAGTTAGTGCCGAGGCATAGGCGGGTGATGTGTAAGGACAGACCCAAAGAAACGGTCTCTATCCTAAAGTCCTTACTTAGCATGCATGATTAGGAATGTAAAACGTCATTGAGTTTGAAATTTAAATCTTTGAAGTAAGCACATTCAAAACAAAGAAAATATAATTCCATTTAAAATAAACAGTAGATGACTGATCAGTACTTTCTTAAAAACAAATCAAGGGAAGCAGTGTAAGAGAAACATAAAATAGATTTTTGAGTGCTTTTCCTAGGGACCCAAGTCCCACTACATGCTAAATCATCAAAGAAAACATTAAAAGAACGTGCAACTCAGAGTCAGCTATCCATGATCATCGAGCCGCCTCCTCCTAGCCATCCACCTCTGTCCCAAGTTACCCGGTGGAAAGCCACCAGAAAATAAGGGTGAGCAACAAGTTACTCAGTAAGAATCCCCAATCGGGTACAATACGAAATCATCGATTTAGCACACGGACATGCAACCATACAAAGACTTAGAGCGAGAAACGGTTGGTTTAGGCTATGGGCTACTTCTAGGCGAGCCTATTCAAGGGCTTCCATCAACAGACCTCTCCTAGGTCCCTACGCTTGGATGCCCTTCGGGCCTTACACAATCTAGGACTCGGTGATGCCCAGTGGGGCCTTACACACTTAGGACACAGTGATGCCCAGTGGGGCCTTACACACTTAGGATGCCCATAGGGCCTTACACCTCCAGAATCAGTGATGCCTAGTGGGCCTTACACACCTAGGATGCCCATAGGGCCTTACACCTCCCAGAATCAGTGATGCCCGGTGGGCCTTACACACCTAGGATGCCCGCAGGGCCTCACACCTCGAGAATCGGTGATGCCCGGTGGGCCTTACACACCTAGGATGCCCATAGGGCCTTACACCTCCAGAATCAGTGATGCCCAGTGGGCCTTACACACCTAGGATGCCCATAGGGCCTTACACCTCCAGAATCAGTGATGCCCGGTGGGCCTTACACACCTAGGATGCCCATAGGGCCTTACACACCTCGGATGTCCATCGGGTCTTGCCCAGCCTGGACCCCAAACTAGTTGCCTCTACGGTCCTCTATACTATACATCACACATCTAACCGTAACTTGGATCTAGCAGCATACAAATGGCAGCATGGTTCTATCAAGATAGGAAAGCCTAACATGGAACTAACGGGATGTAAACATGTCACGAACATGAATCAAAAGAAAACATGAAACCTATCACTAGAAACTCATATAATTCTGATGTCAGCGTGCTATCAACTATTCGTAGGGTCCACACAACCCCGGGTAAGAATCCTTACCTGGAAATAAGTGGAGGTTAACTATCCCGAATCAAATAACAACCCTCGAGCTTTTAAGCAAACCCGAGCAACCTAAGCAAGTAATAAAATATCCTAATTAATAAACGACATCTAAAATCGGGAAGTCCAAAGGGTGGAGGCTCGGGAATTTACCAACCGAGAAGGCACACGTCTCGGCAAACAAGCAGCAAGGTCGGGCGGCTGGCTGGTGGCGGGGGCGCGTGGCGCTGCACCGAGCGTTGGCGCTCGCTCGGCGCGCGGTGTGAGCGAGTTGACACTGGGCGGGCGCGTGTATCAAAAAGCGTCTGAGGCGGCGGCGCGGCGCGACGACTGGCCTGCGAAGGCTGGCGCGCGAACGCAGCGACACTGGCTGGGGCGGCGCGCGGCCAGCGAGCGAGCAGCGGGCGGTCAGCAGACCTTTGGAGTCTTTATCGTCTTGGCGCGAGGCGGGCTACACGACAGTCCGGAGCGCTGGGCGCGAGCGTGAGGCTAAGCGGGCGAGCAGCGTCGTCGGGCGGAGCAGAGTGTGGCGGCCGGGCGAGCTGCTGCTCGCCGACGATCTGGATCGGCGATGGCTCGGTGCGGTGCGCGTGATGCATGGCAGGCGTCTTGGCGCGGTGGGGTGCTGGGTGGCGAGCGGCTTGGTGCGGCGGTGGATGTGGCGAGCAGCGTGGCGGCGTGGGTGTTGGGCGTGAGGGTTAGGGTTTTGAGAGAGAGAGAGAGAGAGAGAGAGAGAGAGAGAGAGTTTTTTTCCTTTTCTTTTCTTCCTTCCTTAAGTTAAATAGACTTGGGAATCTCAAATGACCTTCCCAAGACTCCCCCTTGAGCCACAGCCAACGCATTTATTTTTTTTTTTTCTTATTTAATTCCAACTACTATTTCCCTTTTTTTTTTTTTTTTTTAACTATTTCCGTTTAAATTTGAAAATCGGGTTGTTACAATACTCCCTCCTTAGAAGACTTAGTCCCGGAAGTCGCATTCCTAAAACAACTCTCAGGTAACTCCTCCTCATCTCTCCTTCCAACTCCCAAGTAGCTTCCTCAACTCCCTGATTCCGCCACTGCACTTTCACCAGGTCAATTGCCCGGTTCCTCAAAACCTTTTTCTCAAATGTCAAGATCTTTATGGGCTTCTCCTCAAATCTCAGGTCATGGTTCAACTGCAAAGGCTCAAAATCTATGACGTACGAAGGGTCTGTCACATACTGGCGGAGCATCGAAACGTGGAACACACTATGCACTACTGACCAAGGGCGGCGGCAACGCTTAACCGATAGGCCACGACCCCAACCCTCTCATGGACCTCGAAAGGTCCAACAAACTGGGCTCGGTTTCCCCTTTACCGAACCTCGAACGCGCCAAGCATCGGAGCTACCTTGAGGAAAACATGTTGGCCAATCTCAAACTCCAACTCTCTACGTCTGACATCGTCGTAGCTCTTCTGCCTGCTCTAGGCAGTCAACATCTGACTCTCGATCTTCGGGCGGCCTCATTGGTCAACTGGAGCAACTCTAGACCCAATACCTGCCTGTCTCCAACCTCTTCCCAGAATACTGGGGATCTGCAGCGCTTACCATACAACGCTTCAAACGGTGCCATCTGAATGGTTGACTGAAAACTATTGTTGTAGGCAAACTCCATCAAATACAAGTACTGGTCCCAACTGCCAGGGAAATCCAACACACGGGCTCGCAACATATCCTCTAAGATCGATTTACCCGCTCGGTCGGCCATCGGTGCTGTGGGTGGAAGGTGTCTTTGTAGGCGCACTCTGTGCCCAAACCTGCCTGAAGGGCTTTCCAAAACCGTGATGTAAAACGGGAATCCCGGTCGGAGATAATCTTAACTGGCACTCCGTGGTACCTCACTATCTGCTCAAGGAACAACTGTGCCCACTGCTCCACGGTGTAGTTTATCCTGCCCGGAATGAAGTGGGCACACTTAGTCAACCTATCAACGACCACCCAAATCATGCATATCCTCTAGGGGTTCAGGCAAACACTGAAATAAAATCCATGGTAATTTCCTCCCACTTCCTTTGTGGCACCCAGAAGCGATCTGTAGCAAACCTGCTGGTTTTACGCCTAGGCGCCTTCACTTCTTTGACAAGTGAGACAAGACCGACAAAGCTGGGCAATCTCTCTCTTCATCCCCATCCACCAAAAAGTCTGCTTAAGATCTTGGTACATCTTGTTACCCCACAGGTGCCATGCAAAGGCGAGGTGTGAGCCTCGGTCAACAACTCGAACGAATATCGGCATCGGTTTGGGACACATAGCCGACCCTTATATCTCAAGCCACCATCTGCAAATATCTCAAAATCAAAGTCACCATCGGCTGAACCCTCTCATACAATTTTTTCAACTTAGGATCATTCAACTGGCCGTCAATAATCCTTTGCCTTACCGAAGGCTGGATGGTCAACTGAGCTATCCTGGCGGTAACATCCCCTAACAACACTGCTATTTCTGCTCTCCCGAGGTCTTTCCTTATGATACTTTTGGGATTTGCGACGCGTTGCTAGATGCGAGGTCTTTCTACTTAGTGCATCGCCACAACATTTTCCTTTCCAGGGTGGTACAAGATCTCACAGTCGTAATCCTTTACAAGCTCCAACCACCTCCTCTGCCTCATGTTTAGGTCCCTCTGAGTGAAGAAATACTTGAGGCTTTGGTGGTCGAGAAAATCTGAATCTTTTCCCCATACAAGTAGTGTCTCCAGATTTTAAGTGCAAACACGACCGCTGCCAACTCCATATCATGAGTCGGATAGTTCTGCTCGTGCTGTTTCAACTGCCTCGAAGCGTACGCTATCACCTTACCGTGTTGCATCAAAACGCAACCCAAACCAAACTTGCTGGCATCACTATACACCACGAAACCCCGATTCCCCCTCGGGCGCCAACACCGAGGCGGGCGTCAAAGCTGCTCTTTAGCTTAGCAAAACTCTCATCGCACTTCCTATCCCAAACGAAATCAACACCCTTCCTCGTCAATCGAGTAAGCGGGAGGCTATGGCGAGAGAAGTTACGAGCGGCGGCGGTAATATCGGCGGACCAGAAAACTACGAATCTCCAACACCGTCGTCGGTCTGGCCCACGAACTAACGGCCTCTATCTTCGAAGGGTCCACAGCCACTCCCTCCTTAGACACAACGTGTCCCAGAAAGGCTACCTCCTCAAGCCAAAAGTCACACTTTGAAAACTTTGCATAAAGCTGGTTCTCGCGCAAGGCTGTCAAAATCTGTCTCAGGTGCGAAGCATGGTCCTCCTTAGACTTAGAGTACACAAGAATGTCATCTATAAATACGATGACAAAGCGGTCCAAGAAGGCCTTGAACACTCTGTCCATCATGTCCATAAATGCAGCTGGGGCGTTCGTCAGTCCGAAAGACATGACTACGAACTCATAATGACCATATCTCGACCTGAACGCTGTCTTGGGGATATCTGCATCCCGAATCCTTAACTGGTGGTAGCCCGACCTCAAATCAATTTTCGAAAACACACAAGCTCCCTGAAGCTGATCAAACAGATCATCGATGCGTGGCAGTGGATACTTGTTCTTGACGGTCACCTTGTTCAATTCCCTGTAATCGATGCATAGACGCATCGAGCCGTCCTTTTTCTTGACAAATAGCACGGGTGCTCCCCACGAGGACACACTTGGCCTAATAAACCCTTTATCAAGCAACTCCTGCGGTGATCCTTTAACTCCTTTAGTTTGGTGGCGCCATACGATAAGGAGCCTTTGAAATAGGCGAGTCCACGGCTCAAGCTCTATTGAGAAATCCACCTCCCGCTTTGGCGCGGCACCGAGCAACTCTTCAGGAAAAACATCTGCAAACTCACGCACCACGGGCACTTGCTCAACAGATACCCGATCAAGGTCCTCCCCGGCCAACTTAGCTAAGAAACCCCAAGCCCCTCGAGCTAGCAAATGGCGGGCTTTAGCTGCCGAAATCACTGGCGGACACACCCCACTCTGGGTGCCCCGAAATCTAAAACTGGGCTTGCCCGGCGGTCTAAACACTACCTCCTTTCGGTGGCAGTCGATCAAAGCGTGGTTATCAGCTAACCAATCCATGTCGAGGATCACATCAAAACCACTCATAGCTAACACTATGAGTGTAACCTGCAGAGACTCGTCGGATACTTGTACTCGACCCTCCCTTACCTTCTGACTAGCCATCATACTAGCTCTCGAGGGAGTAGCGACAGATAACTCAAATCCTAAGGGTTCTAAAATCATGCAAGCATGCTCAACAAACACAGCAGAAATAAAAGAATGCGTGGAACCCAAATCAAATAATACAAAGGCAAGGTGGTCGAGAACTGGAAGTGTACCTGCCACTGCGGCCCCGGCTTTCTCAGCCTCCTCGCGGGTCGTAGCATACACCCTCCCTTCTTTCTTTGTGGCATGGTGAGCCACCACCTTATGCAGGTTGCGGTCTTTGGGCCCGATGCCCTTCCTTTCCACAGTTGAAACAAGCTCTAGGGTTACCACCACAAGGTCCCCAATCTTTGCTTCCCGCAGATCTACAATACGGTGGCGACCTCCCCTCACGCCTGTTGGCGAGGCCCGATCACGATTCACGGTCTCGATCTTGGTCTACGCCATGATAAGAACCAGGGGCGCTCACGCCCCGGACATTGCTCCCTGAGTCAAACTTGCGCTTCTGGCCTGAGTACATTGGGGCCTTAGACACTACGGTACTAACAACCTGCTAGGGAGGATACTTCCCGTCATAAATCGTTGCCAACTGTACTTGTAACAGCCCGGTTTTCAGCTAAATGTAAAATAAGGTTTCCTTTTATATTTTTAAGTTTGGGAGGAGCTGTGGGAAGGACTCGAACCCTTGGCCTAAAAGGGGTTGGGAAGCTTGGGTTTAAATAAGGAAAATAAACGCGCGTCAGTAGGGGCTCGAAGGGGAGTCTTGGGAGGTCATAAGAGATTCCCAAGTCTATTTAAGTTAAGGAAGGGAATTATATTTAAAGAAAAAAAGAAAAGAGAAAATAAGGAAAAAAGAAGAAAGAACCCCAAAACCCTAGACTTCTCCTTCACCTCGCCCAAGCCGCCCACACCGCCGTAGTGTCTCGCCTTAAGCCGCCCCACACCGCCGCCGTGTCTCGCTTAAGCCGCCCACACCGCGCGTGTCTCGCCCACGCCGCCGCCCAACGCCCTGCTGCCGCCCCACGACATCGCACGCCCTGACGACCACCGCCGCACCGCACCCACGCCACGCCAACCCGGATCGCGTCGAGCGGCGGCTCGCCCCGCCGCCGCAATGAGCCCATCCTCCACTCCGCACCAGGTCGCCCAGCATGACCGGCCGTGTAGCGCCTCCGCGCGCCGACACGACACCACCCAGCGCCGTCGCCACCCGCACGCCTGCACTACACCTGTAAAGACCCGACCCAAAGGGGCTCTAAATGGGCCTTTACCCCAATGCATGTAGTGAAAAATAAAAGACATTATGAAAATACATTTTGGATCCCAAGTAAAAGCAGAAACATTCAACAACCAAAACATACATTTCTAAAAGCATACTACGATCAGAGATTTATTTAAACCATTAAAACAATCCACAAGTACAAATATCTTTGGAATCCATAAAGCGTAAGAAAACATCCACGGGGCTCTGTGCCCGTCTACATGCATTCGGGAAATAACAAAAGTCAAGAGTCATGATAAATAAAATAGAATAATCGAGAGATGACAAAGCAGGATTCCATGATCACGGCTCCTCCTTCACCATCCTGTCTCGCCTTGATTACCTGTGGAAAACCACAGAATAAGGGTGAGTAACGAATTACCAGTAAGAATCCCCAACCGGGGTACAAAACGATATACATGATCATCTAGAAGAATGTATGCAAGCTATGAGCACAAACACGAGGCGGAGCACATAGCTAAGTCCACACTTGGACCTCGGATGCCAACTCGTGGTCTTAGTCCGGAAAATACCACAACACACTAAACGCGCTATACGGGAACAAGTCCGGCCTCGGCACTGTCTCTCATCGTCGAGCACGAAAGGTGCCTTTGGCTCAAGATCCCGAGGAGCTCTCGATCGGCGCCAGTAATGAGCGTAAGCGCGCACCGCATGCTACGCAAACTCGGGAAGTGCAGGGTCCAGTGGCAAGCCGCCCGTGTTGATCACCATGCCTAACTAAATCTCCGGATCGGTGTCGCGACATAGGGGTGTGAGACACGGACACGTGAACTATGTCGGCTGAACCACCACTTTGAGGCTAAGGAACCGGTCGTGGTAGGCTTACACCGAAGCGGTCCTTGCCCTAACAGTGGCAATCAAGGCTACGGCCGAACACGCGAGGACGTGCCGATCGCCGGGACGAGGCAATGCCAAGTCATCATCCCGGCCGTTGGGGCATTTAACGATCCGCCACCCTCACCCAAGATTGCGGGGCCTACCGGTTGGGATAGCTAATCCCTCACGGGGTCCAAGGACGAGAATCTCTCGAACGTCCTTGCCATAGATGCAAGATACTTTATGCATCGGGCCGGATGATGCTATCTACGAATTCTAAACCTTAACAATAATAATAATAACAATTCAATCAATGCGGTCCAATACGTGCTCACAGATACAAGGAACCTAGCATGATACTACGAAGCAAGAACGAGATATCGAACATGCTAGAATAGAACAACCTAGCATGGGCTAACATGAGAAACAATACAAGAGTTCATGCGATCGAGAATTGAGCAGAGCACCTAGGGCTAAACATGCTAGTAATCATACACGGGCATACAAAACAACAATCACAAATATACCGCGAGAGTCCACACAACCGGTAAGAAATCCTTACCTTGGTGGAAGACTTCTACACACAAATCCTAAGTGCGGAACAATCCAGAGCTAGCGGCGGGAACCTAGCAAACCAACAATAATCGGCATCTAAAATATCTAAACAACAATAGAACAGCAAGCTCGGCTCGGGGAACTCACGCGCGCGCGACGACACGAGCTTGGGCGAGCTGCAAGCCAGGCGCGGCAGGCACGCCTTGGACGCTGTTGCCGCTACCGCACGCAAGACTGCAGCAAGACGCCTTGCGCAGCTATGCTGTGCACGGCAGCCGCGAGGGCCTTGTGTATGCGCTGCTGGCACGACACGGCAGCAAGGACGCGTCTGTAGCGGCAGCTGCTCGGGCCAGGCGGCGCGCGGCAGCGTCTCTGGCAGCGCCTTGGCGAGGTAGCGGCGAAGGCGCTGGCGGGCGCTGGCGTCGCGTGCGACGCGACACGCGCAGCGGCTCAGCAGGCGAGGCGCGCGCGCGCAACGTCTGGCGAAAAGCGCGCGGCGGCGGCTTCGGCAAGAGGACTGGCGAGGGCGTGCACGATGGGGCGCGAGACGCAGCGAGCTGACGCGGGGGCGCCTGGCGAGACCTCTGGCGTCTGGCGCGATCGACGCGATCATCTTCTTTGGACGAACGGCGAGGCTGCTAGGACAGATCTGGGCGTCACGGCGATCGGCCGTTGGCGCGCGACGGCGAGGCGATCTGTCTTCTTGTGTTGGGCTTCACTCGGTGGTTTGCAATCAACACAACACACACAACACACCTCTTTTCACTTGGCCAAACGCACACCAAACGGATGAGAAGAAGAAGAAGAAGATCAATACCTACCGGAATGATGATGATCGAACCCAAGGAGATGCAAGGATGAAGAATCGGCAAGGCTATGGAGATGGAGAGCTTGGGCGGCCAAGAGGTGTTTTGGAGAAGAAGATGGAATAACCTAATTCTATTTCATTTAACCAAATGCACCAAAACTCCAAAATCCAAGGTTAACTAAGATGTGATGCGAAAGAGCAACAAGAGCACCTAATGGCTCAATTGGCACACATCTCTACAAGCTTCCCGGGAGACCGGGTTCAAACCCACTGCAAAGACAAATTCCTTTATTTTACTTTTGCATCAAACCTTGCTCAAACCAAACCACAAACTCCTCCAAAAACCTACATAAAACCATCCAATAATTTTAGTATTTGGAAAAGACACAAACGACCATGACGGCCCGACCAAATTACCAAATTACCCCTAGGGCATACGGAAGACCGGGAAGAAAAACACAGGTCGTTACAATATTCCCTCCTTTTTATGACTTTCGTCCTCGAAAGTCCTTAAAAGAAACACTCGAGGGTAATGCAACCTCATCTCGTCTTCCCGCTCCCAAGTGGCTTCCTCGAACCCCGATTCTTCCTTTGAACCTTTACCAAACGAATCTCGCGATTACGCAGCGTCTTGGTCTCAAAGGCAAGGATCCTCACGGCTTCTCCTCGAAGTTCAAATCCTCATTCGGTGCAAAGGCTCAAAGTCCACAATGTGCGACCAGGTCCAAGCACATCTTGCCTCAACATCGATACATGAAAAACACTATGCTGCGATAGTAGTGACGGAGGTAGGGCTAACAGGTAAGCAACTCTGCCAATCCTCTCTAGGATCTCAAATGGACCAACAAAGCGGGGACTCAACTTCCCACGCTTACCAAACCTCGAACACCTGCGCATCGGAGCAACCTTAAGGAACACATTTGACCAACCTCAAACTCCAAATCTCGACGCGAACATCGGCGTAACTCTTCTGCCTGCTCGAGCAGTCAACATACGAGCCCCTAATCTTACGTGACTTTGCACCATTGGTCAAGCTGCGTAATGGTCGGGACCCAAAAACTGTCTATCACCAACCTCTTCCCGAACACGGGGGACCGACCACGCTTACCATACAATGCCTCGAATGGAGCCATCTCAGATCGTCATTCGTAATCGTTGTTGTAGGCAAACTCCATCAAGTCTGAATCTGGTCCCAAGCGCACTGGGAAATCCAACACACAAGCCCTCAACATATCCTCGAGAATCTGATTCACTCTCTCGATCGACCATCCGTCGAGGGTGAAAAGTCATCTTTGGCGCACTCGTGCCCAAACCATTCGGAGCGCTCTCTAGAAACGAGAAGTGAACCGCGAGTCACGATCGGACACAATCCTCACCGGCACACCATGATAACGGATGATCTGCTCCAAAAGCAGTGCGCGCCTTTGTTCCACGGTATAAGTGTCTCGTCCCGGGAATGAAGTGTGCGCTCTTGGTCAAGCGGTCGACTATCACCCAAATGCGAGAGAACTTCCTCGGAGTCCTTGGCAAACCGGATATAAAGTCCATGGAGATCTCTTCCCATTTCCACTGGGTACACTCGGTCATTTGCAACAAACCGGTGGCCTCTGCTGGTGCCTTCACTTGGCGACAAGTGAGACCGGTGACAAACTCTGCCACATCTCTCTTCATTCCCATCCACGGAAAAAGTGCAGCTTAAGGTCCTAATACATCTTGGTACCCAGGGGGGTGCCAAGCAAAAAGGAAGGCTGTGGGCCTCAGGAGAGCAACTCTGCTGCTCGCAAAACGCAATGTCCGGAACACACAACCGGCCTCTATAAGTCAACCCACATGCGGTGAATATACAAAGTCAAAGTCACCGTCGGCACTAACTCTGTCAACCAATCTCTTAAGTGCGGGGTCACCTAACTGGCATTTGTCTATAATCCATTGCCGAATCGGCGGTGAGCAGTCAAATCGAGCTACCTCGGCGGTAACCTCTCCCAACAACATGCGCAACCTCGGCCCGCTCGAACTCTCTCTCGCAAAGTAGGTGGGAACTCAACAACGCCGCAGAGTGTGGCGTCTTTTCTGCTCAAAGCATCGGCCACTACATTGGCTTTACCGGATGGTACAAAATCTCATGATCATAATCCTTTACCAACTCTAACCATCTCCTCTGCCTCATATTCAACTCCTTACGAGTAAATGAGATACTTGAGGCTCGGTGATCGGTAAACATCCGAATCCGCTCACCATACGGGTAATGCCTCCAAATCTTGATTGGTGCAAACACCCACTGCGCCAACTCCATATCATGAGTCGGGTAGTTCTGCTCATACGGCGGGTGACGGGAAGCATAGGCAATGACCTTCCCGTCTTTGCATCAACACACAACCTAATCCAAACTTGGAAGCATCATCTGTAGACCACGAAACCACTGTCCCCTCCGGATGCCAACAGTCTTTGAAGTCAAAGCTGCGCAGAGCACAGCAAAGCTCTCATCACACCTCTTTGTCCCAAACAAACTCGACACCCTTCCTCGTCGACGAGTGAGGAGGCGAGGCTAAAGCGAAAAGTCCTTGTGAACCGAACGGTAGTAACACGCCAAACCAGAAAAGCTGCGAATCTCTAAGAATCGAAGTCGGCTTGGCCCATGAACTCACGGCCTCAATCTTCGCGGGGTCCACGGCAATACCATCTCTCGAAACCACGTGGCCTAGGAAGGCCACTGCTCCAACCAGAAATCACATTTGGAAAACTTCGCATAAAGTGGTTTTCCTCAAAGCCGCCAATACTCGCCTCGGATGCTCGCATGGTCTTTTTAGACCTCGAATAAATCAGAATATCGTCAATGAACACACAATGAAATTTGTCCAAAAATGATTTGAACACCCTATCCATCATGTCCATGACGCGGGTGGGGCATTGGTCAATCCAAACGACATAACCACAAACTCATAGTGACCATATCCGGACACAGAAAAGTTGTCTTAGGAATGTCGGCATCCACGATCCATGGCCGATGGTAACAGGATCTCGGATCTATCTTGGAGAACCTGAAGCTCCACGAAGGTGATCGAACAAATCATCGATACGGGAGCAGCGGATACTTATTCTTCACTTTGTCACCTTATTAAGCTCGCGGTAATCAATACATAGCGCATAGAACCATCCTTCTTTTTCACAAAGCAGGCGGTGCTCCCACGGGGACACACTTGGGACGGATGAACCCTCGGTCTAACATCTCCTGCAAGCTGAATCTTGATTCCTTTAACTCATTGGCGCCATGCGTCACGGAGCCTTCGAGATAGGGAGGGTCACGGCTCGAGCTCAATAATGAAGTCAACCTCTCTCTTTGGGGCAACCCCGGTAACTCCTCAGAAACACATCCGCGAACTCTGCGCACGGCCGGCTTTGATCGGCCCAGGCGGCGGGCGGCTCTTTCGAACAACTTGGCTAGATAGCCCCAAGCTCCATGAGCTAGCAAGCGACGAGCTTTTACGGTGACACCATCGGTGGGCAAACTCCACCACTGGACTCCACGAAACTTAAAGTGGGCCGACTGGCGGCTGAACACTACTTCTTTCGGTGGCGGTCAATCAGCGCGTGGTTAGCGACTAACCACTCCATACCAAGAATCACATCAAAACCGCTCATAGGCGGAACTATGAGCGTGGCCACAAGCAACTCTGGGATATCTCGATCCGGCCATCCTTAATCTTATCTCTAGCCAACATACTAACTCCAGAAGGAGTTGCAGCAGATAACTCAAAACCTAGAGGCTCTAATCTCAACTTAGCATGCTCGGCAAACAACACGAGATACAAATGAATCGTAGAGCGAGAATCAAACAAGACAAATGCGCGGTGATCTAAAACAAGAAGCGTACACCGCCACAGCGGCATCCGTGACGCTCGGCCTCTGACAGGTCGTAGCAAACACTCGACCACTCGCTGCTGTATTGAGTTGCCATTGCCATATTGGTGATCACAAAAAGCGGGCCATGTGCCCCTCTCTACCACAACGGAAGCACAATCTAGGTCGGTGACAAGCTCGGCGTGGACTTTCCCACAAGTAGCACAAGCGGAAAGCGCACGGGTCCTCCTGCTGTCGGGTGAAACGATTTGGAGCTCTCCGTGATCTCTCGATGCAAGCGCCCTTTGCGCGGCTGGCCGCCTCCCGAAAGTCAAACTTCCTCTTACGCCCCCCAATTTGCTGGGACGGGATGGCGAGCAGAGGCGGCAACAACCCGCTCGGTGAGGATACTTCCCATTATAGATCGTGGCTAAGCTGGGATGACCCTAGCATAAGTGTCGGGGGCACGAGCCACGACATCTCGGGAAACACCCTGCCTCAATCCGGATATGAACTTCCGAATCTTGACTCCGGGGTGGCAATCAAGCGAGGAGCAAAATATCCATACTCAGAGAACTTGCGCTCATATTCCTCAATGGAATCGGAACCACTGCCGAGGTTACGGAAGAGCTCCACCATCTTCTCTTGAGCCTCATCATCGATGAACTTTACCTTGAACTCGGCCTTGAAGAACTCCCAAGTAGCGGGTGGAGACCCGGTGGTCTCTCGCTCAAGGTGGACTCCCACCACCATCTCATTGTGCCTCGGCACATGAGCCGCACATCTCGGCCTCTGAATATCGGGGCACACCATGATCGGGAAGGTGTACTCCAAATGGGCAATCCACACAGCTGCCGCTAACGCATCACGGTGGCATCAAACTTCTCGAGCTTCCACTTCACAAAATCCTTGACCACCTACCCAATTCCTCGGCACCCGCCGCCATATACGCCTCGGGGCTACTTGCTCTGTGGAGTGGAGGTGCTCTTGAGCTCTCTTTGAACCAATCGAGTCATTTGCTCGTCTGGGCTCGGGACTCTTCATTTCTGCTGCGCGCCAACAAGGCACAGGTCTCGCCCTCTGGTCACTCAACATGCTGACCATAAAAGCCCTCATAGACTCGGCAAACTCTGCTCCAAAAGCGATCTCACGGCGCTTCGATCGCCTCAACGCCCGCTCTAGGCGTAACGGGAGGAGCTGCTTTGGTGGAATGCCATCGATGTCGGCTTGGGACGATGTCCCCTGCGATGTCGAGATCCGATCACGATACCTCGACACCGCTCTCGAACCTCCTCTCCCGATGCGGGTGGTAGCATCTTTGGCGATCTACATCCAAACCAACAACGAATCAAAACACACTTTGTCACCATTCCACAACACCAAACAAGGCATACACTAGATGATAGGTATTGTAAATTCTTAACCCTTTTCCTTTCTAAAACAATAAATCTAGGCGTACTGATGGTGTCGAGTCTTTGGTGATCATGGAAAAACGACCTACACAAAAAAGGTCGGTCTCACAGAATCTATGACTCGAGCTCGATACCAAGCTGTAAAGACCAGACCCAAAAGGGGCTCTAAATGGGCCTTTACCCCAATGCATGTAGTGAAAAATAAAAGACATTATGAAAATACATTTGGATCCCAAGTAAAAGCGAAACATTCAACAACCAAAACATACATTTCTAAAAGCATACTCGATGAGATTTATTTAAACCATTAAAACAATCCACAAGTACAAATATCTTTGGAATCCATAAAGCGTAAGAAAACATCCACGGGGCTCTGTGTGCGTCTACATTCATTCAGGGAAATAACAAAAGTCAAGAGTCATGATAAATAAAATAGAATAATCGGAGAGACACAGCAGGATTCCATGATCACGGCTCCTCCTTGACCATCCTGTCTCCCGCCTTGATTACTGTGGAAAACCACGGAATAAGGGTGAGTAACGAATTACCAGTAAGAATCCCCAACCAGGGGTACAATACGATATACATGATCATCTAGAAGAATGTATGCAAGCTATGAGCACAAACACAGAGCGGAGCACATAGCTAAGTCCACACTTGGACCTCGGATGCCAACTCGGGGTCTTAGTCAGGAAAATACCACAACACACTACGCGCGCTATCACGGGAACAAGTCCCGGCCTCGGCTTCATCTCGCATCGTCACGAAAGGTGCATCGCTCAAGATCCCGAGGAGCTCTCGATCGGCGCCAGTAATGAGCGTAAGCGCGCACCGCATCTCACGCAAACTCGGGGGTGTCGGGTCTAGTGGCAAGTGCGCCGAGTTCGATCCACCATGCCTAACTAAATCTACGGATCGGTGTCAGCGACATAGGGGTGTGAGACACTGGACACGTGAACTATGTCGGCTGAACCACCACTTTGAGGCTAAGGAACCGGTCGTGGTGGTAGGCTTACACGAGAAGCGGTCCTTGCCCTAACAGTGGCAATCAAGGGCTCTGGCCGAACACGCCGAGGACGTGCCGATCTAGGGACGAGGCAATGCCAAGTCATCATCCGGCCGTTGGGGCATTTAATGATCCGCCACCCTCACCCAAGATTGCGAGGCCTACCGGTTGGGATAGCTAATCCCTCACGGGGTCCAAGGACGGAGAAGCGTCTCGAAGCGTCCTTGCCATAGATGCAAGATACTTTATGCATCGGGCGGATGATGCTATATACGAATTCTAAACCTTAACAATAATAATAATAACAATTCAATCAATGCGATCCAATACGTGCTCAATGGATACAAGGAACCTAGCATGATACTACGAAGCAAGAACAGATATCGAACATGCTAGAATAGAACAACCTAGCATGGGCTAACATGAGAAACAATACAAGAGTTCATGCCATCGAGAATTGAACAGAGCACCTAGGGCTAAACATGCTAGTAATCATACACAGCATACAAAACAACAATCACAAATATCGCGAGGTCCACACAACCCCGGTGAAGAAATCCTTACCTTGGTGGAAGACTTCTACACACAAATCCTAAAGTCTGCGGAACAATCCCGAGCTAGCGGCGGGAACCTAGCAAACCAACAATAATCGGCATCTAAAATATCTAAACAACAATAGAACACGACAAGCTCGGCTCGGGAACTCACGCTTGGCGCGGCGACACGAGCTTGGGGTGGCAGCAAGGGTAGCGCAGGGCAAGGACGCTGCTACCGCGCGCTGGCCGGCACGGCACGGCAAGGACGCATGCCCAGTCGCTGCATGTGGCTGGCGCTGCTTGCACGGCGACGACAAGGGCGCGCGCTTGTAGCGAGCGCGTCTGGGCGATGGCGCGCGCTGGCGCCAGCGTCTGCGATCGCGACACGCGAGCGAGGCTTCAGCGAGGGCGCGCGCGCGCGAACGCGTCTGGCGGCGGCGCGCGGCGCAGCGGCTCGGCAAGCGGACACGGCGAGGGCGTGCGATGGGCGGCGACGCAGACGGTGGACGCGCGGCGCTGGCGAGACCTCTGGCGTGCGGCGATCGGGCGATCTGTCTTTCTTTGGACGAGCGGCGAGGTCGCTAGGACAGATCTGGGCGCGGCGAGCGATCGGGCTGGGCGCGGCGACGGCATTGCGGCGATCCAGGCTGGTTGGGCTTCACTCGGTGGGTTGCAATCAACACAACACACACAACACACCTCTTTTCACTTGGCCAAACGCACACCAAGCGGATGAGAAGAAGAAGAAGAAGATCAATACCTACTCGGAATGATGATGATCGAACCCAAGGAGATGCAAGGATGAAGAATCGGCAAGGCTATGGAGATGGAGAGCTTGGGCGGCCAAGAGGTGTTTTGGAGAAGAAGATGGAATAACCTAATTCTATTTCATTTAACCAAATGCACCAAAACTCCAAAATCCAAGGTTAACTAAGATGTGATGCAGAAAGAGCAACAAGAGCACCTAATGGCTCAATTGGCACACATCTCTACAAGCTTCTCGGAGACCGGGTTCAAACCCATTTGCAAAGACAAATTCCTTTATTTTACTTTTGCATCAAACCTTGCTCAAACCAAACCACAAACTCCTCCAAAAACCTACATAAAACCATCCAATAATTTTAGTAGCTGGAAAAGACACAAACGACCATGACGGCCCGACCAAATTACCAAATTACCCCTAGGGCATACCGGAAGCGGGAAGAAAAACACGGTCGCATAACCGCATCGACCGCGTCTGCGTGCGCTGCCGCCGCCCACATCCACATCACCCGACCAGCGCTGCGCTCGCTCGCCTGCCCAGCGTAGCCAGCGCCAGCGCTCGTGCCACAGCGCGCATTGCGCCAGCCAGCGGCGCCGATAAGCGCCTAGTGCGGCGCCAGCGCCCTGCGCGCCCTAGCGGCGCTACTGTCCCCTCTTCGCTTGCTCGCCGAGACGAGTGCCTTCTCGGTGGGTAAATTTCGAGTCTCCACCCTTTGGACTTTCTCGCTTTTAGATGTTGTTTATTAATTAGGATGTTTTATTACTTGTTTAGGTTGCTCGAGTCCACTTAAAAGCTCGAGGGTCGTTATTCGATTCGGGATAATCAACCTCCACTTATTTCGTGTAAGGATTCTTACCGGGGTTGTGTGGACCTGCGAATAGTTGATAGCACGCTGATTCTTTGTAATTATATGAATTTCTAGTGATAGGTTTCATGTTTTCTTTTGATTCATGTTCGTGACATGTTTACATCCCATTAGTTCCATGCTAGGCATTCCTATCTTGATAGAACCATGCCGCCTATTGTATGTCTTGCTAGATCCAAGTTACGGTTAGGCGTGTGATGCAAATTTTAGAGGTAGAGAGGTAACTAGTTTGGGGTCGCCAAGGCAAGACCCGATGGACATCCGGAGGTGTAAGGCCCTATGGGCATCCTAGGTGTGTAGGGCCCTTTGGGCATCACCGATTCTCGGAGGTGTAGGGCCCTATGGGCATCCTAGGTGTGTAAGGCCCACTTTGGGCATCACCGATTCTACGGAGGTGTAAGGCCCTATGGGCATCCTAGGTGTGTAAGGGCCCACCGGGCATCACCGATTACGAGGTGTAAGGCCCTATGGGCATCCTAGGTGTGTAAGGCCCTTTGGGCATCACCGTCTTTGAAGGTGTAAGGCCCGATGGGCATCCTAAGTGTGTATGGCCCCACCGGGCATCTTTGTATCCTAAGTGTGTAAGGCCCCACTTTGGGCATCTTTGTATCCTAAGTGTGTAAGGCCCCTTTGGGCATCATTGTATCCTAAGTGTGTAAGGCCCCACTGGGCATCACTTTGTGTCCTAAGTGTGTAAGGCCCCTTTGGGCATCACCGAGTCCTAGATTGTGTAAGGCCGAAGGGCATCCAAGCGTAGGACCTAGGAGTGATTGATGATGGGAGCCCTTGAATAGGCTCGCCTAGAATTAGCCCATAGCCTAACCAACCGTTTACGCTCTAAGTCTTTGTATGGTTGCGTGTCCATGTGCTAAATGAGATGATTTTCGTATTGTACCCGATTGGGGATTCTTCTTGAGTAACTTGTTGCTCACCCTTATTTTCTCGTGGCTTTACACGGGTAACTTGGGACAGAGGTGGATGGCTAGGAGGGAGCGGCTCGATGATCATGGATAGTGGGCTCGGGTCGCACGTTTCTTTAAATGTTTTCCTTAATGATTTAGCATGTAGTGGGACTTGGGTCCCTAGGAGAAAGTACTCAAACTATTTTATGTTCTCGCATCGTTTTCCTTTGAATTGTTTTAAGAAAATCTTGATCAGTCATTTACTGTTTTATTTAATTGAAATCATGGTTTTGTTTTAAAAATGTTTATTGCAAAGTTTTAAACTTCCGACTCTGAATGATGTTTATATTCTTATTCATGCATGCTAAGTATGGACCTTAGGTTAGAGACCGTTTCTTGGGTCGGGTCCTTACAGTACTGCCTTGGTAAAAGTTTCTGGGGCCTATGCCCTAACATCCTGAGACACTCCCTGTCTCAAACCCGCAATAAACTTCCTGATCTTCAGTTCCGGGGTAGCAATCAGCTGTGGCGCGAAGTATCCATACTCGAGAACTTCTTCTCGTACACCTCGATCGAGTCGGACCCTCGCTTAAGGTTTGAAAACAGCTCAATCATCTTTTCTTGGGCTTCTTCACGATAAATTTTGCCTTGAACTCAAATTTCTGAAGAACTCCCGGTGGCGAGTGGAGACCAGCCGGTCTCTCACTTAAGGTGGAATCCCACCACCACTTAGTTGTGCACTGCTAACACGTGAGTGCACATCGAGCTCATTGCACCTCGAGACACTCCATTACCATAAACGTATATTCTAACTCGGCCAATCCACGTGGCGGCTACCAGCGGTTCCCAGTGGGCACTAAACTTCTCCGGCTTCCATTTCACAAAATCCTTGACCACTTGCCTAGATCCTCAGCACCTTCCGCCATAACGGCCTCATTCACAATTGGCTCATGCGGGTGGCCAGTCTTGGTGGCGCTCTGATCCTCTCTTTGAACCAACTCGGTCGGTGTTGTATCCGAACGCAGGACTCCTCCCTCTGCGTGACTAACCAAGCTTGCGTTTCAGCTCTCTCTGCTCGGCCCTGCGGGTCGGCTAGCAACCCAACCATAAGAGCCCTCATAGACTCCACAAAAGCGGCTCCGGTGCGGCCTCTCGAGGCTCACTCGCCCCTACGCCCTCTCCAGGCAACACAGTTGAAGGGCCTGACGGTGGCCTAACATCAGCATAAGCTTGGGACGAGGGCCCCCCAGTGTCAGAATCGATACGAATGCCCTGGGTGGTCGGCCTCGAGCCTCCCTGCCCTCTACGAGTGACTGGCATACCGGAAATCTACTGACCAAACCAACAATGAGTCGTAACTGTCTTCCCCGCTCTACAACAACAAGTCATGTACATGCAAGGTGCAACCGGTATTGTAATTCTTAACCCTTAACTTTAAACATACGGACATACCTGATGGCTGGCGGAGAGCTGATGATCATGGAAAACAACCTACAATTGCAGGTCAGTCTACAGAACCTATAACTCGGGCTCGATACCAACCGTAAGGACCCACCCAAAGAAAGCGGTCTCTATCCTAAAGTCCTTACTTAGCATGCATGATTAGGAATGTAAAACGTCATTCGAGTTTGAAATTTAAATCTTTGAAGTAAGCACATTCAAAACAAAGAAAATATAATTCCATTTAAAATAAACAGGTAGATGACTGATCAGTACTTTCTTAAAAACAAATCAAGGGAAACGGTACGAGAAACATAAAATAGATTTTTGAGTGCTTTTCCTAGGGACCCAAGTCCCACTACACGCTAAATCATCAAAGAAAACATTAAAAGAACGCAACTCGTCAGTCACTATCCATGATCATCGAGCCGCCTCCTCCTAGCCATCCAGCCTCTATCCCAAGTTACCTGGTGGAAAGCCACAAAAAATAAGGGTGAGCAACAAGTTACTCAGTAAGAATCCCCAATCGGGGTACAATACGAAATCATCTGATTTAGCACACGGACATGCAACCATACAAAGACTTAAAGCAGAAACGGTTGGTTTAGGCTATGGGCTACTTCTAGGGCGAGCCTATTCAAGGGCTTCCATCAACAGCCTCTCCTAGGTCCTACGCTTGGATGCCCTTCGGGCCTTACACAATCTAGGACTTAGTGATGCCCAGTGGGGCCTTACACACTTAGGACACAGTGATGCCCAGTGGGGCCTTACACACTTAGGATGCCCATAGGGCCTTACACCTCCAGAATCAGTGATGCCCAGTGGGCCTTACACACCTAGGATGCCCATAGGGCCTTACACCTCCAGAATCAGTGATGCCTAGTGGGCCTTACACACCTAGGATGCCCATAGGGCCTTACACCTCCAGAATCAGTGATGCCCAGTGGGCCTTACACACCTAAGATGCCCATAGGTCCTTACACCTCCAGAATCAGTGATGCACAGTGGGCCTTACACACCTAGGATGCCCATAGGGCCTTACATCTCCAGATGTCCATCGGGTCTTGCCCGAGCGGGACCCCAAACTAGTTGCCTCTACGGTCCTCTATACTATACATCACACATCTAACCAGTAACTTGGATCTAGCAAACATACAAATGGCGGCATGGTTCTATCAAGATAGGAAAGCCTAACATGGAACTAACGGGATGTAAACATGTCACGAACATGAATCAAAAGAAAACATGTAACCTATCACTAGAAACTCATATAATTACAGTAATCAGCGTGCTATCAACTATTCGCAGGGTCCACACAACCCCGGGTAAGAATCCTTACGTGGAAATAAATGGAGGTTAACTATCCCGAATCAAATAACGACCCTCGAGCTTTTAAGCGAACCCGAGCAACCTAAGCAAGTAATAAAATATCCTAATTAATAAACACCATCTAAAATCAGGAAGTCCAAAGGGTGGAGGCTCGGGAATTTACCAACAGAGAAGGCACGCGTCTCGGCGCCAGCAAGCAGCAGGAGGGTAGGCTTCTTGGGCGCAGGGCGCTGCTTGGCTGGCACCGACGCCGGCGCGCGCGCGGCGCTGTGGCGAGGCGAGCCGACACGCGCTGGCGGCGCGCTATCAAGGCGCGTCTCGACGGCGGGTAGGTAGCGTCGGCGACTTTGGCCGCGAGGCTGGCACGCGAACGCAAGTAACACGCTAAGACAGCGCGAGGGCGAGCGAGCGACGCGGCCCGGGCGCTTATCGTGCTGGCGCGGCGCGAGGCGGGCTAAGACCGGTCTTGTTGGGGCGCGAGGCAGCGAGGCTAAGCGGGCGCAGCAGCGTCAGGCGGAGCGAGGAGTGCGGCGGCTAGGCGAGCCGGCTGCGCCGACGCGATCTGGACCGGGCGATGGCTCGGTGCGCGTCGCGGCGATGGTGGCGAGCGGTGGCGGTGGCGGTGTAAATTTGGTGCGAGCGGCTTAGCAGCGGCGCGCGCAGATGGCGAGCGGCGTGCGGCGTGGGTGTTGGGCGTGAGGTTAGGGTTTTGCGAGAGAGAGAGAGAGTGTTTTTTTTCCTTTTCTTTTCTTCCTTCCTTAAGTTAAATAGACTTGGGAATCTCAAATGACCTTCCCAAGACTCCCCTTCGAGCCACAGCCAACGATTTTTTTTTTTTTTCTTATTTAATTCCAACTCCTATTTATTTTTTTTTTTTTTTTTTTAAACTATTTCCGTTTAAAGTGAAAATCGGGTACATTACATGATGTATCTTGTAGAGAAGATCGTAGGGGTAACTAGTTTAGGTCCCGCTCAAGGTAAGACCCCGATGGACATCCGGATGTGTAAGACACGATGGGCATCCTAAGTGTGTAAGTCCCGATGGGCATCACCGAGTTGGAGGTGTAAGACACGATGGGCATCCTAGGTGTGTAAGTCCTCGATGGGCATCACCGAGTTGGAGGTGTAAGACACGATGGGCATCCTAGGTGTGTAAGTCCCGATGGGCATCACCGAGTTGGAGGTGTAAGACCACGATGGGCATCCTAGGTGTGTATGTCCCCGATGTGCATCACCGAGTTGGAGGTGTAAGACCACGATGGGCATCCTAGGTGTGTAAGTCCCCGATGGTCATCACCGAGTTGGAGGTGTAAGACTCGATGGGCATCCTAGGTGTGTAAGTCACGATGGGCATCACCGAGTTGGAGGTGTAAGACCACGATGGGCATCCTAGGTGTGTAAGTCCTCGATGGGCATCATTGAGTTGGAGGTGTAAGACCACGATGGGCATCCTAGGTGTGTAAGTCCTCGATGGGCATCACCGAGTTGGAGGTGTAAGACACGATGGGCATCCTAGGTGTGTAAGTCCTCGATGGGCATCACCGAGTTGGAGGTGTAAGACCCTGATGGGCATCCTAGGTGTGTATGTCCCCGATGGGCATCACTGAGTTAGAGGTGTAAGACCCTGATGGGCATCCTAGGTGTGTAAGGCCCCACTGGGCATCACTGAGTCCTAGGTTGTGTAAAGCCCGAAGGGCATCCAAGTGTAGAACCTAGGATAGGCTGTAGATGAAAGCCTTTGAATAGGCTCGCTCTAGAAGTAGCTCATAGACTAATTCAACCGTTTTGCTCTAAGTCATTCTTTTATTTGCATGTATACTAGGGTGCTAGATGAGTGATGTATCGTATTGTACCCCGGTTGGGGATTCTTACTGAGTATGTTTATACTCACCCTTATTTCTGTGGTTTTTGTAAAAGACCCGACCCAAAAGGGGCTCTAAATAGGCCTTTACCCCAATGCATACATTCAAAGGAAAGGATAATATGCAAATAAGTTTTTAGATTCCCAATTAAAACAAAACAATCAAGGTTCAATCAGAAATCAATATAGTTTGCTGAAACCTGTTTCAAGGCAAATACATTTCCAAAACGTACACTCGATCGAGATTTGTTAAAACATTTGGAACATTCTCAAATTCAATAAAGCGGGAATCCACAAAATCATTCGAGAAAACATCCTAGGGCTCGTGCGTCTACATGCATTCGTGGGAAAATGAAAGACAAGAGTCATAGAAATAAAAAGTCGAGAGGCGACAAAGACGTTCCCATGATCATAGCTCCTCCTTCACCATCGCCTCGCGCCATGGTTACGAAAGATAAGTAAGGGTGAGTAACGAATTACTCAGTAAGAATCCCCAACCGGGTACAATACGATATACATGATCATCTAGAAGATTGTATGCAAGCTATGAGTACAAACACGTAGCAGAGCACATAGCTTAAGTCCACACTTGGACCTCGGATGCCATCTCGGGGTCTTAGTCAGGAAAATACCACAACACACTATACGCGCTATACGGGGCGAGTCCCGGCCTCGGCTCATCTCATCGTCATACGAAAGGTGCACTAGCTCAAGATCCCGAGGAGCTCTCCGATCGCGTATTTGTAATGAGCGTAAGCGCGCACCGCATGCTACCGCAAACTCGGGGGTGCGGGTCTAGTGGCAAGCCGCCGAGTGTTCACCACCATGCCTAACTAAATCTCTGCGGATCGGTGTCACCGACATAGGGGTGTGAGACACGGACACGTGAACTATGTCGGCTGAACCACCGCACCGAGGCTAAGGAACCGGTCGTGGTAGGCTTACACCGTGAAGCGGTCCTTGCCCTAACAGTGGCAATCAAGGGCTACGGCCGAACACGCCGAGGGCGTGCCGATCGCCGAGGCGAGGCAATGCCAAGTCATCATCCCGACCGTTGGGGCATTTAACGATCCGCCACCCTCACCCAAGATTGCGGGGCCTACCGGTTGGGATAGCTAATCCCTCACGGGGTCCAAGGCGGAGAATCGTCTCGAACGTCCTTGCCATAGATGCAAGATACTTTATGCATCGGCCCGGATGATGCTATCTACCGAATTCTAAACCTTAACAATAATAATAATAACAATTCAATCAATGCGGTCCAATACGTGCTCCATGAGATACAAGGAACCTAGCATGATACTACGAAGCAAGAACAGATATCGAACATGCTAGAATAGAACAACCTAGCATGGGCTAACATGAGAAACAATACAAGAGTTCATGCCGATCAGGAATTGAACGAGCACCTAGGGCTAAACAAGCTAGTAATCATACGTGCATACAAAACAACAATCACAAATATACCGCAGGTCCACACAACCCCGGTAAGAAATCCTTACCTTGGCCGGGAGGCAACTACACACAAAAATCCTACGCCGCGATCGATCCCGAGCTAGCTAACGGGAACCTAACAAACACAATAGAAATCACCATCATAGCCCTAAAATATAATAAAACAAGCGAGGCTCGGCTCGGGGCACTCACGGCACGACGACACGAAAGTGAGTCTTCTTGGCTTGTCAGTGTGCCAGGCTGGCTGGCGGTGGCGCTGGCGTGGCTGGGAGCGAGCTGTATGGACACGACACGGTGGCGGGCTGGCGCCGCTGCGCGCTGCACGGCAGACGACGGTTACGGCGGCAGAGGACGCGCATGGCGCGGCGTAGCGCAAGCGAAGGCGCTGGCGGCTGGCGGCGGCGGCGTGCGCGACGCGACGCGCGGCTGCTGCGCGCGCGCGGGCAGCGCTTTAAGGGCGAAAGCGCGCGCTGGCGATCTTCTGGCTGCTGACCGTGCGTGCGGCGGCGCTCGCGCGAGCCGGGAGTGCGATGGGTGAGTGCAGGCGGCGTTCTTGGTGTCGCGGGCAGCAGCAGGGCTTACCGACGCGTTCAGGCGTCTTTGCTCGGGCAGATCTCGGATCGCTGGCTTGCGCGGCCGCTTCTTTGGTGCGATCGGGCGTCTTTGCTCGGTGATGCTGGCCGGTGGTGGGCGAATCCGCGCTGGCGGCACTGCAACAACACACACACACAAGGGCACCTCCTCTTACCTTCGGCCAGTGAGAACAACTTATCGAGAAGATGAAGAAGATGAATACCTACGGAATGATGATCGAACTACGGAGCGACAAGGGGATGAAATTCGGCTAGAGAAAGATGGGGAAACAAACTTGGACGGCTAGGAGGATGAGATGGAGAAGAAGAACAAAACCTAGCTTTTCTTTTCCATTTAACCAAATGCACCAAAACCCCAAAATCCAAGGCTAACTATAAAATGACACAGAGAAGAGCAACAAGAGCTCTCAATAGCTCTCATCGCCACACCACCCACGACTTCTCGGACCACCACGGGTTGAAACCCACCAAACACACTTTTAACACACCATTTTCCTTTTGCATCTCCCCATGCCCAAACACATCCACAAAGCCTAAAAACTTACATAAATCCATCCAATAATTTTAGCAGCTGGGAAAAAGACATAAACGGCCCCCGACGGCCCGACCAAATTACTAAAATACCCCTAGGGCATACGAAGAGGCGGGACGAAAACACAGGCCGTTACAATATTCCCTCCTTTTTATGACTTTCGTCCTCGAAAGTCCTTAAGACTCAAAGCAAAGACAGATCTCGCAATCTCATCCCGTCTTCCCGCTCACAAGCGGCCTCCTCTCTCGAACTCTAACTCCTCCACCGAACTTTTACCAAACGGATCTCACGATTATGCAACGTCTTCGCGTCTCAAGGACGAGAATACTCACAAGCTTCCTCTCGAAGCTCAAATGGTCCAACAACAGGAGACTCCACTTCTCCCGCTTACCAAAACTCAACACAACTCACAACGGCACAATCTTAAAAGCACGCATTTGCCCAACCTCAAACTCTAAAACTCGACACGGACATCGACGAAACTTTCATGCACGCTCCGAGCTAACAACAAACGAGCTCAACCTCTTGCACAACACCTCTCGGTCAGCTGCGAAGCAACACGGGACCCAAAACAACAACGACGGCCACCAACCTTTTCTCACGGCACTAGAGACGCAACACTTACCATACAATGCCTCAATGGAACCACAAGAACCGACCACGAGAAGCGCTACTCAAGGCAACCTCCTAAAACCACACTGGTCTCCATTTGCCTAATCACGGAAACACCAACTCGCAACAAGCTCAGAAGGATCCGGCTCACTCCTCCCAAAAGACCCTCGGACAAAAAGGGTGAAAACACTACAGAAGCGCACTCGGCTCAAAGCCTCTAAGAACACTCTCTCGAATCACGGTTCGCCCACGCCTTTGCCTAGAACAAACCTTTGTTGCCACACCCTAATGGCAACATCTCCAACTCAAATCGACATGCCTCTACTCCATAGAAATGGCATCCGCACAACAACCGAGGTGCGAGCTCTAGCTCTTTGAAGTCAATACTCCAAAAATCCGAACTCACACAACAACCTCAACTAGCCGACGGCTCCCACACGAAACTTACAATCCAACAACTTGAGTGCTACGAACTAGGAAGCTCAAACAACTACAATCGCATAGCTATGCCAATCCACTCATCTCTAGCTCGACTCAAATCACTAGTGGGCAAGACAACTTGCAAACAACCGGGCCCCAGAGGGCTCCATCCACTAAACTTACCTCCGTGCAAACAACGGAACAAAGCTCGCCTCAAATATGAAACACATCTCACAAGTCCAAACGATAACACATACTGAGCTTAACCCTCAAGCTTAGGCTTAATGCACCTTCCCACCGAAACTTCATAACGGAACTCCACTACCGGTCAACACCAACTACCAAGAACAAGAATACCAACAATGGTGGCGAGTGCAAGCTACACTAGCCGACAAGGATCCTCGATAAGTCCGCACCTAATCCAACCACAATGGTGCAAACCTCAACCCACAATCGATACAAAGGAGATCTTCCACTACAAAGGTGCAACATCTTCCATGCCAACACACAAAATCTTAACCAACTAGGCCAAACACTCATAAGAGGCGGGACAACCTTTATCTGCGGCCTCTAGAACACCCTCCAAGAATCCGCTTAATCTGGACAAACGACTACTTTCAAGCGACCAACAAACTTTTCCTTCAAGCTAGCGCTTCCACCATTAACTCCAAGACCAAGGGAGTAAACGACAACTCCCGAAGGAAACGGCTCCTACAAGCGGACAACCAACGGACAGAGAACTCCACATACGCCACTGTCTTGCTCCCACGAGCAACAACATCTAATCTCACGGGGCACAACAAGGGTCCATCTCGCATTGAACCTCCAAATGCCAAACGGGGCAACTTAACATCTTGGAAACAGGGAAAAAACAACCAACATGGCACAAACCACTCGCCCCACGAGCAAAACTAAACTCTAGCAACTTCAATCCACACTTGGTCAACACCAAGCATCAACTTGCCACCACACCGAAACCACTCCGGACTTTACTCCAAATAAACACTAGCTTGCTAGTCTACCAAGATCGCTAGCAACTCCACCGAGGCTACAAACTACACGCCTCCAGGCTAGCCAATGAAACTCACTAGCTGGGCTCGACCGAGCTCGGAGAGGCTCTCCACAACCTAGGGTTCTTCGGCAACCCTCGACACACACTACGCCGGCATACGATCTAACAGCACAACCGCTGAACAAACAACTCCAATTTCAAAGATCCCAACCATCTTTGGCCAACTCCAACTCCTTGGGAACCTAGAGGACCCAAACGCTACAGAATGCGTCATCCTCCTACTCAAAGCATCAGCCACAACATAACTTCTACCCAAGGAAGGATCCGAACAACTCTCTTAGCCATGCCGATCAGAAACCACGCGGCTTAGCTACCACCGCTCTTGTTCAGTTTCCAACTGAACTCCAACCAACGATCAACAAGAAGATCCGCCAACCAAGCTTAGGCCCAACTTAACAAATCTTGCCTAAGCAACAACTTGATACCACGAGCACGGTATCCTTACCACCTCAACCGAAGCCTTACAACAACCACCTGGAGTCCCACTTCTCAAGGAACTGAGCACGAGATCTCCAAAGCAAACCCTACATGGACACGAAAACTCTCGCCACGGAACGAACCACACAAAACACACTTGTGTGCACAACTCCCAACCTTCCTTTAGAGATCCAAGACTAACAAGCGCTTTTCCACAAAGCAACGATAACTCCCGGCAATGATACAAACAATCCAAGGAACACCAAAAGTTCCATCTTCACACGATACTCGCAAGCGGTGGCAACCTTGCTCGCTAAAACACAACGACGCCAAACCGAACTTACTTTATACCAAGACTCTACCAAGTGCGCTTACACATAAGGCGTCCTACTCATCTCATAGGCATCCAACTCATCTCATAAGCATCCAACTCATCTCGAGAGCATCCAACTCATCTCACGGGCATCCAACTCATGGTTCCCTCTTTGGACCGAACTCGCATCTACAATGCTCACTCAACTCGTGTTTAGGCACCGAAGGTAGTGGACCGCACTACCAACCACAAAGATCTCTTGGCCTTAGCATTAGCGTGAGACTCACACGCACTAACACTTACCACCGCCAACTGCTGACTTACTCGACCCCGGTAACACCGGGAAGAGGCTCCAGCTCCTCTCGAACATCCTTTCACTTGTGGTCCTTCAACTACCACCGATCTAGCCCTCTCCGCACGACCTAAACGGGTGCAAGCGCCATAAAGCAGATCCAAGGCTAAAGGAGTACGCTGAACTCGAACGGCATAGAACCATCCGCTATGCCCAAGCCAAACTCAAGCTCGAACTGGACTTAGTGCCAAAGTGGCACACCAACCAATGCACCTCAAGTGCTACTACTACCAAATCCACATCTCGAGGAAGTGGGGTGTTAAACAACAAAAAGAGCTCGCAAGGGGGCAAAGATGACCCTTCATCCGCCTCCACCACTAACACGGCAACTTGCCAAACAATCGGGCGGTGGTAGAGACTCGCTAGTCCACCTCTCACAAGGGACTTCCACCACCATCCGATGAACCAAACAAACACGAGAACGGCACACCTCGGCCTCTCGAGCAGTGAGGCATCCCACACACGGATGCTAAACTCAAACTGGCCAACTACCTTACTACTAGCAAAGAGGGACTTACTAAAACATCGATCTCTACAGGCATCCATTTGCCAACTCGGGCGTCTCCAACAACGCCAACAAACTCATCTGAATAAACTCGCGATCATGCCCTCCCGAGAACCTCCGGGGCTACAAGAGCTACCGGGGAAAAATTTGAAACAGACTCTGTCATTTGGGCTAATCGTGTGCCGGGACTCCTCACTACGCGCTACAAAGCTGCGCGCTCGGGTCTCCGCTCTCGATAGCTAAAGACCCGACCATCGGATCTCTCATGGGTGGAGCACACTCGCTCAAGGAGTCTCACTGAGGCGCCGCTAGCCTCTACCCTCTCCTCTAGGCACTCTCAATCGCCGGGGCCAAAACGGCATGCGGGCCTAACAACCCCGACGCGGCCTCAACATCAACACGATCCGTCCAACTCCTCGGTCGGACATGCCAAGCGCCCTGCTCCTCGGGTGCGATCAACATCTTGGCGATCCGCACAAAGCACCACCACCCTCTCACTAAGGGAAAAGCGAAGAATCGGGCCACAAATGGCCAACGGAGTCTAAGCTCGCCTCCCTCCGAACGATGTCCCGGGGCATCCGGATCTATCTGGATACCTCAACAAGCCGCTAAACAAAGCCGCTCGCATCGCGGAAAGTTGGCATGATGGCTCACTAAGCCCAAAAACAACAGTCAGAGAACCGCTTTCGTCTCCGCTCCACAACACTACACAAGGCATACACTAGATGAAAGGTATTGTAAATTCTTAACCCTTTTCTAAAGCAGAAAACTTAGGCATACGATGACCGCTTCTGAGTGCTTGGTGATCATGGGAAAGACGACCTACAACAAAAGGTGGAGTCTACAAAGTCTATGACTCGAGCTCGATACCAAGCAGAAAGACCCGACCCAAAAGGGGCTCTAAATAGGCCTTTACCCCAATGCATACATTCAAAGGAAAGGATAATATGCAAATAAGTTTTTAGATTCCCAATTAAAACAAAACAATCAAGGTTCAATCGAGAAATCAATATAGTTTTTGAAACTGTTTCAAGGCAAATACATTTCCAAAACGTACACTCGATCAGAGATTTGTTAAAACATTTGGAACATTCTCAAATTCAATAAAGCGGGAATCCACAAAATCATTGAGAAAACATCCTAGGGCTCGTGTGCGCTACATGCATTGGGGAAAATGAAAGACAAGAGTCATAGAAATAAAAAGTCGAGACGACAAAGACGTTCCCATGATCATAGCTCCTCCTTCACCATCCCGCCTCGCGCCATGGTTACCCGAAGATAAGTAAGGGTGAGTAACGAATTACTCAAGAAGAATCCCCAACCGGGGTACAATACGATATACATGATCATCTAGAAGATTGTATGCAAGCTATGAGTACAAACACGTACAGAGAGCACATAGCTTAAGTCCACACTTGGACCTCGGATGCCATCTCGGGGTCTTAGTCAGGAAAATACCACAACACACTATACGCGCTATCACGGGAACGAGTCCGGCCTCGGCTGCTCTCATCGTCGATCACGAAAGGTGCACTAGCTCAAGATCCCGAGGAGCTCTCGGTCGGTATTGTAATGAGCGTAAGCGCGCGCACCGCATGCTCACCGCAAACTCGGGGTGCGGGTCTAGTGGCAAAGCGCCCGTGTTGATCACCATGCCTAACTAAATCTCCGGATCGGTGTCACCGACATAGGGGTGTGAGACACGGACACGTGAACTATGTCGGCTGAACCACCGCACTTTGAGGCTAAGGAGCCGGTCGTGGTAGGCTTACACCGAAGCGGTCCTTGCCCTAACAGTGGCAATCAAGGGCTACGGCCGAACACGCCGAGGACGTGCCGATCGCCGAGGGACGAGGCAATGCCAAGTCATCATCCCGACCGTTGGGGCATTTAACGACCGCCACCATCACCCAAGATTGCAGGGCCTACCGGTTGGGATAGCTAATCCCTCACGGGGTCCAAGGACGGAGAACTGTCTCGAACGTCCTTGCCATAGATGCAAGATACTTTATGCATCGGGCCCGGATGATGCTATCTACCTGAATTCTAAACCTTAACAATAATAATAATAACAATTCAATCAATGCAGTCCAATACGTGCTCAACAGATACAAGGAACCTAGCATGATACTACGAAGCAAGAACAGATATCGAACATGCTAGAATAGAACAACCTAGCATGGGCTAACATGAGAAACAATACAAGAGTTCATGCCAGTCAGGAATTCAGAACAGAGCACCTAGGGCTAAACATGCTAGTAATCATACACAGGCATACAAAACAACAATCACAAATATACCGCAGGGTCCACACAACCCCGGTAAGAAATCCTTACCTTGGCCGGGAGGCAACTACACACAAAATCCTACGCTGCGATCGATCCCGAGCTAGCTAACGGGAACCTAACAAACACAATAGAAATCACCATCATAGCCCTAAAATATAATAAAACAAGCAGGCTCGGCTCAGGGGCACTCACACGCGCACACGACGACATGGAAATTTGAAATCTTCTTGATTTGGCAGTCTTGGCTGAGGTGCTGTGCGCTGCTGCCGGCGCGCTGAAGCGTGGGCTGCGGTATGGCGCAAGGTGACACGGCAGGCTGGCGCTGGCCGCGCGCTGCACGCAGACGTGACGGTTAGACGGCAGGACGCGGCGTATGGTGGCGAAGCGCAGCGGCGCGCGCGGCGGCGGCGGCGACCTTGCGACGCGACGCGCGCGGGCGGGGCGGCTAAAGCAGCTTTGGGCTAGGCGCGCAGCGCTGGCGACCGTGGCTGCGCGCGAATCTGCTGCGAAGGCAGGCGTCGCGATGGAATCGGCGCGGCGATGGATTGGTGTGCGCGGCGGTGTGCGACGGCGACAGGCGCATTCGACGCGTCTTTGTGCGTGGCCGCCGCAGATTCGGGCTTCTTCTTTGGTGCGATCCGGGCGTCTTTGCCAGCAGGTCCGCCGGTGGTGGGCGAATCCGCGCCAAGCGGACTGCAACAACACACACACACAAGGGCACCTCCTCTTACCTTCGGCCAGCAGAACAACTTATCGAGAAGATGAAGAAGATGAATACCTACCTGGAATGATGATCGAACTACGGAGCAGCAAGGGGATGAAATTCGGCTAGAGAAAGATGGGGAAACAAACTTGGACGGCTAGGAGGATGAGATGGAGAAGAAGAACAAAACCTAGCTTTTCTTTTCCATTTAACCAAATGCGCCAAAACCCCAAAATCCAAGGCTAACTATAAAATGACACAGAAAGAGCAACAAGAGCTCTCAATAGCTCAACTGGCCACACCACCCACCTGACTTCTCAGACCACCTGGGTTCGAAACCCACCAAACACACTTTTAACACACCATTTTCCTTTTGCATCTCCCCATGCCCAAACACATCCACAAAGCCTCAAAAACTTACATAAATCCATCCAATAATTTTAGCAACTGGGAAAAAGACATAAACGGCCCTGACGGCCCGACCAAATTACTAAAATACCCCTAGGGCATACCTGGAAGACTGGGACGAAAACCTGGGCCGTTACATTTTTCCACCAGGTAACTTGGGACAGCACCAGGATGGCTAGCGGAGGGAGCTGTTTGATCATGGGGGGCTGCCGGCACTCTGTCGTTTATTGTTTGCATTTATTTATTCAACATGTAGGTAGATAGGAGTCCAAGGGGAATGATGTTAAAGTTGTTTAAACTGTTTTGAATGTTCTTTTATAAATACTAGCCAGGCTTATTTTACCTTGATTGGATTTTCTTTATGAAAATTTTTGGTTATGTTTTAAGTGTTCCCCGTTTCCAAATGTTTTGAAAAAGTTTTAAATATGAGCACTAAACCACTTGTTGAAATATTTAACTTGCATGCTGAGTGAGGACCTAGGTTTAGGACCGTATTCCAGGTCGGGTCCTTACACTTATACACCTAGGATGCCCATCGAGGTCTTACAGCTCCAACTCAGTGATGCCCATCGGGGTCTTATACACCTAGGATGCCCATCGGGGTCTTACACCTCCAACTCAGTGATGCTCATCTGGGTCTTATACACCTAGGATGCCCATCGGGGTCTTACACCTCCGGATGTCCATCGGGGTCTTACCCGAGCGGGACCTACACTAGTTACCCCTACAATCCTCTACACTATACGACACATGTCTAAACCTAACATGGATCTAACAACATTGAACGGAGAACATGGATTACCAGGATGGAAGAACGTAGCATGGAACTAATAGAATACAACATAAAGCATGGATATGTCAGGATAGGAGAACTGTAAAGACCCGACCCAAAAGGGGCTCTAAATGGGCCCTTACCCCAATGCATGTAGTGAAAATAAAAGACATTATGAAAAATACATTTCGGATCCCAAGTAAAAACAGAAACATTCAACAACCAAAACATACATTTCTAAAAGCATACTCACGATCGAGAGATTTATTTAAACCATTAAAACAATCCACAAGTACAAATATGCTGGAATCCATAAAACGTAAGAAAACATCACGGGGCTCTGTGCCCGTCTACATGCATTCGGGGAAATAACAAAAGTCAAGAGTCATGATAAAATAAAATAATCGGAGATGACAAGCAGGATTCCATGATCACGCCTTCCCTTCAACCATCCTGTCTCCGCCTTGATTACGTGGAAAACCACGAATAAGGGTGAGTAACGAATTACCCAAGAAGAATCCCCAAGCGGGGGTACAATACGATATACATGATCATCTAGAAGAATGTATGCAAGCTATGAGTACAAACACAGAGCGGAGCACATAGCTAAGTCCACACTTGGACCTCGGATGCCAACTCGGGGTCTTAGTCCGGAAATACCACAACACACTAAACGCGCTATACGGGAACAAGTCCCGGCCTCGGCTGTCGCCGATCGTACGAAAGGTGCAATGGCTCAAGATCCCGAGGAGCTCTCGATCGGCGCAGTAATGAGCGTAAGCGCGCACCGCATGCTCCGCAAACTCGGGGTGCGGGTCTAGTGGCAAGCTGCCTGTGTTCGACCACCATGCCTAACTAAATCTCTCGGATCGGTGTCACCGACATAGGGGTGTGAGACACGGACACGTGAACCATGTCGGCTGTACCACCGCACTTTGAGGCTAAAGAACCGGTCGTGGTAGGCTTACACCGAAGCGGTCCTTGCCCTAACAGTGGCAATCAAGGGCTACGGCCGAACACGCCGAGGGCGTGTCGATCGCCAGGGGACTAGGCATTGCCAAGTCATCATCCCGACCGTTGGGGCATCGCTTAGACTACCACCCTCACCCAAGATTGCGGGGCCTACCGGTTGGGATAGCTAATCCCTCACGGGGTCCAAGGCGGAGAACTCGTCTCGAACGTCCTTGCCATAGATGCAAGATACTTTATGCATCGGGCCCGGATGATGCTATCTACGAATTCTAAACCTTAACAATAATAACGATTCAATCAATGCAGTCCAACACGTGCTCAATGGATACAAGGAACCTAGCATGATACTACGAAGCAAGAACAGTATCGAACATGCTAGAATAGAACAACCTAGCATGGGCTAACATGAGAAACAATACAAGAGTTCATGGCGATCGAGGAATTGCAGCAGAGCACCTAGGGCTAAACATGCTAGTAATCATACACAGGCATACAAAACAACAATCACAAATATACCATGAGGTCCACACAACCCCGGTAAGAAATCCTTACCTTGGTCGGAAAACTTCTACACACAAATTCCTAGGTCGCGAACACTTCCGAGCTAGCTATCGAGAACCAACAAACATAGTAACAATCATAACCATATCCCTAAAAATATAATAAAGCAAAGCAGGCTCGGCTCCGGAGCAGCACTCACACGCGCACCGCGACACACAAAGCAAAGCGGCTTGGCAGGCAGTGGCACGGCTGAGCTGGCGCAGGCTGCGCGCTGGCACGCATTTGGCGCGTCTGCGCAGCTACATGGATGGGCGCTGGGCGCGCCTGTGCACACTGCAGACAGACGGACTCGGCAGCGAAGCGCAGCGGCACGGGCGCGACGGCGCGCTGGCGTCGCGATGCGGACACGGCGAGCCGCTCGGCGAGGACGCGCGACGCGCGCGAACGTCTTAGCGGCGGGCGAAAGCGGTTCGGCAAGAGGACACGGCGAGGGCGCGATGGCGGCGGCGACGCGGACGCGGCTGGACGCGCGGGCGCTGGCGAGGGCCTCCTGGCGTGCGAGCGATCGGGCGAGGACGAACGACGATCTGGGCTGCTGCTGGCGCGATCTGGCGTGCGGCAGGGCTGCTTCGACAGATCTGGGCGTGGGACTGGCTGCCGACGACAAGGCTAGTTGGTCTTTCGGACGAACGGCAAGGCCGCTAGGCGGATCCGGCGTCGCGGCAAGGCCGCTTCGAGCAGATCTGGGCGTGCTGAGCTGGCGGCGATGATGGTTGCTCCTCTCCGGGCCGCAACCAACACAAACACACACACACTCTACATCTTACCTTCGGCCAGCATCAAAAACCAAATGAGGAGATGAAGAGGATGAAGACTTACCCGGAATGATGATGATCGAACCCAAGGAGATGCAAGGGAAGAAGAATTCGGCAAGGCAATGGAGAGGGAGAGCTTGTGCGGCCAAGAGGAGTTTTGGAGAAGAAGATGGAATAAACCTAATTCTATTTCATTTAACCAAATGCACCAAAACTCCAAAATCCAAGGTTAACTAAGATGTGATGCGAGAAAGAGTAACAAGAGCACCTAATGGCTCAATTGGCACACATCTCCACAAGCTTTTCAGGAGACCCGGGTTCAAACCCCAGTGCAAAGACAATTTCCTTTATTTTTACTTTTGCATCAAACCTTGCTCAAACCAAACCACAAACCCCTCCAAAACCTACAAAAACCATCCAATAATTTTAGTAATGGAAAAGACACAAACGACCACTGACGGCCCGACCAAATTACCAAATTACCCCTAGGGCATACCGGAAGACCGGGAAGAAAAACACGGGTCGTTACAATATTCCCTCCTTTTTATGACTTTCGTCCTCGAAAGTCCTTAAGACTCAAAACATTTCAGGGTAATGCAATCTCATCTCGTCTTCACGCTCCCAAGTGGCTTCCTCAGAACCCCGATTCTTCCATCGAACCTTTACTAAACGAATCTCGCGATTACGCAACGTCTTGGTCTCAAAGGCAAGGATCCTCACCGGCTTCTCCTCGAAGTTCAAATCCTCATTCATTTTGCAAAGGCTCAAAGTCCACAATGTGCGACGGGTCCGCACATACCGCCTCAACATCGATACATGAAAAACACTATGCACCGCCGATAGGGACGGAAGTAGGGCTAACAGGTAAGCAACTCTGCCAATCCTCTCTAGGATCTCAAAGCGGACCAACAAAGCGGGGACTCAACTTCCCACGCTTACCAAACCTCAGAACACCTCGTGATCGGAGCAACCTTAAGGAACACATGCTTGACCAACCTCAAAGTCCAAATCTCGGCGCCGAACATCGGCGTAACTCTTCTGCACCGCTCGAGCGGTCAACATACGAGCTCTAATCTTACGCAGCTGCGCCATTGGTCAAGCTGCGGTAACTTCGGGACCCAAAACACATCTATCACCAACCTCTTCCTGAACACGGGGACCGGATAACGCTTACCATACAATGCCTCGAATGGAGCCATCCGATAAATCGATCGTAAGCGTTGTTATAGGCAAACTCCATCAAGTACAGATCTGGTCCCAAGCGCACAGGAAATAGAACACACAAGCCCTCAACATATCCTCGAGAATCGATTCACTCTCTCGATCGACCATCCGTTTGAGGGTGAAAAGTCGTCTTTGAAATCGCACTCTGTGCCCAAACCCTACGAGCGCTCTCGAAGCGAGAAGTGAACCATGAGTCACGATCGGACACAATCCTCACCGGCACACCATGATAACGGATGATCTCGCTCCAAAAACAAGCGCGCGCCTTTGTTCAACGGTATAAGTGTCTCTACCGGGAATGAAGTGTGCGCTCTTGGTCAAACGGTCGACTATCACCCAAATCGAGAGAACTTCCTCGGAGTCCTTGGCAAACCGGATATAAAGTCCATGGAGATCTCTTCCCATTTCCACGGGGGTACACTCGTGTTTTGCAACAAACCTCTTTGGCCTCTGCACAGGTGCCTTCACTTGCGACAAGTGAGTGAGACCGGTGACAAACTCTGCCACATCTCTCTTCATTCCCATCCACCGGAAAGGTGCGCTTAAGGTCTGATACATCTTGGTACCCCGGGGTGCCAAGCAAAAGGGGAACTGTGGGCCTCCGAGAGCAACTACGCTCGCAAACTCGCAATGTCCGGAACACACAACCGGCCTCTATAAGTCAACCCATCATCTGGTGAATATACAAAGTCAAAGTCACCGTCAAGCACTAACTCTATCAACCAATCTCTTAAGTGCGGGGTCACCCAACTGGCCGTCTATAATCCACGCCTAATCAATTTGAGCAGTCAATCTGAGCTACAGCGGTAACCTCTCCCAACAACATCGCAACCTCGCCCGCTCGAACTCTCTCTCGCAAGCTGGCTGGGAACTCAACAACGCCGCAGAGTGCGACGTCTTTCTACTCAAAGCATCGGCCACTACATTGGCTTTACCGGATGGTACAAAATCTCGCATGATCATAATCCTTTACGGCTCTAACCATCTTCTCGCCTCATATTCAACTCCTTACGAGTAAACAGATACTTGAGGCTCACGGTGATCGGTAAACATCCGAATCCGCTCACCATACGTGTAATGCCTCCAAATCTTGGTGCAAACACCATCTGCCGCCAACTCCATATCATGAGTCGGGTAGTTACGCTCATACGGCCGGTGACGGGAAGCATAGGCAATGACCTTCCCGTCTTTGCATCAACACACAACCTAATCCAAACTTGGAAGCATCATCAGAGACCACGAAACCACACTGTCCTCTCGGATCGCCAACAACAGTCTTTGAAGTCAAATCGCGCTTGAGGCACAGCAAAGCTCTCATCACACCTCTTGTCCTAAACAAACTCGACACCCTTCCTCGCCGGACGAGTGAGGGGCGAGGCTAAAGCGAAAAGTCCTTGACGAACCGAGCGGTAGTAACTCGCCAAACCCGTAAAGTCGCGAATCTCAAGAATCGAAGTCGGCTTGGCCCATGAACTCACGGCCTCAATCTTCGCGGGGTCCACGGCTATACCATCTATCGAAACCACGTGGCCTAGGAAGGCCACTTGCTCCAACCAGAAATCACATTTGGAAAACTTCGCATAAAGTTGGTTTTCCTCAAAGCCGCCAATACTCGCCTCAAATGCTCTGCATGGTCTTCTTTAGACCTCGAATAAATCGAATATCGTCAATGAACACGATGACGACGGTTGTCCAAAAATGATTTGAACACCCTATCCATCATGTCCATGAACGCGTGTGGGCATTGGTCAATCCAAACGACATGACCACAAACTCATAGTGACCATATCTAGACACGAAAGTCTGTCTTAGGAATGTCGGCATCCCCGATCCGCGAATCGATGGTAACCGGATCTCGAGATCTATCTTGGAGAACACGAAGCTCCTGAAGCCGATCGAACAAATCATCGATCACGGGCAGCGGTACTTATTCTTCATGTCACCTTATTAAGCTCGCGGTAATCAATACATAAGCGCATAGAACCATCCTTCTTTTTCACAAAGCAGAATCGGGTGCTCCCCACGGGGACACACTCGGGACGGATGAACCCTCGATCTAACATCTCCTGCAATCTGAATCTTGTTCCTTTAACTCCACTGGAGCCATACGATCACGGAGCCTTCGAGATAGGGAGGGTCACGGCTCGAGCTCAATTGTGAAGTCAACCTCTCTCTTCGGGGCAACCCGTAACTCCTCAGAAACACGTCCGCAAACTCCCGCACGGCCAGCACTGATCAACAGCAGCCGAGGGGCGGCCCTTCCCGCACAACTTGGCTAGATAGCCCCAAGCTCCATGAGTTAGCAAACGACGAGCTTTCTGGTGACACCATCGGCGGGCAAACTCCACCTGGACTCCACGAAACTTAAAGTTGGCCGACACGGCGGCCTAAACACTACTTCTTTCCGGTGGCGGTCAATCAACGCGTGGTTATGACTAACCACTCCATACCAAGAATCACATCAAAACCGCTCATAGGCGTAACTATGAGCGTAGCCCTAAGCAACTCTCTCGGATATCTCGATCCGGCCATCCCTAATCTTATCTCTAGCCAACATATTAACTCCGAAGGAGTTGCAAGCAGATAACTCGAAACCTAGAGGCTCTAGTCTTAACTTAGCATGCTCAAAGAAACAACACGAGATACAAATGAATGCGTGGAACGAGAATCAAACAAGACAAATGCGCAGTGATCTAAAACAAGAAGCGTACGCGCCACGGCGGCATCCGTGACGCTCGGCCTCTGACGGGTCGTAGCAAACACTCGACCCGCCTGCTGTTGGTGATCACAAAAATGGGCCATGTGTCCCTCTCTACCACAACGGAAGCACAATCTAGGTCGGTGACAAGCTCGGCGTGGACTTTCCCACAAGTAGCACAAGCGGGAATCTGCTGGGTCCTCCCCGCTGTCGGGTGAAACGGTGGAGCTCTCCGTGATCTCTGCTTCGAAAGCGCCTTGGCGGCGCGCCGCCGCCTCGAAAGTCAAACTTCCTCTTACGCCCCACAGTGTGCTGGGACGGATGGCTGAACAGGAGCGGCAACAACCCGCTCGGTGAGGATACTTCCCATTATAGATCGTGGCTAATCGGGATGACCCTAGCATAAGTGTCGGGGCACGAGCCACGACATCCGGGAAACACCGCCTCAATCCGGATATGAACTTCCGAATCTTCACTCGTGGTGGCAATCAGGCGAGGAGCAAAATATCCATACTCACGAGAACTTGCGCTCATAATCCTCAATGGAATCGGAACCCTCGCCTTCGAGTTACGGATGAGCTCCACCATCTTCTCTTGAGCCTCATCATCGATGAACTTTACCTTGAACTCACCTTGAAGAACTCCCAAGTAGCGGGTGGAGACCCCGCTGGTCTCTCGCTCAAGGTGGACTCCCACCACCATCTCATTGTGCCTCCTAGCACATGAGCCGCACATCTCGGCCTATGAATATCGGGGCACACCATGATCCGGAAGGTGTACTCCAAATGGGCAATCACACTGGCCGCCGCTAACGCATCACCGGTGGCATCAAACTTCTCGAGCTTCCACTTCATAAAATCCTTCACCACCTACCCAATTCCTCGGCACCCCTGCCCGCCATAGGTGCCTCTGGGGCTACTTGCTCGAGGAGTGGGAGGTGCTACCGAGCTCTCTTTGAACCAATCGAGTCACCGCTCGACCTGGGCTCGGGACTCTTCCCGCTGCCCAGCGCCAACAAGGCACGGGTCTGCCCTCTGGTCACTCAACATGCCGACCATAAAAGCCCTCATAGACTCAGGCAAACTCGCTCCAGAGCGATCTCACGGCGCTCGATCGCCTCAACGCCCACCCTAGGCGTAACAGAGGAGGCGCTGGTGGAATGCCATCGATGTGTCGGCTTGGGGACGATGTCCCTGCGATGATCGAGATCCGATCCACGATACCTCGACCGCTCTCGAACCTCCTCTCCCGATGCGGGTGGTAGCATCTTTGGCGATCTACATCCAAACCAACAACGAATCAAAACACGCCTGTCACCACTCCACAACACCAAACAAGGCATACACTAGATGATAGGTATTGTAAATTCTTAACCCTTTTCCTTTCTAAAACAATAAATCTAGGCGTGCACGATGGTGGCTTGAGTGCTTGTGATCATGGAAGGATGACCTACAACAAAAAGGGTCTGCCAGAATCTATGACTCGAGCTCGATACCAATCAGTAAAGACCCACCCAAAAGGGGCTCTAAATGGGCCCTTACCCCAATGCATGTAGTGAAAATAAAAGACATTATGAAAAATACATTTTGGATCCCAAGTAAAAAGCAGAAACATTCAACAACCAAAACATACATTTCTAAAAGCATACTCGATCGAGAGATTTATTTAAACCATTAAAACAATCCACAAGTACAAATATGCTGGAATCCATAAACGTAAGAAAACATCACGGGGCTCGTGCCGTCTACATGCATTCAGGGAAATAACAAAAGTCAAGAGTCATGATAAAATAAAATAATCGAGATGACAAATAGGATTCCATGATCACGACTTCCCTTGACCATCCTGTCTCCCACCTTGATTACCCGTGGAAAACCACAGAATAAGGGTGAGTAACGAATTACCCAGAAGAATCCCCAACCTGGGTACAATACGATATACATGATCATCTAGAAGAATGTATGCAAGCTATGAGTACAAACACAGAGCGGAGCACATAGCTAAGTCCACACTTGGACCTCGGATGCCAACTCGTGGTCTTAGTCCGGAAATACCACAACACACTAAACGCGCTATACGGGAACAAGTCCGCCTCACTGTCATCTCCGATCGTCGAAAGGTGCACGGCTCAAGATCCCGAGGAGCTCTCTCGATGGCGCATTTGTAATGGCGTAAGCGCGCGCGCATGCTACCGCAAACTCGGGGTGTGCGGGTCTAGTGGCAAGTTGCCCGTGTTCGATCATCATGCCTAACTAAATCTACGGATCGGTGTCACCGACATAGGGGTGTGAGACACGGACACGTGAACTATGTCACCTGTACCACCGCACTTTGAGGCTAAGGAACCGGTCGTGGTAGGCTTACACGAGAAGCGGTCCTTGCCCTAACAGTGGCAATCAAGGGCTACGCCGAACACGCCGAGGACGCGTGTCGATCGCCGAGGACTAGGCATTGCCAAGTCATCATCCCGACCGTTGGGGCATCGCCAGACTACCACCCTCACCCAAGATTGCAGGGCCTCACCGGTTGGGATAGCTAATCCCTCACGTTGTCCAAGGACGAGAAGCGTCTCGAACGTCCTTGCCATAGATGCAAGATACTTTATGCATCGGGCCGGATGATGCTA
This sequence comes from Sicyos edulis, assembly GCA_036507275.1. Lineage (NCBI taxonomy): Eukaryota > Viridiplantae > Streptophyta > Magnoliopsida > Cucurbitales > Cucurbitaceae > Sicyos > Sicyos edulis. The sequence continues at coordinate 51,860,649 of CM071846.1, read as the reverse complement.
TCTACCCGAATTCTAAACCTTAACAATAATAACGATTCAATCAATGCGGTCCAATACGTGCTCATGCAGATACAAGGAACCTAGCATGATACTACGAAGCAAGAAGCAGTATCGAACATGCTAGAATAGAACAACCTAGCATGGGCTAACATGAGAAACAATACAAGAGTTCATGCCATCAGAATTGAGCAGAGCACCTAGGGCTAAACATGCTAGTAATCATACACAGCATACAAAACAACAATCACAAATATACCGCAGAGGTCCACACAACCCGTAAGAAGAAATCCTTACCTTGGTCGGAAGACTTCTACACACACAAATTCCTAGGTGCGAACACTTCCGAGCTAGCTATCGAGAACCTACAAACATAGTAACAATCATAACCATATCATTAAAAATATAATAAAACAGCAGGCTCGGCTCAGGAGCACTCACACGGCACCGCGACACGAAGCAAAGGCGCTGCTGGCAGTCGGCACGGCCGAGTGGCGGGCGCTGGCTGGCGCGCTGCACGGCGCTAGCGCGTCGCGCTGCGCGATGGATGGGAGCTGGGCGCGGTGTGCACACAGACAGACGGGACTCGGCGGCAAAGCGGCGGCGCACGGCGCGACGGGCGCCGGCGCGCGGCGGCGCGGACACGCGAGCCGCCGCGAGGACGCGCGCGACGCGGCGAACGTCTTGGCGCGGCGGGCGAAGCGGTTCGGCAAGCGACACGGCGAGGGCGTCGCGGCGATGGCGCGCGGACGCGGCTGGACGCGCAGGCGCCGGGCGAGGGCCTCTCGGCGTGCAGCGATCGGCGAGGATGAACGACGATCCAGGCGCTGGCTGGCGCGACCGGCGTCGGCGCAGGCCGCTGCCGGCAGATCCGGGCGTGGGGCCGCTGCCGACGACAAGGCTAGCTTATTTCTTTGGACGAACGGCAAGGGCGCTAGGCGGATCCGCGGCGTGGCGCAGGCTGCTTCGACAGATCTCCGGGCGCGCGAAGCGGCGGCGATGATGATGGCTTGCTCTCTCGGGCCGCAACCAACACAAACACACACACACTCTACATCTTACCTTCGGCCAAACATCAAAAACCAAATGAGGAGATGAAGAGGATGAAGACTTACCGGAATGATGATGATCGAACCCAAGGAGATGCAAGGGAAGAAGAATTCGGCAAGGCAATGGAGAGGAGAGCTTGTGCGGCCAAGAGGAGTTTTGGAGAAGAAGATGGAATAAACCTAATTCTATTTCATTTAACCAAATGCACCAAAACTCCAAAATCCAAGGTTAACTAAGATGTGATGCAGAAAGAGTAACAAGAGCACCTAATGGCTCAATTGGCACACATCTCCACAAGCTTCCCAGAGACCAGGTTCAAACCCAGTGCAAAGACAATTTCCTTTATTTTTACTTTTGCATCAAACCTTGCTCAAACCAAACCACAAACCCCTCCAAAACCTACAAAACCATCCAATAATTTTAGTAAGCTGGAAAAGACACAAACGACACGACGGCCCGACCAAATTACCAAATTACCCCTAGGGCATACCCGGAAGAGGGAAGAAAAACCTGGGTCGTTACAAGAACCCTAGCATGGAACTAACGGAACGCAAACATAACACGAAGATGAATCAAAAGCAAGCATGAAGCCTATCCACTAGAAACTCATGTAGTTACATGTAAAGACCCGACCCAAAAAGGGCTCTAAATAAGCCTTTACCCCAATGCATGCATTCAAAGTAAAGGACAATATGCAAATAATTTTCGGATTCCCAATTAAAACAAAACAATCAAGGTTCAATCAGAAATAAAGATAGTTTCTTTGAAACTCATCCCCTGTCTCCAAGCACTGTTTCAAGGCAAATACATTTCCAAAACGTACACTCGATCGAGAGATTTCTTAAAACATTTGAAACATCCTCAAATTCAATAAAGCAGGAATCCACGAAAACATTCAGAAAACATCCTAGGGCTCTGTGCCCGACTACATGCATTCAGGGGAAAATAAAAGACAAGAGTCATAGAAATAAAAAGTCAGAGACGACAGCAGGTTCCCATGATCACAGCTCCTCCTTCAGCCATCCTGCATCGCGCCATGGTTACCTGAAAGATAAGTAAGGGTGAGTAACGAATTACTCAGTAAGAATCCCCAACCGGGGTACAATACGATGCACATGGTCATCTAGATGAGTGTATGCAAGCTATGAATATAAACACAGAATAGAGCACATAGCTTAAGTCCACTCTTGGACCTCGGATGCCAACTCAGGGTCTTAGTCCGGAAATAAATCACACCACACAATACGCCCTATACGAGAAACAAGTCTCGACCTCAGCCTGTCTACTGTAGATACGAAAGGTGCACTAGCTCAAGATCCCGAGGAGCTCTCCGGTCGGCGCTGTAATGAGCGTAAGCGCGCACCGCGTGCTCTGCAGAACTATGGGGTGCCGGGTCTAGTGGCAAAGCTGCCCATGTCCGATCACCACGCCTAACTAAATCTTTGGATCGGTGTCAGCGACATAGGGTGTGAGAGACTCGACACGTGAACTATGTCGGCTGAATCACCGCTTTTTGAGGCTAAGGAATCGGTCGTGGTAGGCTTACACCAGAAGTCGTCCTTGCCCTATCGGTGGCAATCAAGGGCTACGACCGAACATGCCGAGGACGTGCCGATCGGCCGTACGAGGCAATGCCAAGTCATCATCCCGACCGTTGGGGCATTTAACGATCCGCCACCCTTACCCAAGATTGCGGGGCCTACCGGTCGGGTTAGCTAAACCCTAACGGGGTCCGGGGACGAGTACTACCTCGAACGTCCCCGCCATGGATGCAAGATACTTTATGCATCGGGCCGGATGATGCTACCTACCTACACTTTAAACTATCATATCAATAACATACAATCCAATACAATCCAAAACGTGCTCAACAGATACAACAAACCTAGCATGGTACTACTGAAGCAAGAGCAGATATGAGCATGCTAGAATGGAACAACCTAGCATGGGCTAACATGAGAGAACAACATACGAAGTCATTAGTCGAGAATTTGCACAGAGCACCTAAACGATACATGGTGATAATCACAAACAAACATACAAACAACAATCACATAGAACATCGCGAGCAGGTCCACACAACTCCAGAAGAAATCCTTACGGTCGGGGCAACTACACACAAAACCTAAGCCGCGATCGAACCCGAGCTAGCTACCGAGAACCTAACAAAAACAATGATAATCATAATCCATAAGCCTAAATATAATAAAATAAACAAGGCTCGGCTCGGGAGCAACTCACGCTCTCGACCGACACGTGGACGGGCAGCAAAGACGGCTGGGTTGCTGGCTGGCGCCGACAGCGCAGAAAGGGGGCGATAAGCGGCGGGAGCCACACACAAGGCGCCGACGGCGCAGAGGCGGCAGGGCTGGCTGTATGCGCGCGCAGCACGGATGGCCGGGCGCAGCACACGGGCGCGGCAAGCGGACGGGCGAGGCGCGCGACGGTGATGAGCGCTGGCTGGCGCGCGGCGCAGCGACACGATGATGCGCGACGGGCGCAGCGCGCGCGCGACGCGCGCGCGCTGGCCGCTATTGGCTGGTGCACGCGACGGCTGCGACGGCCGGGCGCGGTCGGGCGGCTGGTGCTCTTTCGCTGCGTGATCTGGGTGGCTGGGCTTGCTTTGTTTAAGCGATCCAGGGGCGGCTGGGCTTCTTCTGCTGGCAGATCTGGGCATCTTTGGGCGACTGCACAAACACACACACACACAAGCTCTTCTCCTTACCTTCGCCAACAAGAACACCCAATCGAGAAGATGAAGAGGATGAAGACTTACCGGGAATGATGATTGAACCTGGGTGCGCAAAGGGATGAAAAATGGCTTGGGAGCTAGGGAGAACAAGCTTGGGCGGCTAGGAGGGTTTTGTAGAAGAAAGAACAAAAACCTAATTTCTTTTCATTTAACCAAATGCACCAAAACTCCAAGATCCAAGGCTAACTATAATATGACGCAGAAAGAGCAACAAGAGCTCTTCATAGCTCAATTGGCACGCATCCCCACAGAGCTTTCCGGAGACCAGGTTGAATCCCATCTTCTACACAAATTCCTTTATTTTTACTTTTGCATCTATCCATGCTCAAACCCATCCACAAAGCCTCGAAACTTACATAAATCCATCCAATAATTTTAGCAATCGAAAAAGACATAAACGGCCTACGATTGCGACTGATTAAATGCAAAATGCCCCTAGGGCACACTTGGAAGACCGGGATGAAAACACGGGCGTTACATTACAATAATCAATATGCTATCATGTGTTCGCAGTGGTCCACACAAACCGGGTAAGAAATCCTTACCTGGAAACGAGTGGAAAGTAGCTATCACGAACCAACTAACAACCCTCGAGCTTTAAAGCGAACCCGAGCGACCTAGGCATACAATAAAGTATCCTAAATAAATAAACAGCAGCTAAAATCATGAAGTCTAAAGGGTGGAGGCTCGGAAATTTACCAACCGAGAAGACACACGTCTCAGCAGAAAGAAGCGAGCAGAACGGCGCTCACTGGTGCGGGCAGAGGCGCTGCGGCGCTGGCAGCTGGCGCTGGCGCGCTGCTTTGGCGCGCTGCAGGCAGCAGCAGACCCGCTAGAGCAAGCGCTCGGCAAGGCGTTTGGACGGCGGGTGGCGTGCGGGCGACCTGGGCTGCGGGGCCGGCGCGCGAACGAGCGACACGTTGGGACGACGTGCGGGCGGACGGCCGACGCGGCGGCAGCTTTGGGACGCTGGCGTGCAGATCGACGGCAGTCTTTGGGCGCCATTGTGTAGCGGGCGCGCGACGGGCGGCGCGGGATCTGGCTGGGCGCACGGTGGCGGTGCGCTCCGTCGCGTTGGCGGCAGCGGCGCGGCGATGCAAAGGGTGGTGTGGTGCGGCGACAGGCTAGCTGGGCAGGCGGCGTGGCGCCGAGCGACTCAGCCGAGGGTCCGGGCGTCGCGGCTTGGGTGGAAGAGTGAGGGTTTGCGAAAGAGTGTGGGTTTTTCCTTTTCTTTTTTTTTTCTTTTTCCTTCCTTCCCTAAGTTAAATAGGCTTTGGGAATCTCAAATGCCCTTCCCAAGGCTTCCCCCCTTCGAGCCCTAGCCAACGCATTTATTTTTTTTCCTTAATTAATTCCAAACTCCCTTCCCTCTTTGAGGCTAAGGGTTCGAGCCCTCCTATTCTTTTTTTTTAAACTAATTTCCATTTAACTGAAATCTGGGCTGTTACAACCTGAAGCAGGGATCTGATTCGATTGAGGAGTATGAGAGGAAATTCTCGGAGTATGGATATTTTGCTCTGCAGCTGATAGCTACCCCGAGTTGAACATAAGGAAGTTTATTTCCGATGCGAGGCGAGGTGTGTCCCGAGATGTCAGAGCACGTGCCCCGACACTTATGCTAAGGCGGTGTAGTTGGCGACCATTTATAATGGGAAGTACCAGTTGAGCGAGTTTTCGCGCGCTCGGTTCAAAGATCCTATCCCAGCTACTGGCAGGCGTAAGAGGAAGTTTGACTTCAGAGGAGGCGGCCAACGCCGCCAAGAGCAGTATCATAACCGGGATAAGCGTAGAGCTCCGGTTCGCTTCTAGCCTCGCCAGTAGGGCGCTCCTCGACAGATTCCCGTATGTGCTACTTGTCAGAGAGCCCACACAGGAGGTTTTCAGGCAGGGACCAGACTTTGTGTACAGCTGTGGTAAGGAGGGACCAGACTTTGTTATAGATCATAGCTCAACGAGCTTTTAAGGCAAGATCCGGAATCCTCGGAAGTCTCCTACTTCTGGCCTAATGATTGGTTCTCATAACCAATCCTAAGACATCCTTGAGGGTCTTTCTCCCTCCGCCAAATGATCAGCTCAAAAACCGATCCCAATAGATGTCTGACACCCTCGACCATATGATCAGCTCAAAACCAATCCCAATGGGCGTCCTCAAGGGCCTCTTACCCTCGCTAATAAATATGGACTATCGAGAGAGTACCCGAAGTCTGGCTCTAAACTGGAAGGAACTGGTGTACTCACAAACATTAGCCCGGGGGAGCTCTCCGAACCGGCGACTAACGCGTGTGCGCGCACACCGCATGCTGTTGCAACCGGCGTAAATGTGGGGGCCTAAGTACAAACTACGTGGGCCAGGTACTCATGCCTAAAGACTCGGAAGCGGTGTCACTGAACATAGTAGTGCGAGGCCCTTGGCACTCATCTGTGCAGCCTGTACCACCGATCTGAATCTAAGAACTGGCCAAGGCAGGCTTGCACCGTTGGAAGGGTTTTGCTCTAGCAGGCTACAAACTAGGCTTATGCCGATGTGGTAGCTACATCCACATCGACGGCCGGGGGGGGGAAGCAATGTACGTTATGCTTCGTTCTAACACCCGACCCGCGGGGACAAAGTACGTTATGTCCGCTCTCAGCCTCTAGATGATGACAAACCCTACTATGCTATCTAAGAGTAAAGAGTAAATGATTCCTGGCTAACATACAATAAAACACATCAATCACACTTAACCTAGCATGATACTACAAACTTAAAACAGGAATCATTAGCATGCTGGAAGAACAAACCTAGCATGGCACTAACATGTACAATCAGACAAACATGCTAGTAAGAGATCAATCATAGCTGCCCTATCACTATCATGCTCGTAACAGTCAACAAGCATACAAGGCACATCATGATAATATCGCAGGGTTCACACAACCACGGTAAGAAATCCTTACCTGGAAATAAGAAGAAATAACTATCACAAATCAACCAAGCGACCCTCGAGCTTCTAAGCGAACCCGAACAACCTAATCATTAATAAAAACAACCTAATTAAATAAGCAGCAGCCAACAGCTTAGGACCCAAAGGAGAAAAGACTCGGGAATTACCAACTGAGAAGACACAAGGCTCGGCCCATCTCTCACAAAGCAGGCGAGGCCGTTCGCAGAGATGGGAAGCGAGTTTGGCGCGCGCGCATGCGAGGACTCGCGCAGAGAGCGGGCGCCGCGTGCGACGCGACAAAGACACGCGCTGGCCGGGCGCGGGCGCTGAGGCGCTAGGGCTACGAGGAACGGCGCGCGGGCGACGCGCCTGGGCTATAGGGAATGGCACGCGGGTGACGCATCTGGGCTACAGGGAACGGCGCTGAGTGGGGCGACCTGGTGCAGAGCGGGACGACGCTGGCGCGGGGCGGCTCGGCACAGTGCGGGGCTGGGCGACCTGATGCGGAGCTGCTAGGGTTTGGTTTGGGGATCGGGTTTGGTGAGAGGGAGAGAGAGAGACAAAACAAGGGGGAAATGGGATTTTTCTTTATTTTTCCATCCTTATCCTATTTTAAATAGGCCCTAAAGACCTAAAATCCCTTCCCACGGCTTCCTCCTTCGATACCCGGCTGAAGAAATCTTTTTCAATAATAAAACTCACTTAATTCAAACCCCCAAATCAACACTAAGGCAAGGGTTCAAGTCCCAAAGGAAGCACATAACTTAACAATAATTTTTCCAATAACCAAACCACTTCCAAACTTCTAAACGACTAGCCCAAACATCTTGGGTCTTGCAACCAACAACAATCAAACCTCGACAAAGGGAGGAGTGACCCTGAAATCCTGAAAATCCACAAATCCTGCCCGTGGAGCAAAAGACCAAAATGCCCCTAAGGGTTAAAATAGCTATAACGGCCCAACAGAACAACCGAATCTTGAACCGAAAGCACTGGAAAATCGTAGAATAGAAAAGCGGGCGCACCGCAGGGCCGACGAGAGAGCCGAGACGCAGCATTGTTAGCCGCGCAGATGGAAGAGTCCGAATTCAAATAGAGCAGTTGACCGAGATGGTTCAGTAGAGGACTGTAGTGCCACCAGTACCACCAGCTTTGCAGGAGCCGATCGTGAATGAGGTCGTTGTGGCGGAAAGTGCTGAGGATCTGGGCAAGTGGCTGAAGGATTTTGTCAAGTGGAAGCCCGATAAATTTAGTGCCCCTGGAGAACTGTTAGTAGCAGCCAGATGGATTGCAGAGTTAGAGTACACATTCATGGTGATGGCTTGTCACGAGGTGCAATGAGCCGTTGTGCAGTACCACGTATTAGCCGCATGACTAAGTGGTGGTGGGATTCCACTTTGAGTTAGAGACCGGTTGGGTCTCTACCTGCCACCTGGGATTTCTTCAAGGCTGAGTTCAAGGCAAAGTTTATCAGTGAAGAATGTAACGGCCCAGTTTTCTATTTCGGTTTTCGAGGTGCTTCCGGTTCAGATTCAGTTGTTCGGTTGGGCCGTTAGAGCTGTTTTAACCCTTGGGGGTATTTTGGTCTTTTGGCTCCCCGGGAAGGATTTTTGGATTTTCAGGACTTCGAGGTCGCTCCTGCCTTTTTCGAGGCTTGTTTGTTGTTGGTTGCGAGTCCCCAGATGTTTGGGCTATTCGTTTGGAAGTTCGGTTGTGATTTGGGTTTTGGCAGAGTTATGGTTGGTTGAGTGCATCCTTTGGGATTCGAGCCCGGGCCCTTAGTGTTGATTTGGGAGTTGGATTTAAGTGAGTTTTATTTATTGGAAAAAGTTGCTTCAGTCGGGTCTCGAAGGAGGAAGCCGGGAAATGGGATTTTAAGGATTTTAAGGTTTTAAAAAGTGGATAAGGATGGAAAAATAATAAAAGAAAATCCCATTTTCCCTTTTATTTTTAAATCCCCATTTTTTTCCCCATTTTTCCCTTTTATTTTTTCTCTCTCTCTCTTCCTCTCACCCAACCCGAGCCCTAGCCCGGCCCGAGAGCCCCTCGCTCGCCCAACCTAGCCGCCCATCTCATGTGACCCGAGCCCGGCTCGCCTTGACCAAATTGCAAGCGCGGTGTTAGTGCCATGCTAGGTTTGTTCTTCCAGCATGCTTATGATTCCTGCATAAGTTCGTAGTATCATGCTAGGTAAGTGTGATTGATGTCGATTATTGTTTGCTAGCCAGCAATCATTTTCTCTGTACTCTTAGCTAGTAAAGTAGGGTTTGTCATCATCCAGAGGCTGAGAGCGGTCATAACGTACTTTGTCCCCACCAGTCGGGAGTAGAGCGCGCTAAGCATAACGTACATTGCTTCCCCCCCGGCCGCCGATGTGGATTTAGCTACCCACATCGGCGTAAGCCTAGTTTGTAGCCTGCTAGAGCGGAACCCTGCCATCGGTGAAAGCTCGCCTGGCGGTTCTTAGCTTCGTGTCGGTGGTACATCTTTGCCGCAGATGAGTGTCGAGGGCCTCGCACTATTGTGATCAATGACACCGCTTCCGAGTCTTAGGCATGCATACCTGGCCTGCGTAGTTTGTCCTTAGGCCCCCACTTTTACGCCGGTTGCAGCAGCATGCGGTGTGCGCGCACACGCGTTAGTCGCCAGTTTGGAGAGCTCCCTTGGGCTAATGTTTGTCAGTACACCAGTTCCTTCCAGTTTAGAGCCAGACTTCGGGTACTCTCCAGTAAGTCCAGATTTGTTAGCAAGGGTAAGAGGCCCTTGAGGACATCCTTGGGATCAGTTTTTGAGCTGATCAATTTGCCGAGTGAAAGAGACCTCGGAGATGTCCTGGGATTGGTTAGGAGAACCAATAATTAGGTCGGAAGTATGAGACTTCCGAGGATTCCAGATCTTGCCTTGTAAGCTCGTTGAGCTATGATCTGTGTTGGTGGCTGTTTGCATGTATGCTAGGGTGCTAGATGACTGATGTATCGTATTGTACCCCAGTTGGGGATTCTTACTGAGTATGTTTATACTCACCCTTATTTATCTTTCAGGTAACTTGGGACAACACCAGGATGGCTAGCGGAGGGAGCTGATTGATCATGGGAGCTACCGACACTCTGTCATTTAGTATTGCATTGTTTATTCAGCATGTAGATCGACAGGAGTCCTAGGGGAACATTGTTTAAAAAGTTGTTTAAATTGTATTGTATGTTTTTATAAACACTGGCCAAACTTGTTTTATTTTGTTGGTTTGCTTAAATGAAAATTGTTGGTTATGTTTTAAGGGTTCCCCCTTCTCATATGTTTTGAGGAGTTTTTAAATATGAGCACTAAACCGCTTGTTATCATATTTAACTTGCATGCTGAGTGAGAACCCAGGTTTAGGACCGTATTGAGCAATTTTGAGTGAGAACCCAGCAGGGGTCTGATTCGATCGAGGTTTATGAGAGGAAGTTTTCGGAGTATGGGTACTTCGCGCCGTAGCTGATTGCTACCCATGAGTCAAGATCGTGAAGTTTATTCTTTGGTTTGAGATAGGGAGTGTCTTTAAGATGTTAGGGCACATGCCCAGAGACTTTTGCCAAGGCATTGCAGTTGGCAACGATTTACGATGGGAAGTATCCTCTAGAGCAGGTTGCTAGTGCTACTGTGCATAAGGCCCTAGTATACTCGGGCCAGAAGCGTAAGTTTGACTCATGAAGCAATAGTCGTGTCGGTGGTCAGCGCCGTCAGGGTTCTTATAAGGGCAGAGACCAGCAGCAAAACCGAAACCGTGATCAGCCTCGCCAGTAGGGCGTAGGGAGGCCGCCACCGTATTGTAACCCTTGTGGGAAGCCGCATTGGGGTCCTTGTGGAGGTATCCCTAGGGCTTGATATAACTGTGGTTGTAGCGGCCTAGTTTTCTATTTCGGTTACCCAGGTGATTTCAGATCATTATTCGGATGTTCGGATGGGCCGTTAGAGCTGTTTTAACCCTTAGGGTATTTTGGTCTTTTTGCCCCCGGTCAGGGTTTTGAGGATTTTCAAGATTTCAGGGCCTTTCCTGCCTTCATCGAAGTTTGGTGGTTGTTGGTTGCAAGACCCAAGAGGTTTGGGCAAGTTGTTTTGGAGTTTGGAGGTATTTTAGTTATTGGCAAAATTAATGGGTTTTTGAGTTCTTCCTTTGGGATTTGAACCCTTGCCCTAAATGGTTTTGGGAGTTTGTAGAAAAAAGAGTTTTATTAAAAAAAAGAAAGAAAAGTTTGCTTGGGCCGGGTTTTGAAAGAGGAAGCTTTGGGAAGGGATTTTAGACCCATTTAAATTAGGAAAGGGGAAGAAAATCAAGAAAATCCCTTTCCCCTTGTTTTGCAATCTCTCTCTCTCTCTCTCTCTCTCTCTCTCTCTCCTTGTCGACCTCACCAAGAAAACCCAACCCTAGCCGCACCAGCCCTAGCAGCACCAACCTGAGCCACAACCCCGCCCGATCGCGCAAGACTAGCCCCTGCATGCCCCCATGCCCACCGCTCTACACCGAGCCGCGCGCGCGACCCCACCCACTCCGCCCAATCGCGCCGCACCACCCCGCACCAGCCGCCCGAGCGCGCGCGCCGCCGCACGAGCCGCCTGCGCGCGCCGCTCCTTGCCGTCCGCATGAGTCGCCCAGCGCCGCCGGGCGCCGTCCTCGCAGATCGAAGTCTCGCCGCGCGCGCGCTCCAGTAGCGTCTGCTCTGCGCGCTTGCGCTGCCCAAGCAGCGCCAAGCTGCACGCGCTGCACAAGCAGGCGCCCATTCTCGCCCTTTTGCTGCCGAGACCGCATGTCTTCTCGGTTGGCAATTCCCGAGCCTTTCCCCTCTTAGATTTTTAAACTGCTGGCTGCTGTTTATCTATTTAGGATGTTTTTATTGTATGCCTAGGTTGCTCGGGTTCGCTTTAAGCTCGAGGGTCGTTATCTGATTAGCGATAGTTATTTTCCACTTGATTCCAGGTAAGGATTTCTTACCGTGGTTGTGTGGACCCTATGATGCTTTCTTGATTGTGCCTTGTATGCATGTTTACTTCTATGAACATGATTAGTGGATAGGACAGCTTGTGATTGCATTCTTGCTAGCATGTTTGCCTGTTTGTACATGTTAGTGCCATGCTAGGATTGTTCTCCCAGCATGCTTGAGATTCTTGCTTTAAGTTCGTAGTATCATGCTAGGTTATGTGTGATTGATGTTGATATGTATGTCTAGCCAGGAATCAGTTATTTTGCACTCTTAGCTAGTATAGTAGAGTTTGTCATCATCCAGAGGCTGAGAGCGGACATAACGTACTTTGTCCCCACCGGTTGGGAGTAGAGCGAAGCATAACGTACATTGCTTCCCCCCGGCAGCCGATGTGGATTTAGCTACCACATCGGCATAAGCCTAGTTTTTAGCCTGCTAGAGCGGAACCCTGCCAAAAGTGCAAGCCTGCCTTGGCCGGTTCTTAGCCAGTGTCGCGGGTACAGTGCCACAGATGAGTGCCGAGGGCCTCGCACTCGTGTTCGATGACACCCGTTTCCGAGTCTTTAGGCATGCGTACCTAGCCCGCGTAGTTTTTACTTAGGCCCCCACATTTACGCCGGTTGCAGCAGTATGCGGTGTGCGCGCACACGCATTAGTCGCCGATTCGGAGAGCTCCCCCGGGCTAATGTTCGTGAGTACACCAGTTCCTTCCATTTTAGAGCCAGACTTCGGTACTCTCCCGATAGTCCAGATTTGTTAGCGAGGGTAAGAGGCCCTTGAGGACACCCATTGGGATTGGCTTTTGAGCTGATCATATGGTCGAGGGAGAAAGACCCTCGAGGGTGTCGGACATCTTTGGGATCGGTTTTTGGTGATCAATTGGCCGAGGAGAAAGACCTCGGAGATGTTCAGGATTTGTTATGAGAGCCAATCATTAGGTCGGAAGTAGGAGACTTCCGAGGATTCCAGATTCTGCCTTGTAAGCTCGTTGAGCTATGATCTGTGTTGGTAACTGTTTGCATGTATACTAGGGTGGCAGATGATTGATGTATCGTATTGTACCCGGTTGGGGATTCTTCACGAGTATGTTTATACTCACCCTTATTTCTATGGTTTTCCACTGTAACTTGGGACAAAGACCGGGACGGCTAGCGGAGGGAGCCGATTGATCATGGGAGCGCCAAGCACTCATCTTTTTTTTTTTCATAATTTGTTCAAAGATGTAGACGGACAGAGTCCTAGGGGACGTTTTTAAAAGTTGTTTAAATTGTATTGTATGGTTTTATAAACACTGCGCGGAGCTTGTTTTACTTTGTTGGCTTTGCTTAAATGAAGGTTGTTGTTTATGTTTTAAGTGTCCCCGCTTTTAAATGTTTTGAAAGGTTTTAATATATGAGCACTAAACCGCTTGATGAAGTATTTAACTTGCATCTTTGAGTGAGAACCTAGGTTTAGGACCGTGTTTTGGGTCGGGTTCTTACTGGTTGGTATCGAGCACGAGTCATAGATTCTATAGACTAACCTGCTTTGTAGGTTGTTGCCCCCATGATCATCAGCACTCCGCGGCCGTCAAGTTTGTCTGAGTTCTTTAAGCTAAGGGTTTTATTTTACAATACGGCATCTAGTATACATGTGTTACCCTTGTTGGGCAGTGAGAGCCCCAGCGTGGGCTAGTTTTTATGCTTTGTGTAGATCGTCTATATGTTGATTACACCTAGAGTAGCTGGGACGTTTGTATTTCCAACCGAGGAGTTGGACTGTTCATGTTGATGATGAGACCACGTCCAGGGTTGTCTAGACCCGTAGGCCAGTTCTGGCCCTGGCAGTTGAGTAGCCAGGATGAGGGGGTAGAGGCTAGTCTGCCTCAAAGTGAGACTCCTTGAGCAGGGTGTGCTCCAGCCATGAGGGAGTTGATGGCAGGTCTTTTAGCTAACAGAGAGCGGAGACCCAGGCGCAGTTTGTAGCGCGTAGTAAGGAGTCGTGGGCACAAATAGCCCGGTGGTGTGGTTTATTTAGGAGACACCCCCTAGTAGCTCCAGTAGCCCCGGAGGTTTCCCAAAGGGCTTCATCAGCAGGTTTATGCTGATGAGTTAGTTGGCGTTCATCGAGCCGCCAAGTTTGGCAAGTGGAAGCCTGTAGAGTTGGATGTTTTTTAGGCCTACTGCTGGCAGCGAGGTGGTTGGCCAGGATCGAGTTTATCATCCAAGTATTGGGATGACCTGGTGTTCAGAGGCCGATGACCTGATGTTCAGAGGTCGAGGCGTGCCGTTCTGGTGTTGTTTGATGCAGCAGTGTGGTGGTGGAAGTCCCCTGTGAGAGGCGGACCTACAGAGTCTCCACCAGCCACCCGGTCGATTGGCAAGCTGCCAGGTTAGTAGCTTTTGAGAAAGATGTAGAGACATCTTGTCCTCCTGCAAGCCTGCAGTCGTTTTGCAGCCAGTTCTTTAGTACCCTCGTAGCCAGGGTGTAGTGTGGAGGTTGCTTGTCAAGACTTAACCCATCCGTGGATTCTAGTTGGCTAGTAGAGAGAAGCACCTTGTGTTGGCATGTTCCAGATGTGGAGCTAGGTGCTGCCACCCGAGGTGTTGGCCTGAGCTATTGTTGAGCATCGAGTGGGATGCAGGAGTAGGCCGTGGCATGTCTGTTAGGCGAGATGCCAGAGATTAGGCTGCTCGAGTGTTTGGACTCTTGTGTTGAGTGCCTTTGCCCTGTCACTTGGAGTGTGACCTTCCCTATCCTCAGAGGGGCATAAAGCTTGTTTTGGGCTGATTTGTGTTGTAAAGGATGTTGTGCCTGTTGGCATCAAGCTTTGAGAGGAGGCCTAGATTCGGGCCAGTTGGCACTTTTGGTGCAGATGGTTCCATGCCCGCCCAATGTATAGCATCCCCACCAGCCTTGTACCCGTTTTTCTGAAGTTGCATCTGTTGGATTGCTTAAGAGATCTAGCTCGGTGGTATTCAGAGGACTACAAGTGTGAGGTCGTTCAAGGGAAAAGTAGGAGCTTTTGTGGTCACCAGAGAGTTGGGTGCAAAGGATGTTGTAGGTTGGTGAGGGCTAGCGCGTCCGAGTTCGGCGCTTGTGTGTGTGGGCTTGTGAGCGGCTTGATGGTAGTGTGTTTCGACTACTCTTGGAGTTACCCTATTATGGGTAGAGTTGGCATCAAGGATGCGTGGTTGATCCGATGTTAGAGCCATGAGTTGGATGGTTGAAGTGGAGCAATTAGTAGGCACATTGGTATGAGGTATGTCGGACTTGGTGTAGTTATACTCTTGTAAGAGTGTGTTGACCAATGTAGCTTTTGTGGTGAGTTGACCCTGAGTGGTTTGAACTCTCGTTGCTCCTTTGCTAGTTGTTGCTCTATTGGGAGGCAAAAGTTGCCTTGTGTGAGAATACTTGTTGGTTTGGATCTTAAGGAACCAAGTTGGAGTGCATGCACACGCCGGTGTACTTTTGTGTAGCTCGTTAAGTGGTGTATTTTTCAAGAACCACGAGGGGTTTTTGAGTTGTGAAACCAGTGCTCGGTCCGAGGAGTTAGGACTTTAGTTCTTGGCAAGTGCCCTAACTTTGGTTGAGAGGTTTACCG
This sequence comes from Sicyos edulis, assembly GCA_036507275.1. Classification (NCBI taxonomy): domain Eukaryota; kingdom Viridiplantae; phylum Streptophyta; class Magnoliopsida; order Cucurbitales; family Cucurbitaceae; genus Sicyos; species Sicyos edulis. The sequence continues at coordinate 51,845,385 of CM071846.1, read as the reverse complement.
TGTCAGAGCGGATTGTTGCTTAGGCAAGTTATGTTAGTTGGCCCTTGACTTGGGAAGAGGCATTTCTTGTTGATCGATGGTTGGAGTTCAGTTGGAACTGATCCAGGGCGATGGTAGTAAAATCGCTGAGTTTCTGGCCGCCATGGCTAAGAGAGTTGTTCGGATCCTTACCCTACGTAGAAGCTACGATGTGGGTGATGCTTTGAGCAAGAGGAAGTTTGGGTCTTCGGTTGTTCCGCTTCAGTGGATAGCGAGACTCGCCGTGAGCGATCTAGGGGTCGCGATCGGCGCCGACCGCAGTTAGAACACAAGATAATCGCCAGGCGGGCCAGCGGCCGCTCATTGCATCAAGTGTGGTAAGGCGCACCGGATTGTGTGGAGCATCGCCCGTGATTGCTGCTGATGTGTGGCAGGAAGAGCTTTTGGCGGCCACAGTTGAGATTTGGAGGGAGATGTGCTCGTGTAGCCGATTGTCTGTTAGACCGTTTGACAAAGCAGTGCGTTTGGAGGGCGATCGAAGGAACCCTAAGTTGTGGAGAGCCTCACCAGAGCTCAGTCAAACCTGTGCAAGTGTTCCTCGGTTGAGTTGCTGGACGCTTGTTGTCGGTTAACAAGCTAGAGTTGTTCTTGGTAACCTCCACGTTGATTTTCGGAATTCTTAGCGAGGTGGTGCTTGGTGTTGACCAAGGTTTGGTTCCCATGTTGTTTCTTGAGCTAGCTCGGTTCGAGCAAGCGGGCGTTGCCACGAGGACTTGTTCCTAGTCGGAAGTTTTGGGAGTTGACCCTCCCCTCGGCAATTGAGTAGGCATTGCTAGTTCCAAGTTGGGGTTCAAGCGATTGAGGATCCTCGGATGTTGCTTAGAGAGAGTTGGTTGTTGTTGCCCTTGGGTTTGAGCAAGGCAGCGAGCGTGTGTGAAGTTCGCTGTCCTTCGGAAGTTCGCTTGCTGGGAAATCGATCCTGTTGAGGAGGAGTCAGCTTAGCTCGTGAGTTGTGTAGTTGATCGAGTAAGCGCAAATGTCGTCACCAATGAGAGTGTCCCTGCGTTTGTTTGTTAGCAAGCGGAAAGTTGTTTGTTCCCACAAGGGCGGAGGCTGCCAGTTCAAGGGCTTGAGTTGTTCTTTGGAAGGTTGTTGGATCTTTGGAGTTTGTAGAACCCCTTAGTTCTTTGGTAGTTTAGTTGCACGGTGGATCTTTGGCCTCGAGTTTTAACTTTTGAGGTAGTCTTGCCGACTCGTATTGTTCAGATTCGCAAGCTTGTGGTCGTCGCTATCCTTATTCCTCGCGATGTTTCGTGGGTGGAGTTTCGGATTGGAAGAAGAGTTAGGTCTAAGCTATAAGGAGGAAGTCCTTGGAGCGGCCGGATGGGCTTAAGAGTTGAGTGGCAGATTGAGAGGCGAGCCTTGCTCGTTATAAGCTTAGGTTGAGTTTTCGCAGAGCAAGCCTTCTCGGGCTTTGTTCCTAGTTGATGTGCGTTCGCGATTGGCGTTATAAATTGAGCCACGATTGAGTGGGTTGGCACTGAGAGATGTCGTGGCATTGGTTGGAAACCTTAGAGTTGTTATCCTCCGGCTATTGTGTTGCTAGTAGCCACGAAATGTTTTATTCCTTGCTGCTCGAGATTTCGGTAAGAGGAATGTTGTTTGTTTTTCTTTCTGGCGATGTTCTCTTAGGCTAGTGGCTGATCGGATTGAATTGGAAAGTTTGTTGTCGGCCGTTGAGGGGTTCCAGTTTGTTAGTTTGGCCGAGTAGAGCCTGTGCGTGGACCTTGTCTTCTAAAGGTGGTCGTAGCTGAAGTTTCAGCTGGTGTGTTGGTGGTAGCCGTTTGGTGAATCAGAAAAGTGCCCCTTGGCTTTGGTGCTTCGATTTCTTGTAAGATGGTTGCTTAAGTGTTGTGGACGCATGCTAGTTGGAGGAGTTTGCCTTGGGATCAGTCACCAGTTGGTGGTTCGATTTGGATTTCGTTAAGGATTGTAGGCAACCATTGGGGCTCGCAGATCTCTTGCGAAGTAAGAGTAGGCCGTTTAGTTTCGAAACACAGGAGTTTCAGGTTGTTTGGTCAGCATGGTGAAGGGTCGAGGTTGTTTGATAACAAACTATGAGCATTCAGAGAAGTTACGCCGAGCGTGGCGTAGAGTTTTAGAGCTTGTGACCCGCCCACGAGTTTGCAGAGAGTAGCGCCGAGAGAGGCGCCTCGAGTTGGGCTAGCAGGTTAAGTGAGCCCTAAGATTTTAAGACCGTTTGAGAGCTAGTGCGAGTTTGAGGATGTGTATTACCGTTAGCACTATCACATCTATTTCTTTGAGTTCGGTATATGCCCAGTCTTGGTTGAGATAGTTTGTATGCATGGATGGCTTGTGGCTTGGAGCCACTGGGAACCCAAGAGGGTTCGGTTTCGAAGAAGGATTTGTGTTGTCTTAATCGGGAGCTTGGTTGGTTCCTAGAGTTGTTTTCGTCTTAGGACTTTCAAGGACGAAAGTCTTAAAAGGAGGGAGTATTATAAGCGCTTGATTTTCTATTTTGTTACCTGTGATTTCGGATCATTATTCGGATGTTCGGATGGGCCGTTAGAGCTGCTTTTAACCCTTAGGGGTATTTTGGTCTTTTTGCCCCCGGTCAGGGTTTTGAGGATTTTCAAGATTTCAGGGCGTTTCCTGCCTTCATCAAAGTTTGGTGGTTGTTGGTTGCAAGAGCCAAAAGGTTTGGGCAAGTTGTTTGGGAGTTTGGAGGTAATTTAGTTATTGGCAAAATTAATGGGTTTTTTAGTTCTTCCTTTGGGATTTGAACCCTTGCCCTAAATGGTTTTGGGAGTTTGTAGGAAAAAGAGTTTTATTAAAAAAAAAAAAATAGTTTGCTTGGGCCGGGTTTTGAAAGAGAAAGCTTTGGGAAGGGATTTTAGACCCATTTAAATTAGGAAAAGGGAAGAAAATCAAGAAAATCCCTTTCCCCTTGTTTTGCAATCTCTCTCTCTCTCTCCTTGCCGACCTCACCAAGAAAACCCAACCCTAGCGCGCACCAAACTCTAGCAAAGACCAACCCGAGCCACAACCCCGCCCGGTCGCGCGCAGACTAGCCCCTGACACGGCCCATGCCCAGCCGCTCTACACCAGGCCGCGCGGCACAGCCCAGCCACTCCGCCCAGTCGCGCCGCACCACCCCGCACCAGGTTGCCCAGAAGCGCCGCGCAGCCCCGCACCATGCCGCCCTGCGCCGCGCCGCTCCTTGCCGTCCGCGTGACGTTGCCGCCAGCGCGCCGCGCGCCCGTCCTCGTAGATCCGAAGTCTCGCCGCACACGGCTCGCTAGCGTCTGCAGCTAGCCTTGCCGCGCTCCCAAGCCGAGCCCTGCCGCCGGCGCTTTCGGTGCAGCGCCCCTACCGCACTAGCAGCGCCCATTCCTGTTCTTTTGCTGCCGAGACCGCATGTCTTCTCGGTTGGTAATTCGAGCCTTTCCCCTCTTAGACTTTTAAGCTGGCTGTCATTCTTTTATCTATTTTGGATGTTTTTATTGTATGCCTAGGTTGCTCGGGTTCGCTTTAAGCTCGAGGGTCGTTATCTGATTCGCGATAGTTATTTTCCACTTAATTCCAGGTAAGGATTTCTTACCGTGGTTGTGTGGACCCTGCGATGCTTTCTTGATTGTGCCTTATATGCATGTTTACTTCTATGAACATGATTAGTGAATAGGACACTTGTGATTGCATTTCTTGCTAGCATGTTGCACTGCTTGTACATGTTAGTGCCATGCTAGGATTGTTCTTCCAAAGATGCTTGAGATTCCCTGCTTTAAGTTCGTAGTATCATGCTAGGTTATGTGTGATTGATGTTGATATGTATGTCTAGCCAAGAATCGGTTATTTTGTACTCTTAGCTAGTATAGTAGAGTTTGTCATCATCCATAGGCCGAGCGGACATAACGTACTTTGTCCCCATTTGGTCGGGAGTAGAGCGAAGCATAACGTACATTGCTTCCCCGCAACCGATGTGGATTTAGCTACCACATCGGCATAAGCCTAGTTTGTAGCTCGCTAGAGCGGAACCCCGCCAAAGGTGCAAGCCTGCCTTGGGCGGTTCTTCGCCCGAGTTGGTGGTACAGTCGCACGAGATGAGTGCCGAGGGCCTCGTGACCACTCGTGTTCGGTGACACCGCTTTCCGAAGTCTTTAGGCATGCGCGTCACCGCCTGCGTAGTTTGTACTTAGGGCCCCACATTTACGCGGTTGCAAAGAAGATACACGGTGTGCGCGCACACACGCGTTAGTAGTCTGGTTCAAAGAGCTCCCGGGCTAATGTTCGTGAGTACACGATTCCTTCCGATTTTAGAGCGGACTTGGGTACTCTTCCGATAGTCCAGATTTGTTAGCGAGGGTAAGAGGCCCTTGAGGACATCAGAATGGCCGGATTTTGATAAAATGGAAGCGCTTTTTAAAAAAAAAAAAAAAAAAGGAAATGGGAGTTGGAACTAAATAAGAAAAAATAATAATAATAAATGCGTTGGCTGTGGCTCGAAGGGGAAGCCTTGGGAAGGACATTTGAGATTCCCAAGTCTATTTTAACTTAGGAAGGAAGGAAAAGAAAAGGAAAAAGAAGAAAAGCCTCTCTCTCTCTAGCAAATCCCTAAGACCTCGCCCACGCCGCCGTCGCCCCACACCCCGCCCACGCGCCGCCGTCGCACCAGACCACGTCCACGCCGCCGTCACACCCACCGCGCGCGCCCACGCTGCCGCCGCCCAAGCCGCACTCGCGCACAGCCCCACCGTAGAGCGCCAGCCCCATCGCTCTGACCAAGACGCCAGCGCCGCCCGTCGCTTGCACCGTGCGCCCCAGCGCACTGCCTGCACCGCTCCGTTCGGCCTCATCCGCACAACCACGCACCAGTGCACCAGCCGCGTCGCTCGTCCGTCCGCTCCGACCGCTCGCAAGACGCCCGTCGCCCCGCCGCGCCACACTGCCCGTCTTTGCCGAGGGCAACGCGCCTCGCCCTTGCCCCCGCGCGCCCGCGCCCAGCAGCGCAGCCCCAGTGCTCGACCACACGCGCAGCAGCCTATTGCTCTGCACGCCTCACCTGCTGCCTGCCTTGCCCAGCCCGGTGCCTTCTCGGTTGGTAAATTTCCGAGCCTCCACCCTTTGGACTTCGTGATTTTAGTTGCTGTTTATTTAAATAGGATATTTTATTACTTGCTTAGGTCGCTCGGGTTTGCTTAAAAGCTCGAGGGTCGGTTGTAGATTCGTGATAGTTACTTTCCACTTGTTTCCAAGTAAGGACTTCTTACCCGGGGTTGTGTGGACCCTGCGAATACTTGTTAGCATATTGATTTTTCATAACTGTATGAGTTTCTAGTGGATAGGCTTCATGTTTGCTTCTGATTCATGTTCGAATTAAGTTTGTATTCCGTTAGTTCCGTGTTAGGTTTTGACATGTTAGGTTTAGTATAGAAGATAGTAGGAGGGTCTAGTGTAAGTCCCGCTCGGGTAAGACCCCGATGACAGCCGGAGGTGTAAGGCCCGATGGGCATCCTAGGTGTGTAAGGCCCCACTGGGCATCACTGATTCTGGAGGTGTAAGGCCCGATGGACATCCTAGGTGTGTAAGGCCCCACTGGGCATCCTAGGTGTGTAAGGCCCCACTGGGCATCACTGATTATGGAGGTGTAAGGCCTGATGGGCATCCTAGGTGTTTAAGGCCCCACTGGGCATCACTGATTCTAGAGGTGTAAGGCCCGATGGGCATCCTAGGTGTGTAAGGCCCCACTGGGCATCACTGTGTCCTAGGTTGTGTAAGGCCCGAAGGGCATCCAAATGTAGGACCTAGGAGAGGTCAGAGATCAAGCCCTTGAGTAGGCTCGCCCTTGAAGTAGCTCATAGCCTAAACCAACCGTTTCCCGCTCTAAGTCATTGTATGGTTGCTTGTCCGTGTGCTAGATGAGTTGTTTCAGTATTGTACCGGTTGGGGATTCTTATGAGAGTATTTCGTTGCTCACCCTTATTCTCTGTGGTTTTCCATCGTAACTTGGGACAGAGAAATTTGGATGGCTAGGAGGAGGTGGCTGGATGATCATGGATAGCGGACTCGAGTTGCACATTTCTTTTATTTGGTTTCTTTATGATTTAGCATGTAGTGGGACTTGGGTCCCTAGGAAAAACACTCAAAAACTATTTTATGATTCTCATCATTGTTTCCCTTGATTTGTTTTAAGAAAGTACTTGATCAGTCATTTACTTGTTTTATTTAATTGGAATTATGGATTTGTTTTAAATATGCCTCTGCAAAGTTTTAAATTTCAAGCTCAATGACGTTTTACATTCTTAATCATGCATGCTAAGTAAGGACTTTAGGTTAGAGACCGTTTCTTGGGTCGGATCTTACAGCACACCCATTGGGATTGGCTTTTGAGTGATCATATAGTCGAGGAGAAAGACCCTCGAGGGTGTCGGACATCTTTGGGATCGGTTTTTGAGCCGATCAATTGGCCGAGGAGAAAGACCCTCTGAGATCCGGCGCGAGGGGTCCCGAGGTTCGGTAAAAGGGGAAACCGAGCCCTGTGTTTGTTGGACCTTTCGAGGTCCTTGAGAGGATTGGGGTTGTGGCCTATCGGTTAGCATTGCCGCCGTCCTTGGCTGCAGTGCATAGTGTGTTCCACGTTTCGATGCTCCGCCAGTATGTGGCAGATCCTTCGCACGTCATAGATTTTGAGCCTTTACAGTTGAACCATGACCTGAGCTTTGAGAAGAAACCCATAAGGATCCTGGCATTTGAGAAAAAGGTTTTGAGGAACCGGGCCATTGACCTAGTGAAAGTGCAGTGGCGGAATCAGGGAGTCGAGGAAGCTACTTGGGAGTTGGAAGGGGAGATGAGGAGGAGTTACCCAGAGTTGTTTTAGGAGCAGCGACTTCCAGGGACGGAAGTCTTCTAAGGAGGGAGTATTGTAACAGCTCGGTTTTCAGCTAAATGTAAAATAAGGTTTCCTTTTATATTTTTTTTAGTTTCGGAGGAGCTGTTGGAAGGACTCGAACCCTTGGCCTAAAAAGGGGTTTGGAAGCTTGGGTTTAAATAAGGAAAATAAACGCGTCAGCCGGGGCTCGAAGGGGAGTCTTGGGAAGGCCATATGAGATTCCCAAGTCTATTTAAGTTAAGGAAGGGAATTATATTTAAAGAAAAAGAAAAGAGAAAATAAGGACAAAAGAAAGAACCCAAAACCCTAGACTTCTCCTTCACACCTCGCCCAAGGCGCCCACACCGCCGCCGCGTGCTCCGCCCCCACACCGCCGCCGTGCCTGCCCGCCGCGCGCCAACGCCTGCGCTCGCCCCACGACATCGCGCCGCCGCCGACCATCGCCACACCGCACCGAGCCACCGCCACGCCCCAGATCGCGTCGGCGGCCGGCTCGCCCACCGCCGCAATCAAACCCAGCCTCCTCCGCTCCGCACCAGTCGCCCAACAGACCGACCAGAAGCCGCCCGCGCGCCGCGACGACACCACCCAGCGCCGTCGCTACCAAGACACCTGCACGCGACCGCACCGCGTCGCGTGCGGTGCCGTGCCGATCGTCGCCCGCCCGCCCGCGCGCTGCGCTCGTCCCCGCCTTCCTCGCGCGGCCAGCGCCAGCGCTCATCCTGCCGCGCCAGCAAGCGCCAGCAAAGAGCGCCCGATAGCGCCCAAAGCCGGCACGGCGCCCACGCCGCCTAGCAGCCTCACTGGCCCTTGCTGCTTGCTGCCGAGACGAGTGCCTTCTCAATGGGTAAATTACCGAGCCTCCACCCTTTGGACTTCCTGCTTTTAGATGCTGTTTATTAATTAGGATGTTTTATTACTTGTTTAGGTTGCTCGAGTTCGCTTAAAAGCTCGAGGGTCGTTATTTGATTCGGGATAATTAACCTCCACTTATTTCCAGGTAAGGATTCTTACCCGGGGTTGTGTGGACCCTGCGAATAGTTGATAGCACGCTGATTACTATAATTATATGAGTTTCTAGTGATAGTTTTCATGTTTTCTTTTGATTCATGTTCGTGACATGTTTACATCCCGTTAGTTCCATGTTAGGCTTTCCTATCTTGATAGAACCATGCTGCCTATTGTATGCTGCTAGATCCAAGTTACGGTTAGATGTGTGATGTATAGTATAAAGGGCCGTAGAGGTAACTAGTTTGGGGTCCCGCCGGGCAAGACTCGATGGACATCCGGAGGTGTAAGGCCCACGGGCATCCTAGGTGTGTAAGGCCCACCGGGCATCACCGAACCGGAGGTGTAAGGCCCCACGGGCATCCTAGGTGTGTAAGGCCCTTTGGGCATCACCGAACCGAGGTGTAAGGCCCTCACGGGCATCCTAGGTGTGTAAGGCCCACCGGGCATCACCGAGTCCGAGGTGTAAGGCCCTCACGGGCATCCTAGGTGTGTAAGGCCCACCGGGCATCACCGACTCGAGGTGTAAGGCCCTATGGGCATCCTAGGTGTGTAAGGCCCACTGGGCATCACCGACATCGGAAGGTGTAAGGCCCGATGGGCATCCTAAGTGTGTAAGGCCCCACCGGGCATCACCGTGTCCTAGGTTGTGTAGGCCGAAGGGCATCCAAATGTAGGACCTAGGAGAGGCTATAGACGGAAGCCCTTGGATAGGCTCGCGCCTAGAAGTAGCTCATAGCCTAAGCCACCTGCTCGTGCTATAAGTCTTTGTATGGTTGCTGTCGTCAGTGTGCTAAATGAGATGATTTCGTATTGTACCCGATTGGGGATTCTTCTTGAGTAACTTTGTAAGAACCCGACCCTAAATACGGTCCTAAACCTAGGTTCTCACTCAAGATGCAAGTTAAATATTTCATCAAGCGGTTTAGTGCTCATATTTAAAACCTTTAAAAACTTTTAGAACGGGAATGCTTAAAACATAATCAACGATTTTGTTTAAGAAAACCAACGAAGTAAAACAAGCTCTGCCAAGATATATATAAAACATTCAAAGCAGTTCAAACAACTTTTAATAATGTTTCCCCTAGGACTCTGTCCATCTACATCTTGAACAAATATGCAAACAATAAAGACAGAGTGCTGGCGGCTCCCATGATCAATCGGCTCCCTCCGCTTAGCCGTCCGGTGTTGTCTCAAGTTACCGTGGAAAGCCACAGAAATAAGGGTGAGTATAAACATACTCAAGAAGAATCTCTGACCGGGTACAATACGATACTTCAATCATCTAGCACCCTAGTATACATGTAAAATGATTACCAACACGGATCATAGCTCAATGAGCTTACAAGGCAGAATCTGGAATCTCGGAAGTCTCTTTCTTCCGGCCTAATGATTGGCTCTCATAACCAATCCGGGACATCTCCGAGGGTCTTTCTCCTCGGCCAATTGATCAGCTCAAAAACCGATCCCAAAGATGTCCGACACCCTCGAGGGTCTTTCTCCTCGACCATATGATCACTCAAAAGCCAATCCCAATGGGTGTCCTCAAGGGCCTCTTACCCTCGCTTATAACTGGACTATCGAGAGTACCCAAGTCCGCTCTAAACAGAAGGAACTGGTGTACTCACGAACATTAGCCCGGGAGCTCTCCGAACCGGCGACTAAAGCGTGCAGCGCGCGCACACCGCATGCTCTTCTCGCAACCGGCGTAAATGCGGGGCCTAAGGGCAAACTACACGCGGGCAGTGCACGCATGCCTAAGACTCGGAAACGGTGTCACCGAACACATGAGTGCGAGGCCCTCGGCACTCATCTGTGGCACTGTACCACCACCGACGAAGCTAAGAACCGGCCAAGCGCAGCTTGCACCGCTGGCGGTGGTTCCGCTCTAGCAGCTACAAACTAGGCTTATGCCGATGTGGTAGCTAAATCCACATCGGCCGCCGGGGAAGCAATGTACGTTATGCTTCGCTCTACTCCCGACCGGTGGGGACAAGGTACGTTATGTCCGCTCTCAGCCTCTAGATGATGACAGCCCTAACACACTAGCTAGAGTATAGAGTAAACGATTCCTGGCTAAACATACATAATCATCATCAATCATACATAACCTAGCATGATACTACGAACTTAAAGCAGAATCTCAAGCATGCTTTGGAAGAACAATCCTAGCATGGCACTAACATGTACAAACAAGCAAACATGCTAGCATGGGAATGCAATCACAAGTCGCCCTATCCACTAATCATGTCCATAAAAGTAAACATGCATATAAGGCACATTCAAGAAAGCATCGCAGGGTCCACACAACCACGGTAAGGAATCCTTACCTGGAAACGAGCAGAAATAACCTTCACACTCTAATAATGACCCTCGAGCTTTAAAGCTAAACCGAGCAACCTAAGCATTTTAATAAAAACAACCTAATTAAATAAATAGCGCCAATGACCTAGGGCCCAAAGAAAAAGTCTCGGAATTACCGATCGAGAAGACACAAGGCCACGCCCCAACCCGCGACGGCAAGGCAGTCGTCGGCCGCCAGCGACAAGTGTGGTGCGCTGGGCCCCGGCGCTGGCACGGGCGCTGGCGCTGGCGCTGGGCGCTGCATCAGCGCTGGGCGCTGGCTGGCGCGATCGGCGCCGCTGGGCGTGGCTTTGGCGCGGCAGAGGGGAAGGGCGCTGGCGCTGTTGCGCGCGGTTCGCGACAGGAGCAGCGCGCGCGGCGGGCGCGACGCGACGAGCGGCACGGCACGCAGACGCGGATGGTGCTGGGCGCGCGCGCAGCAGGGCAGCGGCAGCGCGGAGGAGGGAGGCGCGGCGGCGCAGGCGGCGCGGCGCGCGCGCGCTCGGGCGGTTCGTGCGGAACGGCGCGCGCGCTCTGGCTGGGCGAGGCGAAAGGCGCGGCTGGGCACGCCTCGGGCATGGGCTGCGGCCGCTTCGGGCGGCGTGGCGTGGGCAGTGGCCTGGCGCGACTCGTGCGCTGGCCGACGGCTGGCCGCTCGTGCGCTCTGGCTGTGGCAACTGGGCTCGTGCGTGCTGGGCCGAGCAGTGGCTGAGCGGGAAAGTGCGGCTAGGGGCGCTAGGGTTTCTTGGTGAGGTCGGCTAGAGAGAGAGAGAGAGAGAGAGAGAGATTTTCCCAAAACAAGGGGAATAGGATTTTCTTTCCTTTTCCTAATTTAAATGGGTCTAAAATCCCTTCCAAGGCTTTCTCTTGCGGGTCCCGCTAAAGAAATTCTTTTCTTTTAACTAAACCTTCTTTTCTAAAAACTCCAATTTCACCATTAGGGCAAGGGTTCAAATCCCAATGGGACCAATTAAATTCCAATTAATTTTGCTATCAACGGAATGTCTCCGAACTTCTAATCAACTAACCCAAACTCCTTGGGTCTTGCAACCAACATTAATCAAGTCTCAACGAAGGCCGAAATGACCCTCAAGCCCGAAAATCCTCAACCTCGACCGGGAGCAAAATACCAAAATACCCTTAAAGGTTAAAAAATACTCTAACGGCCCATCCGAACATCCGAATAATGACCCAAATCACCGGGTACCCGAAATAGAAAATCGGGCGTTACAATACTCCTCCTTTTAAGACTTTCGTCCTCGAAAGTCCTAAGACGAAAAAACAACTCTAGAAAAACTCCACTGGTTCTTAACCAACCAAGCTCTGAAAAAAAGACAACACAAATCCTTCTTTGAAACCGAACCTCTTGGGTTCCCAATGCTCAAGCCCAACAGACACCGAGTCCGCCACGAACTATCTCAACCAAAACCGAACTAACATCGAAGCCAAGAAAACATGCGATAACTAGTCGGTGAGCCACATCCTCTCGACTCGCACCAACTCTCAAACGGTCTTACGACTCTAGGGCTCACTTATCCATGCTAAACCAACTTGGAACGCCTCTCTACGGTGCTACTCTCAAAGAAACTCGTGAACGGGTCACAAGCCCTAAAACTCAACGCCACGCCCACAGAACATCTCTGAATGCTCATAGTTGTTATCAAACAAACCTCGACCCTTCACCATGCTGACCAAACAACTGAACCTCCCATTTTAAGAAACTAAACGGCCTACTCATACTTCGCAAGTGACTCGCGAACCCTACCGTAAGAACCCAATCTGGTTGCCTACAATCTTTAACGAAATCCAATTCGAACCACCAACCGGGTGATCGATCCCCTAGGCAACCTTCTCCAACTAGCATGCGCCACAACACTAAAGCAACCATCTTACGAGAAATCGAAGCACCAAAGCCAAGGGCACTTTTCTCGTTCACCAAACGGCTACCACCACACACACTAGCCGATACTTCAGCCTTCGGCACCCCGAATGACAGTGGTCCAAGAACGAGCTTCACTCACCAAACTAATAAGCCGGAGCCCTTCATTGGCCGACAACAAACTTTCCAATGCAATCCGATCAGCCATCGCCTAGGTGAACATCGCCAGATAGGAAAACAAACAACATTCCTCTCACGGAAACCTCGAGCAACAAGGAATAAAACATTACGTGGCTACTAGCAACACGATATAGTTGGAGGATCGAAACTCAAGGGCTTTACCACCCAATGCCACGGCACCTCTGTGCCAACTCACTCAATCGTGGCTCACTAAAATGCCAATCGCGAATGTACAACGACTAAAGGCAAAGCCCGAGAAAGGCTTGCTCGCAAAAACACAACCTAAGCTTATAACGAGCAAAGCTCGCCTCCAAGTCGCCATTCAACTCTTAAGCCCATCTGGTCGCTCCAAGGACTTCTTGCTTATAGCTTAGACCTAACTCTTCTTCCAATCCAGAAACTCCACCCACGAAACATCGCGAGGAATAAGGATAGCAACGACCACAAGCTTGTGGATCCTCGAACAACGCGAGTCGGCAAGACTACCTCAAAAGTTAAAACTCGAGGCCGGCATCCACGGCGCAACTCAATTACCAAGGAACTAAGGGGTTCCACAAACTCCAAAGATCCAACAACCTTCCGCCAACAACTCAAGCCTTTGAACTGGCCGGCTATCGCCTCTCGCGGAACAAACACTTTTCGCTTGCTATCAAACAGACGCAGTGGACACTCTCGCTAGGTCGACCACTGCGCTACTCGATCAACTACACAACTCGGGAGCTGTTTCGACTCTTCCTTTACAGAACGATTTCCTAGCAAGCGGACTTCCGAAGGACAGCGAATTTCACACACACGCTCTGCTCTTGCGCAAACTCAACCGGTAGCAACCACCCACTAAGCACTAGCGGTACTTACTCAACCGCCGAGGGGAGGCCAACTCCCAAAACTACGACTAGGAACAAGTCCTCAGGCAACGCCGCTTGCTCGAACCGAGCTAGCTCACAAAACAACATGGGGACCAAACCTTGGTCAACACCAAGCACCACCTCGCTAAGAATCTCAAAATCAACGTGGGGTTACTAAGAATGACTCTAGCTTGTTAACCGACAACAAGCATCCAAAGAACTCAACCGAGGAACACCGCTCGGGTCCGACCGAGCTCGTGAGGCTCTCCACAACTCGGGGTTCCTCCGACGCCTCCGACTCACACTCGCCGCCAAACGGTCTAATCGACAATCGCTACACGAGCACGTCTCCCTACAAAGATCTCAACTCGTGGCCGCCAAAAGCTCTTCCTTGCCACATCTCAGAGCAAGCACGGGCGATGCTCCACACAATCCTACCCAACAACCCGGCTACACAAGCACGTGAGCCTCTCAACCAAGGCTAGGGCACTTGCCAAGAACTAAAGTCCTAACTCCTCGAATCGAGCTTTGGTTTCACAACCCGAAACCTCTCGTGGTTCTTGAAAAATACACCACGGAACGAGCTACACAAAAGTACATTGGCGTATGCGGCTCCAACTTGGTTCCTTAAGATCCAAACCAACAAGTACTCTTACACAAGGCGCCTTCTTCCTCCCAATAGAGCCACAACTAGCAAAGGAACAACAAGAGTTTGCACCACTGGGGTCAACTCACCACACTAAAAGCTACATTGGTCAACTCACTCTTACAAGAGCATAACTACACCAATCGACATACCACATACCAATGTGCCCACTAAATGCTCCACTCAACCATCCAACTCCCGGCTCTAACACTGGTCAACCACGCATCATCGATGCCAACCCTACTCATAATAGGGTAACTCCAAGGGTAATGGAATCACACTACCATTCAACGGCTCACAAGCCCACAACATAGGCGCGAGATCTCGGGACGCGCTTAGCCCTTAACAACCAACAGCATCCTTTGTACCCAACTCTCGGTGACCGCGAAAAGCTCCTACTTTCCTCAAACAACCTCACACTTGTAGTTCTCGACTACCACCGAGCTAGATCTCTTAAGCAATCCAAACAGATGCAACTTCGAAAAATGGGTACAAGGCTAGTGGGGATGCTAAACTTTGGGCGGGTCCTCGGAACCACTGCACAAAAAGTGCCAACCGGCCCGAATCTAGGCCTCCTCTCAAAGCTTGGTGCCAACAGCACTTCTTCCTCTACAACACAAACATCCCTTTACGGGCTTTAAGCCACTCGAGGGTAGGGAAGGTCACACCTGTGGCGTGGCAATGGCACTCAACACAAGAGTCTCAACAATCGAGTAGACTACTCTCGACATCACGCCCAATGACAAGCCAAGGCCCACTCCCGCATCCCACTCGATGCTCAACGAATACTCAAGGCCAACCTCGGGTGGCAAAGCACCTAGCTCCACACCGGAACATGCTAACAGAAGGTGCTTCTCTCTAATAGCCATTTGAAAACCACGGACGGATTAAGTCGTGACAAGCAACCTCCACACTACCCCCCGGCTACGAGGGTACTAAAAGAACCGGCCGCAAAACGACTACGAGGCTTGCAGGAGGACAAGATGTCTCTACATCTTCCTCAAAAGCTACTAACTTGGCGACTTGCCAATCGACCGGGTGGTCGGTGGAGACTCTGCCGTCCGCCTCTCAGGGGACTTCCACCACCACACTCATCGCATCAAGCAACACCACGAACGGCACGCCACAACCTCGTAACATTAGGTCGTCGGCCTCTCGAACACCAGTCATCCCAACACTTGGATGATAAACTCGATCCTGGCCAACCACCTTGCTACTAGCAAAAGAGGTCTCAAAACATCCAGCTTACAAAGCTTCCACTTGCCGAACTCGGCGGCTCGATCAACGCCAACTATCTTATCAAGATAAACTCGCTGATCAAGCCCTCCAGGAACCTCCGGCTACTCGGAACTACAAGGAGGGGTGTCTCCTAAATAAACTCTACCACCGGGCTATCTATGCCCAAGACTCCTCACTACGCGCTACAACCGCGCCTGGTCTCCGCGCTCTGTTAGCTAAAAGACTCGCCATCAACTCCTCATGGTTTGGAGCACACTCGCTCAAGGAGTCTCACTCTAAGGCGTGCTAGCCTCTACCCCTCCTCTAGGAACCTCAATCGCCGTGGCCAACTCGCCAACGGGATAAACAACCGGGACGCGCCTCAACATCCATACAAACGGTCCAACTCCTCGGTCGGACATGCCAAGCGCCCGCTCCTCGAGTGCGATCCACGCACTAGCGATCCGCACGAGCACCTCCACCCTCTCACTAGGGGAGAACCACAATCGGGCCACAAATGGCCTACGGAGTCTAAGGTCTACCTCCCTCCGGGTGCGATCGACACACCGGCGATCTGCACAAAGCATAAAACCTAGCCCACGCTGGGCTCTCACCGCCAAACAAGGGTAACACATGTATACTAGATGCGAGATTGTAAAATAAAACCCTTAGCTTAATGAACTCAGACAAACTCCGACGCCATGAGTAATCGATGATCATGGGGCAACAACTCGCAAAGCAAAGAGTTAGTCTACAGAATCTATGACTCGTGCTCGATACCAAATCAGTAAGAACCCGACCCTAAATACGGTCCTAAACCTAGGTTCTCACCAAAGATGCAAGTTAAATATTTCATCAAGCGGTTTAGTGCTCATATTTAAAACCTTTAAAAACTTTTAGAACGGGAATGCTTAAAACATAATCACAGATTTTGTTTAAGAAAACCAACGAAGTAAAACAAGCTTTGCAAGATATATATAAAACATTCAAAACAGTTCAAACAACTTTTAATAATGTTTCCCTAGGACTCTGTCCATCTACATGTCGAACAAATATGCAAACAATAAAGACAGAGTGCCATGGCTCCCCATGATCAATCGGCTCCTCCGCTAGCCGTCCGGTGTTGTCTCAAGTTACACAGTGGAAAGCCACAGAATAAGGGTGAGTATAAACATACTCAAGAAGAATCCCGACCAGGTACAACAATACGATACTTCAATCATCTAGCACCCTAGTATACATGTAAACATTAGCCAACACAGATCATAGCTCAATGAGCTTACAAGGCGAATCTGGAATCCTCGGAAGTCTCTTTCTTCCGGCCTAATGATTGGCTCTCATAACCAATCCCGGGACATCTCCGAGGGTCTTTCTCCCTCGGCCAATTGATCAGCTCAAAACCGATCCCAAAGATGTCCGACACCCTCGAGGGTCTTTCTCCTCGACCATATGATCACTCAAAAGCCAATCCCAATGGGTGTCCTCAAGGGCCTCTTACCCTCGCTTATAACTGGACTATCGGAGAGTACCCAAGTCCGGCTCTAAACAGAAGGAACGGTGTACTCACGAACATTAGCCCGGGAGCTCTCCGAACCGGCGACTAAAGCGTGCAGCGCGCAAGACACCGCATGCTCTTCTCGCAACCGGCGTAAATGCGGGGCCTGGGGCAAACCACGCGCGGGCAGCACGCATGCCTAAGACTCGGAAAGCGGTGTCACCGAACACGAGGTGCGAGGCCCTCGGCACTCATATATGTGCACTGTACACATCACCGACACGAAGCTAAGAACCGCCAAGGCAAAGCTTGCTTGCCGTTGGCGGGGTTCCGCTCTAGCGAGCTACAAACTAGGCTTATGCCGATGTGGTAGCTAAATCCACATCATTTGCCGGGGAAGCAATGTACGTTATGCTTCGCTCTACTCCCGACCGGTGGGGACAAGGTACGTTATGTCCGCTCTCACCTCTAGATGATGACGGCCCTAACACACTAGCTAGAGTATAGAGTAAACGATTCTCGCTAAACATACATAATCATCATCAATCATACATAACCTAGCATGATACTACGAACTTAAAGCAGAATCTCAAGCATGCTTTGGAAGAACAATCCTAGCATGGCACTAACATGTACAAACAAGCAAACATGCTAGCAGGAATGCAATCACAAGTTTGTCCTATCCACTAATCATGTCCATAAAAGTAAACATGCATATAAGGCACATTCAAGAAAGCATCGCAGGTCCACACAACCACTGTAAGGAATCCTTACCGAAACGAGCAGAAATAACCTTCACACTCTAATAATGACCCTCGAGCTTTAAAGCTAAAACCGAGCAACCTAAGCATTTTAATAAAAACAACCTAATTAAATAAATGCCGCCAATGACCCTAGGGCCCAAAGGAAAAAGTCTCGGGAATTACCGATCGAGAAGACACAAGGCCACGCCCCAACCCGCACACGGCAAGGCAAGTTTGTCTGTCCGCCAGAAGGACAAGCAGGTGCGCTGGCCCGGGCGCTGCATCGGGCGCTGGCGCTGGCGCTGGCGCTGCATCGGGCGCTGGCGCGGCGCTGGGCGCGACGCGCGGCGCTGCTCGGGCGTGGCTGGGCGCGGCTTGTGGGGAAGGGCGCTGGCGCTGGTTGCGCGCGTTCGCGACAGGGAGCAAAGCGCGCTGGCGGGCGACGCGACGAAGCGCACGGGCACGCAGACGCGGATGGTGCTGGGCGCGGCGCGCGGCAGCGGCGCGCAGGCGAGGAGGCGGCAGCGCGGCGCGGTGCGGCGCGTCTGGGCGGTCTGGTGCGGAACGGCGCGACGCGTCTGGGCTGGGCGAGGCAGCGCGGCTGGGCACGCCTGGGCATGGGCCGTGGCCGCGCTCGGGCGCGTGGTGGCAGTGGCCGGCGCGACTCGCGCGCTGGCTGACGGCCAATTGGCCGCTCTGTGCGCTCGGGCTCTGGTACTGGCCGCTGTGCGCGTGCGCGGGCGAGCAGCAGTGGCGAGCGGGGTGCGCTAGGCGGCTAGGGTTTCTTGGTGAGGTCGGCTAGAGAGAGAGAGAGAGAGAGAGAGAGATTTTCCCAAAACAAGGGAATAGGATTTTCTTTCCTTTTCCTAATTTAAATGGGTCTAAAATCCCTTCCAAGGCTTTCTCATGGGTCGGCTAAAGAAATTCTTTTCTTTTAACTAAACCTTCTTTTTCTAAAAACTCCAATTTCACCATTAGGGCAAGGGTTCAAATCCCAATGGGACCAATTAAATTCCAATTAATTTTGCTATCAACCGGAATGTCTCCGAACTTCTAATCAACTAACCCAAACTCCTTGGGTCTTGCAACCAACATTAATCAAGTCTCAACGAAGGCCGAAATGACCTCAAGCCCCGAAAATCCTCAACCTCGACCGGGAGCAAAATACCAAAATACCCTTAAAGGTTAAAAAGCAGACTCTAACGGCCCATCCGAACATCCGAATAATGACCCAAATCACCTGGTACCGAAATAGAAAATCGGGCCGTTACAAACTTGTTGCTCACCCTTATTTTCTCGTGGCTTTCCACCGGGTAACTTGGGACAGCAATTTGGATGGCTAGGAGGAAGCGGCTCGATGATCATGGATAGTCGACTGGTCGCACGTTTCTTTAAATGTTTTCCTTAATGATTTAGCATGTAGTGGAACTTGGGTCCCTAGGAAAAAGCACTCAAACTATTTTATGTTCTCGCATCGCTTTTCCTTTGAATTGTTTTAAGAAAGTACCGATCATCATTTACTATTTTATTTAATTGAAATCATGATTTTGTTTTAAAGGTGTTTATTGCAAAGCTTTAAACTTCCGACTCTGAATGATGTTTATATTCTTAATCATGCATGCTGAGTATGGACTTTAGGTAAGAGACCGTTTCTTGGGTCGGGTCCTTTCATTGGGTGTCATTGCCAATCGAGCCACCGAGCGCTCTTGTTAATCTAATTGCACCAACTTGTATATAAGCCTGTTCGATGTAAGTTTTGATTTAAAGCAAAATCGTCCGAGCCTTCTTCCTTCCCCATTTCTTCTTCTCTTCGCGATCTTCTTCTTTCTTGACCTGGGTTCCCTCACGAGTCGCCTCCAAAGACCAATTCGACAGAGCTCCCTCTCCCAATTCGAAGTCGATCCTTGTCTCGGGCAGCCGGTAAGCTCCTTCTCTTTTCTTCTTCTTCTCCTCTGTTCTCGTTTCCACCCTTGATGGCCGAAAGAGATGATGTGCTGGGTGTGTGATGTTCGGTGCTGCTAACCAAGGGGATTCATCCAACCAATTCGCCTGAGATCGTCTTCTCCATCGCCAATTCAAGCTCTTCTCCATCGCGCCAGAAATCGCTCAGCTCACCCGAGTTCGTCGCTCCTCTGTCGCGCGCAGCAGAGCCAGCCGAGCCGCCGGGCCGGCACTGCTGCGTTCGCGCGGCAGCGCGCGCCGTCTCCAGCTCCGTGTCACGTGCACGACGCCGTCCCAGCCCGAAAGCGCGCGCCGCGCGCGCCAGACGATCGCTCTGCGCCCATCCGCGCGCGCAGCCAGCGAGCCAACGCGCCCAGCCAGCCCTATTGCTGCCTCATTCGTGTAATCGGCTCGTTCTTGTGTCCGTCGCGCCTAGTGAGTTGCTCCCGAGCCGAGCCCTGTTTATTTTATTGTATTTAGGCCTATTGTGTGATTATTGTTGTGATTGATAGGTTCTCGGTAGCTAGTTCGGGTTCGTTCGCAGCTTAGGTTTTTGTGTAATCGTCCCCGACCAAGGTAAGGATTTCTTATCGGAGTTGTGTGGGCCCTACGATATTATATGTGATTGCTGATTGATTGCTTGTTTGTGTTTATTGACATGTGTAGCTAAGTGCTCTAATCTGAATTCCCGATTAGCATGTTTTTCTCGGTTATTTCTCATGTTAATCCATGCTAGGTTGTTTCCCTCCGCATGCTCAGATTCATTCTTGTTTCGTAGTATCATGCTAGGCTCGTTGTATTCTTATTGAGCACGTATTGGTTTTTATTGAATTGTTTGCTGATTGCTAAG
Organism: Sicyos edulis; assembly: GCA_036507275.1. NCBI lineage: Eukaryota > Viridiplantae > Streptophyta > Magnoliopsida > Cucurbitales > Cucurbitaceae > Sicyos > Sicyos edulis. Next base: position 51,825,351 of record CM071846.1, on the reverse strand, counting down.
GCAGGTTAGAGTTACAGGTAGATAGCATCATCCGGGCCTGATGCATAAAGTACCTTGCATCCATGGCAGGGACGTTCGAGAAAGTTCTCCATCCCTGGACCCCGTGAGGGATTAGCTAACCCTACCGGTAAGCCCTGCAATCTTGGGTGAGGGTGGCAGACTGTTAAATGCCCCAACGGTCGGGATGATGACTTGGCATTGCCTCGTCCCCGGCAGACAAGCATGTCTCAAGCATGTTTGGCAAGAGCCCCCGATTGCCACTGTTAAGGTAAGGATTCGGTTTCTCGGTGTAAGCCTACCACGACCCGTTCCTTAGCCCCGGTGCGGTGGTTCAGCCGACATAGTTTACGTGTCAGTCTCTCACACCCCTATGTCAATGACACCGATCCAGAGATTTAGTTAGGCGTGGTGACTGGACATGGGCAGCTTGCCTCTAGAGCCGGCACCCCCCATAGTCTGCAGTAGCGCGCGGTGCATGCTTACGCTCATTACAGCGCCGACCGGAGAGCTCCTCGGGATCTTGAGCTAGTGTACCTTTCATCGACAATAGACAGGCTGAGGCCGGGACTTGTTTCTCGTATAGGGCGTATTGTGTGAAGGATTGTGTGGAGGATTATTCCGGACTAAGACCCTAAGTTGGCATTCGAGGCCCAAGTGTGGGCTAAGCTATGTGCTCTATTCTGTGTTTTTACTCATAGCTTGCATTTGTTCAGCTAGATGACCATGTATATCGTATTGTACCCCGGTTGGGGATTCTTACTGAGTAATTCGTTACTCACCCTTATTATTGTGGTTTTTCCACAGGTAACCAAGTTGCGAGACAGGATGGCTGAAGGAGGAGCTGTGATCATGGGGCCCAGTCATCAAACTCTAATTTTGTGTTATGACTCTTTATGTTTATTTTCCCTTGAATGCATGTAGCCGGGCACGGAGCCCTAGGATGTTTTCTAAATGTTTTGTGGATTCCAGCATGGTTGTATCTGGACAGGTTTTGAAGGATTTTAATAAATCTCTGATTAGAGTAAACTTTGGAAATGTATTTATCTTGGAACAGGTGCTTGGAAACAGGGACAGGTTTCAGGAAAATTGTCCGGGCTTTGAACTAAATGTTTGAATGTTTTGTTTTTAATTGGAATCTGAAATCATGTTTGTATGATGTTCTTTACTTTGAATGCATGCATTGGGGTAAGGGCCCATTTAGTGCCCCATTCGGGTCGGGTCCTTACACCTACTTCCAGCCTAATGATTGGTTATCCTGACCAATCACGGGACATCACCGAGGTCTCTTTCACTCGGGGGATTGATCAGCAAAAAAACTAATCCCAAGGATGTTCTCAAGGGCCTCTTTGCCCTTGCTAATAATCTGGACTTACGGGAGAGTCCCGAAGTCTGGCTCTAAACTGGAAGGAATGGTGTACTCACGACATTAGCCCGGGGGAGCTCTCCGAACCGGCAACTAACGCGTGTTTGCGCACACCGCATGCTGCTGCAACCGGCGTAAATGTGGGGGCCAAAGGAAAAACTACGCGGGCCAGGTATGCATGCCAAGACTCGGAAGCGGTGTCACTGATCACAGTAGCGCGAAGCCCTCGGCGCCATCTGCGGCAACTGAACCACCGACACGAAGCTAAGAACCGCCAAGGTAGGCTTACACCGCTGGCGGTGGTTCCGCTCTAGCAGCTACAAACTAGGCTTATGCCGATGTGGGTAACTAAATCCACATCGGCGCGTCGGGGAAGCAATGTACGTTATGCTGCGCGCACTTTACTCCCGACCAGTGGGGACAAAGTACGTTATGTCCGCTCTCAGCCTCTGGATGATGACAAACCCTACAACTCTATCTAAGAGTACAAAGTAAAATGATTCCTGGCTAGCAAACAATAACAGACATCAAACACGCTTACCTAGCATGATACTACGAACCTAAAGCAGAATCATAAGCATCTTTGGAAGAACAAACCTAGCATGGCACTAACATGTACAATCGGGTAAACATGCTAGCAAGAGATCAAACATAGTCATTGCTCTATTACTATCATGCTCATAACAGTAAACAAGCATACAAGGCACAATCATGATATATCGCAGGATCCACACAACCACGGTAAGAAATCCTTACCTGGAACAAGAAGAAATAATAAAAAATCAACAAGAGACCCTCGAGCCTCTAATCGAACCTGAACAGCCTAAACATTTAATAAAACATCCTAATTAAATCAATAATTAGCAGCCAACAAATCAGGGCCCAACGAAGAAAAGACTCTGGAAATACCATCCGAGAAGCCACAAGGCTCGGGCCAACCAACACACAACAGGACAGGCTGGGTGCCGAAAAGCAACTGGCTGGGCGCTGGGGCACTGGGCGCAGGCGCAACAGAGGCACGGGCGCGCTGGGGCGCGGGCTGGGGCGAGACAGGGGCGTGCGAGCGCGGGCTCGAGTTCAGCTGGGCGACGGTGTGCAGTGCTGCTCGGCACAGGGGACGGCTTGCGGCGCGGCTCGGCACAGGGGACGGTGCGAGAGCGCGAGCGACACGACGCGCTACAGGGACGCGCGTGGGCGCGAGCGACACGACGCACTACAAAGACGCCCGTGAGGAGACGCGACGCGACAGCTATAGGGAGCACGGGCTCGGCACAGTACAGGGGGCTCAGACCTGGGCGACGCGGGACCTGGGCGAGGCTGGGCGACGCGACGCGACACGCTGCAAAGGCAGGGGCGGGCTCGGCGCGCGACATTGCGCGATCCGCTCGGGGGGCGGCGGGCGAGCTGGGGCACGAGCTTGGGCGAGCTGGGCGGCTAGGGTCGGGCCACACCGGGCGCTAGGTTGGGCCACCTGGGGCCGCTCGGGTGGAGGAGAGATAGAGGGAGAGAAAAGGGAAAAATGGGAAAAAGGGAAAAATGTGGAAAAAAGGGAAAATGGGATTTTTATCCTATTTTTCCATCCTTATCCATTTTTCCTACCTTAAAAATCCATAAAATCCCATTTCCCAGCTTCCTCTTCGAGACCCGACTGAAGTAACCTTTTTCCAAATGAATAGCCCAAACATCTCGGGACTCGCAGCCACCAACAAACAACCCTCGACAAGGGCAGGAGCTGCCTCGGGATCCTGAAAATCCACAAATCCTGCCCGGGGAGCCAAAAGACCAAAATGCCCCTAAAGTTCATAACAGCTCTAACGGCCCAACCGAACAGCCGAATAGGAACCAGAAGCACCTCAAAAACTGGAATAGAAAACTGGGCCGTTACAATACTCCCTCCTTATAAGACTTTCGTCCTCGAAAGTCCTAAAACGAAACAGCTCTAGGAAATCTCCACTGATTCCTAGCCAACTGAACTTCTCGCCTAAGACAACACTAGCCCTCTTCGAGAACCAAACCCTCTTGGGTTCTCAAAGGCTCAAAGCCACAATGCTATCTAGTCTGCCATAACTATCTCAACAAGACTGGGCATACACAAAATGCACTGCTGCCACAGACGGGGCAAAGCTAACCGAAAGGCCACTGCTCCGATCCACTCAAGGATCTCAAAAGGCCCTACAAACCTGGGGCTCAATTAAACCCTGCTAACCCAACACGGAACACCTCTCTACGGTGTTTGTAAAGACCCGACCCAAAAGGGGTTCTAAATGGCCTTTACCCCAATGCATGCATTGAAAATAGAAGACATTATGAAAAACACATTTCGGATTCCAAGTAAAAACAGAAACATTCAACAACCAAAACATACATTTCTAAAAGCATACTCTGATCAGAGATTATTTAAACCATTAAAACATTCCACAAGTACAAATATGCTGGAATCCATAAAACGTAAGAAAACATCCTGGGGCTCTGTGCCCGTCTACATGCATTCAGGGGAAATAACAAAAGTCAAGAGTCATGATAAAATAAAATAGTCGAGATGACAAGCAGGATTCCATGATCACGCCTCCTCCTTCACCATCCTGTCTCCCGCCTTGATTACCGTGGAAAACCACGAGAATAAGGGTGAGTAACGAATTACCCAAGAAGAATCCCCACCCGGGGTACAATACGATATACATGATCATCCGGAAGAATGTATGCAAGCTATGAGTACAAACATAGAGCGGAGCACATAGCTAAGTCCACACTTGGACCTCGGATGCCAACTCGTGGTCTTAGTCCGGAAAATACCACAACACACTAAACGCGCTTATACGGGAACAAGTCCCGCTCACTCGTCTCATCGCCGATCACGAAAGGTGCACTAGCTCAAGATCCCGAGGAGCTCTCCGGTCCGGCGCTGTAATGAGCGTAAGGATGCACCGCGTGCTTCTACAGCACTATGGGGGTGCCGGTCTAGTGGCAAGTCGCCCATATCCGGATACCACGCCTAACTAAATCTGGATCGGTGTCACCGACATAGGGGTGTGAGACACGGACACGTGAACTATGTCACTGTACCACCGCACTGAGGCTAAGGAACGGGTCATGGTAGGCTTACACCAGAAGCCGCCCCTTACCTTAACAGTGGCAATCAGGGCTCTGCGAACACGCCGAGGACGCGTTTACCGCCAGGGACTAGGCATTGCCAAGTCATCATCCCGACCGCTGGGGCATCGCTTAGACTACCACCCTCACCCAAGATTGCGGGGCCTACCGGTTGGGATAGCTAATCCCTCACGGGGTCCAAGGACTGAGAACTGTCTCGAACGCCCTTGCCATAGATGCAAGATACTTTATGCATCGGGCCCGGATGATGCTATCTACACCGAATTCTAAACCTTAACAATAATAACAATTCAATCAATGCGGTCCAATACGTGCTCAACAGATACAAGGAACCTAGCATGATACTACGAAGCAAGAACAGATATCGAACATGCTAGAAGGGAACAACCTAGCATGGGCTAACATGAGAAACAATACAAGAGTTCATGCCATCCAGAATTGAACAGAGCACCTAGGGCTAAACATGCTAGTAATCATACACAGGCATACAAAACAACAATCACAAATATACCGCAGGTCCACACAACCCGGTAAGAAATCCTTACCTTTGGCGGAAGACTTCTACACACAAATCCTAAGTCTGCGGAACAATCCCGAGCTAGCGAAAGGAACCTAGCAAACCAACAATAATCAAGATCTAAAATGTCTAAACAACAATAGAAAAAGCAAGCTCGGCTCAGGGAACTCACGCGCACGCACGACACGAGCTTGGGGTCGCGCCGCAAGCCGGGCACGGCAGGACGCCGCTGGCCGCCGCTACATGGCACGCACTCTGGCAGGACGACGGCAGGACGCCGCTGGCCGCGCGCTACCGGGCACGACACACGCGACGGATGCACGGCAGCAGACGCGCGCGCGCGGCGAGCGCTCATGGCGCGGCGCGCGGCGGCGCTGGCGTGCGTGCGCGCGGACACGGGCGAGCCGCCGGCAGGGAGCGCGCACGCGGCGAACGTCTTGGTGTGCGGGCGAGCGGACGCGGCCGACGCGCTGGCGCCGGGCGAGGCCTCTGGCGCGGCGAAAGCGACGGCGAGGACGAACGACGATCTCGGGCTGCCTGGCGCGATTCGGGCGCGGCGCGGCGATCGGCGAGGACGAACGACGATCTGGAAATTTCTGCTGGCGCGATCCGCGCGCGGCGCGATCGGCGAGGACGAACGGCAAGGTCGCTAAGGCGGATCGGCGCGGCTGGCGCAGGCCGCCTCGGACAGATCTGGGGCGAGCCTGGACGGCGATGATGGTCGCTCCTCCTCCGGGCCGCGCAACCAACACAAACACACACACACCCTACATCTTACCTTCGGCCAAAGATCAAAACCAAATGAGGAGATGAAGAGGATGAAGACTTACCGGAATGATGATGATCGAACCCAAGGAGCCGCAAGGATGAAGAATCGGCAAGGAGAGCTTGGGAGAAAGCTTTGGCGGCCACAACTCTTTTGGAGAAGAAAACACAACAAACCTAATTTCTATTTCATTTAACCAAATGCACCAAACACCAAAGATCCAAGGTTAACTAAGATGTGATGCAGAAAGAGCAACAAGAGCACCTAATGGCTCAATTGGTACACATCCCCACAAGCTTCCCAAAGACCGGGTTCAAACCCCGGTTGCAAAGACAATTTCCTTTATTTTTACTTTTGCACCAAACCTTGCTCAAACCAAACCACAAATCCTTCCAAAACCTACATAAATCCATCCAATAATTTTAGCAAATCGAAAAAGATATAAACGGTCCCGACGGCCCGACCAAATTACTAAAATACCCCTAGGGCATACTGGAAGACCGGGATGAAAACTGGTCGTTATAAAGTGTTACTCTCGTAAAAACTCGCAGATCGCACAAGCTCCAAAACTCAACGCCACGCACTGGCGTAACTTCTCTGAATGCCCACAGCTGTTAACAAACAGCCTCAACTCTACACCATGCTGGCCAAACAACTGAACCTCTCTGGTTCCAGAAAACTAAACAGCCTACTCTTACTTCACATGAGGCCAGCGAACCACAAGGCTTGCCTAAAGCCTTAACGAAAACACAATAGAACCACCAACTGGCGATTGATCCTAAAGGCAAACTTTTCAATGCAACCTTACTAGCAACTGGCCAAAGAGAAAATGTCCAGGCAAGGAAACAACCAACATTCCTCTCAAGGAAAATCTCGGGTAGCAAGGACCAAACCATCACGCAGCCACTAGCAACACAACACCTTGAGGATAGCAACTCAAGGGTTTAACCAACCAATGCCACGACACCTTTGTGCCAACTCACTCAACTGTGGCTCAGCTAAACGCCAACTGCGAAAGCACAACAACTAGGAACAAAGCCCGAGAAGGGCTTGCTCAGCAGAAACTCAAACCAAGCTCATAACGAGCAAAGCTCGCCTCCAAGCTACCACTCAACTCATAAGTCCAACTGGCTACTCAAATGACTTCCTCCTTTTAGCTTAGGCCTAACTCATCTTCCAACTAGAAGATTCACTCCCGAAACCTCGCAAGGAATACGGACTGACAAGGCTACCTCCAAAGATAATACTCGAGGCTGGCATCCATGGTGCAACTCAACCACCATAGAAACTAGGGGTTCTTCAAACCCCAAAGAACCAACAACTTTCCAGCAAAAAAACTCAACTTTTAAACTGGCTGGCCTCCGCCCTTGAGGGGACAAACAACTTTTCGCTTGCTAACAACACAATGCAGGGACCCTCTCGCTGGGCTAACCGCTGCGCTACTCTGATCAACTACACAACTCAGGAGCTACGCTGACTCCTTCTCAACAGGAAATGATTTCCTCAGCAAGCAAACTCTGAAGGGCAGCGAACATCACACACACTCGCTGACTAGCTCAAACCCAAGGGCAACAACAACCAACTACGCGGGCCAGGTATGCATGCCTAAAACTCGGATGCGGTATCACTGATCACAGTAGCGCGAGGCCCTCGGCGCTCATCTGTGCAGCCTGAACCACCGACCTGAAGCTAAGAACCGGCCAAGGTAGGCTTACACCGTTGGCAGGGTTCTGCTCTAGCAGGCTACAAACTAGGCTTATGCCGATGTGGGTAGCTAAATCCACATCGACGGCCGGGGGGGGAAGCAATGTACGTTATGCTACGCGCACTTTACTCCCGACCAGTGGGGACAAAGTACGTTATGTCCGCTCTCAGCCTCTGGATGATGACAAACCCTACAACTCTATCTAAGAGTACAGAGTAAAATGATTCCTGGCTAGCAAACAATAACCGACATCAAACACGCTTACCTAGCATGATACTACGAACTTAAAGCAGGAATCATAAGCATGCTGGAAGAACAAACCTAGCAAGGCACTAACATGTACAATCAGGTAAACATGCTAGGAAGAGATCAAACATAGTCGCCCTATTACTATCATGCTCATAACTTGAAGAAACAAGCATACAAGGCACAATCATGATATATCGCAGGGTCCTCACAACTACGGTAAGAAATCCTTACCTAGAACAAGCAGAAATAATAAAAAATCAACAAGCGACCCTCGAGCCTCTAATCGAACCCGAACATCCTAAACATTTAATAAAACACCCTAATTAAATCAATATTCAAAGAGCCAACAAATCGTGGCCCAACGAAGAAAAGAGACAAAGGAAATACCATCCGAGAAGCCACAAGGCTCGCCAACCAAACACAACAGCAGGCAGCCGGGCGCAGGGCGGGGCGCCGGGCGCAGCGCAACAGAGGCACGGCGCGATACCGGGCGGGCCGGGCGAGACAAGGGCACGCGAGCGCGGGCTCGAGCTCAGCTAAGCGACGGCGTGCGGCGCGGCTCGGCATATGGGACGGCGCGCGGGTGCAAGCGACACGACGTGCTACAGGGACACGCGCGGGCAACGCGACTTGACGGCTACAGGGCGCATGGGCTCGGCACAGTGCAGGGCGCTCGAACCTTGGCGACGCAGAACCTGGGCGAGGCTGGGCGACGCGGGGACGACCTGGGCGACGCGACTTGGCACTGTGCAGTAAGGGCTGGGCTCGGTGCGACAGAGGGTGATCTGGAGCGGGGACGGCCTGGGCGAGTTGGGTGGCTAGGGCTCGGGCTGGCGAGCAGGGCGGCTAGGCAGGGCGACCAGGGGGGGCTGGCTCAGGCTGGAGGAGAGAGAGAGGGAGAGAAAAGGGAAAAATGGGAAAAAGGGAAAAATGGGGAAAAAAGGGAAAAATGGGATTTTTATCCTATTTTTCCATCCTTATCCATTTTTCCAACCTTAAAAATCCATAAAATCCCATTTCCTGGCTTCCTCTTTGAGACCCGACTGAAGCAACCTTTTCCAAATGAATAGCCCAAACATCTCGGGACTTGTTGTAAGAACCCGACCCAAAACACGGTCCTAAACCTAGGTTCTCACTCAGCATGCAAGTTAAATACTTCATCAAGCGGTTTAGTGCTCATATTTAAAACCTTTCAAAAATTTAAAAGCGGGGACACTTAAAACATAAACAACAACCTTCATTTAAGATAAGCCAACAAAGTAAAACAAGCCTGGCCAGTGTTTATAAAATCATACCATACAATTTAAACAACTTTTAAAAACGTCCCCCTAGGACTCCTGTCCGTCTACATCTTTGAACAAATTATGCAAACAATAAAAGACAAGCAGCTGGCGCTCCCATGATCAATCGGCTCCTCCGCTTAGCCGCCCCTGTCTTTGTCCCAAGTTACCCGTGGAAAACCACAGAAATAAGGGTGAGTATAAACATACTCAGTGAAGAATCCCCAACAGGTACAATACGATACATAAATCATCCGCACCCTAGTATACATGCAAACAATTTACTAACATGATCGTAGCTCAACGAGCTTACAAGGCAGAACTGGAATCCTCGTAAGTCTCCTACTTCCGCCTAATGATTGGCTCACATAACCAATCCGGGACATCTCCGAGGGTCTTTCTCCCTTGGCCAATTGATCAGCCCAAAACCGATCCCAAAGATGTCCGACACCCTCGAGGGTCTTTCTCCTCGACCATATGATCACTCAAAAGATAATCCCAATGGGTGTCCTCAAGGGCCTCTTACCCTCGCTAACAAACCTGGACTATCGGGAGAGTACCCAAGTCCGACTCTAAACTGGAAGGTCTTTGGTGTACTCACGAACATTAGCCCGGGAGCTCTCCGAACCGGCGATTAACGCGTGTCTTGCGCACACACCATCATCTTCGCAGAATCGGCGTAAATGTGGGGCCTAAGTACAAAGTACGCGGGCGTGCACGCATGCCTAAAGACTCGAAAACGGTGTCATCGAACACACTAGTGCGAGGCCCTCGACACTCATCATGCGTGCGTACTGTACCACCGACTGAAGCTAAGAACCGGCCAAGGCGAGCTTGCACCTTTGGCGTGGTTCCGCTCTAGCAAAGCTACAAACTAGGCTTATGCCGATGTGGTAGCTAAATCCACATCGGCTCACACGGGGAAGCAATGTACGTTATGCTTCGCTCTACTCCCGACCGGTGGGGACAAAGTACGTTATGCCCGCTCTCGCCTGCGGATGATGACAAACTCTACTATACTAGCTAAGAGTACAAAATAACCGATTCTGGCTAGACATGCATATCAACATCAATCACACATAACCTAGCATGATACTACGAACTTAAAGCGGGAATCTCAAGCATCTTTGGAAGAACAATCCTAGCATGGCACTAACATGTACAAACAGCAAACATGCTAGCAAGAATGCAATCACAAGTCGTCCTATCCACTAATCATGTTGATAGAAGTAAACATGCATGTAAGGCACTGTAACGACCCAGGTTTTCATCCCGGTCTTCCAGGTATGCCCTAGGGGTATTTTAGTAATTTGGTCGGGCCGTCGGGACCGTTTATATTTTTTTCCAGGTTGCTAAAATTATTGGATGGATTTATAAGTTTTTGAGGCTTTGTGGATGTGTTTGGGCATGGGGAGATGCAAAAGGAAAATTGTGTGTTAAAAGTGTGTTTGGTGGGTTTCAACCTGTGTGGTCCGAGAAGTCGTGTGGTGGGTGTGGCGATTGAGCTATGGAGAGCTCTTGTTGCTCTTTCCGTGTCATTTTATGGTTAGCCTTGGATTTTGGGGTTTTGGTGCATTTGGTTAAATGGAAAAGAAAAGCTAGGTTTTGTTCTTCTTCTCCAACACATCCTCCTAGCCGCCCAAGCTTGTTTCCCCAACTTTTCTAGCCGAATTTCATCCCCTTGCCGCTCCGTAGTTCGATCATCATTCGGGTAGGTATTCATCTACTTCATCTTCTCGATAGGTTGTTTTCTTTGGCCGAAGGTAAGAGGAGGTGCCCATGTGTGTGTGTGTTGTTGCAGTCCGCCCAGCGCCGGATCGCCACCTCACCGCCAGGCCGGCCGCCGAGCAAAGACGCCTAACCCGCACAGAACGGCCGTCGCACCGCTTACCGCCGCAGACGCCCTCGACAAAGAAACCGTTGCACAGATCCGGCCGAGGATCGCAGATCGCTCGTCGTGACGCCCGTGTCCGTCGCCCAGATCTGTCGCCGTCGCACTGCCTTTGTCGTGACGCCAGTCGCAGTCGCGGGGAAGCCATCGCCCGATCGCACCTGATGAGCGATTCGCGCGCCGGCTATTCGTGATCCGCGGCCGAGCAAAGACGCTCGTAACACGTCGTCGGCCACTTCGCCATGCCGTGACGCACACAAGAAGCCGCTTAGATCCGTCCATCGCACGCCCGATTCGCGCGCGCAGCCGCGTCGCACCGATTCGCGCAGCCAGCAGATCGCGCTGCGGTCGCGCGCGCCGCGCCCGAAGCGCCGCCAAGACGCCAGACGCTGCCGCTTCGTGCTCGGCCCGCTTCGCCAGCGCCCGTGCGCCTTCGCCCGTGTTGCGTGCTCCGGTAGCGTGTCGCGCTACAGCAAATGCGCGCGCCCATACCGCGCCACCAACCACCGCTGCCAAGAAGCTTTTCGGCCCCGTGTCGTCGCGTGCCGTGTGAGTGCCCCGAGCCGAGCTCGCTTGTTTTATTATATTTTTAGGGCTATGATTGTGATTTCTATTGTGTTTGTTAGGTTCTCGTTAGCTAGCTCGGGATCGATCGCGACTTAGGATTTTGTGTGTGTAGTTGCTCCGGCTGTAAGGATTTCTTACCGGAGTTGTGTGGGCCTGCGGTATATTTGTGATTGTTGTTTGTATGTTTGTTTGTGATTATCGCATGTATAGTTTAGGTGCTCGCTCAATTCCGACTATCATGACTTCGTATGTTGTTCTCTCATGTTAGTCCATGCTAGGTTGTTCCGCTCGCATGCTCATATCTACATTCTTGCTTCGTAGTACCATGCTAGGTTCCTTGTATCTCATTGAACACGTATTGGACCGCATTGATTGAATTGTTATTATTGCTATGGTTTAGAGCTCGGGTAGGTAGCATCATCGGCCGGATGCATAACGTAACTTGCATCCCCGGCAGTACGTGACGAGATGGTACTCGTCTTCCGATCCCGTTAGGGTTTAGCTAACCCTAACGGCCGCCCCGCAATCTTGGGTGAGGGTGGCGTGATCGTTAAATGCCCCAACGGTCGGGATGATGACTTGGCATTGCCTCATCCCCGGCGATCGACACGTCCTCGGCGTGTTGGCCGTAGCCCTTGATTGCCACCGATAGGGCAAGGACGGCTTCTCGGTGTAAGCCTACCACGACCGATTCCTTAGCCTCGGTGTGCGGTGGTTCAGGTGACATAGTTCACGTGTCTCAGTCTCACACCCTATGTCGCTGACACCGATCCGTAGATTTAGTTAGGCGTGGTGACTGGACATGGGTAGCTTGCCACCAGACCCGGCACCCCATAGTTCGCAGAGCACGCGCGGCGCGCGCTTACGCCATTACAACACGGCCGAGAGCTCCTCGGGATCTTGAGCTAGTGCACGCTTTCGATCGACGATGAGCCGAGAGGCCGGGACTCGTTTCTCGTATAGGGCGTATTGTGTGGTGGATTTATTTCCGGACTAAGACCACGAGTTGGCTTCCGAGGTCCAAGTGTGAACTTAAGCTATGTGCTCTATTCTCGTGTTTATACTCATAGCTTGCATACATTCTTCTAGATGATCATGTATATCGTATTGTACCCCGGTTGGGGATTCTTCTTGAGTAATTCGTTACTCACCCTTATTCTCGTGGTTTTCCACGAGTGTAACCAAGGCGCGAGAGATGATGGTCAAGGAGGAGCTGTGATCATGGAATCTCTTTGTCATCTCGACCATTTTATTATATCATGACTCTTGACTTTTGTTATTTCCCGAATGCATGTAGACGGGCACGGAGCCAAAGGATGTTTTCTTACGTTTTATGGATTCCAAAGATATTTGTACTTGTGGATTGTTTAAATGGTTTAAATAAATCTCGATCGAGTATGCTTTTAGAAATGTATGTTTGGGTCGTTGAATGTTTCATTTTTACTTGGGATCCAAATATATTTTTCATAATGTCTTTTATTTTCAATACATGCATTGGGGTAAAGGCCCATTTAGAGCCCCCTTTGGGTCTGGTCTTTCTGATTGGTATCAGAGCTCAGAGTCATAGATTCTCGAGATCGACCTTTTTGTTGTAGGTCGTTTTTCCATGATCATCAAGACCTCTCTGCATACCATCGTGCACGCCTAAGTTTACTATTTTGTTGTTGAAAAAGGGTTAAGAATTTACAATACCTATCATCTAGTGTATGTCTTGTTTGGTGTTGTGGAGCGAGAGGAAAGCGAGTTCGACTCGTTGTTGGTTTGGGCTTAGTGAGCCATCATGCCAACTTTCAGTTATGCAGCGATTTGTTTAGCGGCTTGTTGAGGTATCCAGATAGATTCGGATGCCCCGGGACATCGTTCCGCAGGGAGGCGAGCTTAGACTCCCGCTGGCCATTTGTGGCCCGCTTGTCGCTTTCCCCTAGTGAGGGGTGGAGGTGCGCTTCGTGCGGATCGCCAAGATGTTGATCGCACTGCAGGAGCAGCGGCGCTTGGCATGTCCGATTGAGGAGTTGGACCGATCGTGTTGATGTTGAGGCCGCGGCCTGTGGTTGTTAGGCCCGCATGCGATTTGGCCCCGGCAGCTTGAGTTGCCTAGAGGAGGGGTAGAGGCTAGCAGCGCCTCAGAGTGAGACTCCTTGAGCAGAGTGTGCTCCAGCCATGAGAGATTTGATGGCAGGTCTTTAGCTATCAGAGAGCGGAGACCCAGGCGCAGTTTGTAGCGCGTAGTGAGGAGTCCCGGGCACAGATAGCCCAAAGGTGTGTGAGTTTGTTTCAAAGATTTTTCCCCAAAGAGCTCTTGTAGCCCCGGAGGTTCCGGGATGGCATGATCGTGAGTTTATTCAGATGAGTTTGTTGGCGTTGATGGAGACGCCTGTGTTGGCAATGGATGCCTCAGAGAGCTCGATGTTTTAGTAAGTCCTACCGCTAGTAGTAAAGTAGTTGGCCAGTTTGAGTTTAGCATCCGTGTGTGGGATGCCCCGCTGCTCATAGGCCGAGGGTGTGCCTCTGTCTTTGTTTGGTTCATCGGATGGTGGTGGAAGTCCCTTGTGAGAGGTGGACTAGCAGAGTCTCCACCAGTCGCCCGATTGTTTGGCAAGTTACCGTGTTAGTGGCTTGAGGCAGATGAAGGGTCATCTTTGCCCCTTGCGAGCCTGTTGTTGTTTAATGTTCCCACTTCCTCGGATGTGGATTTGGTAGTAGTAGCACTTGAGGTGCATTGGTTGGTGTGCCACTTTGGCACTAAGTCCTGTTCGAGCTTGAGTTTGGCTTGGGCATAGCAGATGGTTCTATGCCGTTCGGAGTTCAGCGTACTCCTTTAGCCTTGGATGCATTTATGGCGATTGCACCCGTTTAGGTCGTGCGGAGGGCTAGTTCGGTGGTAGTCGATGGACTACAAGCGAAAGGATGCTCGAGAGGAGCGAGCCTCTTCCGATGTGTTTCGGAGGTTGAGTAAGTCACAGGTTGCCGGTTGGTAAATGTTGGTGCGCGTGAGTCTCGCGCTAGTGTAAGGCCAAGAGATTTTCTTTGTGGTTGGTAGTGCGGTCAACTACCTTCGAGTGCCTAAATCGAGGAGAGTTGAGCATTGTAGATGCGAATTTGGTCCGGTGAGGACCATGAGTTGGATGCTTATCGGATGATTTGGATGCCTATGAGGCGAGTTGGATGCTTTTGAGGCGAGATGAGTCGATGCCTTGCGAGAGGTTTTGGATGCCTTAGGGTAAGCACCCTTGGTAGAGGCTTGGTACAAAGTAAGTTTGGTTTGGCATGATTATGCTTTGGTAGAGCAAGGTTGCCTCGCCTTCAGTATCGTGTGGAGATGGAACTTTTGGTGTTCCTTGGATTGTTTGTATCATTTGCCGGGAGTTATCGTTGCTTTGTGGAAAAGCGCTTGTTAGTCTTGGATCTCTAAAGGAAGGTTGGGAGTTGTGCACACAAGTGTGTTTTGTGTGGTTCGTTCTGTGGCGAGAGTTTGAGATCCATGTAGGGTTTGCTTTGGAGATCTCGTGCTCGGTTCCTTGAGAAGTTGGACTCCGGTGGTTGTTGTAAGGCTTTGGTTGAGGTGGTAAGGATACCGTGCTCGTGGTATCAAGTTGTTGCTTAGGCAAGATTTGTTAAGTTGGGCCTAAGCTTGGTTGGCGGATCTTCTTGTTGATCGTTGGTTGGAGTTCGGTTGGAAACCGAACAAGAGCTGATGGTAGCTAAGCCGCGTGGTTTACGATCGTCATGGCTAAGAGAGTTGTTCGGATCCTTCCTTGGGTAGAAGTTATGTTGTGGCCGATGCTTTGAGTAGGAGGATGACGCGATTCTCAGTAGCGTTTGGGTCCTCTAGGTTCCCAAGGAGTTGGAGTTGGCCAAAGCATGGTTGGGATCTTTGAAATTGGAGTTGTTTGTTCAGCGGTTGTCTGTTAGATCGTATCTTGGCTAGTGTGTGTGTCGAGGGTTGCCGAAGAACCCTAGGTTGTGGAGAGCCTCTCAGAGCTCGGTCGAGCCCACTAGTGAGTTTGGTTGGCTAGGCTGGAGGCGTGTAGTTTGTAGCCTCGGTGGAGTTGCTACTAGTGATCTTGGTAGACTAGCAAGCTAGTGTTTGTTTGGAGTAAAGTCGGAGTGTTTTGGTGTGGTGGCAAGTTGATGCTTGGTGTTGACCAAGGTGTGGATTGGAGTTGCTAGAGTTTAGTTTTGCTCGTGGGGGCTAGTGGTTTGTGCCATGTTGGTTGTTTTTTCCTGCTTTCAGGATGTTGAGTTGCCCCGTTTGGCATTTGGAGGATTGACCGAGATGGACCCTTGTTGCGCCCGTGAGATTAGATGTTGTTGCTCCGTGGAGCAAGGCGGTGAGCGTATGTGGAGTTCTCTGTCCGTTGGTTGTCCGCTTGTAAGAGCCGTTTCCTTCGGGAGTTGTCGTTACTCCCTTGGTCTTGGAGTTAATGGTGGAAGCGCTAGCTTGAAGGAAAAGTTTGTTGGTCGCTTGGAAGTAGTCGTTTGTCCAGTTAAGCGGATTCTTGGATGGTGTTCTAGAGGCTGCAGTAAAGGTTGTTCTGCCTCTTGTGAGTGTTTGGCCAAGATTTGGTTCGTTTGTTGTTTCGAGAGCTAGTTCGGTTCTAGCTGGAGGGCGTTGCCCTGAGGTCTTGTTCCTAGTCAGTAAGTTTTGGGAGTTGACCCCTCCCTCGGCAGTTGAGCAAGTGTTGTTTGTTTCGGTTTGGTGGTCCGATTGGTTGAGTTTTCTCTTGGGTGTTGCTTCCAAGAGAGTTGGTTGCTGTTGCCTTGGGTTTGAGCAAGTCAGCGAGCGTGTGTGGAGTTCGCGCCTTCCGAGTTTGCTTCTTTGGGACGTCGCTTTCCGTTTGGCGGGAGTCAGCTTAGCTCCTGAGTTGTGTAGTCGATCAGAGTAGCGCAGTGGTCAGCCCAGCGAGAGGGTCCCTGCTTTGTGTTGTTAGCAAGCAAGAGTTGTTTGTTCCCGCAAGGGCGGAGGCCAGCCAGTAAGAGTTGAGTTGTTCTAAAAAGTTGTTGGTTCTTTGGGGATTGAAGATTTCCTTTCCCTCTAGCCTCTGTGGTGGTTGAGTTGCTCCTTGGATGCCGGCCTCGATTGATAGCTTGCGAGGTAGTCTCTATGGATTCGTGTGGCCCAGGATCCGTAAGCTTTGAGGTTGTCGTTATCCGTTTTCCTTGTGAGGTTTTGGGAGTGGAGCTTCAGTTGGAAGATGAGTTAGGCTTAGGCTTAAAGGGAAGTCCTTTGAGTAGCCGGTTGGATTTTAAGAGTTGAGTAGTAGCTTGAGGCAGCGTTGCTCGTTATAGGTTTGGGTTGAGTTCACTTTGAGCAAGCCCTTCTCGGGCTTTGTTCCTAGTTGTTGTGAGTTCCCGGTTTGGCGTTAGTAGAGCTGCGTTTGAGTGAGTTGGCACAGAGGTGCCGTGTCATTGGTTGGTAAGTCGTTGAGCCTGTTTTCCTCAAGGTGTTGTGTCGCAGATAGTCTGCGTGATGGTTTAGTCCTTGCTTCCCTAGTTTTCCTTGAGAGGAATGTTGGATGTTCCTTGCTCAGCGATTTTCTCCTTAAGATGGTTGCTTAAGTGTTGTGGTCGTGTTCTAGTTGGAGAAGTTTGTCTTTTTGGATCGACCGCCGATTGGTGGTTCGTTTGTATCTCGTTAAGGTTTGTAGTCAAGGTTTGAGGTTTGTTGGTCTTTTGTGAAGTAAGAGTAGGCCGTTTAGTTTTGGAATCTGGAAGGTTCAGTTGTTTGGCTAGTTTGTTGTAGGGTTGAGTTTGTTTGTTGATAGCTGTGCACAGTGTTTTTATGTATCGATGTTGGGGCAGCATATGCCGGACCCATTGTTCATTGTGGACTTTGAGCCCTTGCAGCTGATTGATGGTTTGGGCTTCGAGGAGAAGCCTATGAGTATTCTGGTCTTGAGTCGAAGACGTTGCGTAGAAGTGAGATCTGTTGGTAAAAGTTTAGTGAAGGAGTCTCGAGTTCGGAGGAGGCCGCTCGTGAGCGGGAAGGACGGATGAGAATGCGTATCTGTGTTGTTTGATCTTAAGGACTTTCGAGGACGAAAGTCATAAAAAGGAGGGAATATTGTAACGACCTGAGTTTTCATCCCGGTCTTCCAGTATGCCCTAGGGGTATTTTAGTAATTTGGTCGGGCCGTCCGGGACTGTTTATGTCTTTTTCGTTTGCTAAAATTATTGGATGGATTTATGTAAGTTTTGAGGCTTTGTGGATGTGTTTGGGCATGGGGAGATGCAAAAGGAAAATTGTGTGTTAAAAGTGTGTTTGGTGGGTTTGAACCCAGGTGGTCTGAGAAGTCAGGTGGGTGGTGTGGCCAGTTGAGCTATGGAGAGCTCTTGTTGCTCTTTCCGTGTCATTTTATGGTTAGCCTTGGATTTTGGGGTTTTGGTGCATTTGGTTAAATGGAAAAGAAAAGCTAGGTTTTGTTCTTCTTCTCCAACACATCCTCCTAGCCAGCCCAAGCTTGTTTCCCCAACTTTCTCTAGCCGAATTTCATCCCCTTGTCGCTCCGTAGTTCGATCATCATTCGGGTAGGTATTCATCTACTTCATCTTCTCGATAGGTTGTTTCTTTGGCCGAAGGTAAGAGGAGGTGCCCATGTGTGTGTGTGTTGTTGCGGAGTCCGCCTCAGCGCGGATCGCCCACCACCGCCAGACCGGCCGAAAGAGCAAAGACGCCCAACCCGCACCAGAACGGCCTGTCGCAGCCCTGGCTTGCCGCCGCAGACGCCCTCGACCAGCAGTTGCACCAGATCCGCCGAGGATCGATGGATCGGCCGTCGCGACGCCCCGTGTCCGCGCCGATCTGTCGCGTCGCCACGCACCAGCCTTGTCCACGCCAGTCGCGGCCGAGGGAAGCCATCGCCCGATCGCACGAGCTGAAGCGATTCGCGCGCCCAGCGGCCGTCGAATCTGCCCGAGCAAAGACGCTCGAACACGTCGGTCGCCCTGTCGCTCGCCGCACACGCCAAGGCCGCCCAGATCCGTCCATCGCGACGCCCGATTCGCGCAGCCAGCCCGCCGTCGCACCGATTCGCGCGCAGAAGATAGATCGCCGTGTCCGCGCCGCGCTCCGAGCCGCTTCGCCCGCATGCCCAGACGCTGGCTTCGCTTCGTGCTCGGCCGCCGCGCGCGCCAGCGCCCGCGCGCCTTCGCTCCAAACACGTGCTCACAGGCGTGTCGCGCCGCGCCGCGCCGCGGCGCTGCCAGCGCCAGCCACCAGCAAACTGCTAAGAAGATCACTCGGCCGTGTCGTCGTGCGAGTGTGTGAGTGCCCCGAGCCGAGCCTCGCTTGTTTTATTATATTTTTAGGGCTATGATTGTGATTTCTATTGTGTTTGTTAGGTTCTCGTTAGCTAGCTCGGGATCGATCGCAGCTTAGGATTTTGTGTGTGTAGTTGCCCCGGCCATGTAAGGATTTCTTACCGGAGTTGTGTGGGCCCTGCGGTATATTTGTGATTGTTGTTTGTATGTTTGTTTGTGATTATCGCATGTATAGTTTAGGTGCTCGCATTCGAATTCGACTATCATGACTTCGTATGTTGTTCTCTCATGTTAGTCCATGCTAGGTTGTTCCGCTCGCATGCTCATATCTCTGTTTGCTTCGTAGTACCATGCTAGGTTCCTTGTATCTATTGAACACGTATTGGAGTGCATTGATTGAATTGTTATTATTGCTATGGTTTAGAGTTCAGGTAGGTAGCATCATCCGGGCCGGATGCATAACGTAACTTGCATCCCCGACAGGGACGTACGAGATGGTACTCCGTCCTCCCGATCCCGTTAGGGTTTAGCTAACCCTAACGGTGGCCCCGCAATCTTGGGTGAGGGTGGCGATCGTTAAATGCCCCAACGGTCGGGATGATGACTTGGCATTGCCTCATCCCCGGCGATCGACACGCGTCCTCGGCGTGTTGGCCGTAGCCCTTGATTGCCACCGATAGGGCAAGGGCGGCTTCTCGGTGTAAGCCTACCACGACCGATTCCTTAGCCTCGGTGCGTGTGGTTCAGGTGACATTGTTCATGTGTCCGAGTCTCACACCCCTATGTCGGTGACACCGATCCGGAGATTTAGTTAGGCGTGGTGGACTGGACATGGGCGGCTTGCCACTAGACCCGGCACTTCATAGTTCTGCAGAGCACGCAGCGGCGCGCTACGCTCATTCATTACAGGCCGACCGGAGAGCTCCTCGGGATCTTGAGCTAGTGCACCTTTCGTATCGACGAAGAGAAGGCAGTGAGGCCGTGGACTCGTTTTCGTATAGGGCGTATTGTGTGGTGGATTTATTTCCGGACTAAGACCCCGAGTTGGCTTCCGAGGTCCAAGTGTGGACTTAAGCTATGTGCTCTATTCTCGTGTTTATACTCATAGCTTGCATACATTCTTCTAGATGATCATGTATATCGTATTGTACCCGGTTGGGGATTCTTCTTGAGTAATTCGTTACTCACCCTTATTCTCGTGGTTTTCCACACGGGTAACCAAGCGCGAGACAGGATGGTCAAGGAGGAGCCGTGATCATGGAATCCTGCTTTGTCATCTCGACCATTTTATTATATCATGACTCTCGACTTTTGTTATTTCCCCGAATGCATGTAGACGGGCACGGAGCCCTAGGATGTTTTCTTACGTTTTATGGATTCCAAAGATATTTGTACTTGTGGATTGTTTAAATGGTTTAAATAAATCTCCGATCGAGTATGCTTTTAGAAATGTATGTTTGGGTCGTTGAATGTTTCTGTTTTTACTTGGGATCCAAATATATTTTTCATAATGTCTTTTATTTTCAATACATGCATTGGGGTAAAGGCCCATTTAGAGCCCCTTTTGGGTCGGGTCTTTACAGGCACAATCAAGAAAGCATCGCATGGTCCACACAACCACGGTAAGAAATCCTTACCTGGAATCGAGTGGAAAATAACTATCGCGAATCAGATAACGACCCTCGAGCTTAAAGCGAACCCGAGCAACCTAGGCATATCATAAAAACATCCTAAATAAATAAACAAAGCAACAGCCAGACTTAAAATCTAAAAGGGAAAGGCTCAAGGAATTACCAACCGAGAAGACATGCGGTCTCGCGGCAAAAGAAGCGCAGGAATGGGCGCTGCTTTGGTGCGGCAGGGGCGCTGGCGCTAGCTTGGGGCGCGGCAAGCAAAGCGGCAGATCTGCGCTGAGCGGGCGCGCGGACGAGACGCTGGTCTGACGAGGATCGCAGACGGGCGGCGCTGGGCGACGCGTGCGGACGGCAAGGAGCGGCGCGGCGCATCTGGGCAGCCTGGTGCGGGGCGGTGCGGCTCGACTGGGCGGAGTGGTTGGGCTGTGCGGCGCGGCCTGGTGTAGAGCGGCTGGGCATGGGCTGTGCGGCGCGGCCTGGTGCAGAGCGGCTGGGCATGGGTTGTGCAGGCTAGTGCTCTTGTTGGCCGTGGCCGTGGCTCGGGTTAGTCTTTGCTAGGGTTGGTGCGGCTAGGGTTGGGTTTTCTTGGTGAGGTCGGCAACGAGAGAGAGAGAGAGAGAGAGAGAGAGAGAGAGAGAGAGAGATTGGAAAACAAGGGGAAAGGGATTTTCTTAATTTTCTTCTCTTTTCCTAATTTAAATGGGTCTAAAATCCCTTCCCAAAGCTTCCTCTTTCAAAACCCGGCCCAAGCAAACTTTTCTTTTTTTTTAATAAAACTCTTTTTCCTACAAACTCCCAAAACCATTTATTATATCTTGACTCTTGACTTTTGTTATTTCCCCTGAATGCATGTAGACGGGCACGGAGCCCTAGGATGTTTTCTTACGTTTTATGGATTCCAGCATATTTGTACTTGTGGAATGTTTAAATGGTTTAAATAAATCTCTGATCAGAGTATGCTTTTAGAAATGTATGTTTTGATTGTTGAATGTTTTATTTTTACTTGGGATCCAAACTTATTTTTCATAATGTCTTTTATTTTGAATACATGCATTGGGGTAAAGGCCCATTTAGAGCCCCTTTTGGGTGGGTCTTCTGCTTGGTTGGTATCGAGCTCGAGTCATAGATTCTAGAGACTCGACCTTTTGTTGTAGGTCGTTTTTCCATGATCATCAAGACTCCGGCGATCATCAGTGCACGCCTAAGTTTACTATTTGTTGTTGAAAAAGGGTTAAGAATTTACAATACACTGCCATCTTGTGTATGCCTTGTGTAGTGTTGTGGAGTTGAGACGAAGCGAGTTACGACTCGTTGTTGGTTTGGGCTTAGTGAGCCATCATGCCAACTTTTTGATCGCGGCGTTTGTTTAGCGACTTGTTGAGGTATCCAGATAGATTCGGATGCCCCGGGACATCGTCCGCAGGGAGCCGAGCTTAGACTCCGTTGGCCATTTGTGGCCGAAGGTCGCTTTTCCCCAAGTGAGAGGGTGGTGGTGCTTCGTGCGGATCGCCAAGATGTTGATCGCACCCGGAGGAGCAGGCGCTTGGCATGTTCGACCGAGGAGTTGGACCGATCGTGTTGATGTTGAGGCCGCGGCCTGAGGTTGTTAGGCCCGCATGCCGATTTGGCCGGCAGGTTGAGTTGCCTAAAGGAGGGGGTAGAGGCTGGCAGGCTCCTCGTGAGTGAGACTCCTGAGCAAGAGTGTGCTCCGGCCATGAGAGATTTGATGGCGTGTCTTTAGCTATCGAGAGAACGAAGACCCAGCGTAGTTTGTAGCGCGTAGTGAGGAGTCCCGGCACAGATAGCCGGTGTGAGTTTGTTTCAAAGATTTTTCCCAAAGAGCTCTTGTAGCCGGAGGTTCCCGGGAGGGCATGATCGCAGAGTTTATTCGGATGAGTTTGTTGGCGTTGATGGAGACGCCTGGTTGGCAAATGGATGCCTGTAGAGCTCGATGTTTTAGTAAGTCCTACCGCTAGTAGTAGAGTAGTTGGTCAGTTTGAGTTTAGCATCCGTGTGTGGGATGCCTGCTGCTCGAGGCCGAGGTGTGTCGTTCTGTCTTTGTTTGGTTCATCGGATGGTGGTGGAAGTCCCTTGTGAGAGGTGGACTAGCGAGTCTCCACCGATCGCCCGATTGTTTGGCAAGTTGCCGTGTTAGTGGCTTGAGGCGGATGAAGGGTCATATTTGCCCCCTTGCGAGCCTCTTTGTTGTTTAACAACCAGCTTCCTCGGATGTGGATTTGGTAGTAGTAGCACTTGAGGTGCATTGGTTGGTGTGCCACTTTGGCACTAAGTCCTGGTTCGAGCTTGAGTTTGGCTTGGGCATAGCAGATGGTTCTATGCCGTTCGGAGTTCAGACGTACTCCTTTAGCCTTGGATCTGTTTATGGCGATTGCACCCGTTTAGGTCGTGCAGAGGGCTAGTTCGGAGGTAGTCGATGGACTACAAGCGAAAGGATGCTCGAGAGGAGTGAGCCTCTTCCCGGTGTTTCTCGGAGGTTGAGTAAGTCGGCGAGAGTTGCGGTTGGTAAATGTTGGTGCGCGTGAGTCTCGCGCTAGTGTTAAGGCCAAGAGATTTTCTTTGTGGTTGGTAGTGCGGTCAACTACCTTCGAGTGCCTAAATCGAGGAGAGTTGAGCATTGTAGATGCGAAGTCGGTCCAAATTTGAGGGACCATGAGTTGGATGCTTATCGGATGAGTTTGGATGCCTATGAGGCGAGTTGGATGCTTTTGAGGCGAGATGAGTGATGCCTTGCGAGAGGTTTTGGATGCCTTAGGGGTAAGCACCCTTGGTAGAGGCTTGGTACAAAGTAAGTTTGGTTTGGCATGATTATGCTTTGGTAGAGCAAGGTTGCCTCACCTTCGAGTATCGTGTGGAGATGGAACTTTTGGTGTTCCTTGGATTGTTTGTATCATTTGCCAGGGGAGTTATCGTTGCTTTGTGGAAAAGCGCTTGTTAGTCTTGGATCTCTATAGGAAGGTTGGGAGTTGTGCACACAAGTGTGTTTTGTGTGGTTCGTTCCGTGGCGAGAGTTTGAGATCCATGTAGGGTTTGCTTTGGAGATCTCGTGCTCGGTTCCTTGAGAAGTTCGACTCGGTGGTTGTTGTAAGGCTTTGGTTGAGGTGGTAAGGATACCGTGCTCGTGGTATCAAGTTGTTGCTTAGGCAAGATTTGTTAAGTTGGGCCTAAGCTTGGTTGGCGGATCTTCTTGTTGATCGTTGGTTGGAGTTCGATTTTGGAAACCGAACAAGAGTGGTGGTAGCTAAGCCGCGTGGTTTCGATCGTCATGGCTAAGAGAGTTGTTCGGATCCTTCCTTGGGTAGAAGTTATGTTGTGGCCGATGCTTTGAGTAGGAGGATGACGATTCAGTAGCGTTCCGGGTCCTCTAGGTTCCCAAGGAGTTGGAGTTGGCCGGCATGGTTGGGATGCCGAAATTGGAGTTGTTTGTTCAGCAGATTGTCTGTTAGATCGTATGCCTAAGCAGTGTGTGTCGAGGGTTGCCGAAGAACCCTAGGTTGTGGAGAGCCTCTCCAGAGCTTAGTCGAGCCCAGCTAGTGAGTTTTGATTGGCTAGTTTGGAGGCGTGTAGTTTGTAGCCTCGGTGGAGTTGCTAGCGATCTTGGTAGACTAGCAAGCTAGTGTTTGTTTGGAGTAAAGTCCTGGAGTGGTTTGGTGTGGTGGCAAGTTGATGCTTGGTGTTGACCAAGGTGTGGATTGGAGTTGCTAGAGTTTAGTTTTGCTCGTGGGGGCGAGTGGTTTGTGCCATGTTGGTTGTTTTTCCTGTTTCCGTGATGTTGAGTTGCCCCGCTTGGCATTTGGAGGTTCACCGAGATGGACCCTTGTTGTGCCCCTTGAGATTAGATGTTGTTGCTCGTGGAGCAAGGCAGTGAGCGTATGTGGAGTTCTCTGTCCGCTGGTTGTCCGCTTGTATGAGCCGTTTCCTTCGGGAGTTGTCAAAGTTACTCCCTTGGTCTTGGAGTTAATGGTGGAAGCGCTAGCTTGAAGGAAAAGTTTGTTGGTCGCTTGGAAGTAGTCGTTTGTCCGATTAAGTGGATTCTTGGATGGTGTTCTAGAGGCCGCAGAAAGGTTGTTCTCGCCTCTTGTGAGTGTTTGGCCAAGATTTGGTTCGTTTGTTGTTTGAGAGCTAGTTCGGTTCTAGCCGAGGGCGTTGCTCGAGGTCTTGTTCCTAGTCGATAAGTTTTGGGAGTTGACCCCTCCTCGTGATTGAGCAAGTCTGCGTTTGTTTCGGTTTTGGTGGTCCGATTGGTTGAGTTTTCTCTTGGGTGTTGCTTCCAAGAGAGTTGGTTGTTGTTGCCTTGGGTTTGAGCAAGTCGTGAGCGTGTGTGGAGTTCACGCCTTCCGAGTTTGCTTGCCGGGAAGTCGTTTCTGTTTGGCGTGAGTCACTTAGCTCTCCGAGTTGTGTAGTCGATCGAGTAGCGCAGATGGTCAGACCAATGAGAGGGTCCCCGCTTTGTGTTGTAAGCAAGCAAGAGTTGTTTGTTTCGCAAGAAGCGGAGGCCACCAAGAAGAGTTGAGTTGTTCGGCAAGTTGTTGGTTCTTTGGGGATTGAAGATTTCCTTTCCTCTAGCCTCTGTGGTGGTTGAGTTGCTCCTTGGATGCCGGCCTCGAGTGATAGCTTGCGCAGGTAGTCTTATGGATTCGTGTGGCTCGGGATCCGTAAGCTTTGAGGTTGTCGTTATCCGCTTTCCTTGTGAGGTTTTGGGAGTGGAGCTTACAGGTTGGAAGATGAGTTAGGCTTAGGCTTAAAGGGAAGTCCTTTGAGTAGCCGGTTGGATTTTAAGAGTTGAGTAGTAGCTTGAGGCGGCGTTGCTCGTTATAAGTTTGGGTTGAGTTCTCACTGAGCAAGCCCTTCTCGGGCTTTGTTCCTAGTTGTTGTGAGTTCCCGGTTGGCGTTAGCGAGCCGCGCTTGAGTGAGTTGGCACAGAGGTGCCGTGGCATTGGTTGGTAAGTCGTTGGTTTGCTTTCCTCAAGGTGTTGTGTCGCAGATAGTGCGTGATGGTTTAGTCCTTGCTTCCCAAGTTTTCCTTGAGAGGAATGTTGGATGTTCCTTGCTGGCGATGTTCTCCTTGGTCCTTCTTTGGTAGGTGTTCGTTGGAAAGTTGCGTTCGGCCGATGAGGAGTTCTAGTTTGTTGGCTTGGCCGAGTGGAGTCTGTGCTTGGCCCTTTGTTTTTTTAAGGTGGCCGAGCTGAAGTTTGGTGGTGTGAGTGTTGTTAGCCGTCCCGTGTACCAGGATGGTGCCCTTGCCTTTGGTTGCGATTTCTCCTTAAGATGGTTGCTTAAGTGTTGTGGACGTGTTCTAGTTGGAGAAGTTTGTCTTTTTGGATCGCCGCTTGATTGGTTGTTCGTTTGTATCTCGTTAAAGTGTAGTCAAGGTTTGAGGTTTGTTGGTCTCTTGTGAAGTAAGAGTAGGCCGTTTAGTTTTGGAATCTGGAAGGTTCAGTTGTTTGGCCAGTTTGTTGTAGGGTTGAGTTTGTTTGTTGACAGCTGTGCACAGTGTTTTTATGTATCGATGTTGGGGCAGCATGTGGCGGACCCATTGCTCATTGTGGACTTTGAGCCCTTGCGGTGATTGATGGTTTAGGGCTTCGAGGAGAAGCCTATGAGTATTCTGGTCTTGAGTCGAAGACGTTGCGTAGAAGTGAGATCCGTTGGTAAAAGTTTAGTGAAGGAGTCCGAGTTCGAGGAGGCCGCTCGTGAGCGAGAAGGACGGGATGAGAATGCAAGAGATCTCGTGTTGTTTCATCTTAAGGACTTTCGAGGACGAAAGTCATAAAAAGGAGGGAATATTGTAACGACCTGTGTTTTCATCCCGGTCTTCCGTGTATGCCCTAGGGGTATTTTAGTAATTTGGTCGGGCCGTCAGGACTGTTTATGTCTTTTTTCCAGTTGCTAAAATTATTGGATGGATTTATGTAGGTTTTGGAAGGATTTGTGGTTTGGTTTGAGCAAGGTTTGGTGCAAAAGTAAAAATAAAGGAAATTGTGTTGCACTGGGGTTTGAACCTGGTCTCTGGGAAGCTTGTGGGGATGTGTACCAATTGAGCCATTAGGTGCTCTTGTTGCTCTCCCTGCATCATTTTATGGTTAGCCTTGCATTTTGGGAGTTTTGGAGCATTTGGTTAAATGAAATAGAAATTAGGTTTGTCTCATCTTCTTCTCCAAAGTGTGTGGCCGCCCAAGCTTTTCTCTCCATTGCCTTGCCAAGTTCTTCATCCTTGCAGCTCCCTTGGTTCAATCATCATTCCGGGTAAGTCTTCATCCTCTTCATCTTCTCGATTGGGTGTTCTTGTTGGCCGAAGGTAAGGAGAAGAGCTTGTGTGTGTGTGTGTTTGTTGCTGTAAGGACCCGACCCAAGAAACGGTCTCTAACCTAAGGTCCATACTTAGCATGCATGAATAAGAATATAAACATCATTCAGAGTCGGAAGTTTAAAACTTTGCAATAAACATTTTTAAAACAAAACCATGATTTCAATTAAATAAAACAGGTAAATGACTGATCAGTACTTTCTTAAAACAATTCAAAGGAAAACGGTACGAGAACATAAAATAGTTTGAGTACTTTTTCCTAGGGACCCAAGTCCCACTACATGCTAAATCATTAAGGAAAACATTTAAAGAACGCGTGCGACCCAAAGCCGACTATCCATGATCATCGAGCCGCCCTCCTAGCCATCCACCTCTGTCCCCAAGTTACCGGTGTAAAGCCACAGAAAATAAGGGTGAGCAACAAGTTACTCAGTAAGAATCCCCAATCGGGGTACAATACGAAATCATCTCATTTAGCACATGGACACGCAACCATACATAGACTTAGAGCAGAAACGGTTGGTTAGGCTATGGGCTATTTCTAGGGCGAGCCTATTCAAGGGCTCCCATCAACTTGATCACTCCTAGGTCCTACGCTTGGATGCCCTTCGGCCTTACACAATCTAGGACTCGGTGATGCCAGTGGGGCCTTACACACTTAGGACACAGTGATGCCCAGTGGGGCCTTACACACTTAGGATACAGTGATGCCCAGTGGGGCCTTACACACTTAGGATGCCCATCGGGCCTTACACCTTCAGTATCAGTGATGCCCAGTGGGCCTTACACACCTAGGATGCCCATAGGGCCTTACACCCGTAATCGGTGATGCCCAAAGTGGGCCTTACACACCTAGGATGCCCATAGAGCCTTACACCTCCAGTAATCGGTGATGCCCAAAGTGGGCCTTACACACCTAGGATGCCCATAGGGCCTTACACCTCCAGAATCAGTGATGCCCAGTGGGCCTTACACACCTAGGATGCCCATAGGGCCTTACACCTCCAGATGTCCATCGGGTCTTGCCCGAGCGGGACCCCAAACTAGTTACCTCTACGGCCCTCTAAACTATACATCACACGTCTAACCGTAACTTGGATCTAGCAGCATACAATAGGCAGCATGGTTCTACCAAGATAGGAATGCCTAGCATGGAACTAACAGATGTAAACATGTCACGAACAACGACCCTCGAGCTTTTAAGTGGACTCGAGCAACCTAAACAAGTAATAAAACATCCTAATTAATAAACAGCATCTAAAAGCAGGAAGTCCAAAGGGTGGAGACTCGGGAATTTACCAACCGAGAAGGCACTCGTCTCGGCAGCAAGCAGCAAGGACAGGCGCTGCTAGGCAGCAGGGGCGCTGGCGCCGGCATTGGGCGCTATCGGGCGCTGGCTCATTGGTGGCCGGGCGCGTAGCAGGGACGAGCGGGCGCGCGCGGCCGCTCATTGGCCGGGCGGATGTGGACGAAGCGGCACGGCACGCAGACGCGGGCGGTGCGCAGTGTGGCGCGTCGGGCGCGACGGCGCTGGGTGGTGTCGCGGCGGGCGCGAGGCGGCTACACGGCGGTCTGGCTGGCGACTGGTGCGGAGTGGAGGATGGGGCATTCATTGCGGCGGTGGCGAGCTGGCCGCTCGACGCGATCCGGGCTGGTGGTGGCTCTGCGTGCGGTCTGGCGATGGTCGCAGGCGTGCGATGTCGTCGGGGCGGCAGCGAGGCGTTGGGCGGCGGCGTGGGCGAGACACGGCGCGCGGTGTGGGGCGGCTTAAGTAGACACTGCGGCGGTGTGGGGCGGCTTGGGCGAGGTGAAGGAGAAGTCTAGGGTTTTGGGGTTCTTTCTTCTTTTCCTTATTTTTTCTTTTCTTTTTTCTTTAAATATAATTCCCTTCCTTAACTTAAATAGACTTGGGAATCTCTTATGACCTCCCCAAGACTCCCCTTCGAGCCCCTACTGACGCGTTTATTTTCCTTATTTAAACCCAAGCTTCCCAACCCCTTTTAGGCCAAGGGTTCGAGTTCTTCCAACAGACTCCTCCCAAACTTAAAAATATAAAAGGAAACCTTATTTTACATTTAGTAAAAACCGGCCGTTACAATACTCCTCCTTAGAAGACTTCCGTCCCTAAGTCGCTGCTCCTAAAACAACTCTGGGTAACTCCTCCTCATCTCCTTTCCAACTCCCAAGTAGCTTCCTCAACTCCCCTGATTCCGCCCTTTGCACTTTCACTAGGTCAATGGCCCGGTTCCTCAAAACCTTTTTCTCAAATGCCGGGACCCTTATGGGTTTCTCCTCAAAGCTCAGTCATGGTTCAAGCAGTAAAGGCTCAAAATCTATGACGTATGAAGGATCTCACACACATCTGGCGGAGCATCGAAACGTGGAACACACTATGCATCGCAGCCAAGCGACTGGCGGCGGTGCTAACCGATAGGCCACAATCCCAATCCTCTCAAGGACCTCGAAAGGTCCAACAAACTGGGCTCGGCTTTGCCTTTTTTACCGAACCTCGGGACCCTCGCACGGAGCTACCTTGAGGAAAACATGTGGCCAACCTCAAACTCCAACTCCCTACGCCTAACATCGGCGTAGCTCTTCTCTCGCTGCTTTGGGCGGTCAAAGCATACTGAGCTTTGATT
Source organism: Sicyos edulis (assembly GCA_036507275.1). Taxonomy (NCBI): domain Eukaryota; kingdom Viridiplantae; phylum Streptophyta; class Magnoliopsida; order Cucurbitales; family Cucurbitaceae; genus Sicyos; species Sicyos edulis. The sequence continues at coordinate 51,796,044 of CM071846.1, read as the reverse complement.
TTCTCGGACGGCCTCATTGGTCATTTGGAGCAACTCGGGCCTAACACCCGCCGGTCACCAACCTCTTCCCGTAAGGTCGGGATCTCAGCGGCGCTACCATACAACGCCTCAAACGGCGCCATCCGAATGGTCGATCAAAGTCGTTATTGTAGGCAAACTCCATCAAGTAAAGCATCGGTCCCAATCTGCGAGGGAAATCCAACACGCAGGCTCGCAACATATCCTCTAAGATCGATTACCCGCTCCATCGCCATCGGCCTGTGGGTGGAAGGTCAGGTTGTAGCCGCACTCTGTGCCCAAACTCGCTCAAGGGCCTTCCAAAACCGTGATGTAAAACGGGAATCCCGGCCGGAGATAATTTTAAGCGGCACTCCGTGGTACCTCACTATTCTGCTCAAGGAACAGTTGTGTAGCCCATCGCTCCACGGTGTAGTTTATCCCGCCGGAATGAAATGGGCACACTTAGTCAACCTATCAACGACCACCCAAATCATGCATAACCTCTAGGAGTCCTGGGCAAACCCGAGATAAAATCCATGGTGATCTCTCCCACTTCCACCGTGGCACCCGAGCGGTTGCAACAAACCTGGCAAGCCTGCCGGGCGCCTTCACTGCTGTGGTGGTGAGACACCGACTAACGAATCGGGCAATCTCCTCTTCATCCCCATCCACCAAAAAGTCTGTTTAAGATCTTGGTACATCTTGTTACCCCCAGGTGCCAAGAAAAAGGCGAGTGTGAGCCTCGGTCAATAACTCTGCGAACGACTGCATCGCAATTTGGAACACACAACCGACCTTTATATCTCGGACCCCATCCGCAAGTATCACAAAGTCGAAGTCACCATCGGCTGAACCCTCTCATACAAACTTTTTAACTTAGGATCTTTGGTGGTTGTCGATAATTCTTTGCCTTATCGAAAATTTGGATGGTCAATCGAGCTACCCTCAGCGGTAACATCCCCTAACAACATCGCTATTTCCGCCCTCTCGAGATCCTTCCCGATGATACTCTTTGGGGTTTGCCAATGTTGCCGATCTGAGGCCTTTCTACTTAGTGCATCAGCCACAACATTTGCTTTTCTAGGGTGATACAAGATCTCACATCGTAATCCTTCACGAGCTCCAACCACCTCCTCTGTCTCATGTTCAGGTCCTTACGAGTGAAGAAATACTTGAGGCTTTGGTGATCCGAGAAAATCAATCTTCTCCCCATACAAGTAGTGCCTCCAAATCTTAAGTGCAAAGGCGACCACGCCAACTCCATATCATGAGTTGGGTAATTTGATCGTCGCGGTTTCAATCGCTCGAAGCGCACGCTATCACCTTACCGTGTTGCATCGTAACGCATCCCAAACCAAACTTGCTTTGGCATCACTCAGACACCACGAAACCCCGATTCCCCGGGACCGCCAACACCGGCAGACGTCAAACCGCTCTTTAGCTTAGCAAAACTCTCATCGCACTTCCTATCCCAAACGAAATCAACACCCTTCCTCGTCAATCGAGTAAGCGGGCGGCTATAGCGGAAAAATTTTGAACGGCGTCGGTAATATCCGCCGGACCGGAAGCTACGAATCTCCGCCACGATCGTTCGCCCGCCCACGAACTAACGGCCTCTACCTTCGAAGGGTCTCTGACCACTCCTCCTTAGACACAACGTGTCCCGGAAATGCTACCTCCTCGAGCCAAAAGTCACACTTTGAGAACTTTGCGTAGAGCTTGTTCTCTCGCGCAAGGTCGCCAAGATCTCGCTTTAGGTGCGAGGCATGGTCCTCCTTAGACTTAGAGTACACAAGAATGTCATCTATGAACACGATGACAAAGCGGTCCAAGAACGCCTTGAACACTCTGTCCATCATGTCCATGAATGCAGCTGGGGCGCTTGTCAGTCCGAAAGACATGACTACGAACTCATAATGCCCATACCTTGACTGAACGCTGTCTTGGGAATATCCTGCATCCCGAATCCTCAACTGGTGGTAGCCCGACCTCAAGTCAATCTTTGAAAACACACAAGCTCCCTGGAGCTGGTCAAACAGGTCATCGATACGAGGCGTGGTACTTGTTCTTAATGGTTACCTTGTTCAGTTCCCTGTAATCGATGCATAGACGCATCGAGCCATCCTTTTTCTTAACAAACAGCACGGGTGCTCCCCATGAGGACACACTCGGCCTAATAAATCCTCTGTCAAGCATCTCCCGCAGCTGTTCTTTTAACTCTTTCAGCTCTGCTGGCGCCATGCGATAAGGTGCTTTCGAGATAGGGCGAGTCCCCGGCTCAAGCTCTATTGAGAAGTCCACCTCCCTTCTCGGCAGTAGGCAGGCAACTCTTCGGAAAAACATCTCGCAAACTCTTGCACTATGGGCACTGCTTCGACAGATAGTGGGTCACGGTTCTCCCCAGTCAACTTAGCTAAGAAACCCCAAGCTCCTCGAGCTAACAAACGGTGAGCTTTAACTGCCGAAATCACCGGCGGACACACCCCACTCTTGGTGCCTCGAAATTTAAAGGTAGGCCTACCGCGGCGGCCGAACACCACCTCCTTACAACGACGGTCCAATCATAGCGTGGTTATCGGCTAACCAATCCATGCCGAGGATCACATCAAAACCGCTCATAGCTAGCACAATGAGGGTAACTCGCAGAAGTGCAGTCGGATATCCTGCATGCCGACCGTCCCTTACCTTCTCAGCTAGCCAAACATACTAGTTCAGGGAGTAGCGACAGACAACTCAAAACCTAGAGGCTCTAAATTCATGCAAGCCACCAAAGAAAAAAAAAGCAGAAACAAACGAATGGGTGGAACTCGAATCAAACAACACAAAGGCGAGGTGATCAAGAACTAAGAGCGCACCGCCACTCCGGTCCGCTCTCTCTCGGCCTCTGGCGAGTCGTAGCATATACTCTTCCCCGCTTTGAAGCTGTTGTGCCACCATCGCCTTCAGGTGCAAAGGTCTGGGCCCGATGCCCTTCCTTTCCACAGCTTGAAACAAGCTCTAGGGTTACCACCACGGGGTCCCCAATGCCGCTTCCCGCAGGATCTACTGTCACGGTGGCGGCCTCCCTACGCCCTGTTGGCGAGGCCGATCACGATTCTGATCTCGGCTTTGGTCTCTGCCATGATAAGAACTATGGGGGCGCTGGCCGCCCCCCCTGGACATTGCTCCCTGAGTCAAACATGCGTTTCTGGCCCGAGTACACTGGGGCCTTAGACACTACGGTACTAACAACACCGCTCTGGAGGATACTTCCCATCATAAATCGTTGCCACTATCACGCCTTGGCAAAAGTTTACAGGGCACTGTGCCCTAACATCCCTGAGACACTCCTGTCTCAATCCCGCATAAACTTCCCGATCTTGATTCCGGGTAGAAATCAACCGTGGCGCGAAGTATCCATACTCACGAGAACTTCTTTTCGTACACCTCGATCGAGTCGGACTTCGCTTAAGGTTTAAAACAGCTCTCAATCATCTTCTCTTGGGCTTCTTCTTGATAAATTTTGCCTTAAACTCGGCCTTGAAGAACTCCCGGTGGCGAGTGGAGACCCGGCGGTCTCTCACTTAAGGTGGAATCCCACCACCACTTACTTGTACCAGCTAAACGTACGTGAGTCGCACATCGAGCTCATTGCACCTCGAGACACTCCATTACCATAAACGTATATTCTAACTCGGCAATCCGGTGGCGACTACCAATGGTTCCCCGGGCGCTAAACTTCTCCGCTTCCATTTCACAAAATCCCTCACCACTTGCCTAGATCCTCAACACCATCGCGTAACGGCCTCATTCACAATTGGCTCTGTGGAGTGGCGGTCTTGGTGGTGGCTGCGATCCTCTCTTTGAACCATCTCGGTCACCGCCAGATCCGAACGCAGGACTCCTCCTCTGCGCAGCCTAACAAAGCTTGCGTTTCAGCTCTCTGCTCGGCCCTCTAGTCGGCTAGCAACCCAACCACAAGAGCCCATATAGACTCCACAAAGCGGCTCGGTGCAGCCTCTCGAGACTCGCTTGCCCCTACACACTCTCTCCGGCAACACGGTTGAAGGGCACGATGGTGGCCTAACCTCTCAAGATCGGCTTGGGACGAGGTCCCCGTGTCGAGAATCGTCACGAATGCCACGGGTGGTCGGCCTCGAGCCTCCCCGCCCTATACGAGTGGATCGCATACCAAAAATCTATAAGCAAACCGCGCGCGCCCGCTTCTCGCTGCGCGCCGCGGCGCCGCATCGCATCGCTCGCTTAGCGCCGCGCGCTGCCCCGTCGTCGCTTGCGCGCGCGTGCGCGCTGCGCGCCGGCCCGGCCGTCCACGCGCATGCGTGCGCGCAACCGCCGCCTCTGCGCCGTCGGCGCCGGTGTGCGGTCCCTCGCGCCATCGCCCCTTCTCTGCGCCCGTCGGCGCCAAAGCAAGCAGCCCCGCCGTCTTTACTGCGCGTCCCGCGTGTCGGTCACCGAGCGCGTGAGTTGCTCCCTGAGCCGAGCCTTGTTTATTTTATTATATTTAGGCTTATGGATTATGATTATCATTGTTTTGTTAGGTTCTCGGTGAGCAAGCTCGGGTTCGTTCGCGACTTAGGTTTTGTGTGTAGTTGCCCGGCTGTAAGGATTTCTTACTGAGGAGTTGTGTGGACCTGCGATGTTCTATGTGATTGTTGTTTGTATGTTTGTTTGTGATTATCGGCATGTATAGTTTAGGGTGCTCGCTCAAATTCGACTATCATGACTTCGTATGTTGTTCTCTCATGTTAGTCCATGCTAGGTTGTTCCGTTCGGCATGCTCATATCTGTTCTTGCTTCGTAGTACCATGCTAGGTTCCTTGTATCTGTTTGAGCACGTATTGGGTGCATTGATTGAATTGTTATTATTGCTATGGTTTAGAGTTCGTAGGTAGCATCATGCGGGCGGATGCATAACGTAACTTGCATCCCGAAGCAGGGACGTACGAGATGGTACTCCGTCCCTGATCCCGTTAGGGTTTAGCTAACCCTAATGGCTGGCCCTGCAATCTTGGGTGAGGGTGGCAGACTGTTAAATGCCCCAACGGTCGGGATGATGACTTGGCATTGCCTCATCCCCGGCGATCGACACGTCCTCGCGTGTTGGCCGTAGCCCTTGATTGCCACTGATAGGGCAGGGCGGCTTCACGGTGTAAGCCTACCACGACCGATTCCTTAGCCTCAAAGTGCGGTGGTTCAGGTGACATAGTTCACGTGTCCGAGTCTCACACCCTATGTCGGTGACACCGATCCAGAGATTTAGTTAGGCGTGGTGATGGACATGGGCAACTTGCCACTAGACCCAAAGACCCCATAGTCTGCGCAGAGAGCACGCAGTGGCGCTACGCTCATTACTGGCGCCGACCAGGAGAGCTCCTCGGGATCTTGAGCTAGTGCACCTTTCGTATCGATGATGAGCGGCCGAGGCCGGGACTCGTTTCTCGTATAGGGCGTATTGTGTGGTGGATTTATTTTCGGACTAAGACCACGAGTTGGCATCCGAGGTCCAAGTGTGGACTTAAGCTATGTGCTCTATTCGTGTTTATACTCATAGCTTGCATACATTCTTCTAGATGATCATGTATATCGTATTGTACCCGGTTGGGGATTCTTAATGAGTAATTCGTTACTCACCCTTATTCGTGGTTTTCCACGGGTAACCAAAGCGCGAGACGAGGATGGGTGAAGGAGGAGCTGTGATCATGGAATCTGCTTTGTCATCTCGACCATTTTATTATATCTTGACTCTTGACTTTTGTTATTTCCCCGAATGCATGTAGACGGGCACGGAGCCCTAGGATGTTTTCTTACGTTTTATGGATTCCAAAGCATATTTGTACTTGTGGAATGTTTAAATGGTTTAAATAAATCTCCGATCGTGAGTATGCTTTTAGAAATGTATGTTTTGATTGTTGAATGTTTTGTTTTTACTTGGGATCCAAACTTATTTTTCATAATGTCTTTTATTTTGAATACATGCATTGGGGTAAAGGCCCATTTAGAGCCCCTTTTGGGTCGGGTCTTTACATCAAACCAAAGGCTCACGGCCTACACTAGCATCTCCACATGATGCTCGACAAAACTCTGGCCGGATCTCTCAACAAGCAGCAGCTAGCTCCACTCTAGGAGCTCACTAAGGAAGAGTGCTCAACTCTACCAAACATCTGAGAAGCCTGGAACATTAAACAACGGCGAAGCTTGCAAGGGGGCAAAGATGTCTCTACATCTGCCTCAAGCCTCTAACACGGCAACTTGCCAATCAATCGGGCGACTGGTGGAGACTCTACTTGTCCACCTCTCACAAGGGACTACCACCACCAACTGTTGTACCAAACAAAGACAGAACAGCACACCTCGGCCTTTGAGCAATGAGGCATCCCACACACGGATGCTAAACTCAAACCTGGCCAACTGCTTTACTACTAGGAGCAAGACTTACAAAAACAAACAACACTTTATAGGAGCACAAAGATTCCTCAACAATCTCCTCGAAGGCTGCCAACTCTGCAGCTACTCACTGGGCAATCAACAATCTGCTAAGGCTCAAGATCAACACTTGAGCTACCCAGGCTAGTCCACATGGGGACCTGCTCCACAAGCATCCTCATCGGCATAAACCTGCTGATCATGCCCTCCCGGGAACCACCGGGGCTACAAGAGCTACTAGGGGGGAAAATGCTGAAACAAACTCTGTCAGCTGAGCTATCTGTGCTCGGGACTCCTCACTACGCGCTACAAACTGCGCCTGGGTCTTCGCACTCTGATAGCTACAGACTTGCCATCCAATCTCTCATGGCTGGAGCACACTCTGCTCAAGGAGTCTCACTCTGAGGCGCTGCTAGCCTCTACCCCCTCCTCTAGGCAACTCAACTGCCAGGGCCAACTCTGGCCAACGGGTCTAAACGACCCTGGACGCGGCCTCAACATCATCAAGATCAGTCCAACTTCTCGGTCGGACATGCCAAGCGTCGTGCTCCTCTGCGTGCGATCAACATACTGGCGATCTGCACAAAGCACCTCCACCCTCTCACTAGGGGAAAAGCAGCAATTGGGCCACAAATGGCCAATGAGAGTCTAAGCTCTACCTCCCTCGCGGACGACGTCCTAGGGCATCCGAATCTATCTGGATACCTCAACAAGTTGCTAAAACATGCTCAAGATCGCAACTGTGAAAGTTGGCATGATGGCTCTCTAAGCCCAAACCAACAACGAGTCAGAACCCGCTCGTCTCCGCTCCACAATTCTACACAAGGCATGCACTAGATGAAAAGTATTGTAAATTCTTACCCCTTTCATAAAAACAGTAAACTTAGGCGCACTGATGGTGTCAGAGGCCGATGATCATGGAAAAACGACCTACAACAAAGGTCAGTCTACAGAATCTATGACTCGAGCTCGATACCAACTCAGAACGACCGACCGAAAAGGGGTTCTAACTAGGCCGTTACCTCAATGCATGCATTACAAAACTACAAAAAATTTGCAAGACAGTGTTCGGATTCTAAGTAAAACTAAAACATAAAACATCATTTAAAATCAACATAATTTCCTGAAACCTGTGGTTGTTTCCAAGCACCTGTTCCAAGACAAATACATTTACAAAGTTTACTCTGATCAGAGATTTATTTAAAACGTACAAACTTTACAACAATGCTAGAATCTGGAAATACATTCAGAAAACACCCTAGGGCTCCGTGCCCAACTACATGCATTCAGAGAACATTTAAAACATAAACATAAAACTCAGAGTTGAACAACGGGTTTTCCATGATCAAAGCTCCTCCTCCAGCCATCTTGTCTCGCACCATGGATACCTATGGAAAAACCACAGAAATAAGGGTGAGTAACGAATTACTCAGTAAGAATCCCCAACCGGGGTACAATTCGATATAATTAGTCATCTAGTACCAAAGCATGCAAGCAAACAGCTACCAACACAGATCATGGCTCAACGAGCTCATAAAACAAGATCTGGAGTCATCGGAAGTCTCTTTCTTCCGGCCTAGCTGGGATTGGATACACTGACCAATCTGGACATCACCGAGGTATCTCGTCACTGGGAATACACTCGATCCCTAGAATGTCCTCAAGGGCCTCCTTGCCCTTGCACTAATCTGGACTTACGGAGAGTACGAAGTCGCTCTAACGGAAGGAATGGTGTACTCACGACATTAGCCCGGGAGCTCTTGAAGCAAGCAACTAACGCGTGTGCGCGCACACCGCATGCTCCTCTCTGCAACCGGCGTAAATGCGGGGCCTAAGGGCGAACTACGCGGGCAGTGCACATGCTTATGACTCGAAGAGCGGTCACCGATCACAGAGGCGCGAGGCCCTCGGAGCTCATCTGCAGGCAAAGCATGATCCACCGACACGAAGCTAAGAACCGCCCGAGGCGAGCTAACACCGATGGTAGGGTTCCGCTCTAGCAGGCTACAAACTAGGCTATGCCGAAGTGGGTAGCTAATTCCACAACCGGCTGGTCGGGGGGGTAGCAAGATACGTTATGCTTCGCACACTTTACTCCCGACCTGAGCTACTGGGACAAAGTACGTTATGTCCGCTCAGCCTCTAGATGATGACAAACCCTACAACTCTATCTAAGAGTATAGAGAAAAAGCAATGATTCTCGGCTAGCAAGCAAAACCGACATCAAGCACATTACCTAGCATGATAGTACGAGCTTAGCGGGAATCACAAGCTTTGGCGAGAACAAACCTAGCATGGCACTAACATGTAATATCAAGCAAACATGCTAGCGTAAATCAATCAAAGTCGCTCTATTATTATCATGCTCATAATGATCAAGCAAACAAGCAAGGCATAATGATGAATATATCGCAGGCCCACACAACTCCGGTAAGAAATCCTTACAGTGGTGAGGCAACAACACACAATAAAATAACTGTGATCGAACCCGGGCAACCTATATCAAGCCAAACAAACACATCAATAATCATAAATAGCCCTAAATACACTAAAATAAACAGGGCTTGGCTCGGGAGCAACTCACGAGGCGCGGCCGACACGAACGAGCCACGGTGACGGGCTAAGCAGCACTGGAAATGGGTGGCGCGCTGGGCGCAGGGGCTCGGCCGGGCGCTGCTCGCTCGCTGGCGCGAGCCGTGGCTGAGGGGCGCTGGGGCGACACTTAGCGCGCGGGCGCGGGCGCTTGCTCGGCGGGGCGACGACGCGCGGCGCGGTTCGGCACAGGGGATGACGCTCGGGCGCGAGCGACACAGGCACGGGGACGCGCGATCGAGCTGGGCTCGCGTGGCGGCGGCGGCTCGATGGCTCTACGAGGACACGCGCGCGTGCGTGCGCGAGCTACTGCTGACGCAGGGCGTGCGAGGGTCGGGCGACGCTCCGCGGCCGGGCGACAGCGAGCGAGGCAGGCTCTGGCCGGGCGAGGCGTGGGGCGCAGGCGGCTTCGGGCTAGCTAGCGCGGCGTATGTAGGGGCTGGGCTAGCGAGCTAGGCGCCGGGCGTTGCTCGTCTTTGCCGGGTCGGGCGAGCCAAGGTGTAACGGCCCGATTTTCTATCCCGGTTCTCGAGGAGCTTAGGTTGATTCGATGGTTCGGTTGGGTCGTTAGTTTGTTTTGACCCCTTACGGGTATTTTGGTCTTTTGCTCCCGAGGCGGGATTTGTGGATTTCGGGGCTTCGAGGCAGCTCCTACCTTTGTTGAGGCTTGTATGTTGGTGGTCTGCGAGTCCCGAGATGTTTGGGGTATTCGTTTGGGAGTTCGGTTGTGATTTGGGTTTTGGGCAAAGTGATCGTTGTTTGGGTGTTTCCTTTGGGATTCGAGCCAGGCCCTTAGAGATGATTTGGGAGTTTGTTTTAAGTGAGAGTTATTGTTTGGAAAAGGTTGCTTCAGTGGGTCTCGAAGGAGGAAGCGGAAATGGGATTTAAGGACTTTAAGACTTATTTAAATTTGGAAAGAAAATTGGTTAAGGATGGAAAGGAAGATAAAATCCCATTTTTCCTTTTAATTCCCTTTTCCTTTTATTTTTCCCTTTTATTTTCCAAAATCCCCAAAATTCCTTTTCTCTCCCTTTCTCTCTCCTCTAGCCGCAGCACCCCCTTGGTCGCCCATGTCCAATTTCTAGCCGCACCATGCCCAGCCCTAGTCGCACCATGTCCGGCCGAGCCACGCCCCGCTCCAGCCGCCTACCGCCCATGCCGCGCGCGTGCCGAAGCCACCCAGCGCCGATCGCGATCGCCTCGCCCTAGTCGCGCCGAGCCCAGATCTGCATCGCCCGAGCCGTCTCGTGTCGCCCGATTCGCGCTTAAGCCCAGATCGGCATCGCCCGAGCCGTCTTTCGTGTCGCCCGTGCCGTCTCCGTGTCGCCCGATTCGCGCCCGATCCCATATCGGCATCGCCCGAGCCGTCTTCGTGTCGCCCAGTCCGTCGAGTCGCCCGAGCCCCGCCGCACCGAAGTCGCTCGCCCCTATAGGTCGTCGTGCCTTCCCGAGCGCCCCGAGCCCGTCGCGTCGCGTCGCCGCGCGCGCGCGCGCCGCGTCGTCGTCCCTCTGCCAAGCGCGCTGCGTGTGTCGTCGCCACCGAGCTCGAGCGCGCCCGCGCGCTGCCACCACGCCACGCCCGCCCGTGCTGCGCCCGGCCCGCGCCGCCTGCGCCCGGTGCCCAGCGCTTGGCCGGTGCTCTTCTGCGCCCACCACACTGTTGTGTCTTTGGTTGGCCCGAGCCTTGTGGCTTCTCGGATGGTATTTCGAGTCTTTTTTTCGTTGGGCCCCGATTTGTTGGTCTTTGTTTAGGGATTTATTTGGGCATTTTATGTATTTGATTTTAATGCTTTATTTTATGTTTAGGTTGTTTGGGTTCGATTAGAGGCTCGAGGATTGCTTGGTTGATTTGTGATTATTTTTTCGCTTGTCCTGTAAGGATTTCTTTACCGTGGTTGTGTGGACCCTGCGATATATCTCGATTGTGCCTTGTATGTTTGCTGATTGTTATGAGCATGATAGTGATAGGCAACTTTGTTTGATCTCTTGCTAGCATGTTTGTTGATTTTACATGTTAGTGCTATGCTAGGTTTGTTCTTCCAGCATGCTTGTGATTCCTGTTTAAGTTGTAGTATCATGCTAGGTAAACGTGATTGATGTCGGTCATTGCTTGCTAGCCAGGAATCATTGATTTACTCGATATTCTTAGCTAGCGTAGTAGGGTTTGTCATCATCCAGAGGCTGAGAGCGGACATAACGTACTTTGTCCCCACCGGTCGGGAGTAGAGCGAAGCATAACGTACATTGCTTCCCCCCGGCAGCCGATGTGGATGTAGCTACCACATCGGCATAAGCCTAGTTTGTAGCCTGCTAGAGCGGAACCACATCAGCGGTGCAAGCCGCCTTGGCGGTTCTTAACCAGTCGGTGGTACAGGCCGCACAGATGAGTGCCGAGGGCCTCGTGACTCTCGTGTTCGTGACACCGCTTCCGAGTCTTTAGGCATGCGTACCTGACCCGCGTAGTTTGCCCTTAGGCCCCCGCATTTACGCCGGTTGCAGATGAGCATGCGGTGTGCGCGCACACGCGTTAGTCGCCGGTTCGGAGAGCTCCCCCGGGCTAATGTTCGTGAGTACACCAGTTCCTTCCAGTTTAGAGCCAGACTTTGGGTACTCTCCCGATAGTCCAGATTGTTAGCGAGGGCAAGGAGGCCCTTGAGGACACCCATTGGGATTGGCTTTTGAGCAAATCAATTGGTCGAGGGAGAAAGACCCTCGAGGGTGTCGGACATCTTGGGATCGGTTTTTGAGCTGATCAATTGGCCGAGGGAGAAAGACCCTCGGAGATGTCCCGGGATTGGTTATGAGAACCAATCATTAGGCGGAAGTAGGAGACTTAGATGATTCGGAAGTAAGAGACTTCCGATGTTTCCGAGATCTTGTTTTATGAGCTCGTTGAGTTATGATCTCGTGTTGATATGTTGTTGCTTGCATGTTGAGGTGCTAGATGACTGATGTATCGTATTGTACCCCGATTGGGGATTCTTCCGAGTATGTTTATACTCACCCTTATTTATCTTTCGGGTAACTTGGGACAAACACCGGGAGGGCTAGCGGAGGAGTTGATTGATCATGGGAACCGGCAGACTGTCTTTTATTATTGCATTGTTTATTCAAAGCATGTAGATGGACAGAGTCCTAGGGGAACATTGTTTAAAAACGTTGCTTAAATTGTATTGTACATTTTATTAAACATTGCCGAGTTGTTTTACTTTGTTGGATTGTTTTAAATGAAAATTGTTGGTTATGTTTTAAGGGCTCCCCCTTCTCATATGTTTTGAAAGGTTTTTAAATATGAGCTCTAAACCGCTTGTTATCATATTTAACTTGCATGCTGAGTGAGAACCCAGGTTTAGGACCATGTTTTGGGTCGGGTTCTTACAGTTGGTATCAGAGCACAGAGTCATAGATTCGTAGACTAACCTGCTTTGTAGGTTGTTGTTCCCATGATCATCAGCACTCCACGGCCGCTTGGTTTGTCTGAGTTCAATTAAGTTAAGGGGTAAGAATTTACAATACTTTTCTTCTAGCTTTTATGCATGTGTAGAGTTGTGGAGCGGAGACGAGCAGGTTCTGACTCGTTGTTGGTTTGGGCTTAGAGAGCCATCATGCCAACTTCCCGCAGTGCGAGCAGTTTGTTGAGCAGTGAGAGCCCCAGTGTGGGCCAGCATTTATGCTTTGTGCAGATCGCCAGTGTGTCGATCGCACTCAGAGGGAGGCAGAGATTAGACTCCATAGGCCATTTGTGGCCCGGTTGTTGGTTTCTCCCTAGTGAGAGGGTGGAGGTGCTTTGTGCGCATCGCCCGGTGTGTCGATCGCACTCAGAGAGGAGGCAGAGATTAGACTCCCACAGGCCATTTGTGGCCCGGTTGTTGGTTTCTCCCCTAGTGAGAGGGTGGAGGTGCCTTGTGCGATCGCCGCGTGTTGATCGTGACTCGAGAGGAGCAGACGCTTGGCATGTCCGACCGAGGAGCCGGACCGGGTCGTGTTGATGTTGAGGCGCGCCCCGGGGTTGTTTAGCCCGTTGGCGAGTTGGCCCCTGGCGATTGAGTTGCCTAGAGGAGGGGTAGAGGCTAGCACGCCTCATAGTATGACTCTGGAGCAGAGTGTGCTCCGGCCATGAGAGGGTTGATGGCGAGTCTTTAGCTATCGAGAGCAAAGACCAGCGCGCTTTGTAGCCAGCGTAGTGAGGAGTCCCGGGCATAGATAGCCCGGTGTGAGAGTTTGTTTCAGCATTTTCCCCGTAGCTCTCGTAGCCCGGAGGTTCCGGGAGGGCTTGATCAGCAGGTTTATGCGATTGAGTTTGTTGGCTTTGATGGAGCCGCCCGATTTGGCAAGTGGATGCTGTAGAGCTTGATGTATTAGAAAGTCCTCTTTGCTAGTAGTAAAGCGGTTGGCGAGTTTAAGTTTAGCATCCGTGTGTTGGGATGCCCCATTGCTCGAGAGGCCGAGGTGAGCCGTTCCGTCTTTGTTGGTTCCATGATTGGTGGTGGTAGTCCCTTGAGAGAGGTGGACTAGCGAGTCTCCACCGATCGCCCGATTGATTGACAAGTTGCCGTGTTAGTGGCTTGAGGCGGATGTAGAGACATCTCTCGCCCCCTTGCAAGCCTTCTTTGTTGTTTTGCGGCCAGTTCTCTTGTACCCTCGTAGCTTGTGGTGTAGTGTGGAGTTTGCTTGCGGGGTTTTATCCATCCGTGGATTTCGCGGGCTAGTAGAGTGGAACACTCTTTTATTTGGATGATCCCGGTGTGGAACTAGTTGTTGCCACCCGAGGAGTTGGCTCGAGCTTTTGTTGAGCATCGAGTGGGATGCGAGAGTAGGCCGTGGCAAGTCTGTTGGTCGAGATGCGAGAGATTAGGTTTGCTCGAGTGTTTGGACTCTGTCTTTGATTTCCATTGCCCGTCACTTGGATAGTGACTTTCCCTATTCTAAGAGGGCATAAAGCTCGTTTGAGGTGATTCGTGTTGTAATAGATGTAGTGCACTGTTGGCACCAAGCTTTGAGAGGAGGCCTAGTTTGAGCCGGTTGGCACTTTTAGTGTGCAGTGGTTCCATGGTGCCTAGAGTATAGCATCCCCGCTTGTCTTGTACCCTTTTCCGAGGTTGCACTGTTTGGGTTGCTTAAGAGATCTAGCTCGGTGGTAGTCAAAGGACTACAAGTTTGAGGTTTTCGAGGAAAGTAGGAGCTGTTCGGGATCTCCGAGAGTTGGGTGTAAAGGATGTTATAGGTTGTTAAGAGCTAGCGCGTTCGAGTTCTCGCGCTTTGTGTTGTGAGCCCGTGAGCCGGCTTGATGGTAGCATGATTCGGCTACCCTTTGAGTTGCCCTAGTATGGTTAGTGTTGGCATCGTGGATGCGTGGTTGATCCATGTTAGAGCCATGAGTTGGATGGCTGATCGGAGTAGCGTTTGGTGAGCACATTGTTTTGAGGAATGTTAGCTTGGTGTGGTTTTGCGCTTGTAAGAGTAAGTTGGCCAATGTGGCTTTTCGTGGTGAGTTGGCCCCGAGTGGGTTTGAACTCTTGTTGCTCCCTTGTTTGTTGTGGCTCTGTTTGGAGGCAAAAGTTGCCCAATGTGAGAGCCCTTGTTGGCTTTGGATCTTAAGAGATCAAGTTGGAGTGTACACCCCGGTGCACTTTTTGCGTAGCTCGTTAAAGTGGTTTATGTTTGGAAAACCACGAGAGGTTCGTGTTGAGGAGCCGGTGCTCGATCTTTGAGGTGTCAAGGCTTTAGTTCTTGGCAAGTGCCCTAGCTTTGGGTGTAAGGATGCCGTGCTCGTTCTTGGGAAATTTGTTGGTTAAGCAAGTTTTGCTAGTTGGTCCTTGCCTGGTTAGACTTGATTGGAACCGAACAAGAGCGAGAGTGGCAAGCGCGCGATTTCGATCGTTTTGGCTAAGAAAGCTGTTCGGATCCTTACCTTGGGCGAGAAGGTATGTTGAGGTTGTTGCTTTGAGTAGGAGGATGGCGCCTCTGTAGCGTTCCGGTTCCCTTGGTTTCCAAGTTGGAGTTGGCGGCGTAGTTGAGATCTTTGGAGAGGGTTGTGCCCGCGTAGCCGGTTGTTTGTTAGATCGTTGTCGACCGTGTGTGTCGGAGGGTGATCAGAGGATCTCTAGTTGTGGAGAGCCTCTCTCGAGCTCGATTAGACCCAGCGGTGTTCCTTGGGTGAGTTGCTTTGCAGATTTGGCGATCTAGCAAGCTAACGCTTGTTTAGTTTTGGAGGCTAGTTGGTGCTTGGTGTTGACCAAGATTTGGTTCTCTTGATGTTTCAAGAGCTTGCTCGGTTCGAGCTGCAGGGGCGTTGCCACGAGGATTTGTTCCTAGTCTGGTTGTTTTGGGAGTTGATTGCTCCTCGGTGGTTGAGTAAGTTCGGCTAGTTACGGATTGGTGGTCCAATCGGTTGAGTTTCCCTTGGGTGTTGCTTCCAAGAGAGTTGGTTGATGTTGCCCTTGGGTTTGAGCAAGTCGTGGCGTGTGTGATGTTGTTCACGCCCTTTAGAGTTTTTCTTCTTTGGGAAATCGTTCCGTTGAGGAGTCAGCGTAGCTCTGAGTTGTGTAGTTGATCGAGTAGCGCGGTGGTTAGCCAATGAAAGGGTCACTGCATTGTGTTGTTAGCAAGCGAAAAGTTGTTTGTCCTCGCAAAGAGCGGTGGCGGCTGATTTAAGAGTTGAGCTTTTTCTTTGGTAAGTTGTTGGTTTTTGGGTTTGAAGTTTTTCCCCCTAGTTTTCCTTGGTGGTTGAGTTGCACCATGGATGCTAGCCTCGAGTATTATCTTTGGAGATAGCCTCATCAGTTCGTTTTCCTTGCAATGTTTCGAGTGTGGAGTTTCTAGTCGCAAGATGAGTTAGGCCTGAGCTAAAGGAGGAAGTCCCTTGAGTAGCCGGTGGGACTTAGGTGTTGAGTGGTAGCTTGGAGGCGAGCTTTGCTCGTTATGAGCTTGAGTTGAGTTTCTGCTGAGCAAGCCCTTCTCGGGCTTTGTTTCTTCTTGTTGAGCTTTGCGATTTGGCGAATAGTGAGCCTCGATTGAGTGTGTTGGCACAGAGGTGCCGTGGCATTGGTCGGTTAGCCTTTGGGAACATTTTCCTCGAGTGTTGTGAGTTCTTTGGTAGCCCCTGTGAGGGTTTGGTCCTTCCGCCGAGATTTTCCATGAGAGGAATGTTGGGTGTTTCCTTGCACGGCAATGTTCTCTTTGGCCGATTGCTAGTAGGTTTGCATGGAAAAGTTTGTGTTCGGCCGTTGTGAGGCTCCGGTTGTTGGCTTGGCCGAGTGGAGCTGTGGCCTGGTTTTTGGCCATTTAGGGTTGGCGTAGTGAAGTTTCACTTGTGCTAGTGGGGAAAAGTTTGCCTTTTGGATCAATCGCGATTGGTGGTTCGATTGTTTTTCGTTAAGGCTTTAGGCAAGCCTTGTGGTTATTTGGTCTCTTGTGAAGAAAGAGTAGGTTGTTTGGTTTCGGAACACGAGAGGTTCGATTGTTTGGCTTGACTTGGCGTTGTGTTGAGGCGATTTTTGTTATCGGTTGTGGGCATTCAGAGAAGTTACGCCAAAGGCGTGGCGTTGAGTTTTGGAGCTTGTGCCCGATCCGCGATTTTACGAGAGTAACACCGTTGAGAGGTGTTCCGTGTTGGTTTAGCGGGGTTTGTTTGAGCCCCAAGTTTGTAGGGCTTTTGAGATCCTTGAGCGGATTGGAGCGGTGGTTAGCTTTGCCCCGTCTTTGTGAGTGCAAGTTTTGTGTTCCTCGTCTCTTTGTTGAGATAGTATGTAGCGATGGTGAGCATTGTGGCTTTGAGCCTTTGAGAACCCAAGAGGGTTTGGTTATCGAGAGAAGGGCTAGTGTTGTTTTAGCCGAGAAGTTGGTGGCTAAGAATCGGTGGAGTATTCATAGAAAGTCATTTGTTTTAGGACTTTCGAGGACGAAAGTCTTAAAAGGAGGGAGTATTATAACGGCCCGATTTTCTATCCCGGTTCTCGAGGAGCTTAGGTTGATTGATGGTTCGGTTGGGCCGTTAGATTTGCTTTTGACCCTTAGGGTATTTTGGTCTTTTGCTCCCTGGGCGGGATTTGTGGATTTTCGGGGCTTCGAGGCGGCTCCGCCTTTGTTGAGGCTTGTATGTTGGTGGTGGCTGCGAGTCCCGAGATGTTTGGGGTATTCGTTTGGGAGTTCGGTTGTGATTTGGGTTTTGGGCAAAGTGATCGTTGTTTGGGTGTTTCCTTTGGGATTCGAGCCCAGGCCCTTAGAGATGATTTGGGAGTTTGTTTTAAGTGAGAGTTATTGTTTGGAAAAGGTTGCTTCAAAGTAAGGTCTCGAAGGAGGAAGCGGAAATGGGATTTAAGGACTTTAAGACTTATTTAAATTTGGAAAGAAAATTGGTTAAGGATGGAAAGGAGGATAAAATCCCATTTTTCCTTTTAATTCCCTTTTTCCTTTTTTTTCCCTTTTATTTTCCAAAATCCCCAAAATTCCTTTTCTCTCCCTTTCTCTCTCCTCCAGCCCGAGCAGCCCCTTGGTCGCCCATGTCCGACCTAGCCGCACCATGCCCGCCCTAGTCGCACCATGTCCACCCGAGCCACGCCCTCGCTCCAGCCGCCCAGCTCGCCCATGCCGCGCCGTGCGTGCCGAGCCACCCAGCGCCCGTCGCATCGCCCTCGCCCCTAGTCGCGCGAGCCCAGATCTGCATCGCCCGAGCCGTCTCCGTGTCGCCCGATTCGCGCCGAGCCCGATCGGCATCGCCCGAGCCGTCTTCGTGTCGCCCGAGCCGTCTCCGTGTCGCCCGATTCGCGCCGATCGATTCGGCATCGCCCGAGCCGTCTTCGTGTCGCCCCAGTCCGTGTCGAAGTCGCCGAGCCCCGCCGCACCGAGTCGCTCGCCCCCAGTAGGTCGTCGTGCCTTCCGAGCGCCCCGAGCCCGTCGCGTCGCGTCGTCGCCGCTAGCGCGCCGCGTCGTCGTCCTCCGCCAAGCGCGCGCGTGTGTCGTCGCCAGCCCGAGCTCGAGCGCGCGCGCGTGCTGCGCCAGCGCCACGCCCTGCGCCCGGTGCCCAGCGCTGTGCCCGGCGCCCGGCCAGTGCTCTTCTGCGCCACACACTGTTGTGTCTTTGGTTGGCCCGAGCCTTGTGGCTTCTCGGATGGTATTTCCGAGTCTTTTCTTCGTTGGGCCCCGATTTGTTGGTCTTTGTTTAGGGATTTATTTGGGCTGTTTTATGTATTTGATTTGGGTTTGCTTTATTTTATGTTTAGGTTGTTTGGGTTCGATTAGAGGCTCGAGGATTGCTTGGTTGATTTGTGATTATTTTCGCTTGTCGGTAAGGATTTCTTACAGTGGTTGTGTGGACCTGCGATATATCTCGATTGTGCCTTGTATGTTTCTTTGATTGTTATGAGCATGATAGTGATAGGCAACTTTGTTTGATCTCTTGCTAGCATGTTTGTTGATTTTACATGTTAGTGCCATGCTAGGTTTGTTCTTCCAGCATGCTTGTGATTCCTGTTTAAGTTGTAGTATCATGCTAGGTAAACGTGATTGATGTCGGTCATTGCTTGCTAGCCAGGAATCATTGATTTACTCGATATTCTTAGCTAGCGTAGTAGGGTTTGTCATCATCCAGAGGCTGAGAGCGGACATAACGTACTTTGTCCCCACCGGTCGGGAGTAGAGCGAAGCATAACGTACATTGCTTCCCCCCGGCAGCCGATGTGGATGTAGCTACGACATCGGCATAAGCCTAGTTTGTAGCCTGCTAGAGCGGAACTGTAAAGACCCGACCCAAAAGGGGCTCTAAATAGGCCTTTACCCCAATGCATACATTCAAAGGAAAGGATAATATGCAAATAAGTTTTTTAGATTCCCAATTAAAACAAAACAATCAAGGTTCAATCAGAATCAATATAGTTTGCTGAAACCTGTTTCAAGGCAAATACATTTCCAAAACGTACACTCTGATCAGAGATTTATTAAAACATTTGAAACACCCTCAAATTCAATAAAGCGGGAATCCACAAAATCATTCAGAAAACATCCTAGGGCTCGTGCGCTACATGCATTCGGGGAAAATGAAAGACAAGAGTCATAGAAATAAAAAGTCGAGACGACAAAGACGCGTTCCCATGATCATAGCTCCTCCTTGACCCATCCCGCCTCGCGCCATGGTTACCGAAAGATAAGTAAGGGTGAGTAACGAATTACTCGGTAAGAATCCCCGGCCAGGGTACAATACGATGCACATGGTCATCTAGATGAGTGTATGCAAGTTTGTGAACATAAACACATAATAGAGCACATAGCTTAAGTCCACACTTGGACCTCGGATGCCAACTCGTGGTCTTAGTCGGAATAATCCACACCACACAATACGCCTATACGAGAACCAAGTCTCGGCCTCGGCTGCTCTCTCGGCGATACGAAAGGTACACTAGCTCAAGATCCCGAGGAGCTCGGCCGGCGTGTTGTAATGAGCGTAAGCATGCACCGCGTGCACTGCAGACTATGAAGTGCGGGTCTAGTGGCAAGCCGCCCATGTCCGATCCACCACGCCTAACTAAATCTACGGATCGTGTGTCCGACATAGGGGTGTGAGACACGGACACGTGAACTATGTCACTGAACCACCGCACTTTGAGGCTAAGGAACCGGTCGTGATAGGCTTGCACAGAAGCGGTCCTTGCCCTAACAGTGGCAATCAAGGGCTACGGCGAACACGGCGAGGGCGTGCCGATCGTCGAGGACGAGGCAATGCCAAGTCATCATCCCGACCGTTGGGGCATTTAACGATCCGCCACCCTCACCCAAGATTGCGGGGCCTACCGGTCGGGTTAGCTAAACCCTAACGGGTCCGTGGACGGAGAACTGTCTCGGCGTCCCCGCCATGGATGCAAGATACTTTATGCATCGAGCCCGGATGATGCTACCTACCTACACTTTAACCTATCATATCAATAACATACAATCCAATACAATCCAAAACGTGCTCCATGCAGATACAACGAACCTAGCATGGTACTACGAAGCAAGAACGAGATATGAGCATGCTAGAACGGAACAACCTAGCATGGGCTAACATGAGAGAACAACATACGAAGTCATGCTAGTCGAGAATTTGAAGCGAGCACCTAAACTATACATCTTGATAATCACAAACAAACATACAAACAACAATCGCATAGAACATCGCGAGGTCCACACAACTCCGGTAAGAAATCCTTACCTTGGCGGGGCAACTACTACACACAAAATCCTACGCTGCGATCGATTCCGAGCTAGCTAACGAGAACCTAACAAACACAATAGAAATCACAATCATAGCCCTAAAAAATATAATAAAACAAGCGAGCTCGGCTCGGGGGCACTCACTGCACGCACGGCACGACACGCGGGCGGCGGCGGCAAAGGCGGGGGCTGCTGCTGGCGCCGCGCAGCGCGCAAGAGGGGCGATGGGCGCGAGGACCGCACACCGGGCGCCGACGGCGGGCGAGGCGCAGGGCTGCAGCGCTGCATGACGGCTGGCCGGGCGCAGCGCACGGGCGCGGGCAAGCGGACGAGACGCAGCCTTGGCGCGAGGCGCGCGGCGACGCGCAGCGGCGCACGCGCGGAGCAGCGCGAGCGGCGCGCGGCGCGACGCTGAACGCGCGGCGCGCGACGCGGGCGTGGCGCGCTGGCTGCTCAGAGAGCGCGACGGCCGCAGTGCTGCAGGCGCGGTGCAGGCGGCTGGTGTGCTCTGCTTGCTTGCGATCTGGCGGCTGGGCTTGCCGCTAGGCGATGCAGGCGGCTGGGCTTGTGCTTGGGCGATCTGGGCATCTTTGGGCGACTGCTACAAACACACACACACACAAGCTCTTCTCCTTACCTTCGCCAACAAGAACACCCAATCGAGAAGATGAAGAGGATGAAGACTTACCGGAATGATGATGAGCGATCCAAGGGAGCTGCAAGGATGAAGAATCGGCAAGGAGAGCTTGGGAGAAAGCTTGGGCGGCCACAACTCTTTTGGAGAAGAAAACACAACAAACCTAATTTCTATTTCATTTAACCAAATGCACCAAACACCAAAGATCCAAGGTTAACTAAGATGTGATGCGAGAAAGAGCAACAAGAGCACCTAATGGCTCAATTGGCACACATCTCTACAAGCTTCCCAAGAGACCGGGTTCAAACCCCTAGGGCATACGGAAGGCGGGACGAAAACACAGGCGTTCTGGAGAACCCCGCCAGCGGTGCAAGCACGCCTTGGCGGTTCTTAGCTTCCAGTCGGTGAGTACAGCCGCACAGATGAGTGCCGAGGGCCTCGCACTCATCGTGTTCGGTGACACCGCTTCGAGTCTTTAGGCATGCACTGACCCGCGCGTAGTTTGCCCTTAGGCCCCGCATTTACGCCGGTTGCGAGATGAGCATGCGTGTGTGCGCGCAAGACACGCGTTAGTCGCCGGTTCGGAGAGCTCCCCGGGCTAATGTTCGTGAGTACACAGTTCCTTCCAGTTTAGAGCCAGACTTCGGGTACTCTCCCGATAGTCCAGATTGTTAGCGAGGGCAAGGAGGCCGTTGAGGACTCCCATTGGGATTGGCTTTTGAGCAAATCAATTGGTCGAGGGAGAAAGACCCTCTAGGGTGTCGGACATCTTGGGATCGGTTTTTGAGGTGATCAATTGGCCGAGGGAGAAAGACCCTCGGAGATGTCGGGATTGGTTATGAGAACCAATCATTAGGCCGGAAGTAGGAGACTTCCGATGATTCCGGAAGTAAGAGACTTAGATGTTTCCATATCTTGTTTTTGAGCTCGTTGAGTTATGATCTGTGTTGATATTTGTTTGCTTGCATGTTGAGGTGCTAGATGACTGATGTATCGTATTGTACCCCGGTTGGGGATTCTTACTGAGTATGTTTATACTCACCCTTATTTATCTTTCAGGTAACTTGGGACAACACCAGGAGGGCTAGCGGAGGGAGTTGATTGATCATGGGGAACCGCCGGCACTCTGTCTTTTATTATTGCATTGTTTATTCAAAGCATGTAGATGGACAGGGAGTCCTAGGGAACATTGTTTAAAACGTTGCTTAAATTGTATTGTACATTTTATTAAACATCGCCAAAGTTGTTTTACTTTGTTGGATTGTTTTAAATGAAAATTGTTGGTTATGTTTTAAGGGCTCCCCCTTCTCATATGTTTTGAAAGGTTTTTAAATATGAGCTCTAAACCGCTTGTTATCATATTTAACTTGCATGCTGAGTGAGAACCCAGGTTTAGGACCATGTTTTGGGTCGGGTTCTTACACAAGGGGCTGGGCCGGGCTAAGTGGGGGGCTCGGGTAGAGAGAGAGAGAGAAAATGAATTTGGGGAAAAAATAAAAGAAAAAAGGGAAATAAAAAGGAAAAATGGGAAAAAGGGAAAAAATGGGATTTTAATTCCATTTCCATCCTTATCCACTTAAGAACCTCAAAAATCCCATTTCCCGGCTTCCTCCTTCGAGACCCGACCGAAGCAATCTTTTCCAATAAATCAAACTCACTTAAATCCAACTCCCAAAGCAACACTAAAGGCTCGGGCTCGAATCCCAAAGGAAACACACAACCAACCAACACTTTGCCAAAGCCCAAACCACAACCGAGCATCCAACCGACTAGCCCAAACACCACGGGACTCGCAGCCACCAACAAACAAGCCTCGACAAAGGCAGGAGCTACCTCAAAGCCCTAAAACCCCAAATCCTGCCCGGAGAGCCAAATGACCAAAATACCCCCAAGGGGCCAAAAGGCTCTAAAACCCAACCAAACAATCGAATCTTGACCCGAAGGCACCTCGAAAACTGGAATAGGAAACTGGGTTGTAACAAAACTCCGCGATTTTACTACCATCGCCCTGGATCAGTTCCAACTGAACTCCAACCATCGATCAACAAGAAATGCCTCTTCCCAGGTCAAGGGCCAACTAGCATAACTTGCCTACGAAACAACCCGGCCACTCTGCACGACAGTAACCTCTCAACCCAAGTTAGGGCACTTGCCAAGAACTAAAGTCCTATCTCCTCGGAGGCGAGCACCTTTGGTTTCACAACCCGAAACCCCTCGTGGTTCTTGAAAAATACACCACGGAACTAGCTACACAAAAGTACACCGGCGTGTACAGCTCCAACTTGGTTCCTTAAGATCGAAACCAACAAGTATTCTCACACAAGGCAACTTTTGCCTCCCAATAGAGCCACAACTAGCAAAGGAGCAACGAGAGTTCAAACCACTCGGGGTCAACTCACCACGAAAAGCTACATTGGTCAACACACTCTTACAAGAGTATAACTACACCAAGCTGACATACCTCATACCAATGTGCCTACTAATTGCTCCACTTCAACCATCCAACTCATGGCTCTAACACTGGATCAACCACGCATCCTTGATGCCAACTCTACCCATAATAGGGTAACTGCAAGGGTAGTCGAAACACACTACCATCAAGCTGGCTCACAAGCCCACACACAAGCGCGAGAACTCGGACGCGCTAGCCCTCACCAACCTACAACATCCTTTGCACCCAACTCTCGGTGAACCTGAAAAGCTCCTACTTTTCCCTTGAATGACCTCACACTTGTAGTCCTCTGAATACCACCGAGCTAGATCTCTTAAGCAATCCAACAGATGCAACTTGAGGAAAAATGGGTACAAGGTGGTGGGGATGCTATACACGGGCGGGCATGGAACCATCTGCACCAAAAGTGCCAAGCGCCCGAATCTAGGCCTCCTCTCAAAGCTTGGTGGCAACAGCACAACATCCTTTACAACACAAATCAGCCCAAAACAAGCTTTATGCCCTCTCGAGGATAGGGAAGGTCACACTCCAAGTGAGCGGGGCAAAGGCACTCAACACAAGAGTCCAAACACTGAGCAGCCAAATCTCTCGGCATCTCGCCTAATGAGACATGCCACGACCTACTCCCCGCATCCCACTCGATGCTCAACAATAGCTCGAGCCAACACCTCGGGTGGCGGCACCTAGCTCCACATCCGGAACATGCCAACACAAGGTGCTTTTCTCTACTAGCCAACTAGAATCCACGGATGGGTTAAGTCACGACAAGCAACCTCCACACTACACCACAGCTACGAGGGTACTAAAGAAGCTGGTGCAAAACGATTGCGGGCTTGCGGGAGGACAAGATGTCTCTACATCTTTCTCAAAAGCTACTAACTGGCGACTTGCCAATCGACCAGGGTGGGTGGTGGAGACTCAGAGGTCCGCCTCTCACGGGGACTTCCACCACCACAGTCTTTGCATCAAACAACACGAGCGACGACACGCCTCGACCTCACGAACATCAGGTCATCGGCCAACGAACACGAGTCATCCCAACACTTGGATGATAAACTCGATCTGGCCAACCACCCGCCGCAAAGCGAGAGGCCTAAAAACATCCGGCTCTACAGGCTTCCACTTGCCAAACTTGGCGGCTCGATCAACGCCAACTAACTCATCAAGATAAACTCTGCTTGATGAAGCCCTTCGGAAACCTGCGGGGCTCACTGGAGCTACTAGGGGTGTCCCCAAAATAAAATCGCCGGTGGGCTATCTGTGCCCACGACTCCTCCTCTGGCGCTACAAAGCGCGCGCACGGGTCTCCGCTCTCTGTTAGCTAAAAGACACGCCATCAACTCCCTCATGGTGGAGCACACCGCTCAAGGAGTCTCACTTTGAGGCGGACTAGCCTCTACCCCCTCTCCTCCCGGCTACTCAGCGCCAGGGCGAGAATCGCCTACGGGTCTAGACAACCACGGGCGTGGTCTCATCATCAACATGAGCAGTCCAACTCCTCGGTTGGAAATACCAACGTCCCTGCTACTCTAGGTGTAATCAACATACAGACGATCTACACAAAGCATAAAAACTAGCCCACGCTGGGGCTCTCACTGCCCAACAAGGGTAACACATGTATACTAAATGCAGTATTGTAAAATAAAACCCTTAGCTTAAAGAACTCAGAAAAACCTGACGGTCGCGGAGTGCTGATGATCATGGGGGCAAAAACCTACAAAGCAGGTTAGTCTCTGAGAATCTATGACTTTGTGCTCTGAAACCAACTGTAAGAACCCGACCCAACACACGGTCCTAAACCTAGGTTCTCACTCAGCATGCAAGTTAAATACTTCATCAATCGATTTAGTGCTCATATTTAAAACCTTTCAAAACATTTAAAAGCGGGGACACTTAAAACATAAACAACAACCTTCATTTAAGCAAAGCCAACAAAGTAAAACAAGCACGGCGGTGTTTATAAAATCATACAATACAATTTAAACAACTTTTAAAAACGTCCCCTAGGACTCTGTCCGTCTACATCTTCGAACAAATTATGCAAACAATAAAAGACAGAGTGTCGGCGGATCCCATGATCAATCGGCTCCTCCGCTTAGCCGTCCGGTCTTTGTCCCAAGTTACACGGTGGAAAACCACATAAATAAGGGTCGAGTATAAACATACTCGATGAAGAATCCTAACCGGAGTACAATACGATACATCAATCATCCGCACCCTAGTGTACATGCAAACAGTTACCAACACAGATCGTAGCACAACGAGCTTACAAGGCAGAATCTGGAATCCTCAGAAGTCTCCTACTTTCGGCCTAATGATTGGCTCTCATAACCAATCTCGGGACATCTCCGAGGGTCTTTCTCCCTCGGCCAATTGATCAGCTCAAAAACCGATCCCAAAGATGTTTGACACCCTCGAAGGTCTTTCTCCCTCGACCATATGATCAGCTCAAAAGCCAATCCCAATGGGTGTCCTCAAGGGCCTCTTACCCTCGCTAACAAATCTGGACTATCGGGAGAGTACCCGAAGTCTGGCTCTAAACTGGAAGGAACTCGTGTACTCACGAACATTAGCCCGGGGGAGCTCTCCGAATCGGCGACTAACGCTTGTGCGCACACACCGCATGCTGCTGCAACCGGCGTAAATGTGGGGGCCTAAGTACAAACTACGCGGGCCAGGAACGCATGCCTAAAGACTCGGAAACGGTGTCATTGAACACAGTAGTGCGAGGCCCTAGGCACTCATCTGTGCCGCCTATACCACCGACCTGAAGCTAAGAATCGGCCAAGGCAGGCTTGCACCTTTGGCAGGGTTACGCTCTAGCAGGCTACAAACTAGGCTTATGCCGATGTGGTAGCTAAATCCACATCGGCTGCCGGGGGGAAGCAATGTACGTTATGCTTCGCTCTACTCCCGACCGGTGGGGACAAAGTACGTTATGTCCGCTCTCAGCCTCTAGATGATGACAAACTCTACTATACTAGCTAAGAGTACAAAATAACTGATTCCTTGCTAGACATACATATCAACATCAATCACACATAATCTAGCATGATACTACGAACTTAAAGCAGGAATCTCAAGCATCTTTGGAAGAACAATCCTAGCATGGCACTAACATGTACAAGCAGCAAACATGCTAGCAAGAATGCAATCATAAGCTGTCCTATCCACTAATCATGTTCATAGAAGTAAACATGCATATAAGGCACAATCAAGAAAGCATCGCAGGGTCCACACAACCACGGTAAGAAATCCTTACCTGGAATCAAGTGGAAAATAACTATCGCGAATCAGATAACGACCCTCGAGATTAAAGAGAACCCGAGCAACCTAGGCATATCATAAAAACATCCTAAATAAATAAACAGCAGACAACGCAGACTTAAAATCTAAAAGGGAAAGGCTCGGAATTACCAACCGAGAAGACATGCGGTCTCGGCAGCAAAAAGGGCGAGAATGGCGCTCGCTGGTGCGGTAGGGACGCTGAAAGCGCCGGCGAGGCAGACTACGCTTGGGCGCGCGCAAGCAAGGCGAAAGCAGCGAGCGCTGGAGCGGCGGGCGGCGCGAGGCTTCCAGTCTCACGAGGACGGCGCGCTGGCGGCGATGGGCGCGCACGCTGCGCGGACGGACAAGGAGGGCGGCGCGCGCAGGCGGCGCTGATGGATGAGGGGCGGCGCGACGACCGCCGGCTAGTGCGGGTGCGGGTGGTATGGCGCGACCGGCATTTGGGTTGTTGTGTGCGCGCTCAGTGCAGAGCGGTGGGCATGGGCGCGCGCGCTTGTGTGACTGCAGAGCTGGCCAGTGGGCATGGGTTGTCTGGCAGGCTAGGCTAGTGCTTGGCGCGCAGGCGTGGTGTGGCTCGGGTTAGTCTTTGCTAAAATTTGGTGCGGCTAGGGTTGGGTTTTCTTGGTGAGGTCGGCAACAAGAGAGAGAGAGAGAGAGAGAGAGAGAGAGAGAGAGAGAGAGATTGCAAAACAAGGGGAAAGGGATTTTCTTGATTTTCTTCCCTTTTCCTAATTTAAATGGGTCTAAAATCCCTTCCCAAAGCTTCCTCTTTCAAAACCCGGCCCAAGCAAACTTTTCTTTTTTTTTAATAAAACTCTTTTTCCTACAAACTCCCAAAACCATTTAGGGCAAGGGTTCAAATCCCAAAGGAAGTACTAAAAAACCCTTTAATTTTGCTCATAACTAAAATACCTCCAAACTCCCAAACAACTTGCCCAAACCTCTTGGGTCTTGCAACCAACAACCACCAAACTTCGATGAAGGCAGGAAAGGCCCTGAAATCTTGAAAATCCTCAAAACCCTGACCGGGGGAAAAAAGACCAAAATACCCCTAAGGGTTAAAACAACTTTAATGGCCTATCCGAACATCCGAATAATGATCCGAAATCACCTGGGTAACCGAAATAGAAAAATCTGGGAACATTACACTCGCAGCCACCAACAAACAAGGCTCGACAAGGGCAGGAGCTGCCTCGGGATCTAGAAAATCCACAAATCCTACCCGGAGAGCCAAAAGACCAAAATGCCCCTAAGGGTCATAACAGCTCTAACGGCCCAACCGAACAACCGAATCGGAACCGGAAGCACCTCGAAAACCCGAATAGAAAACTGGGCCGTTACACTACACCCTGGCTACGAGGGTACTAAAGAACTGGCTGCAAAACGACTGCAGGATTGCAGGAGGACAAGATGTCTCTACATCTTCCTCAAAAGCTACTAACTTGGCAGCTTGCCAATCGACTGGGTGGCTGGTGGAGACTCTGCTAGTCCGCCTCTCACAGGGGACTTCCACCACCACACTACTGCAACAAACAACACAAGAACGGCACGCCTCGACCTCTGAACATCAGGTCATCGGCCTCTGAACACCAGGTCATCCCAACACTTGGATGATAAACTAGATCCTGGCCAACCACCTCGCTGCTAGCAGTAGGTCTCAAAAACATCCAGCTCTACAGGCTTCCACTTGCCAAACTCGGCGGCTCGATTAACGCCAACCAACTCATCAGCATAAACCTGTTGATCAAGCCGTCACGGGAACCTCCGGGGCTACTGGAGCTACTAGGGGGGGTGTCTCCTAAATAAACTCTGCCAGCTGGGCTATCTGTCTCCAAGACTCCTCACTACGCGCTACAAACTGCGCCTGGGTCTCTGGTCTCTGCTAGCTAAAAGACCTGCCATCAACTCCCTCATGGCTGGAGCACACTCTGCTCAACGAGTCTCACTTTGAGGCACACTAGCCTCTACCCCCTACTCTTGGCAACTCAACTGCCAGGGCCCAAAACTGGCCTACAGGTCTAGACAACCCTGGACGTGGTCTCATCATCAACATGAACAGTCCAACTCCTCAGTTGGAAATACCAACGTCCCTGCTCCTCTAAGTGTAATCAACATACTGGCGATCTAAACAAAGCATAAAAACTAGCCCACGCTGGGGCTCTCACTGCCCAACAAGGGTAACACATGCATACTAGATGCAGTGTTGTAAAATAAAACCCTTAGCTTAATGAACTCAAACAAACCTGACGGTCGTGGAGTGCTGATGATCATGGGAACAACAACCTACAAAGCAGGTTAGTCTACAAAATCTATGACTCTGTGCTCTGATACCAACTGTAAGAACCCGACCCAAAATACGGTCCTAAACCTAGGTTCTCACTCAGCATGCAAGTTAAATACTTCATCATGCGGTTTAGGGCTCATATTTAAAACCTCTCAAACATTTAAAAGCGGGGACACTTAAAACATAAAAAACAACCTTCATTTAAGCAAACCAACAAGTAAAACAAGCTAGGCCAGTGTTTATAAAATCATACAATACAATTTAAACAACTTTTAAAAACGTCCCCCTAGGACTCCTGTCCATCTACATGCTGAACGAATTATGCAAACAATAAAAGACAGAGTGCCGGCGGCTCCCATGATCAATTAGCTCCCTCCGCTAGCCGTCCCGGTGCTGTCCCAAGTTACCTGGTGGAAAAACCACAGAAATAAGGATGAGTATAAACATACTCAGTAAGAATTTCCAACCGGGGTCCAATACGATACATCAATCATCTCGCACCCTAGTATACATGCAAACAGTTACCAACACAGATCCTAGCTCAACGAGCTTACAAGGCAGAATCTGGAATCCTCGGAAGTCTCCTACTTCTAGCCTAATGATTGGTTCTCATAACCAATCCCAGGACATCTCCGAGGGTCTTTCTCTCTTGACCAATTGATCAGCTCAAAAACTGATCACAAAGATGTCCGACACCCTCGAGGGTCATTCTCCCTCGACCATATGATCAGATCAAAAGCCAATCCCAATGGGTGTCCTCAAAGGCCTCTTACCCTCGCTAACAAATCTGGACTATTGGGAGAGTACCCGAAGTCTGGCTCTAAACTGGAAGGAACTGGTGTACTCACAAACATTAGCCCGGGGGAGCTCTCCGAACCGGCGACTAACACGTGTGCGGGCACATCGCATGCTGCTGCAACCAGCGTAAATGTGGGGGCCTAGGTACAAACTACGAGGGCCAGGTACGCATGCCTAAAGACTCTCGGAGCGGTGTCATCGAACACGATGAGTGCGAGGCCCTCAAGACTCATCGTGCGGCACTGTACCACCGACCTGAATCTAAGAACCGGCCAAGGCAGGCTTGCACCGTTGGCAGGGTTCCGCTCTAGCAGGCTACAAACTACGCTTATGCCGATGTGGTAGCTAAATCCACATCGGCTGTCGGGGGGCAGCAATGTACTTTATGCTTCGCTCTACTCCCGACCGATGGGGACAAAGTACGTTATGTCCGCTCTCAGCCTCTGGATGATGACAAACCCTAATATACTAGCTAAGAGTACAAAATAACTTATTCCTGGCTAAACATACATATCAACATCAATCACACATAACCTAGCATGATACAACGAACTTAAGGCAGGAATCATAAGCATGCTGGAAGAACAAACCTAGCATGGCACTAACATGTACAATCAGGCAAACATGCTAGCAAGAGATCAAACATAGCTGTCCTATCACTATCATGCTCATAACAGTCAACAAGCATACAAGGCACATCATGATAATATCGGAGGGTCCACACAACCACGGTAAGGAATCCTTACCTGGAAACAAGCAGAATTAGCTATCATATAACAACCAAGCGACCCTGGAGCTTCTAAGCAAACCCGAGCAACCTAAGCATTTAATAAAAACACCTAAGTAAATATAACAGAAGCCAGCAGCTTAAAATGAAAAGGGGAGAGGCTCGGGAATTACCAACCGAGAAGACACGCGGTCTCAGCAGCAAGGGGCAGGAATGGGCCCTGTTGGTGCGGCAGGGGCGCTGGGCGCCGGGCGCGGGGCGAGGCGGCGGCTGGCGCTGGCTTTGGGCGCGCGCGGAAGGCAAGCGACGCCGCTGAGCAGGCGCTGGCGAGCGGCGGCATTGGCGATACGTCGAGTCTGCGAGGACGGCGCGCGTGGCGACGCTTTTGGGCGGCGGCGCGCGCTGGCGCGACCCGTCCGGCTGTCGCGGGAGTGCGATGGCTGGACGACGCCACAGAGACGATCTGGGCACTGGTCGACGACGGCGACGCTGGCGGCAGCAGCGCGGCGCGCGTTTGGGCTGTCTTGCTGGTCAGCCTAGGCTGGGTGGTGCGGCCTGGGCTGTCTTGCTGGGCAGCCTGGGCGATCTGGTGTGGCTGGAGTGTGGTGGCTCGGCTGGGGTTGGTGCGGCTAGGGCATGGGGAGAGAGAGAGAGAGAGAGAGTGAGAGAGTGAGAGAGTGAGTTGTAAAACAAGGGGAACGGGATGTTCTTGCTTTTCTTTCCTTTTCCTAATTAAAATGGGCCTAAAATCCCTTCCCAAGGCTTCCTCTATTTACACCCGGCCGAAGCAAACTTCCTTTTTAATTAAAACCCATTTTCTACAAATTCCCAATTCACCATCTAGGGCAAGGGTTCAAATCCCAATGAAAGCACTCAAATAACAATTAATTTTGCCAAAATCTAATTTACCTCCAAACTTCCAAACAACTTGCCCAAACTTCTTGGGTCTTGCAACCAACAACCACCAAGCTTCGACAAAGGCAGGAATGGCCCTAAAATCCTGAAAATCCACAAAACCCTGACCGGGGGAAAAAAGACCAAAATACCCCTAAGGGTTAAAATAGCTCTAACGGCCCATCCGAACATCCGCAAAATGTGCCGAAAACACCTGGGAAACCGAAATAGAAAACTGGGCCGTTGCAGTGCTACTGCAGACCATGGGGGGTGCCGGGTCTAGTGGCAAGCTGCCCATGTCCAATCACCACGCCTAACTAAATCTTTAGATCGGTGTCACTAACATAAGGGTGTGAGACCTGAACACATGAACTATGTCAGCCTGAACCACCGCACCTGTAAGAACCCGACCCAAAACATGGTCCTAAACCTGGGATCTTACTCAGCTTGCAAGTTAAATATGATAACAAGCGGTTTAGAGCTTATATTTAAAAACCTTTCAAAACATATGAGAAGGGGGAGCCCTTAAAACATAACCAACAATTTTCATTTTAAACAATCCAACAAAGTAAAACAACCTGGCCAGTGTTTAATAAAATGTACAATACAATTTAAGCAACGTTTTAAACAATGTTCCCCTAGGACTCTGTCCATCGACATCTTTGAATAAACAATGCAATAATAAAAGACAGAGTGCTTGGCGGTTCCCCATGATCAATCGGCTCCCTCCACTAGCCCTCCCGGTGTTGTCCCAAGTTACTGAAAGATAAATAAGGGTGAGTATAGACATACTCAGTAAGAATCCCCAACCGGGGTACAATACGATACATCAGTCATCTAGCACCTCAACATGCAAGCAAACGGCTATCAACACGGATCATAGCTCAACGAGCTCATAAAACAAGATCGGAAACATCGGAAGTCTCTTACTTCCGGAATCATCGGAAGTCTCCTACTTCTTAGGCCTAATGATTGGTTCTCATAACCAATCCGGGACATCTCAGAGGGTCTTTCTCCCTCGGCCAATTGATCACTCAAAAACCGATCCCAAGATGTCCGACACACCTCGAGGGTCTTTTCCCTCGATCAATTGATTAGCTCAAAAGCCAATCCCAATGGGTGTCCTTAAGGGTCTCTTACCTCGCTAACAATCTGGACTATCGGGAGAGTACCCGCATGATCGCTCTAAACTGGAAGGAATCGGTGTACTCACGAACATTAGCCCGGAGAGCTCCGAACCGGCGACTAACGCGCGTGTGCGCGCACACCGCATGCTCATCCGCAACCGGCGTAAATGCGGGGCCTAAGGGCAAACTACGCGGTCAGCACGCATGCCTAAAGACTCGGAAGCGGTGTCACCGAACACGATGAGTGCGAGGCCCTCGACACTCATATGTGCAGCTGTACCACCGACTGAAGCTAAGAACCGCCAAGGCGGGCTTGCACCGTTGGCGTGGTTCCGCTCTAGCAGCTACAAACTAGGCTTATGCCGATGTGGTAGCTACATCCACATCGGCACGCCGGGGAAGCAATGTACGTTATGCTTCGCTCTACTCCCGACCGGTGGGGACAAAGTACGTTATGTCCGCTCACCGGATGATGACAAACCCTACTACGCTATCTAAGAATACCGAGTAAATCAATGATTCCCGGCTAGCAAGCAATGACCGACATCAATCACGTTTACCTAGCATGATACTACAACTTAAACAGAATCACAAGCATCTTTGGAAGAACAAACCTAGCATGGCACTAACATTTAAAATCAACAAACATGCTAGCAAGAGATCAAACAAAGTTGCCTATCACTATCATGCTCATAACAATCAGCAAACATACAAGGCACAATCGAGATATATCGCAGTGGTCCACACAACCACGGTAAGAAATCCTTACAGGACAAGCGAGAAAATAATCACAAATCAACCAAGCAATCCTCGAGCCTCTAATCGAACCCAAACAACCTAAACATAAAATAAAGCAGCCCAAATCAGCCTCTGGGCGACGACACACGGCGCGGCTTGGCAGAGGACGGCGCACGGGCACGCGCGCGAGGCGACGCGACGCGATGGGCTCGGGGGCGCTCGGGAAGGCCGACGACCTACAGGGGCGAGCGACTCGGTGCGGCCAGGGCTCGGGCGACTCGACACGGACCTGGGCGACACGGAGACGGCCTGGACGATGCAGATCTGGGCTCGGCGCGACTAGGGCGAGGGCGATGCAGATCTGGACTCGGCGCGACCAAGGCGACACGAAGATGGCACGGGCGATGCAGATCCGGGCACGGGCGCGACTAGGGCGAGGGCGGCGCGACGGGCGCTGGGTGGTTTCGGCACGCGCGGGCATGGGTGGTGGGCGGCTCTGGAGCGAGGGCGCGGCTGTAAGTTGGACATGGGCGACTAGGGCTTTGGGCATGGTGCGCCAAGGGGCCGCTCGGGTGGAGGAGAGAGAAAAGGGAGAGAAAAAAGGAAATTTGGGGATTTTGGAAAATAAAAGGGAAAAATAAAAGGAAAAAGGGAATTAAAAGGAAAAATGGGATTTTATCCTCCTTTCCATCCTAAACCAATTTTCTTTCCAAATTTAAATAAGTCTTAAAGTCCTTAAATCCCATTTCCCGCTTCCTCCTTCGAGACCCATTGAAGCAACCTTTTCCAAACAATAACTCTCACTTAAACAAACTCCCAAATCATCTCTAAGGGCCTGGGCTCGAATCCCAAAGGAAACACCCAAACAACGATCACTTGCCCAAAACCCAAATCCTGCCCGGGGAGCAAAAAGACCAAAATACCCCTAAGGGTCAAAACAGCTCTAACGGCCCAACCGAACCACTGAATCTGAATCGGAAGCACCTCGAGAACTGGAATAGAAAACTGGGCCGTTACAATACTCCCTCCTTTTAAGACTTTCGTCCTCGAAAGTCCTAAAACGAAAAAAACTGACTCTATGAATACTCCACATGATTCTTAGCCAATCTGAACTTCTCGGCTAAAACAACTCTAGCCCTTCTCTCGATAACCAAACCCTCTTGGGTTCTCAAAGGCTCAAAGCCACAATGCTCTCGACCGCCACATACTATCGAACAAAGAGACGAGGAACACAAAACTTGCACTGTTGTCAAAGACGGGGCAAAGCTAACCACTGCTCCAATCCGCTCAAGGATCTCGAAAGCCCTACAAACTTGGGGCTCAGCCAAAACCCCACTAAACCAACACGGAACACCTCTCAACGGTGTTACTCTCAGCAAACTGGCAGACTGGGCACAAGCTCCAAAACTCAACGCCACGCACTGGCGTAACTTCTCTGAATGCCCACAACTGATAACAAACTGCCTCAACACAACGCCAAGCTGGCCAAACAACTGAACCTCTCAGGTTCCAGAAACCAAACGGCCTACTCTTTCTTCACAAGAGACCAGCGAACCACAAGGCTTGCCTAAAGCCTTAACGAAAAACAATCGAACCACCAACTGGCGATCGATCCAAAAGGCAAACTTTTCCCACTAGCACAAGCTGAAACTTCAGCTACGGCCAACCCTAAATGGCCAAAAACCAGGCACAAGCTCCACTCGGCCAAGCCAACAACTGGAGCCTCAAAACGGCCGAACACAAACTTTTCCATGCAAACCTACTAGCAACTGGCCAAAGAGAACATTGCCAGGCAAGGAAACACCCAACATTCCTCTCATGGAAAATCTCGGCAACAAGGACCAAACCCTCACAGTGGTGCCAAAGAACTCACACAGGCTTGAGGAAAAGCGGCCCAAAGGCTAACCAACCAATGCCACGGCACCTCTGCGTGCCAACACACTCAATTGAGGCTCAGCTATTCGCCAACTGCGAAAGCTCAACAACTAGAAACAAAGCCCGAGAAGGCCTTGCTCAGCAGAAACTCAACTCAAGCTCAACTCTTAAACTGGCTGGCCACCGCTCTTGCGGGGACAAACAACTTTTCGCTTGCTAACAACACAATGCAGGGACCCTCTCGTTGGGCTAACCAACTGCGCTTACTCGATCAACTACACAACTCAGAGCTACGGCGACTCCTCAACGGGAACGATTTCCCGGCAAGCAAAACTCTAAAGGGCGTGAACATCACACACGCTCATTGACTTGCTCAAACCCAAGGGCAACATCAACCAACTCTCTTGGAAGCAACACCCAAGGAAACTCAACTGATTGGACCACCAATCCAGAACTAGCCGAACTTACTCAACCACCGAGGGAGGAATCAACTCCCAAAACAACCGGACTAGGAACAAATCCTCGTGGCAACGCCCTGCAGCTCAAACCGAGCAAGCTCTTGAAACATCAAGAGAACCAAATCTTGGTCAACACCAAGCACCAACTAGCCTCCAAAACCAAACAAGCACTAGCTTGCTAGGATCGCCAAATCTGCAAGCAACTCACCCAAGGAACACTACACCGGGTCTAAGCGAAGCTCTCGGAGAGACTCTCCACAACTAGAGATCATCTCGATCACCCTCCGACACACACGGTCGACAACGATCTAACAAACAACCGCCACGCGGGCACAACCCTCTCCAAAGCATCTCAACTACGCTGGCCAACTCCAACTTGGAAACCAAGGGAACCGGAAGCGCTACGAGAGGCGTCATCCTCCTACTCAAAGCAACAACCTCAACATACCTTACGCCCAAGGTAAGGATCCGAACGACTTTCTTAGCCAAAACGATCGTAAACCGCGAGCGGCTTGCCACTCTTGCTCTTGATCGGTTCCAATGAAGTCTAACCGGGGCAAGGACCAACTAGCAAAACTTGCTTAACCAACGGCCAAGAACGAGCACGACATCCTTACATGTACCAAAGCTAGGCACTTGCCAAGAACTAAAGCCTTGACACCTCAAAGATCGAGCACTGGCTCCTCAACACGAACCTCTCGTGGTTTTCCAAACATAAACCACACGGAACGAGCTACGCAAAAGTGCACCGGGGTGTACTGGCTCCAACTTGATCCCTTAAGATCCAAAGCCAACAAGGGCTCTCACAGAGGCAACTTTTGCCTCCAAACAGAGCCACAACAAACAAGGGAGCAACAAGAGTTCAAACCCACTCGGGGCCAACTCACCACTTAAAAGCCACATTGGCCAACTTACTCTTACAAGCGCAAAACCACACCAAGCTAACATTCCTCAAAACAATGTGCTCACCAAACGCGCTCCGATCAGCCATCCAACTTATGGCTCTAACATGGATCAACCACGCATCCACGATGCCAACACTAACCATACTAGGGCAACTCAAAGGGTAGCCGAATCATGCTACCATCAAGGTGGCTCACAGGCTCACAACACAAGCGCGAGAACTCGAACGCGCTAGCTCTTAATGACCTATAACATCCTTTACACCCAACTCTCGAGAGATCCTGAACAGCTCCTACTTTCCCTCAAAAACCTCAAACTTGTAGTCTCTCGACTACCACCGAGCTAGATCTCTTATGCAACCCAAACAGTGCAACCTCGGGAAAAGGGTACAAGACAAGCGGGGATGCTATACTCTCTGGGCGACCATGGAACCACCCGCACCAAAAGTGCCAACCGGCCTGAAACTAGGCCTCCTCTAAAAGCTTGGTGCCAACAGCACTACATCCATTACAACACGAATCAGCCTCAAACGCAGCTTTATGCCCCTCTCGAGAATAGGGAAAGTCACTCTCCAAGTGACGGGGCAATGGAACTCAAAGACAGAGTCCAAACACTCGAGCGACCTAATCTCGGCATCTCGACCAACAGAGACTTGCCACGCCTACTCCTCCATCCCACTCGATGCTCAACAAAAGCTCGGGCCAACTCCTCGGGTGGCAACAACTAGTTCCACACCGGGAACATCCAAATAAAAGAGTGTTCCACTCTACTAGCCCGCCTTGAAATCCACGAGATGGATAAAACCGGCAAGCAAACTCCACACTACACCAGCTCACGAGGGTACAAGAGAACTGTTTGCAAAACAACAAAGAGGCTTTGCAGGGGGCAGAGATGTCTCTACATCCGCCTCAAGCCACTAACACGGCAACTTGCCAATCAATCGGCGATCGGTGGAGACTCTGCTAGTCCCCCTCTCTCAAGGGACTACCACCACCAAGCTGCTTTGTACCAAACAAAGACGGGAGCGGCACACCTCGGCCTCGAGCAGCAGGACATCCCAACACACGGATGTTAAACTCAACACGCCAACCGCTTTACTACTAGCGGCGGGACTTTCTAATACATCGAGCTCTACAGGCATCCACTTGCCAAACCGGGCGGCTTCATCAACGCCAACAAACTCAATCGCATAAATCTGTTGATCAAGCCCTCCGGGAACCTCAGGGGCTACGAGAGCTACTGGGGAAAATCTTTGAAACAAACTCTGTCATTTGGGCTATCTATGCCGGGACTCCCACGCTCGCGCTACAAAGCTGCGCGCTGGGTCTTTGCTCTCGATAGCTAAAGACACGCTATCAAATCTCACATGGTGGAGCACACTCTGCTCATGGAGTCAAACTCGAGGCGAGCTAGCCTCTACCCCCTCCTCTAGGCAACTTAAGCGCCGGGGCCAACTTTGGCCTACGGGCCCTAACAACCTCGGGACGCGGCCTCAACATCAACAAGATCGGTCCAACTCCTCGGCCGTCGGACATGCCAAGCGCCCTGCTCCCTCTCGAGTGCAATCAACATATGGCGATCTGCACAAGGCACCTCCACCCTCTCACTAGGGGAGAAACCAACAACTGGGCCACAAATGGCCTATGGGAGTGTAATCTCGCCTCCCTGCGAGTGCGATCGACACTGCTGGCGATCTGCACAAAGCACCTCCACCCTCTCACTGGGGAGAAACCAACAAGCTGGGCCACAAATGGCCTATGGGAGTCTAATCTCTGCCTCCCTCTGAGTGCAATCAACATACTGGCGATCTGCACAAGGCACCTCCACCCTCTCACTAGGGGAGAAACCAACAACCGGGCCACAAATGGCCTATGGGAGTCTAATCTGCCTCCTCTCGAGTGCGATCGACACACCTTGGCGATGCCGCACAGCACCTCCACCCTCTCACTAGGGGAGAAACCAACAACCGGGCCACAAATGGCCTATGGGAGTCTAATCTACGCCTCCTCTCGAGTGCAATCAACATCGGCGATCCGCACAAGGCACCTCCACCCTCTCACTGGGGAGAAACCAACAACCTGGGCCACAAATGGCCTATGGGAGTCTAATCTCTGCCTCCTCTCGAGTGCGATCGACACACCTGGCGATCCGCATAAAGCACCTCCACCCTCTCACTGGGGAGAAACCAACAACCGGGCCACAAATGGCCTATGGGAGTCTAATCTCCGCCTCCCCTCGAGTGCGATCGACACATCGGCGATCTGCACAAAGCATAAATCTTTTTGGCACACTGGGGCTCTCACCGCTCAACAAAAGCTGCTGCGCAGATCGCGAGAAGTTGGAATGATGGCTCTCTAAGCCCAAACCAACAACGAGTCGAACACGCTCGTCTCCGCTCCACAACTCTACACATGTATAAAAGCTAGAAGAAAAGTATTGTAAATTCTAACCCCTTAACTTAATTGAACTCGGACAAACCAAGCGGCCGTGGAGGTCTTGATGATCATGGGAACAACAACCTACAAAGCAGGTTAGTCTACAGAATCTATGACTCGTGCTCTAATACCAACTGTAAGAACCCGACCCAAAACATGGTCCTAAACCTGGGATCTTACTTAGCATGCAAGTTAAATATGATAACAAGCGGTTTAGAGCTTATATTTAAAAACCTTTCAAAACATATGAGAAGGGGGAGCCCTTAAAACATAACCAACAATTTTCATTTTAAACAATCCAACAAAGTAAAACAACTCGGCGAGTGTTTAATAAAATGTACAATACAATTTAAGCAACGTTTTAAACAATGTTCCCTAGGACTCTGTCCATCTACATTTGAATAAACAATGCAATAATAAAAGACAGAGTGTCGGCGGTGCCCCATGATCAATCAGCTCCCTCCGCTAGCCCTCCCCGGTGTTGTCCCAAGTTACCGAAAGATAAATAAGGGTGAGTATAGACATACTCAGTAAGAATCAACCGGGGTACAATACGATACATCGGTCATCTAGCACCTCAACATGCAAGCAAGCAACTATCAACACAGATCATATCTCAACGAGCTCATAAAACAAGATCGGAAACATCGGAAGTCTCTTACTTAGGAATCATCGGAAGTCTTCTACTTAGGCCTAATGATTGGTTCTCATAACCAATCCGGGACATCTCCGAGGGTCTTTCTCCTCGGCCAATTGATCACTCAAAACCGATCCCAAGATGTCAGACACCCTCGAGGGTCTTTCTCCTCGATCAATTGATTAGCTCAAAAGCCAATCCCAATGGGTGTCCTCAAGGGTCTCTTACCCTCGCTAACAATCTGGACTATCGGGAGAGTACCGCATGATCGCTCTAAATCTGGAAGGAACGGTGTACTCACGAACATTGGCGGGAGAGCTCTCCGAACCGGCGACTAACGCGTGTGTGCTCGCACACCGCATGCTCATCTCGCAACCAGCGTAAATGCGGGGCCTAAGGGCAAACCACGCGGGTCGCACGCATGCCTAAAGACTCGGAAGCGGTGTCACCGAACACGAGTGCGAGACCCTCGGCACTCATGTGTGCACTGTACCACCGACACGAAGCTAAGAACCGGCCAAGGCGAGCTTGCACCGCTGGTAGGGTTCCGCTCTAGCGAGCTACAAACTAGGCTTATGCCGATGTGGTAGCTACATCCACATCGGCCGCCGGGGAAGCAATGTACGTTATGCTTCGCTCTACTCCCGACCGGTGGGGACAAAGTACGTTATGTCCGCCTCGCCCGGATGATGACAAACCCTACTACGCTATCTAAGAATACCGAGTAAATCAATGATTCCTGGCTAGCAAGCAATGACCGACATCAATCACGTTTACCTAGCATGATACTACCACTTAAACAGGAATCACAAGCATCTTTGGAAGAACAAACCTAGCATGGCACTAACATGTAAAATCAACAAACATGCTAGCAAGAGATCAAACAAAGTCGCCTATCACTATCATGCTCATAACAATCAAAGCAAACATACAAGGCACAATCGAGATATATCGCAGAGGTCCACACAACCACGGTAAGAAATCCTTACAGGACAAGCGAGAAAATAATCACAAATCAACCAAGCAATCCTCGAGCCTCTAATCGAACCCAAACAACCTAAACATAAAATAAAGCGACCCAAATCATATACATAAAACAGCCCAAATAAATCCCTAAACAAAGACCAACAAATCGGGGCCCAACGAAGAAAAGACTCGGGAAATACCATCCGAGAAGCCACAAGGCTCAAAGGCCAACAAAGACACACAACAGCAGCCGGGCGCAGAGAGAGCATTGGCCTGGGCGCTGGGCACTGGGCGCAGGCGTGGGCGGCGCGGGCGCAGCGCAGTGCGCTGGGCGAGGAGCAAGGGCGCGCGGCGCGGCTCGAGCTCGGCGGGCGGCGACACACAGACGCGGCTGGCAGAGGAGCGGCGCGGCGGCGCTTGCGCTGGGCGGCGACGCGACGCGATGGGCTCGGGGCGCTCGGGAAGGCACGACGACCTACTGGGGCGAGCGACTTCGGTGCGGCGTGGCTCGGGCGACTCGACACGGACACGGGCGACGACGGAGCGGCACGGACGATGCAGATCTGGGCTCGGCGCGACTAGGGCGCGAGGCGATCTGATCTGGACTCAGCGCGACCAAGGCGACACGAAGATGGCTCGGGCGATGCAGATCTGGGCTCTCGCGCGACTAGGGGCGAGGCGATGCGATCGGCGCCGGGGTGGGCTCGGCACAGCGCGGGCATGGGTGAGTGGGCGGCTTTGGAGCGAGCGGCGCGGCTATTGCTGGACATGGGCGACTAGGGGCTGGGCATGGTGCGGCCAAGGGGAATTGCTGCTCGGCCGAGGAGGAGAGAGAAAAGGAGAGAAAAAGGAAATTTGGGGATT
Organism: Sicyos edulis; assembly: GCA_036507275.1. Classification (NCBI taxonomy): domain Eukaryota; kingdom Viridiplantae; phylum Streptophyta; class Magnoliopsida; order Cucurbitales; family Cucurbitaceae; genus Sicyos; species Sicyos edulis. The sequence continues at coordinate 51,754,759 of CM071846.1, read as the reverse complement.
TTGGAAAATAAAAGGGAAAAATAAAAGGAAAAAGGGAATTAAAAGGAAAAATGGGATTTTATCCTCCTTTCCATCCTAAACCAATTTTCTTTCCAAATTTAAATAAGTCTTAAAGTCCTTAAATCCCATTTCAGGCTTCCTCCTTGAGAGACCGGTGAAGCAACCTTTTCCAAACAATAACTCTCACTTAAACAAACTCCCAAATCATCTCTAAGGGCCTGGGCTCGAATCCCAAAGGAAACACCCAAACAACGATCACTTGCCCAAAACCCAAATCCTGCCCGGGGAGCAAAAAGACCAAAATACCCCTAAGGGTCAAAACAGCTCTAACGGCCCAACCGAACCACTGAATCTGAACCGGAAGCACCTCGAGAACTGGAATAGAAAACTGGGTCGTTACAGCACCTGAGGCTAAGGAACCGGTCGTGGTAGGCTTACACCAGGAAGCCGTATGTAAGGACCCGACCCAAAACACGGTCCTAAACCTAGGTTCTCACTCAGCATGCAAGTTAAATACTTCATCAAGCGGTTTAGTGCTCATATTTAAAACCTTTCAAGACATTTAAAAGCGGGGACACTTAAAACATAAACAACAACCTTCATTTAAGCAAAGCCAACAAAGTAAAACAAGCCTGGCCAGTGTTTATAAAATCATACAATACAATTTAAACAACTTTTAAAAACGTCCCCCTAGGACTCATGTCCGCTCTACATCTTGAACAAATTATGCAAACAATAAAATGAGTGCCGGCGGCCCCATGATCAATCGGCTCCTCCGCTTAGCCGTCCGGTGCTATCCCAAGTTACCTGGTGGAAAACCACAGAAATAAGGGTGAGTATAAACATACTCAGTAAGAATCCCCAACCGGGGTACAATACGATACATAAATCATCTGGCACCCTAGTATACGTGCAAATAGTTACCAACACAGATCATAGGTCAACGAGCTTACAAGGCAGAATCTCGAATCCTCAGAAGTCTTCTACTTCCGACCTAATGATTGGCTCTCATAACTAATCCCAGGACATCTCCGAGGGTCTTTCTCCCTCGGCCAATTAATCAGCTCAAACACCGATCCCAAAGATGTCCGACACCATCGAGGGTCTTTCTTCCTCGACCATATGATCAGCTCAAAAGCCAATCCTAATGGGTATCCTCAAGGGCCTCTTACCCTCGCTAACAAATATGGACTATCGGGAGAGTACCCAAAGTCTGGCTCTAAACTGGAAGGAACTGGTGTACTCACGAACATTAGCCCGGGGGAGCTCTCCGAACCGGCGACTAACGCGTGTGTTGCGCACACCGCATCTTCTGCGCAACCGGCGTAAATGTGGGGGCCTAAGTACAAACTACGCGGGCCAGGTACGCATGCCTAAAGACTCGGAAACGTTGTCACTGAACACAGTAGTGAGAGGCCCTCGGCACTCATCTGTGCAGCCTGTACCACTGACCTGAAGCTAAGAACAGGCCAAGGCAGGCTTGCACCTTTGGCAGGGTTCCGCTCTAGCAGGCTACAAACTAGGCTTATGCCGATGTGGTAGCTAAATCCACATCGGCTGCAGGGGGGAAGCAATGTACGTTATGTTTCGCTCTATTCCCGACCGGTGGGGACAAAGTACGTTATGTCCGCTCTCAGCCTCTAGATGATGACAAACTCTACTATACTAGCTAAGAGTACAAAATAACTGATTCCTGGCTAGACATACATATCAACATCAATCACACATAACCTAGCATGATACTACGAACTTAAAGCAGGAATCTCAAGCATGCTGGAAGAACAATCCTAGCATGGCACTAACATGTACAAACAGGCAAACATGCTAGCAAGAATGCAATCACAAGCTATCCTATCCACTAATCATTTTCATAGAAGTAAACATGCATATAAGGCACAATCAAGAAAGCATCGCAGGGTCCACACAACCACGGTAAGAAATCCTTACCTGGAAACGAGCAGAAATAACTTTCACAATCAAATAAGACCCTCGAGCTTTATAACGTACCCGAGCAACCTAGGCATAATAAAAGCATCCTAATTAAATATACTACAGCGAGTAGCTTAAAAATCTAAAAGGGAAAAGGCTCGAGAATTACCAACCGAGAGGACACGGGCTCTCGGCAGCAAGGGGCATGTTTGGGCGGTCTTTGGTGCGCGAGGGGACGCTGGCGCTGGCGCCAGCGCCACGGCAAGCGGCGAACACACCAGAAGCGCGCGCGGCAAGGCGAACGGATGTGCAAGAGCGGCGCGCGCACGCGGCCCGCGACGGGCAGCGAGGCGATGCGACGGGCGTCGGGCTGCGGAGGCGACGCGCGAGCAAGTAGGCTCGCTGGGACGACGCGCGGGCGAGCGTCGGGTCTGTGTAAAGACCCAAACCGAACTAACGGTCTCTAACCTAGATCCTTTCTTAGAATGCATAAATAAAATTTGAAATCACTTATAGAGAGTACCAATTTAAAACTTTTCATTCAACACACATAAGTTCAAGCATAAAATCCATTAAGCAAAACCAACAGAAGTAAAGTGGTATTCGGTACTTTCAAGAAAATCAAGGAAACGATCGAGAAGTCTTAAACAAGTTTTTTTTTAAATGAATGATATTCTAATGACTCCAGTCCAACTACATGCTAAACCAACAAAACATAATAAAGTGAAATAGTCTCAGAGTTGGGCCGTCCATGATCATCCAGCAGCCTCCTCCTAGCCATCCTGCCTCTGTCCCAAGTTACCTGGTGGAAGGACACAGAAAAATAAGGGTGAGCAATGTATTACTCAGTAAGAATCCCCCAACCGGGGTACAATACGCAAACATAGCATTTAGCACACCGACATGCAACCATACAATGATTTAGGACAAACCAGTTGTTTAGGCTAAGAGCTAACACTAGAGCTGGCCTGCCAAGGCTTACAATTACAACCTGCCCTAGGTTCTACACCTGGATGCCCATCGGGGTCTTACACCTCAACCAATGATGCCCATCGGGGTCTTACACATACGGATGCCCATCGGGGTCTTACACCTCAATCAATGATGCCCATCGGGGTCTTACACATACGGATGCCCATCGGGGTCTTACACCTCAATCAATGATTCCCATCAGGGTCTTACACATACGGATGCCCATCGGGTCTTACACATACGGATGCCCATCGGGTCTTACACCTCTAGCCATCAATCTTTGCCGACTCGACGGGTCTTACACATCTAGGATGCCCTTCGGGGTCTTACTCCAGCTAGGATCTCAGAGATGCCCATCGGGGTCTTATACTCTCCAGCTACATACGGAACCAGTGCAGTGCCCATCGGGGACTTACCTAATTTTTAGATCACTGCCAAGCACTAACATAGAACTAACAGATTATAATAGGAACACCAAAGACAACACAAACACGGAAGCAAGAGGAAATATGTAACCTATCCACTAGAAATTTATACAATCACAAGGTAAGACTTGCTAGCAATTATACGCGAGGATCCACACACCCTCGGTAAGGAACCCTTACTTGGAAGCAAGCAGAGAAATATCAATCACACCCAACAAGTGACCCTCGAGCTTCTATGCGATCCCAAGCAACCAACCGAGAAGGCAACAAGCTCGGCACCAAGCTATCACGGCGAGCGGAGCTCGGGTAGGGCGTCGCGGCGGCGCAAGCAAGCGCATGGGCTCGGTGGGGCGTTGGGCGCCTTTGGCCGGACAACATCCACGGGCTCGACGCGATCGTCTGCAGACACGACGGCCGGGCGCCGTGTACGGACGTGAGCGTCTGAAAGGACCTTGGCGAGCTCGCGCCGAGACGCGCGCGAAGGGACGGCTGGCGACTCGTCGAGATCGCTGGCTGGGAGGGGCGGGCGACGCAGCCGAGATCGCTATTTGACGACGAAGCGAGCGCTGCCGAGATCGCTACTGGGACGGGCGGGCGACGCGCGGCGAGATCGCGCTGCGATATGGATCTGCGCGGGCAGGCTCGCCGACGCGCGGCTGATCGGGCGGCTGCGCGCGTTGAGACGGAGCGATGACGACGCGATCAGGCTGGGCCGATGCGAAGGACGGCGGCTAGCAAGGGCGGCGACGGCGCTGGGCGGCGAGGCAAGGGGCTGGGCGACGGCTAGGGTGAGAAGGAGAGAGTGGCTAGGGTTTTTCCTTTTTCCTTCCCTTTTCTCTTTTTTTTTCTTTTCCTTCTTAAAATTAAATCACCTTTGAAGAAATCTCAAAATCCCTTCCCAAGGCTTCCCTCCTTCGAGTCCTAGCTAACGCTTAATTTTCCTTTAATTAAATCCAAGCTTCCAATTCCCTTAAGTCTAGGGCCCGAATCTCCCAAGGAACCCTTAAAAGAAACTTCTTATTTCACCCCCGACCAATAAACCGCCAAAACCTTAATAAATCCCACTGTTCCTGGAAATAATGCTACAAAAATCTTATCTCACAATTAACAGAAATCCGGGCTGTTACAATACTCCCTCCTTAGAAGACTTCCGTCCCGGAAGTCGTTGTACTAGAATAACTCTCGGGTAGTTTCTCCTCATCTCCCTTCCAACTCCCAAGTAGCTTCCTCAACTCCCTGATTCCGCTTTCGCACTTTCACTAAATCAATGGCTCGGTTCCTCAAAACCTTCTTCTCGAATGCTAAGATCTCTATGGGTTTCTCCTCAAAGCTCAAGTCCTTTGTTCAACCGCAAGGGCTCAAAATCTATGATGTGCGCGAGGATCTCGCCACGCATCTTGGCGAGCATCGAAACATGGAACACGCTATGCACCGCAGCCAAGGACGGCGGCAGTGCCAACAGGTAAGCTACAGCCCCAACTCTCTCCAGAATCTCAAAAGGTCCCACAAACCTGGGGCTTAGCTTCCCCTTCTTACCAAACCTCGAACTCCACGCATAGGAGCTACCTTGAGGAAGACATGTCGCCAACTTCAAATTCTAACTCTCTACGCTGACGTCGGCGTAGCTTTTACTCGCACTGCTCTGGGCGGTCAACATACGAGCCTTAATCTTTTGGACCGCTTCATTGGTCAATTGGAGCAACTCGGACCCAAAACTTTCTGTCTCCAACCTCTTCCCAAAAGACCGGGGATCTCGCAACGTTTACCATACAACGGCTCAAGCGGTGCCATCTAAATGGTTACACAGTAAGCGTTGTTGTAGGCAAACTCCATCAAATATAAATCTTGGTCCCAATCGCCGGAAAGTCTAACACGCAGCTCGCAACATATCTTCTAAGATCTCGATTTACCCGCTCTGTCGACCATCGGTGCGAGGGTGGAAAAGCGGTACTATAGCCGCACTCCGTGCCCAATCCGCACTGAAGGGCTTTCCAAAACCGGGACGTAAAGCGGGAGTCTCGATCGAGAGATAATCTTAAGCGGCACTCCGTGGTACCTAACTATCTCGCTCCGGGAACAAGCGTGCCTTGCTCGCTCCACGGTATAATTTATCCCGCGGGAATGAAGTGCGCACTCTTGGTCAAACCCGTCGACGATCACCCAAATTTGTGCGTAACCTCGGGTGTCCTGGCGGACCGAGATAAAGTCCATGGTAATCTCCTCCCACTTCCATCTGCGGCACCCCAAGTGATCGCAATAACCTATTTGGTTTACGCCTAGGTGCCTTCACTTGTTGACAAGTGAGACATCGACTGACAAACTGGGCAATATCCCGCTTCATTCCCATCAACCAAAAAGTTTGTTGAAGATCTTGGTACATTTTGTTACCCCGTGGATGCCATGCAAAAGGCGAGGTGTGAGCCTCGGTCAACAACTCTGTGCGAATGCCGGCCTCGGCTGGGACACATAGTCGACCCTTATATCTCAAGCCACCATCTGCAGATACTACAAAATCGAAGTCACCATCGATCTGAACCCTTTCGTACAAACTCTTTAACTTTGGGTCATTTAGCTGGCCATCGATAATCCTTTGCCTTATCGACGGTTGGATGGTCAGCTGAGCTACCTTGGCGACAACTTCTCCTAACAACACTGCTATTGCTGCCCTCTCAAGGTCTTTCCTTATATTACTTCTGGGGTTTGACAGCGTTGCAAAATGCGAGGTCTTCCTACTCAGAGCATCAGCTACAACATTAGCCTTTCCAGGGTGATACAAGATTTCACAGTCGTAATCCTTTACAAGCTCCAACCACCTCCTCTGCCGCATGTTCATGTCTTTTTGGGTAAAGAAATATTTGAGGCTCTGGTGGTCCGAGAAAATTTGAATCTTTTCCCCATACAGGTAATGCCTTCAAATCTTAAGAGCGAAGACGACAGCTGCCAACTCCATATCATGGGTCGGATAATTCTGCTCATGCGGTTTCAACTGCCTCGAGGCATACGCTATTACTTTACCGTGCTGCATCAGAACACAGCCTAAACCAAACTTGCTGGCATCACTGTACACTACAAAACCCCCTGTTCCCCTCGGAACTGCCAACACTGGTGCGGACGTCAAACTGCTCTTCAGCTTAGCGAAACTCTCGTCGCACTTCTCATCCCAAACGAAATCGACGCCCTTCCTCGTCAACCGAGTAAGCGGTGATGCTATAGCAGAAAAGTTCCGAACGAAGCGGCGGTAATATCCGGCCTGACCCAGAAAACTACGAATCTCTAACACAGTTGTCGGTCTAACCCACGAACTAACTGCCTCAATTTTCGAAGGGTCCACAGCCACTCCCTCCTTGGACACCACGTGCCCTAGAAAAGCTACCTCCTCGAGCCAAAAGTCACACTTAGAAAACTTCGCATAAAGCTGGTTCTCGCGCAAGGCTGACAAAATCTGCCTTAGATGCGAAGCATGGTCCTCCTTAGATTTAGAATACACAAGAATGTCATCTATGAACACGATGACAAAGCGGTCCAAGAACGCCTTGAACACTCTGTCCATCATGTCCATGAATGCAGCTGGGGCGTTCGTCAGTCCGAAAGACATGACTACGAACTCATAATGACCATACCTTGACCTGAAAGCTGTCTTAGGGATATCTGCATCCCGGATCCTTAACTGGTGGTAGCCCGACCTCAAGTCAATCTTTGAAAACACACATGCTCCCTAGAGATGGTCAAATAGATCATCAATGCGTGGCAGTGGATACTTGTTCTTGATGGTTACCTTATTCAATTCCCTGTAATCGATGCATAGACGCATCGAGCCATCTTTTTTCTTAACAAACAGCACGGGTGCTCTCCACTAGGACACACTCGGTCTGATAAATCCTCTGTCAAGCAACTCCTGCAATTGCTCCTTTAACTCATTCAGTTCAGCTGGCGCCATACGATACGGAGCCTTCGAGATAGGGCGAGTCCCTGGCTCGAGCTCTATTGAGAAATCTACCTCCCTCCTTGGAGGCGGACGTGCAACTCTTGAGCAAAACATCTGCAAACTCTTGCACAATGGGCACTTGCTTAACAGATAACTGACCACGACTTACTTCGGACAACTTAGCTACAAAGCCCCAAGCTCCTCGAGCTAGCAAACGGTGAACTTTAACTGCCGAAATCACTGGCGGACACAACCCATTCTGGGTGCCACGGAATCTAAAGCTAGGCCTGCTCGGCGGCCTGAACACTACCTCCTTCCGGCGGCAGTCAATCATCGCGTGGTTATCAGCTAACCAATCCATGCCGAGGATTACATCAAAATCACTCATAGCCAGTACTATGAGCGTAACCTGCAGGGACTCGTCGGAGACCTGTATCCAACCGTCCTTTACTTTTCGTGGCCAACATACTAGCTCCCGAAGGGGTAGCCACAGATAACTCAAAACCTAGGGGTTCTAAAATCATGCAAGCATGCTCAGCAAAAATGGCAGAAACAAAAGAATGCGTGGAACCCGAATCAAACAACACAAAGGCAAAGTGATCAAGAACTAGGAGCGTACCTGCCACTGCTGCGGCCCTGGCTTGCTCAGCCTCCCGACGGGTTGTAGCATACACTCGCCCCTGCTGCTGAGCTGGCTGCGCAACTACAGGTTTCTGGTTGAAATACCAGGCCTGATACCCTTCCTTACCACAGTTATAGCAAGCCCTAGGGTTACCTCCACAAGGACCCCAATGCGGCTTCCCACAAGGTTTACAAAACGGTGGCGGCCTCCCTACGCCCTGCTGGCGAGGCTGATCACGACTGCGGTCCCGATGCTGGTCTCGGCCCTGATAAGAACCCTGGTGGCGCTGACCGCCCACACGACCACTGCCTCCGGAATCAAACTTACGCTTCTGGCCCGAGTATGCTGGGGCCTTCTGCACAGCAGCACTAGCAACTTGTTATGGAGGATACTTACCGTCATAAATCGTTGCCAGCTGCACAGCCTTGGCAAAAGTCTCTGGGGCCTGCGCCCTAACATCTTGAGACACTCCCTGTCTCAAGCCCGCAATAAACTTCCTGATCTTCAGCTCAGGGGTAGCAATTAACTGCGGCGCGAAGTACCCATACTCCGAAAACGTTTTCTCATAAACCTCGATTGAATCGGAACCTTGCTTAAGGTTTGAAAATAGCTCAATCATCTTTTCTTGGGCTTCTTCACTGATAAATTTTGCCTTGAACTCCGCCTTGGAGAACTCCCAGGTAGCCGGTGGGGACCCGGCCGGTCTCTCACTCAAGGTGGAATCCCACCACCACTTAGTCAGTCGGCTAACACATGAGTCTGCACAACGAGCTCATTGCACCTCAGACAAGCCATCACCATGAAGGTATACTCCGGCTCGGCTATCCATTTAGTGCTACCACAGTTCTCCGGGGCCCCTAAACTTCTCGAAGCTTCCATTTGACAAAATCCTTGACCACTTGCCCGAGTCCTCGGCACCTTCTCGCCACAACGGCCTCATTCACAATCGGTTCTGTGGAAGCTATTGCAGTGCTTGGTGGCACTACAATCCTCTCTTTGAACCAATTGGCCACCGCTCTATCTGAACTCGGGACTCTTCCTCTCTGCGCGGCTAACAAAGCTGCGTTTGGCTCTCTGTTCGGCCCTCCGGTCAGCTAGCAACCCAACCATAAGAGCCCTCATGGACTCTCAAAAGCTACTCCTGGTGCAGCCTCTCGAGGCTCAGATGCCTCCACGCCCTCCCCGGGCAACACAACAGAAGGGCTGCAGGTGGCCTAACATCTGCTTCAGCTTGGGACGACATCCTCCAAAGGTCGAGAATCGATCACGAGTGCCCCGAGCGGTCGGCCTCGACCTCTCCCCCTCTACGAGTAAGCGGCATGCTGACAATCTGCACTCAGCTAACAATGAGTCAGAACCAGTTTTCCTTCCCTACAACAACAAGTCATGATCATGCAAGTGCAAATAGTATTGTAATTCTTAGCCCTTAACCTTATGGACAAACCTGATGGCTGTCGGAGCGCTGATGATCATGGAAAACAACCTGCAATTGCAGGTCAGTCTACAGAACCTATGACTCTAAGCTCTGATACCAACTGTAAAGACCCAAACCGAACTAACGGGCTCTAACCTAGATCCTTTCTTAGAATGCATAAATAAAATATGAAATCACTTATAGAGAGTACCAATTTAAAACTTTTCATTCAACACAACTAAGTTCAAGCATAAAATCCATTAAGCAAAACCAACGAGTAAAGTGATCATTCGGTACTTTCAAGAAAATCAAGGAAACAGTCCGAGAAGTCTTAAACAAGTTTTTTTTTTTAAATGAATGATATTCTAATGACTCCAGTCCAACTACATGCTAAACCAACAAAACATAATAAAGTGAAATAGTCTAAGAGTTGGGCCGTCCATGATCATCCAGCAGCCTCCTCCTAGCCATCATGCCTCTGTCCCAAGTTACCTGGTGGAAGGACACAGAAAAATAAGGGTGAGCAATGTATTACTCAGTAAGAATCCCCCAACCGAGGTACAATACGCAAACATAGCATTTAGCACACCGACATGCAACCATACAATGATTTAGGACAAACCAGTTGTTTAGGCTAAGAGCTAACACTAGAGTGGCCCGCCAAGGCTTACAATTACAACTTTGCCTAGGTTCTACACCTGGATGCCCATCGGGGTCTTACACCTCAACCAATGATGCCCATCGGGGTCTTACACATACGGATGCCCATCGGGGTCTTACACCTCAATCAATGATGCCCATCGGGGTCTTACACATACGGATGCCCATCGGGGTCTTACACCTCAATCAATGATGCCCATCGGGGTCTTACACCTCAATCAATGATGCCCATCGGGGTCTTACACATACGGATGCCCATCGGGGTCTTACACCTCTAGCCATCAATGCTGCCCGACGGGGTCTTACACATCTAGGATGCCCTTCGGGGTCTTACTCCAGCTAGGATCTCAGAGATGCCCATCGGGGTCTTATACTCTCCAACTACATACGGAACCAGTGCAGTGCCCATCGGGGACTTACCTAATTTTTAGATCACCTACCAAGCACTAACATAGAACTAACATATTATAATAGGAACACCAGCACAACACAAACCTGGAAGCAAGAGGAAATATGTAACCTATCCACTAGAAATTTATACAATCACAAGGTAAGACTTGCTAGCAATTATACGCAGGATCCACACACCCTCGGTAAGGAACCCTTACTTGGAAGCAAGCAGAGAAATATCAATCACACCCAACAAGTGACCCTCGAGCTTCTATGCGATCCCAAGCAACCAACCGAGAAGGCAACAAGCTCGGCACCAAGCTATCAACGCCAGCGGAGCTCTCGGTAGAGGCGCAGCGCGGCGGCGAGGCAAGCGACGAGGGCTCGGTGGGACGTCGGCGTATTTATTCCGACGCTGTCGGGCTCGACGCGATCGTCGTGCGCACACGACGGCGGTGGGGCGCCGGTGTACGGACGTGGGCGCGTCTGAAGGGCGCGGCGAGCTCGCGCTGGGACGGTGCGAAGGACGGGCTGGGCGACGCGGCGAGATCGCGCTGGGACGACGGGGCGACTCAACTACACGGGCCAAATCTGGCATGCGGGCCTAACAACCCTGGACGCGGCCTCAACATCAACACGATTGGTCCAACTCCTCGGTCGGACATGCCAAGCGTCTTGCTCCTCTGGGTGCGATCAACATACTGGCGATCTGCACGAAGCACCTCCACCCTCTCACTAGGGGAAAAGCAGCAACTGGGCCACAAATGGCCAACGGGAGTCTAAGCTCTTCCTCCTCGGAGCGATGTCCGGGGCATCCAAATCTATCTGGATACCTCAACAAGCCGCTAAACAAATCTGCCGCGATCATGAAAGTTGGCATGATGGCTCACTAAGCCCAAACCAACAACGAGTCAGAACCTGCTCGTCTCCGCTACACAACACTACACAAGGCATAACTAGATGAAACGTATTGTAAATTCTTAACCCTTTTCTTTTAAAGCGGTAAACTTAGGCGTACCTGATGACTGTCGGAGTGCTGATGATCATGGAAAAATGACCTACAACAAAAGGTCAGTCTACAGAATCTATGACTCTGAGCTCTGATACCAACTTGTAATGACCAGACCCGAATGGGGATCTAAATGGGCCCTTACCTCAATGCATGCATAAAAATCAACACTAGAATTTGCAATAGGGTTGTTTCGGATTCTAAGTAAAAACCAAAAACCTTCAAGAGTTCATTTAAAAAGTCAATACAAATTCTTGAAACCTATCCCTGTTTCCAAGCACCTGTTCCAAGACAAATACATTTCCAAAACTTACTCGGATCAGAGATTTATTAAAAACATACAACTTTACAACATTTACAACAATGCTAGAATCCAGAAATACATTCATAAAACAACCTAGGGCTCCGTGCCCAACTACATGCGTTCAGAGGACATTTAAAACATAAATACAAGACTCAGAGTTGAACAACGAGTTTTCCATGATCACAGCTCCTCCTCCAGCCATCCTGCCTCGCGCCATGGTTTCCTGAAAGATAAGTAAGGGTGAGTAACGAGTTCCTCAGTAAGAATCCCCAACCGGGGTACAATACGATATAATCAATAATCTAGTACCAAAGCATGCAAGCAAACAGCTACCGACACAGATCATAGCTCAACGAGCTTACAAAGAAAGATCTGGAGTCATCGAAAGTCTCCTACTTCCGGCCTAATGATTGGTTATCCTAATCAATCCTGGGACATCTCTGAGGGTCTTTCTCCTCGGCCCGGTTGATCGACTCAAAACCGATCCCAAGGATGTCCTAAAGGGCCTCTTACCCTTGCTAATAGATCGGACTATCGGAGAGTACCCAAGTCCGGCTCTAAATGGAAGGAATGGTGTACTCACGAACATTAGCCCGGGGAGCTCTCCGATCGACAACTAACGCGTGTGTGCGCGCACACGCATGCTTTTTCTCGCAACCGGCGTAAATGCGCGGGGCCTAAGGGCAAACTACGCGGGCAGTGCACGCATGCCTAAGACTCGGAAGCGGTGTCATCGATCACGAGAGCGCGAGGCCCTCGGCGCTCATCTCATGCAAAGCATGGTCCACCGACTTGAAGCTAAGAACCGGCCGAGGCGTGCTTACACCGATGGCGCGGGGGTTCCGCTCTAGCGGAGCTACAAACTAGGCTATGCCGAAGTGGGTAGCTAATTCCACAAACCGGGTGGTCGTGGGGGTAGCAAGATACGTTATCTTTGCACACACTTTATTCCCGACTTGAGCTAAATCCACCTTAGTGACCGGGGGAAGCAAAATACGTTATGCTTCGCACACTACTCCGGATCGATTGGGGACAAAGCACGTTATGTCCGCTCGGCCTGCGGATGATGACAAACCCTACAACTCTATCTAAGAGTACAGATCAAAAAGCAATGATTCTGGCTAGCAAACAAAGACCGACATCAATCACACTACCTAGCATGATACTACGAGCTTAGCGGGAATCACAAGCATCTGTCGCGAGAACAAACCTAGCATGGCACTAACATGTAATATCAAGCAAACATGCTATCGAGAAATCAATCAAATTCGCTCTATTATTATCATGCTCATAACAGTCAGCAAACAAGCAAGGCAAAATCATGACAATATCTCAGGGCCCACACAACTCCGGTAAGAAATCCTTACCTGGTCAGAAGGCAACAACACACAATAAAATTAACTACGATCGAACCCGAGCAACCTATAACGAGTCAAGCAAACACATCAATAATCATAAAATAGCCCTAAATATAATAAAATAAACAGGGCTCGGCTCGGGAGCAACTCACGAGGCACGGATGACACTCGAACGGGCCAGTTTTGCAGGCTAGGCGGTGATAAGCGCATGACAGGTAGTGGGGCTCGAGGCTAGGCGCGAGCCGCGACGCGGAGGGGCGCTGGTCGCTGTGGACGGCACGCGCGAGCGACACGAGTGGCGCGCGGGCGCTAGCTGCTTTCGGCGGGCGCGGCGCGCGCGGCTAAATCCTGAGAGAGAGCGGCGCGCGGGCGCGAGCGACACGACGCGAGGGCGCGCGACTCGAGCGCGGATGACACGCGAAGGCCTGGGCGACACGGACTAGGGCAGAGCAGGGCGACGACACTGTGCGGGCGAGCTCGGGCGACACGAGCTGGGCGAAGCAGGGACTGGGCTCGGGCTGGCAATGGCGCTCGACGCTCGGGCTAAGGCGACCTAGGCTGGGCGAGGGCGAGTGCGCGGGGTCAAGCTAGCTCGAGCAGCAGGGCTCTCGGGTGGCGAGGCCGCTCGGGTGAGGGTGGGCGAGCCAAGGGCTAGGCTAAGTGGGGGCAGGAGAGAGAGAGAGAGAGAGAGAGAGAGAAAATTGATTTTGGGAAAAAAAATAAAAGAAAAAAGGAAATAAAAGGAAAATGGGAAATAAAAGGAAAAATGGGATTTTAATTCCATTTTCCATCCTTATCCACTTAAAACCTCAAAATCCCATTTCCTGGCTTCCTCCTCCGAGACCCGACCAAAGCAATCTTTTCCAATCAATCAAACTCACTTAAATCCAACTCCCAAAGCAACACTAAAGGCTCGGGCTCGAATCCCAAAGGAAACACACAACCAACCAACACTTTGCCAAAGCCCAAACCACAACCGAGCATCCAACCGACTAGCCCAAACACCACGGGACTCGCAGCCACCAACAAACAAGCCTCGACAAAGGCGGGAGCTACCTCGAAGCCCGGAAGACACAAATCCTGCCCGGAGAGCCAAAAGACCAAAATACCCCCAAGGGTCAAAACCGCTCTAATGACCCAACCAACAACCGAATCTTGACCGAAGGCACCTCAAAGCGGAATAGAAATCGAGAACATTACACCCCGATTGCCAATGTGGATTTAGCTCTGGCGGGAGTAAAGTGTGCGCAGCATAACGTATCTTGCTTCCCCCCCTCGACCCACCGGTTGTGGATTTAGCTACCCACTTCGGCATAAGCCTAGTTTGTAGCCTGCTAGAGCGGAACCCCCGCTTAGCGGTGTTAGCCTACCTTGCTAGTTTGTCCTCGCAAGGGTGGTGGCCACTGTAAGAGTTGTTTACGGCAAGTCGTTGGTTCTTTGGGGATTGAAGATTTCCCTTTCCCTCTAGTTTCGGTGGTGGTTGAGTTGCTCCCTGGATGTCAGCTTCGACTGTTATCTTCCGAGGTAGTCTTGCGGATTCGGGTGGCTCAGGATCCGTAAGCTTTGAGGTTGTTGTTATCCGTTTTCCTTGTAAGGTTTCGAGAGTGGAGCTTCTGGCTGGAAGATGAATTAGGCCTAAGCTAAAAGGAAGAAGTCCTTTGAGTAGCCAGTTGGATTTTAAGAGTTGAGTGGTAGCTTGGAGGCTAGCTTTGCTCGTTATAAGTTTGGGTTGAGTTCTGCTGAGCAAGCCCTTCTCGGGCTTTGTTCCTAGTTGTTGGCAGTTGGCGTTAGCGGAGCCTCGGTTGAGTAAGTTGGCACAGAGGTGCCGTGGCATTGGTTGGTAAATCTGTTGAGCTGCTTTCCTCAAGGTGTTGTGTCGCAGATAGCTGCTTGATGGTTTAGTCCTTGCAATCCGAGATTTCCTTGAGAGGAATGTTGGTTGTTCCTTGCCTGACAGTGTTCTCTTTGGCCAGTTGTTGAAAGGTCTGCGTTTGGCCGATGAGGAGTCCTAGCTTGTTGGTTTGGCCGAGTGGAGCCTGTGCCTGGCCCTTGTCTTTAGAGGTGGCCGTAGCTGAAGTTTTAGCTGGTGTGAGTGTTGTTAGCCATCTGGTGTACCAGGATGGTGTCCCTTGCCTTTGGTTTGGTGATTTCTCCTTAAGATGGTTGCTTAAGTGTTGTGGTCACGTTCTAGTTGGAGAAGTTTGTTTTTTTTTGGATCAGTCGCCACATGGTGATTCGATTGGATTTCGTTAAGACTGTAGGCAAGATTTGAGGTTATTTGGTCTCTTGTGGAGTAAGAGTAGGCCGTTTGGTTTTTTGGAACTGGAAGGTCAGGTTGTTTGGCTTGACTTGTTGTAGGGTTGAGGCTGCTTGTTAGCGGCTGTGAGCTTCCAGAGGAGTTTTGCCAGTCTGGGTTGTAGCTGTGGCAGTCTGGATGGCATTGTGGCTTTGAGTTTTGAGAACCAAGAGGGTTTGGTTTCGAAGAAGGTTGGTGTTGTTTTAGCCGAGAAGTTCAGTTGGTTTGGTTTTAGTGGAGTTTCTGGAGAGTTGTTCGTCTTAGGACTTTCGAGGACGAAAGTCTTAAAAGGAGGAGTATTAACAATGACCCGATTTTCTACACGATTTTGAGGTGCCTTGGGTCAAGATTCGGTTGTTTGGTTGGATCGTTAGAGTGTTTTGACCCTTGGGGTATTTTGGTCTTCTGGCTCCCCGGCAGGATTTTGTGGAATTTTAGGGCTTGAGGTCGCTCCCGCCTTTGTCAAGGCTTGATTGTTGTTGGTTGCGAGTCCCGAGATGTTTGGGCCAGTCATTTGGAAGTTCGGTTGTGGTTTGGGTTTTTGGCAAAGTGATGGTTGGTTGTGTGCTTCCTTTGGGATTCGAGCCGGGCCATTGGTGTTGATTTGGGAGTTGAATTTAAGTGAGTTTTATTTTTTGGAAGAGGTTGCTTCATCTGGTCTCGAAGGAGGAAGCGGAAATGGGATTTTAAGGTTTTAATTTGGATAAGGATGGAAAAAGAGATTAAATGCCCATTTTCCTTTTATTTTCCCATTTTCCTTTTCTTTTTCTTTTCCAAATTCATTTTTCTTTTCTTTTTTTTTTTTTCTCTTTTCTCTCTCTCTCTCTCTCTCCCGAGCACCCCTCCTAGCCGACCCCAAAGACCCTAGCAGAGCGGCCCACTGGCTCGCCTTGCCGAAGCCCCGCCGCCTCGCCAGTCGCGTCGTCGCGAGCTCGCCCGCCGCGAGTCCTTGTAACGACCAGTTTTCTTCCGGTCTTCCGGTATGCCCTAGGGGTAATTTGGTAATTTGGTGGGCCGTCGGGTCGTTTATGTCTTTTCCATTTGCTAAAATTATTGGATGGTTTTATGTAGGTTTTTGGAGGAGTTTGAGTTTTGGTTTGAGCAAGGTTTGATGCAAAAGTAAAAATAAAGGAAATTGTCTCTGCAATGGGGTTTGAACCGGGTCTCTGGGAAGCTTGTAGAGATGTGTGCCAATTGAGCCATTAGGTGCTCTTGTTGCTCTTTTTCGCATCACATCTTAGTTAACCTTGGATTTTGGAGTTTTGGTGCATTTGGTTAAATGAAATAGAATTAGGTTATTCCATCTTCTTCTCCAAAAACACCTCTTGGCCGCCCAAGCTCTCCTCTCCATTGCCTTGCCGAATTCTTCTTCCCTTGCATCTCCTTGGGTTCGATCATCATCATTCCGGGTAAGCCTTCATCCTCTTCATCTCCTCATTTGGTTTTTGATCTTTGGGCGAAGGTAAGATGTAGTGTGTGTGTGTGTTTGTGTTGGTTGCGCCACCGAGAGGAGGAGACCATCTCTCGCGCGCCAAAGACGTCACCGATCGCTCCAGACGCCCTCGCCGTGTCCGCTTGAGCGAAGCTGCTCGCGCGCGCCAGATGACGTTCGCGCGCGCGCGTCGCTGAAGCCGCTCGCCGTGTGTCCTCGTCGCGACGCCGGCGCCCGCGCGCCGCCAGAGGCTCGCGTGCGCGCTTCGCCAGAGCGCTTCGCCGCGCACCTTCGCCCAGACGCTTCGCCGCGCGCGCGCGTCGCGCCGTGCGCCGTGCGGCGGCGCAGCGGCGATGCGTGTCCGTCGTGCGTGCGGTAGCGCAGCCGGTAGCGCGTGTCCTTGCTGCCGTGCCGGTAGCGCCGGCGCAGCGTCCTTGCCGTGCCGGCTTAGTTGACAGCCCCTAGCTCGTGTCGTCGCGCGCGTGAGTTCCCGAGCCAAGCTTGCTGTTCTATTGTTGTTTAGATATTTTAGATGCTGATTATTGTTGGTTTGCTAGGTTCCCGCTCGCTAGCTCGGGATTGTTCCATGACTTAGGATTTGTGTGTAGAAGTCTTCCGACCAAGGTAAGGATTTCTTACAGGGGTTGTGTGGAACTCTGCGGTATATTTGTGATTGTTGTTTTGTATGCTGTGTATGTTTACTAGCATGTTTAGCCTAGGTGCTCTGCTCAATTCTGATGGCATGAACTCTTGTATTGTTTCTCATGTTAGCCCATGCTAGGTTGTTCTATTCTAGCATGTTCGATATCTGTTCTTGCTTCGTAGTATCATGCTAGGTTCTTTGTATCTGATGAGCACGTATTGGACTGCATTGATTGAATCGTTATTATTGTTATTTTGAAGGTTTAGATTTGAGGTAGATAGAATCATCCGGGCCCGATGCATAAAGTATCTTGCATCTATGGCAAGGACGTTCGAGACAGTTCTCCGTCCTTGGACCCCGTGAGGGATTAGCTATCCCAACCCAGTAGGCCCCGCAATCTTGGGTGAGGGTGGCGCATCGTTAAATGCCCCAATGGTCGGGATGATGACTTGGCATTGCCTCGCCCCCGGCGATCGACACGTCCTCGGCGTGTTCGGCCGTAGCCCTTGATTGCCACTGTTAGGGCATGGACCGCTTCTGGTGTAAGCCTACCACGACCGGTTCCTTAGCCTCAGTGCGGTGGTACAGTGACATAGTTCACGTGTCGAGTCTCACACACCCCTATGTCGGTGACACCGATCCGAGATTTAGTTAGGCATGGTGATCGAACACAGGCGGCTTGCCACTAGACCCGGCACCCCGAGTTTGCGGCGGCATGCGGTGCGCGCTTACGCTCATTCTGGCGCCGATCGAGAGCTCCTCGGGATCTTGAGCCAGTGCACCTTTCGTGATCGGCGGTGAGGCAGTGAGGCCGGGACTTGTTCCGTATAGTGCGTTTAGTGTGTTGTGGTATTTTCCGGACTAAGACCCCGAGATGGCATCCGAGGTCCAAGTGTGGACTTAGCTATGTGCTCCGCTCTCGTGTTTGTACTCATAGCTTGCATACATTCTTCTAGATGATCATGTATATCGTATTGTACCCCGGTTGGGGATTCTTCTTTGGGTAATTCGTTACTCACCCTTATTCCGTGGTTTTCCACGCTGTAATCAAAGCGGGAGACAGGATGGGTGAAGGAGGAGCTGTGATCATGGAACTCTTTGTCATCTCCGATTATTTTATTTAATTATCATGACTCTTCACTTTTTATTATTTCCCCGAATGCATGTAGGCGGGCACAGAGCCCCGGGATGTTTTCTTACGTTTTATGGATTCCAAAGCATATTGGTACTTGTGGATTGTTTTAATGGTTTAAATAAATCTCGATGAGTGTGCTTTTAGAAATGTATGTTTTGGTTGTTGAATGTTTCTGTTTTACTTGGAATCCGAAATGTATTTTTCATAATGTCTTTTATTTTCACTACATGCATTGGGGTAAAGGCCCATTTAGAGCCCCTTTTGGGTCGGGTGTTTACATCCCCAGCCCGAGCTCGCCTGCTCAGGTCGCGCCATCGCCAGGTCGCCAGCCCGAGCTCGCCAGCCAGGTCGCGTCGCCGGCCCGATTTCGCCCAGCCCGGCCGCGCAGTGCCGCTTGTCTCGTTCGCACCCGTGCCGCCCAGATCCGAGCCGCCTCGTGCCAGATCGAGCATCCCCTGTAGCTCGTCGTGCCAGATCGAGCGTCTTGTAGCCGTCGCGTCGCTTCGCGCCCTCGCCTAGCCGAGCTCGCGCCGGCGCGCCCTTGCCTCCCTACAGCTCGACCGCGCGTTTGCGTTTGAGCCCGAGCGCCCTGCTCGCCCAGCCGTGCCCCAGCGCGCAGGTCAGCACCCCAGCGGCCATGTCAGCGAGCCCCAGCGGCCAGCCCCTACGCCCATCTACGCCCCTCAGCGCCCAGAAGCTGCCTCTCCCGTGCAGCCGGCTCGTTCGCGTGTCAGCCGCGCCTCGTTCGCTTTAGGTTGCTCGAGTTCGATCGCAGCTTAAGTTTCTTGTGTGTTGCTGCCTTCCGACCAGGTAAGGGTTTCTTACCGAGGTTGTGTGGACCCTGCAAATAATTGATAGTATGCCATATCTTGTGATTGTATGAAATTCTAGTGGATAGGTTACATGTTTTCTCTTGCTTCCAGGTTTGTGTTGTACAGGTGTTTCTGTTATATTGGTTACAGGCTAGGGTATTTTATCTTGGCATATTCTGGTTCTTGTTAGATTCTGACAGTTCCATGTTAGTGCTAGGCAGGTGATCCTTAATGTAGGTAAGTCCCCGATGGGCACTGCACTGTTCCCTGGTGTGTAAGCCCCCGATGGGCATCATGAGGCTGCTTAAGAGTGTAAGACCCCGATGGGCATCTCAGTGATCCTAGCTGGAGTAAGACCCCGATGGGCATCCTAGGTGTGTGTAAAGACCCGACCCAAAAGGGGTTCTAAATGGCCTTTACCCCAATGCATGTATTGAAAATAGAAGACATTATGAAAAACACATTTCGGATTCCAAGTAAAAACAGAAACATTCAACAACCAAAACATACATTTCTAAAAGCATACTCTGATCAGAGATTATTTAAACCATTAAAACATTCCACAAGTACAAATATGCTGGAATCCATAAAACGTAAGAAAACATCCGGGGCTCTGTGCCCGTCTACATGCATTCCGGGAAATAACAAAAGTCAAGAGTCATGATAAAATAAAATAGTCGAGATGACAAAGCAGGATTCCATGATCACGGCTCCTCCTTCGACCATCCTGTCTCCCGCTTGATTACACTGTGGAAAACCACGAATAAGGGTGAGTAACGAATTACCCAAGAAGAATCCCCACCCGGGGTACAATACGATATACATGATCATCTAGAAGAATGTATGCAAGCTATGAGTACAAACATAGAGCGGAGCACATAGCTAAGTCCCACACTTGGACCTCGGATGCCAACTCGTGGTCTTAGTCCGGAAAATACCACAACACACTAAACGCGCTATACGGAACAAGTCGGCCTCCACCGTCTCATCGGCCGACACGAAAGGTGCACTAGCTCAAGATCCCGAGGAGCTCTCCGGCCCGGCGCTGTAATGAGCGTAAGGATGCACCGCGTGCTTCTACAGACTATGGGGGGTGCGGGTCCAGTGGCAAGCCGCCCATATCCGGATACCACGCCTAACTAAATCTCCGGATCAGTGTCACCGACATAGGGTGTGAGACTGGACACGTGAACTATGTCACTGTACCACCGCACCGAGGCTAAGGAACGGGTCATGGTAGGCTTACACCAGAAGCCGTCCTTACCTTAACAGGTGGCAATCAAGGGCTACTGCCGAACACGCTGAGGACGTGCCGGCTGCCGGGGACTAGGCATTGCCAAGTCATCATCCCGACCGTTGGGGCATCGCTTAGACTACCACCCTCACCCAAGATTGCAGGCCCTCTCTGGTTGGGATAGCTAATCCCTCACGGGTCCAAGGACGGAGAACTGTCTCGAACGTCCTTGCCATAGATGCAAGATACTTTATGCATCGGGCCCGGATGATGCTATCTACGAATTCTAAACCTTAACAATAATAACAATTCAATCAATGCGATCCAATACGTGCTCAACAGATACAAGGAACCTAGCATGATACTACGAAGCAAGAACAGATATCGAACATGCTAGAATGGAACAACCTAGCATGGGCTAACATGAGAAACAATACAAGAGTTCATGCCGATCAGAATTGAACAGAGCACCTAGGGCTAAACATGCTAGTAATCATACACAGCATACAAAACAACAATCACAAATGTACCGCAGGTCCACACAACCCCGGTAAGAAATCCTTACCTTGGTCGGAAGACTTCTACACACAAATCCTAAGCTGCGGAACAATCCCGAGCTAGCGAGCGGGAACCTAGCAAACCAACAATAATCAGCATCTAAAATGTCTAAACAACAATAGAACGCAAGCTCGGCTCGGAACTCACGCGCGGCACGACGACACACGAGCTTGGGGCAGCAAGCAGCCGGCACGGCAGGACGCGCGCTGGCCGGCGCGCTACCGCACGACTGGCTGGCAGGACGCTGCCGCTGGCTGCGCTACCGCACGGCAAGACGGCAGGACGCGCTACCGGCGCGCGGCTGGCACGACACGGCACGGATGGAGATGCGGCAGGTGCAGCGCGCGCGCGGGCGAAGCGTCTGGGCGAAGCGGCGCGCGCGCGCGCTGCGTGCGATGCGCGGACACGGCGAGCCGCCGGCAGGACGCGCGACGCGGCGAACGTCTTGGCGTCTGCGGGCGAAGCGGACGGGCCGACGCGCTGGCGCTGGCGAGGGCTCTCTGGCGCGTGGCGAGCGGCGGGCGAGCGGCGAACGACGATCTGGGCGCCGCTGGCGCGATTCAGCGTCGAGCGATCGGCGAGGACGAACGACGATCCGGCCGCTGGCGCGCGATCGCGGCGGCGCGAGCGATCGGCGAGGACGAAGCGGCAAGGTCGCTAGGCGATCTGGCGTGTAAGAACCCGACCCTAAATACGGTCCTAAACCTAGGTTCTCACCAAAGATGCAAGTTAAATATTTCATCAAGCGGTTTAGTGCTCATATTTAAAACCTTTAAAAACTTTTAGAACGGGAATGCTTAAAACATAATCAACAGTTTTGTTTAAGAAAACCAACGAAGTAAAACAAGCCTAGCCAGTATATATATAAAACATTCAAAACAGTTCAAACAACTTTTAATAATGTTTCCCCTAGGACTCCTGTCCATCTACATGCTGAACAAATATGCAAACAATAAAGACAGAGTGCCTGGCGGCTCCCCATGATCAATCGGCTCCTCCGCTTAGCCGTCCGGTGTTGTCTCAAGTTACCCGGTGGAAAGCCACAGAAATAAGGGTGAGTATAAACATACTCAGTAAGAATCCCCGACCGGGGTACAATACGATACTTCAATCATCTAGCACCCTAGTATACATGTAAACAGTTACCAACACAGATCATAGCTCAGCGAGCTTACAAGGCAGAATCTGGAATCCTCGGAAGTCTCTTTCTTCAGGCCTAATGATTGGCTCTCATAACCAATCCCGGGACATCTCCGAGGGTCTTTCTCCCTCGGCCAATTGATCAGCTCAAAAACCGATCCCAAAGATGTCCGACACCCTCGAGGGTCTTTTCTCCTCGACCATATGATCACTCAAAAGCCAATCCCAATGGGTGTCCTCAAGGGCCTCTTACCCTCGCTATAATCTGGACTATCGGGAGAGTACCCAAGTCCGGCTCTAAACAGAAGGAACGGTGTACTCACGAACATTGCGGGGGAGCTCTCCGAACCGGCGACTAAAGCGCAGCGCGCACACCGCATGCTCTTCTCGCAACCGGCGTAAATGCGGGGCCTAAGGGCAAACCACGCGGGCCGTGCACGCATGCCTAAGACTCGGAAACGGTGTCACCGAACACAGAGTGCGAGGCCCTCGGCACTCATCATGCGGCACTGTACCACCGACACGAAGCTAAGAACCGCCAAGGCGGAGCTTGCACCGCTGGCGTGGTTCCGCTCTAGCAAAGCTACAAACTAGGCTTATGCCGATGTGGTAGCTAAATCCACATCACGCTGCGGGGGAAGCAATGTACGTTATGCTTCGCTCTACTCCCGACCGGTGGGGACAAGGTACGTTATGTCCGCTCTCTCACCTCTAGATGATGACAAATTTCTAACACACTAGCTAGAGTATAGAGTAAACGATTTCTGGCTAAACATACATAATCATCATCAATCATACATAACCTAGCATGATACTACGAACTTAAAGCAGGAATCTCAAGCATGCTGGAAGAACAATCCTAGCATGGCACTAACATGTACAAACAAGCAAACATGCTAGCAGGAATGCAATCACAAGCTGTCCTATCCACTAATCATGTCCATAAAAGTAAACATGCATATAAGGCACATTCAAGAAAGCATCGCAGGGTCCACACAACCACGGTAAGGAATCCTTACCTGGAAACGAGCAGAAATAACCTTCACACTCTAATAATGACCCTCGAGCTTTAAAGCGAAACCGAGCAACCTAAGCATTTTAATAAAAACAACCTAATTAAATAAACAATGCCAATGACCTAGGGGCCCAAAGGAAAAAGTCTCGGAATTACCGATCGAGAAGACACAAGGCCACGCCCCAACCCGCGCACGGCAAGGCAAGGCAGTCCGTCCGCAAGAAGGACAAGCAGTGGTGCGCTGGGCCCGGGCGCTGCGCTGGCGCTGGCGCTGGCGCTGGCGGCGCTGCGCGGGCGCTGCTGCGGCGCTGGCGCTTCTATCAGGGCGCGCTGGGCGTGGCCGGGCGCGGCAGGGAAGGGCGCTGGCGCTGGTTGCGCGCGGTTCGCGAGCGAGGGGAGCGGCCTTGGCGCGGCGGACGCGACGAGCGGGCACGCACGCAGACGCGGATGGTCTTTGGCGCGCGCGCGCGCGCGGGCGGCAGCGCGCGAGGAGAGGGCGGGCGCGTGCGCGCGCGGCGCGCGGCTCGGGCGGTTCGTGCGGAACGCGCGCGCGCGTCTGGCTGGGCGAGGCGGCGCGGCTGGGCACGCTGGGCATGGGCGGGCATCTGCTGCGGCTTTGGGCGGCATTGGGCGCGGCTGGCGCGACTGCGTGCGCCGGGCCGACGGCTGGCCGCCTGGTGCGCTCGGGCTGTGGTACTGGCCGCCTGTGCGCTCGGGCCGAGCAGGTGACGAGGGTGCGGCTAGAGGCGGCTAGGGTTTCTTGGTGAGGTCGGCTAGAGAGAGAGAGAGAGAGAGAGAGATTTTCCCAAAACAAGGGAATAGGATTTTCTTTCCTTTTCCTAATTTAAATGGGTCTAAAATCCCTTCCAAGGCTTTCTCTTATGGGTCCCGGCTAAAGAAATTCTTTTCTTTTAACTAAACCTTCTTTTTCTAAAAACTCCAATTTCACCATTAGGGCAAGGGTTCAAATCCCAATGGGACCAATTAAATTCCAATTAATTTTGCTATCAACCGGAATGTCTCCGAACTTCTAATCAACTAACCCAAACTCCTTGGGTCTTGCAACCAACATTAATCAAGTCTCAACGAAGGCCGAAATGACCCTGAAGCCCTGAAAATCCTCAACCTCTGACCGGGGAGCAAAATACCAAAATACCCTTAAAGGTTAAAACAGCTCTAACGGCCCATCCGAACATCCGAATAATGACCCGAAATCACCTGGGTACCCGAAATAGAAAACCAGGCCGTTATAATACTCCTCCTTTTAAGACTTTCGTCCTCGAAAGTCCTAAGACGAAAAACAACTCTAGAAAAACTCCACTTTGGTTCTTAACCAACCAAGCTCCTGAAAAAGACAACACAAATCCTTCTTTGAAACCGAACCCTCTTGGGTTCCCAAGCCTCCAACCCCAAAAACCCCCGAGTCTGCCACGAACTATCTCAACCAAAACTGAACTAACACTGAGCTTTCGAAGAAAACATGCGATAACTAGTCGGTGAGCCACATCCTCTGACTCGCACCAACTCTCAAACGGTCTTACGACTCTAGGGCTCACTTATCCATGCTAAACCAACTTGGAACGCCTCTCTACGGTGCTACTCTCAAAGAAACTCGTGAACGGGTCACAAGCCCTAAAACTCAACGCCACGCCCGGCGTAACATCTCTGAATGCTCGCCATTTGTTATCAAACAGCCTCGACCCTTCACCATGCTGACCAAACAACTGAACCTCCCAGGTTTAAGAAACTAAACGGCCTACTCATACTTCGCAAGTGACCTGCGAACCCTACCGTAAGAACCCAACCAGGTTGCCTACAATCTTTAACGAAATCCAATTCGAACCACCAACTGGTGACTGATCCCTAGGCAACCTTCTCCAACTAGCATGCGCTCACAACACTAAAGCAACCATCTTACGAGAAATCGAAGCACCAAAGCCAAGGGCACTTTTTTGGTTCACCAAACGGCTACCACCACACACACTAGCTGATACTTCAGCTTCGGCCACCCCTGAATGACAGGGTCCAAGAACAGGCTTCACTCAGCCAAACTAATAAGCCGGAGCCCTTCATCGGCCGACAACAAACTTTCCAATGCAATCCGATCAGCCACTGGCCTAGGTGAACATCGCCAGATAGGAAAACAAACAACATTCCTCTCACGGAAACCTCGAGCAACAAGGAATAAAACATTACGTGGCTACTAGCAACACGATAGCTGGAGGATCGAAACTCAAGGGCTTTACCACCCAATGCCACGGCACCTCTGTGCCAACTCACTCAACTGTGGCTCAGCTAAAATGCCAACTGCGAATGTACAACGACTAAAGGCAAAGCCCGAGAAAGGCTTGCTCTGCAAAAACACAACCCAAGCTTATAACGAGCAAAGCTCGCCTCCAAGCTGCCATTCAACTCTTAAGCCCATCTGGCTGCTCCAAGGACTTCTTGCTTATAGCTTAGACCTAACTCTTCTTCCAATCCAGAAACTCCACCCACGAAACATCGCGAGGAATAAGGATAGCAACGACCACAAGCTTGCGGATCCTGAACAACGCGAGTCGGCAAGACTACCTCAAAAGTTAAAACTCGAGGCCGCATCCACGGCGCAACTCAATTACCAAGGAACTAAGGGGTTCCACAAACTCCAAAGATCCAACAACCTTCCGCCAACAACTCAAGCCTTTGAACTGGCTGGCTATCGCCCTCGCGGGAACAAACACTTTTCGCTTGCTATCAAACAGACGCAGGGACACTCTCGCTAGGTCGACCAACTGCGCTTACTCGATCAACTACACAACTCGGGAGCTAAGTCGACTCTTCCTTTACAGAACGATTTCCCTAGCAAGCGGACTTCCGAAGGACAACGAATTTCACACACGCCATTGTCTTGCGCCAAACTCAACGGTAGCAACCACCCACTAAGCACTAGCGGTACTTACTCAACCGCTGAGGGGGAGGCCAACTCCCAAAACTACCTGACTAGGAACAAGTCCTCAGGGCAACGCTCGCTTGCTCGAACCGAGCTAGCTCACAAAACAACATGGGGACCAAACCTTGGTCAACACCAAGCACCACCTCGCTAAGAATTCTGAAAATCAACGTGGGGGTTACCAAGAACAGCTCTAGCTTGTTAACCGACAACAAGCATCCAGCAACTCAACCGAGGAACACTGCCTGGGTCTGACTGAGCTCTGGTGAGGCTCTCCACAACTCGGGGTTCCTCCGATCGCCCTCCGACTCACACTGTCGTCAAACGGTCTAACTGACAACTGGCTACACGAGCACGTCTCCCTACAGCATCTCAACTGTGCTGGCCAAAAGCTCTTCCTTGCCACATCTGTAGCAAGCACGGGCGATGCTCCACACAATCCTACCCAACAACCCGGCTACCGGCACGGTAGCCTCTCAACCAAGGCTAGGGCACTTGCCAAGAACTAAAGTCCTAACTCCTCAGAACTGAGCACTGGTTTCACAACCCGAAACCTCTCGTGGTTCTTGAAAAATACACCACGGAACGAGCTACACAAAAGTACATTGGCGTGTGTCTACGGCTCCAACTTGGTTCCTTAAGATCCAAACCAACAAGTACTCTTACACACAAGGACTTCTTCCTCCCAATAGAGCCACAACTAGCAAAGGAACAACAAGAGTTCGGACCACTCTGGGTCAACTCACCACTAAAAGCTACATTGGTCAACTCACTCTTACAAGAGCATAACTACACCAATCGACATACCACATACCAATGTGCCCACTAAATGCTCCACTCAACCATCCAACTCCTGGCTCTAACACTGGGTCAACCACGCATCATCGATGCCAACCCTACTCATAATAGGGTAACTCCAAGGGTAATGGAATCACACTACCATTCAACTGGCTCACAAGCCCACAACATAGGCGCGAGATCTCAGACGCGCTAGCCCTTAACAACCAACAGCATCCTTTGTACCCAACTCTCGGTGACCGCGAAAAGCTCCTACTTTCCCTCAAACAACCTCACACTTGTAGTTCTCTGACTACCACCGAGCTAGATCTCTTAAGCAATCCAAACAGATGCAACTTCAGAAAAATGGGTACAAGGCTAGTGGGGATGCTAAACTTCGGGCGGGTCCTGGAACCACCTGCACAAAAAGTGCCAACTGGCCTGAATCTAGGCCTCCTCTCAAAGCTTGGTGCCAACAGGCACTTCTTCCTCTACAACACAAACATCCCTTTACGGGCTTTAAGCCACTCTGAGGGTAGGGAAGGTCACACCTGTGTGGCGGGGCAATGGCACTCAACACAAGAGTCTCAACAATCGAGTAGACTACTCTCTGACATACGTCCAAAGACAAGCCAAGGCCCACTCCCGCATCCCACTCGATGCTCAACGAATACTCAGGCCAACCCTCGGGTGGCAGCACCTAGCTCCACACCTGGAACATGCTAACAGAAGGTGCTTCTCTCTAATAGCCAGCTGAAAACCACGGACGGATTAAGTCGTGACAAGCAACCTCCACACTACCCCCCTGGCTACGAGGGTACTAAAAGAACTGGCTGCAAAACGACTACAGGCTTGCAGGAGGACAAGATGTCTCTACATCTTCCTCAAAAGCTACTAACTTGGCAGCTTGCCAATCGACCGGGTGGCTGGTGGAGACTCTGCTGGTCCGCCTCTCACAGGGGACTTCCACCACCACACTACTGCATCAAGCAACACCAGAACGGCACGCCACAACCTCAGAACATTAGGTCGTCGGCCTCTGAACACCAGGTCATCCCAACACTTGGATGATAAACTCGATCCTGGCCAACCACCTTGCTACTAGCAGTAGGTCTCAAAACATCCAGCTCTACAGGCTTCCACTTGCCGAACTCGGCGGCTCGATCAACGCCAACTATCTTATCAAAGCATAAACCTGCTGATCAAGCCCTCCCGGGAACCTCCGGCTACCGGAACTACAAGGAGGGGTGTCTCCTAAATAAACTCTACCACTGGGCTATCTATGCCCAAGACTCCTCACTACGCGCTACAACCGCGCACTGGTCTCCGCTCTGTTAGCTAAAAGACCTGCCATCAACTCCCTCATGGCTGGAGCACACTCTGCTCAAGGAGTCTCACTCTAAGGCGTGCTAGCCTCTACCCCCTCCTCTAGGAACCTCAACTGCCAGGGCCAACTCTGGCCAACGGGATAAACAACCCGGGACGCGGCCTCAACATCCATACAAACGGTCCAACTCCTCAGTCGGACATGCCAAGCGTCCTGCTCCTCAGAGTGCGATCCACGCACTAGCGATCTGCACGAGCACCTCCACCCTCTCACTAGGGGAGAACCACAACTGGGCCACAAATGGCCTCACGGAGTCTAAGGTCTACCTCCCCTGCAGGTGCGATCGACACACGGCGATCCGCACAAAGCATAAAACCTAGCCCACGCTGGGCTCTCACCGCCAAACAAGGGTAACACATGTATACTAGATGCGGATTGTAAAATAAAACCCTTAGCTTAATGAACTCGCATAAACCCGACGGCCATGAGTACTCGATGATCATGGGGCAACAAACCGCAGAGTTAGTCTACTGAATCTATGACTCGTGCTCGATACCAATCGTAAGAACCCGACCCTAAATACGGTCCTAAACCTAGGTTCTCACTCAGCATGCAAGTTAAATATTTCATCAAGCGGTTTAGTGCTCATATTTAAAACCTTTAAAAACTTTTAGAACGGGGAATGCTTAAAACATAATCAACAGTTTTGTTTAAGAAAACCAACGAAGTAAAACAAGCTGCCAAGATATATATAAAACATTCAAAAAGCAGTTCAAACAACTTTTAATAATGTTTCCCTAGGACTCTGCCCATCTACATGCTTCGAACAAATATGCAAACAATAAAGACAGAGTGCCTGGCGGCTCCCATGATCAATCGGCTCCTCCGCTTAGCCGTCCGGTGTTGTCTCAAGTTACCGTGGAAAGCCACAGAAATAAGGGTGAGTATAAACATACTCAGAAGAATCCTCGACAGGGGTACAATACGATACTTCAATCATCTAGCACCCTAGTATACATGTAAATGATTACCAACACAGATCATAGCTCAATGAGCTTACAAGGCAGAACTGAATCCTCGGAAGTCTCTTTCTTTAGGCCTAATGATTGGCTCTCATAACCAATCCGGGACATCTCCGAGGGTCTTTCTCCTCGGCCAATTGATCAGCTCAAAAACCGATCCCAAAGATGTCCGACACCCTCGAGGGTCTTTCTCCTCGACCATATGATCACTCAAAAGCCAATCCCAATGGGTGTCCTCAAGGGCCTCTTACCCTCGCTATAAATCTGGACTATCGGGAGAGTACCAAGTCCGGCTCTAAACAGAAGGAACTGGTGTACTCACGAACATTAGCCCGGGGAGCTCTCCGACCGGGCGACTAAAGCGCAGTGCGCGCGCACACCGCATGCTCTTCTCGCAACCGGCGTAAATGCGGGGCCTAAGGGCAAACTACGCGGGCGTGCACGCATGCCTAAGACTCGGAAACGGTGTCACCGAACACGTGAGTGCGAGGCCCTCGGCACTCATCTGTGCGGCTGTACCACCGACTGAAGCTAAGAACCGGCCAAGGCAGCTTGCACCGCTGGCGGTGGTTCCGCTCTAGCAGCTACAACTAGGCTTATGCCGATGTGGTAGCTAAATCCACATCGGCCGCCGGGGAAGCAATGTACGTTATGCTTCGCTCTACTCCCGACCGGTGGGGACAAGGTACGTTATGTCCGCTCTCACCCTCTAGATGATGACAAATTTCTAACACACTAGCTAGAGTATAGAGTAAACGATTCCTGGCTAAACATACATAATCATCATCAATCATACATAACCTAGCATGATACTACGAACTTAAAGCAGGAATCTCAAGCATGCTGGAAGAACAATCCTAGCATGGCACTAACATGTACAAACAAGCAAACATGCTAGCAGGAATGCAATCACAAGCTGTCCTATCCACTAATCATGTCCATAAAAGTAAACATGCATATAAGGCACATTCAAGAAAGCATCGCAGGGTCCACACAACCACGGTAAGGAATCCTTACTGAAACGAAAGCGTAAATAACCTTCACACTCTAATAATGACCTCGAGCTTTAAAGCGAAACCGAGCAACCTAAGCATTTTAATAAAAACAACCTAATTAAATAAACAATGCCAACAACCTAGGGCCCAAAGGAAAAGTCTCTGGGAATTACCGATCGAGAAGACACAAGGCCACGCCCCAACCCGCACGGCAAGGCGTGTGCCGTCCGCCGCCAGCGACAAGCAGGTGCGCTGGGCCTCGGGCGCTGCATCGGGCGCTGGCGCTGGCGCTGGCACTGGGCGCTGGGCGCTGCTGGGCGCTATCGGGCGCTGCTGGGCGTGCTGGCGCGGCAGGGGAAGGGCGCTGGCGCTGGGTTGCGCGCGGTCTGCGACAGGGAGCAGGCGCGCTGGCGGGCGGACGCGGACGAGCGGCACGGGCACGCAGACGCGGATGGTGCTGGGCGCGTGGCGCGCAGGCGGCAGGCGAGGCGGAGGAGAGGCAGGGGCGACGCGCGGCGGCGCGCGGCGCGCGCGTCGCGGGCGGTCAGTGCGAACGCGCGACGCGTCTCGGGCTGGCGAGGAGGCGCGGCTGGGCACGCCTGGGCATGGGGCATCGCGCCGCGGCTTTGGCGTGGGTCGCAGTGGCCGGGCGCGACTGGTGCGCCTGGCTGGACGGCTGGCCGCCTGAAAGTGCGCTGGTCTGTGTACTGGCCGCCTGGTGCGCTGGGCCGAGCAGTGGCTGAGCGGGGTGCGGCTAGGCGGCTAGGGTTTCTTGGTGAGGTCGGCTAGAGAGAGAGTGAGAGAGAGAGAGATTTTCCCAAAACAAGGGGAATAGGATTTTCTTTCCTTTTCCTAATTTAAATGGGTCTAAAATCCTTCCAAGGCTTTCTCTTGCGGTCCGGCTAAAGAAATTCTTTTCTTTTAACTAAACCTTCTTTTCTAAAAACTCCAATTTCACCATTAGGGCAAGGGTTCAAATCCCAATGGGACCAATTAAATTCCAATTAATTTTGCTATCAACCGGAATGTCTCCGAACTTCTAATCAACTAACCCAAACTCCTTGGGTCTTGCAACCAACATTAATCAAGTCTCAACGAAGGCCGAAATGACCCTGAAGCCCTGAAAATCCTCAACCTCTGACCGGGGAGCAAAATACCAAAATACCCTTAAAGGTTAAAACAGCTCTAACGGCCCATCCGAACATCCGAATAATGACCCGAAATCACCTGGGTACCCGAAATAGAAAACTGGGCCGTTACATGGCGTGCGGCAGGGCTGCTTCGACAGATCTGGGCGAGCTGGACGGCGATGATGGCTGCTCCTCTCGGCTGGCTGCAACCAACACAAACACACACACACCCTACATCTTACCTTCGGCCAGCATCAAAAACCAAATGAGGAGATGAAGAGGATGAAGACTTACCAGGAATGATGATGATCGAACCCAAGGGAGCTGCAAGGATGAAGAATCGGCAAGGAGAGCTTGGGAGAAAGCTTGGGCGGCCACAACTCTTTTGGAGAAGAAAACACAACAAACCTAATTTCTATTTCATTTAACCAAATGCACCAAACACCAAAGATCCAAGGTTAACTAAGATGTGATGCAGAAAGAGCAACAAGAGCACCTAATGGCTCAATTGGTACACATCCCCACAAGCTTCCCAGGCGACCCGGGTTCAAACCCCAGCTGCAGCACAATTTCCTTTATTTTTACTTTTGCACCAAACCTTGCTCAAACCAAACCACAAATCCTTCCAAAAACCTACATAAATCCATCCAATAATTTTATGGCTGGAAAAAGACATAAACGGTCCTGACGGCCCGACCAAATTACTAAAATACCCCTAGGGCATACCTGGAAGACCGGGATGAAAACCTGGGTCGTTACAATATTCCCTCCTTTTTATGACTTTCGTCCTCGAAAGTCCTTAAGACTGAAACAACACAGGATACTGCATTCTCATCCGCCCTTCCGCCACGAGCGGCCTCCTCCGAACTCAGACTCCTTCACTAAACTTTTACCAACGGATCTCACTTCTACGCAACGTCTTCGACTCAAGACCAGAATACTCATAGGCTTCTCCTCGAAGCCCTAAACCCTTAATCAGCTGCAAGGGCTCAAAGTCCACAATGAGCAATGGGTCCGGCACATGCTGCCCCAACATCGATACATAAAAACACTGTGCACAGCTGTCAACAAACAAACTCAACCCTACAACAAACTGGCCAAACAACTGAACCTTCCAGATTCCAAAACTAAACGGCCTACTCTTACTTCACAAGAGACCAACAAACCTCAAACCTTGACTACAGCCTTAACGAGATACAAACGAACAACCAACTGGCGACTGATCCAAAAAGACAAACTTCTCCAACTAGAACACGACCACAACACTTAAGCAACCATCTTAAGGAGAAATCGCCGAACCAAAGGCAAGGGGCACCATCCTGGTACACCAGACGGCTAACAATACTCACACCAGCTGAAACTTCAGCTACGGCCACCTAAAAAAATAACAAGGGCCAAGCACAGACTCCACTCGGCCAAGCCAACAAACTAGAACTCCTCATCGGCCGAACGCAAACTTTCCAACGAACACCTACCAGCAACCGACCAAGGAGAACATCGCCAGGCAAGGAACATCCAACATTCCTCTCAAGGAAAACTCGGGAAGCAAGGACTAAACCATCACGCAGCTATCTGCTACACAACACCTTGAGGAAAACAGCTCAACAGCTTACCAACCCATGCCACGGCACCTCTGTGCCAACTCACTCAAACGCGGCTCTGCTAACGCCAACTGGGAACTCACAACAACTAGGAACAAAGCCCGAGAAGGGCTTGCTCAGCAGAACTCAACCCAAACTTATAACGAGCAACGCTCACCTCCAAGCTACTACTCAACTCTTAAAATCCAACTGGCTACTCAAAGGACTTCCCCTTTAAGCCTAAGCCTAACTCATCTTCCAACCAGAAGCTCCACTCCCAAAACCTCACAAGGTAAACGGATAACGACAACCTCAAAGCTTACGGATCCTGAGCCACACGAATCCGCAAGACTACCTCGCAAGCTATCACTCGAGGCTGGCATCCAAGGAGCAACTCAACCACCACAGAGGCTAGAGGGAAAGGAAATCATCACTCCCCAAAGGACCAACAACTT
The DNA here is from genome assembly GCA_036507275.1 of Sicyos edulis. Taxonomy (NCBI): domain Eukaryota; kingdom Viridiplantae; phylum Streptophyta; class Magnoliopsida; order Cucurbitales; family Cucurbitaceae; genus Sicyos; species Sicyos edulis. The sequence goes on along the minus strand of CM071846.1, from coordinate 51,721,271 downwards.
GCCCGAACAACTCAACTTTGAGTGGCTAGCCTCCGCCCTTGCGGGAACAACAACTTTGCTTCCTAACAACACAAAGCAGGGACCCTCACGTTAGGCTGACCGCTGCGCTACTCTGATCAACTACACAACTCAGGAGCTAAGCTAACTCCTACCAAACGGGAAACGACTTCCCAGCAAGCAAACTCAGAAGGGCAGCGAACATCACACACGCTCGCTGACTTGCTCAAACCCAAGGCAACAACAACCAACTCTCTTGGAAGCAACACCCAAGAGAAAACTCAACCAATCGGACCACCAAACCGAAACAAACAAAGACTTGCTCAAGCTGCGAGGAGGGGTCAACTCCCAAAACTTAATGACTAGGAACAAGACCTCAGGGCAACGCCCTCCAGCTAGAACCGAACTAGCTCTCGAAACAACAAACGAACCAAATCTTGGCCAAACACTCACAAGAGGCAGAACAACCTTTACTACAGCCTCTAGAACACCATCCAAGAATCCGCTTAACTGGACAAACGACTACTTCCAAGCAGCCAACAAACTTTTCCTTCAAGCTAGCGCTTCCACCATTAACTCCAAGACCAAGGGAGTAACCTGACAACTCTCCGAAGGAAACGGCTCATACAAGCAGACAACCAACGGACAGAGAACTCCACATACGCTCACTGTCTTGCTCCACCAGAGCAACAACATCTAATCTCACGGGGCACAACAAGGGTCCATCTCAGACTGAACCTCCAAATGCCAAACGGGGCAACTCAACATCCTGGAAACAGGAAAAACAACCAACATGGCACAAACCTGTAACGACCCAGGTTTTTCTTCCCGGTCTTCCAGGTATGCCCTAGGGGTAATTTGGTAATTTGGTCGGGCCGTCAGGGTCGTTTGTGCCTTTTCCAGTTACTAAAATTATTGGATGGTTTTATGTAGGTTTTTGGAGGGGTTTGTGGTTTGGTTTGAGCAAGGTTTGTTGCAAAAGTAAAAATAAAGGGATTTGTCTTTGCAGTAGGGTTTGAACCGGGTCTCTGGGAAGCTTGTAGAGATGTGTGCCAATTGAGCCATTAGGTGCTCTTGTTGTTCTTTCTGCATCACATCTTAGTTAACCTTGGATTTTGGAGTTTTGGTGCATTTGGTTAAATGAAATAGAATTAGGTTTATTCCATCTTCTTCTCCAAAACTCCTCTTGGCCGCACAAGCTCTCCCTCTCCATAGCCCTTGCCGATTCTTCTTCCCTTGCATCTCCTTGGGTTCGATCATCATCATTCCGGGTAAGTCTTCATCCTCTTCATCTCCTCATTTGGTTTTGATTTGGCCGAAGGTAAGATGTAGGGTGTGTGTGTGTTTGTGTTGGTTGCAGCCAGCCGAGAGGAGCAGCCATCATCGCACGCCAGATCGCGCCAGCAGCAGCCCAGATCGTCGTTCGTCCTCGCCCGATCGCTCGCACGCCAGATCGCGCCAGCAGCAGCCCAGATCGTCGTTCGTCCTCGCCCGATCGCCTCGACGCGGAGAGGCCCTCGCCAGCGCCCGGCGTCAGCCGCGTCCGCTCGCTTCGCCAAGACGCCAAGGCGTTCGCCGCGTGCGCGCGTCCTCGCCGAGCAGCTCGCCGTGTCCGCATCGCACGCCCGCCGCGCGCGCGCGCCGCCCAGACACGCCGCGCCGCGCGCGCGCGTCCTCGCTGCGGTATCCGCGTTGCCGTGTCGTGCCGGTAGCGGCGTCCCTGCCGTGCCGTGCGGTAGCGTCCCCGCGCCGCGGCGCCCCCTGCCTGCCGTGCCGGCTTGTTGGCGGCTCCAAGCTCGTGTCGCCGTGCGCGTGAGTTCCCTGAGCCGAGCTTGTTGTTTCTATTGTTGTTTAGACATTTTAGATGCTGATTATTGTTGGTTTGCTAGGTTCCCGCCGCTAGCTCGGGATTGTTCCGCAGCTTAGGATTTGTGTGTAGAAGTCTTCCGACCAAGGTAAGGATTTCTTACAGGGGTTGTGTGGACCTGCGGTATATTTGTGATTGTTGTTTTGTATGCCTGTGTATGATTACTAGCATGTTTAGCCCTAGGTGCTCTGCTCAATTCTGGTGGCATGAACTCTTGTATTGTTTCTCATGTTAGCCCATGCTAGGTTGTTCTATTCTAGCATGTTCGATATTTGTTCTTGCTTCGTAGTATCATGCTAGGTTCCTTGTATCTGTTGAGCACGTATTGGGTGCATTGATTGAATTGTTATTATTGTTAAGGTTTAGAATTCAGGTAGATAGCATCATCCGGGCCCGATGCATAAAGTATCTTGCATCTATGGCAAGGACGTTCGAGACAGTTCTCCGTCCTTGGACCCCGTGAGGGATTAGCTATCCAAACCGGTAGGCCCTGCAATCTTGGGTGAGGGTGGTAGTCTAAGCGATGCCCCAACGGTCGGGATGATGACTTGGCAATGCCTAATCCCCGGCAGCCGGCACGTCCTCAGCGTGTTCGGCAGTAGCCCTTGATTGCCACCTGTTAAGGTAAGGACGGCTTCCTGGTGTAAGCCTACCATGACCCGTTCCTTAGCCTCAAAGTGCGGTGGTGTGGTGACATAGTTCACGTGTCCAGGTCTCACACCCCTATGTCAGTGACACCGATCCAGAGATTTAGTTAGGCGTGGTATCCGGATATGGGCAGCTTGCCACTAGACCCGGCACCCCCCATAGTCTGTAGAAGCACGCGGTGCATCCTTACGCTCATTACAGCGCCGACCGGAGAGCTCCTCGGGATCTTGAGCTAGTGCACCTTTCGTATCGACAGTAGATAGTCAAGCTGAGGCCGGGACTTGTTCCCGTATAGCGCGTTTAGTGTGTTGTGGTATTTTCGGACTAAGACCCTGAGTTGGCATCCGAGGTCCAAGTGTGGACTTAAGCTATGTGCTCCGCTCTATGTTTGTACTCATAGCTTGCATACATTCTTCTAGATGATCATGTATATCGTATTGTACCCCGGTTGGGGATTCTTACTGGGTAATTCGTTACTCACCCTTATTCTGTGGTTTTCCACAAGTAATCAAAGCGGGAGAGCAGGATGGTGAAGGAGGAGCCGTGATCATGGAATCTCTTTGTCATCTCTGACTATTTTATTTTATCATGACTCTTGACTTTTGTTATTTCCCCTGAATGCATGTAGACGGGCACAAAGCCCCAGGATGTTTTCTTACGTTTTATGGATTCCAGCATATTTGTACTTGTGGAATGTTTTAATGGTTTAAATAATCTCTGATCAGAGTATGCTTTTAGAAATGTATGTTTTGGTTGTTGAATGTTTCTGTTTTTACTTGGAATCCGAAATGTGTTTTTCATTATGTCTTCAATTTTCAATACATGCATTGGGGTAAAGGCCATTTAGAACCCCTTTTGGGTCGGGTCTTTACTGATTGGTATCGAGCTCGAGTCATAGATTCTGTAGAGACTGACCTTTTGTTGTAGGTCGTTTTTCCATGATCATCAAGACTCGGCGGTCATCAGTACGCCTAGATTTATTGTTTTAGAAAGGAAAAGGGTTAAGAATTTACAATACCTATCATCTAGTGTATGCCTTGTTTGGTGTTGTGGAATGGTGTGAAAGAGTTTTGATTCGTTGTTGGTTTGGATGTAGATCGCCAAAGATGCGACCACCCGCATCGGGAGAGGAGGTTCGAGAGCGGTCGAGGTATCGGGATCGGATCTCGATCACTGCAGGGGACATCGTCCCAAGCCGACATCGATGGCATTCCACCAGCAGCTCCTCCCGTTACGCCTAGAGCGGGCGTTGAGGCGACCGAGCGCCGTGGAGATCGCTCATGGAGCAGAGTTTGCCGAGTCTATGAGGGCTTTTATGGTCAGCATGTTGAGTGACCAGAGGGCGAGACCTGTGCCTTGTTGGCGCTGCAGCGGGAAGAGTCCCGAGCCCAGATCGAGCGGTGACTCGATTGGTTCAAAGAGAGCTCAGTAGCACCTCCGGCTCCTCAGAGCAAGTAGCCCCCAGAGGCGATATGGCAGAGGGTGCCGAGGAATTGGGTAGGTGGTGAAGGATTTTGTGAAGTGGAAGCTCGAGAAGTTTGATGCCACCGGTGATGCGTTAGCGGCAGCCTGTGTGGATTGCCCATTTGGAGTACACCTTCCGATCATGGTGTGCCCCGATATTCGTGAGGCCGAGGTGTGCGGCTCATGTGCTTTGGGAGGCACAATGAGATGGTGGTGGGAGTCCACTTTGAGCGAGAGACCACCTGGGTCTCCACCCGCTACCGGGAGTTCTTCAAGGCTGAGTTCAAGGTAAAGTTCATCGGTGATGAGGCTCAAGAGAAGATGGTGGAGCTCTTCCGTAACCACAAGCGAGGTTCGATACCATTGAGGAATATGAGCGCAAGTTCTCGGAGTATGGATATTTTGCTCCTCGGTTGATTGCCACCCCAGAGTGAAGATTCGAAAGTTCATATCCTGGATTGAGGCAGGGTGTTTCCCAGGATGTCGGGGCTCGTGCCCCCGATACTTATGCTAGAGCGGTGGTGCGATTAGCCACCATTTATAATGGGAAGTATCCTGTTGAGCGGATTGTCGCGCCGCTCTGTTTAGCGCCCTGTTCAGCTGCAGTGGGGCGTAAGAGGAAGTTTGAGCTCATTATTGAGGAGTTACTGGGGTTGCCCCCAAAGAGAGAGGTTGACTTCATTATTGAGCTCGAGCCGAGGACCCTCCCTATCTCGAAGGCTCCATCGCATGGCGCCGGGGCGTGAGTTAAAGGAACGAAGATTCATTCAGGTGGAGATGTTAGACCGAGGGTTCATCCGTCCGAGTGTGTCCCCGTGGGAGCACCGATTCTGTTTGTGAAAAGAAGGATGGTTCTATGCGCTTATGTATTGATTACCGCGAGCTTAATAAGGTGATGATGAAGAATAAGTATCCGTTGCCCCGTATCGATGATTTGTTCGATCGGCTTCAGGGAGCTTCGTGTTCTCCAAGATAGATCCGAGATCCGGTTACCATCGATTGCGGATCGGGGATGCCGACATTCCTAAGACGACTTTCAGTCTAGATATGGTCACTATGAGTTTGTGGTCATGTCGTTTGGATTGACCAATGCCCCACCTGCGTTCATGGACATGATGGATAGGGTGTTCAAATCATTTTTGGACGGCTTCGTCATCGTGTTCATTGACGATATTCTCGATTTATTCGAGGTCTAAAGAAGACCATGCGAGCATTTGAGGCGAGTATTGGCGGCTTTGAGGGAAAACCGGCTTTATGCGAAGTTTTCCAAATGTGATTTCTGGTTGGAGCAGGTGGCCTTCCTAGGCCACGTGGTTTCGAGAGATGGTATAGCCGTGGACCCCGCGAAGATTGAGGCCGTGAGTTCATGGGCCAAGCCGACTTCGATGCCGAGATTCGCAGCTTTCGGGTTTGGCGAGGTTACTACCGTCGGTTCGTCAAGGACTTTTCGCTTTAGCCTCGCCCCTCACTCGTCGACGAGGAAGGGTGTCGAGTTTGTTTGGGATAGCAGTGTGATGAGAGCTTTGCCGTGCTCAAGCGCAGATTTGACTTCGGCACGGTGTTGGCGATCCCGGAGGGGACAGTGGTTTCGTGGTCTGATGATGCTTCCAAGTTTGGATTAGGTTGTGTGTTGATGCAAAGACGGGAAGGTCATTGCCTATGCTTCCCGTCGGTGAAGCCGTATGAGTGAGAACTACCCGACTCATGATATGGAGTTGGGAGCAATGGTGTTTGCAATCAAGATTTGGAGGCATTACTTGTATGGTGAGCGGATTCGGATGTTTACCGATCACCGAGCCTCAAGTATCTGTTTACTCGTAAGGAGTTGAATATGAGGCAGAGGAGATGGTTAGAGTTGGTAAAGGATTATGACTGCGAGATTTTGTACCATCCGGTAAAGCCAATGTAGTGGCCGATGCTTTGAGTAGAAAGACGTCGCACTCTGCGGCGTTGTTGAGTTCCCTCCCAGTTTGCGGAGAGAGTTCGAACGGGCCGAGGTTGCAGTGTTGTTGGGTGAGGTTACCGCCGTGGTAGCTCGATTGACTGCTCAGCCGTCGATTAGGCGTGGATTATAGACGATCGGTTGGGTGACCCCGCACTTAAGAGATTGGTTGATGAGTTAGTGCCGACGGTGATTTTGACTTTGTATATTCACCGTCGGTGGGTTGACTTATAGAGGCGGTTGTGCGTTCCGGATATTGCGAGTTTGCGAGCAGAGTTGCTCCTGAGGCCCACATTCCCCTTTTGCTTGGCACCCGGGGGTACCAAGATGTATCGAGACCTTAAGCGGACCTTCGGTGGATGGGAATGAAGAGAGATGTGGCAGAGTTTGTCGGTAGGTGTCTCACTTGTCGGCAAGTGAAGGCACCCAGCAGAGGCCACTGGTTTGTTGCAGCCACCGAGTGTACCCAGTGGAAATGAGAAGAGATCTCCATGGACTTTATCTCGGGTTGCCGAGGACTCGAGGAAGTTCTCTCGATTTGGGTGATAGTCGACCGTTTGACCAAGAGCGCACACTTCATTCCCGGTAGAGACACTTATACCGTGGAACAAAGGCGCAGATTGTTTTTGGAGCAGATCATCCGTTATCATGGAGTGCCGGTGAGGATTGTGTCCGATCGTGACTCGCGGTTCACTTCTCGTTTCGGAGAGCGCTCCAGAAGGGTTTGGGCACGAGTGCGATTTCAAAGATGACTTTTCACCCTCGAGACGGATGGTCGGTCCGAGAGAGTGAATCAGATTCTCGAGGATATGTTGAGGGCTTGTGTGTTGGATTTCCAGGCGGTTGGGACCAGATTCGTACTTGATGGAGTTTGCCTATAACAACGATTACGATCGGCGATTCAGATGGCTCCATTCGAGGCATTGTATGGTAAGCGTTATCGGTCCCCCGTGGTTCGGGAAGAGGTTGGTGATAGACAGTTTTGGGTCCCGAGTTACTGCAGCTTGACCAATGGTGTGCAAAGGAGAAGATTAGAGCTCGTATGTTGACAAAGCTCAGAGCAGGCAGAAGAGTTACGCCGATGTTCGGCGTCGAGATTTGGAGTTTGAGGTTGGTGGCATGTGTTCCTTAAGGTTGCTCCGATGCGAGGTGTTACGAGGTTTGTAAGCGTGGGAAGTTGAGTCCCCGCTTTGTTGGTCCATTTGAGATCCTAGAGAGGATTGGCGAGTTGCTTACCGGTTAGCCCTACCTCCGTCACTATCGGTGCATAGTGTTTTTCATGTATCGATGTTGAGGCGGTATGTGCCGGACCGTCGCACATTGTGGACTTTGAGCCTTTGCGGTGAATGAGGATTTGAACTTCGAGGAGAAGCCGGTGAGGATCCTTGCCTTTGAGACCAAGACGTTGCGTAATCGCGAGATTCGTTTAGTAAAGGTTCGATGGAAGAATCGGGGTTCGAGGAAGCCACTTGGGAGCGGGAAGACGAGATGAGGTTGCATTACCCCGAGTGTTTTTCTGTCTTAAGGACTTTCGAGGACGAAAGTCATAAAAAGAAGGAATATTGTAACGACCGTGTTTTTCTTCCCGGTCTTCGTGTATGCCCTAGGGGTAATTTGGTAATTTGGTCGGGCCGTCAGGGTCGTTGTGCCTTTTCCAGTTACTAAAATTATTGGATGGTTTTATGTAGGTTTTTGGAGGGGTTTGTGGTTTGGTTTGAGCAAGGTTTGTTGCAAAAGTAAAAATAAAGGGATTTAGGCCGCAGTAGGGGTTTGAACAGGGTATCCTGGGAAGCTTGTAGAGATGTGTGCCAATTGAGCCATTAGGTGCTCTTGTTGTTCTTTCTGCATCACATCTTAGTTAACCTTGGATTTTGGAGTTTTGGTGCATTTGGTTAAATGAAATAGAATTAGGTTTATTCCATCTTCTTCTCCAGAACTCCTCTTGGCCGCACAAGCTCTCCCTCTCCATAGCCCTTGCCGATTCTTCTTCCCTTGCATCTCCTTGGGTTCGATCATCATCATTCCGGGTAAGTCTTCATCCTCTTCATCTCCTCATTTGGTTTTTGATGCTGGCCGAAGGTAAGATGTAGGGTGTGTGTGTGTTTGTGTTGGTTGCAGCCAGCCGAGAGGAGCAGCCATCATCGCACGCCAGATCGCGCCAGCAGCAGCCCAGATCGTCGTTTGTCCTCGCCCGATCGCTCGCACGCCAGATCGCGCCAGCAGCAGCTCAGATCGTCGTTCGTCCTCGCCCGATCGCTCACACGCCAGGAGGCCCTCGCCAGCGCCCGCGCGTCCAGCCGCGTCCGCTCGCCCGCACGCCAAGACGTTCGCCCACGTGCGCGTCCCTGCCGAGCAGCTCGCCGTGTCCGCATCGCACGCCAGCGCCCGCGCGCCTTCGCCCAGACACTCGCCCGCGCGCGCGCATCCCTGCCATGCATCCGTGCCGTGTCGTGCCAGCGCGCAGCCATCGAGCGTCCTGCGCCGTGCGTGCGGTAGCGCGCCGGTAGCCGGCGGCCCTGGCGCGCCACCGCCTGCGCGTGCCGGCTTGCCGCCAGCTCCAAGCTAGTGTCGTCGTCGTGCGCGTGAGTTTCCCGAGCCGAGCTTGTCGTTCTATTGTTGTTTAGACATTTTAGATGCTGATTATTGTTGGTTTGCTAGGTTCTCGCCGCTAGCTCGGGATTGTTCGCAGACTTAGGATTTGTGTGTAGAAGTCTTCCGACCAAGGTAAGGATTTCTTCACAGGGGTTGTGTGGACCTCGCGGTATATTTGTGATTGTTGTTTTGTATGCCTGTGTATGATTACTAGCATGTTTAGCCCTAGGTGCTCTGTTCTGAATTCCTGACTAGCATGAACTCTTGTATTGTTTCTCATGTTAGCCCATGCTAGGTTGTTCTATTCTAGCATGTTCGATATCTGTTCTTGCTTCGTAGTATCATGCTAGGTTCCTTGTATCTGTTGAGCACGTATTGGACTGCATTGATTGAATTGTTATTATTGTTAAGGTTTAGAATTCAGGTAGATAGCATCATCCGGGCCCGATGCATAAAGTATCTTGCATCTATGGCAAGGACGTTCGAGACAGTTCTCCATCCTTGGACCCCGTGAGGGATTAGCTATCCCAACCGGTAGGCCCTGCAATCTTGGGTGAGGGTGGTAGTCTAAGCGATGCCCCAACGGTCGGGATGATGACTTGGCAATGCCTAGTCCCCGGCAGCCGGCACGTCCTCAGCGTGTTCGGCAGTAGCCCTTGATTGCCACCTGTTAAGGTAAGGACGGCTTCCTGGTGTAAGCCTACCATGACCCGTTCCTTAGCCTCAGGTGCGGTGGTACAGGCTGACATAGTTCACGTGTCCAGGTCTCACACCCCTATGTCAGTGACACCGATCCAGAGATTTAGTTAGGCGTGGTATCCGGATATGGGCAGCTTGCCACTAGACCCGGCACCCCCCATAGTCTGTAGAAGCACGCGGTGCATCCTTACGCTCATTACAGCGCCGACCGGAGAGCTCCTCGGGATCTTGAGCTAGTGCACCTTTCGTATCGACAGTAGACAGGCTGAGGCCGGGACTTGTTCCCGTATAGCGCGTTTAGTGTGTTGTGGTATTTTCCGGACTAAGACCCTGAGTTGGCATCCGAGGTCCAAGTGTGGACTTAAGCTATGTGCTCCGCTCTATGTTTGTACTCATAGCTTGCATACATTCTTCTAGATGATCATGTATATCGTATTGTACCCCGGTTGGGGATTCTTACTGGGTAATTCGTTACTCACCCTTATTCTGTGGTTTTCCACAGGTAATCAAGGCGGGAGACAGGATGGCTGAAGGAGGAGCTGTGATCATGGAATCCTGCTGTCATCTCTGACTATTTTATTTTATCATGACTCTTGACTTTTGTTATTTCCCCTGAATGCATGTAGACGGGCACAAAGCCCCAGGATGTTTTCTTACGTTTTATGGATTCCAGCATATTTGTACTTGTGGAATGTTTTAATGGTTTAAATAATCTCTGATCAGAGTATGCTTTTAGAAATGTATGTTTTGGTTGTTGAATGTTTCTGTTTTTACTTGGAATCCGAAATGTGTTTTTCATAATGTCTTCTATTTTCAATACATGCATTGGGGTAAAGGCCATTTAGAACCCCTTTTGGGTCGGGTCTTTACAAAACCACTCGCCCCCACGAGCAAAACTAAACTCTAGCAACTCCAATCCACACCTTGGTCAACACCAAGCACCAACTTGCCACCACACCGAAACCAATCCGGACTTTACTCCAAACAAACACTAGCTTGCTAGTCTACCAAGACTGCTAGCAACTCCACCGAGGCTACAAACTACACGCCTCCAGCTAGCCAACTGAAACTCACTAGCTGGGCCTGACTGAGCTCTGGAGAGGCTCTCCACAACCTAGGGTTCTTCGGCAACCCTCGACACACACACCTGCTGCTTAAGATACGATCTAACAGACAAACCGCTGAACAAACAACTCCAATTTCCAGCATCCCAACCATGCTGGCCAACTCCAACTCCTTGGGAACCTAAAGGACCCGAAACGCTACAGAATGCGTCATCCTCCTACTCAAAGCATCGGCCACAACATAACTTCTACCCAAGGAAGGATCCGAACAACTCTCTTAGCCATGACGATCAGAAACCACGCGGCTTAGCTACCATCGCTCTTGTCTGGGTTTCCAATCGAACTCCAACCAACGATCAACAAGAAGATCCGCCAACCAAGCTTAGGCCCAACTTAACAAATCTTGCCTAAGCAACAACTTGATACCACGAGCACGGTATCCTTACCACCTCAACCAAAGCCTTACAACAACCACCTGAGTCCAACTTCTCAAGGAACCGAGCACGAGATCTCCAAAGAAAACCCTACATGGATCTTGAAACTCTCGCCACGGAACGAACCACACAAAACACACTTGTGTGCACAACTCCCAACCTTCCTTTAGAGATCCAAGACTAACAAGCGCTTTTCCACAAAGCAACGATAACTCCTGGCAGCGATACAAACAATCCAAGGAACACCAAAAGTTCCATCTCCACACGATACTCGAAGCTGAGGCAACCTTGCTCTACCAAAGCATAATCATGCCAAACCAAACTTACTTTGTACCAAGCCTCTACCAAGGGTGCTTACCCCTAAGGCATCCAAAACCTCTCGCAAGGCATCAGCTCATCTCGCCTCAAAAGCATCCAACTCGCCTCATAAGCATCCAGCTCATCTGATAAGCATCCAACTCATGGTCCCTCAGCTGGACCAAATTCGCATCTACAATGCTCAACTCTCCTCAGATTTAGGCACTCGAAGGTAGTTGACCGCACTACCAACCACAAAGAAAATCTCTTGGCCTTAACACTAGCGCGAGACTCACGCGCACCAACATTTACCAACCGCAACCTCACGACTTACTCAACCTCCGTAAACATTGGGAAGAGGCTCCGGCTCCTCTCGAGCATCCTTTCGTTTGTAGTCCATTGACTACCACTGAACTAGCCCTCTGGCACGACCTAAACGGGTGCAACTGCCATAAACAGATCCAAGGCTAAAGGAGTACGCTGAACTCCGAACGGCATAAAACCATCTGCTATGCCCAAGCCGAACTCAAGCCTGAACCAGACTTAGTGCCAAAGTGGCACACCAACCAATGCACCTCAAGTGCTACTACTACCAAATCCACATCTGAGGAAGCTGGGCTGTTAAACAACAGCAGGCTCGCAAGGGGGCAAAGATGACCCTTCATCTGCCTCAAGCCACTAACACGGCAACTTGCCAAACAATCGGGAGTGGTGGAGACTCTGCTAGTCCACCTCTCACAAGGGACTTCCACCACCATCGATGAACCAAACAAAGACAGAACGGCACACCTCGGCCTCTGAGCAATGGGGCATCCCACACACGGATGCTAAACTCAAACTGGCCAACTACTTTACTACTAGCGGTAGGACTTACTAAAACATCGAGCTCTGCGCAGCATCCATTTGCCAACACGGGCGTCTCCATCAACGCCAACAAACTCATCCGAATAAAACTGCTGATCATGCCCTCCGGGAACCTCAGGGGCTACAAGAGCTCTTTGGGAGAAAAATCTTTGAGACAAACTCTGTCAATTTGGGCTATCTGTGCCGGGACTCCTCACTACGCGCTACAAAGCTGCGCACTGGGTCTCCGCTCTCGATAGCTAAAGACACGCCATCAATCTCTCATGGTTTGGAGCACACTCTGCTCAAGGAGTCTCACTGAGGCGTATTTGCTAGCCTCTACCCCCTCCTCTAGGCAACTCAACTGCCGGGGCCAAATCTGGCATGCGGGCCTAACAACCCTGGACGCGGCCTCAACATCAACACGATCGGTCCAACTCCTCGGTCGGACATGCCAAGCGTCCTGCTCCTCTGGGTGCGATCAACATACTAGCGATCTGCACAAAGCACCTCCACCCTCTCACTAGGGGAAAAGCAGCAATTGGGCCACAAATGGCCAATGGGAGACTAAGCTCTGCCTCCCTCGGGGACGACGTCCCAGCGGCATCCGAATCTATCTGGATACCTCAACAAGCCACAACATACATCACACACTGCGGGAAGTTGGCATGATGGCGCTCTAAACCCAAACCAACAACGAGTCAGAACCTGCTCGTCTCCGCTCCACAACACAAAACAAGGCATACACTAGATGAAAGGTATTGTAAATTCTTAACCCTTTTTCAACAACAAATAGTAAACTTAGGCGCACTGATGACCGCCTGAGTGTCGATGATCATGGAAAAACGACCTACAACGAAAGGTCAGTCTACAGAATCTATGACTCTGAGCTCTGATACCAACTGTAAAGACCCGACCCAAAAGGGGTTCTAAATGGCCTTTACCCCAATGCATGTATTGAAAATAGAAGACATTATGAAAAACACATTTCGGATTCCAAGTAAAAACAGAAACATTCAACAACCAAAACATACATTTCGAAAAGCATACTCTGATCAGAGATTATTTAAACCATTAAAACATTCCACAAGTACAAATATTTGGAATCCATAAAACGTAAGAAAACATCCCGGGGCTCTGTGCCCGTCTACATGCATTCGGGAGAAATAACAAAAGTCAAGAGTCATGATAAAATAAAATAGTCGAGATGACAGCAGGATTCCATGATCAGCTCCTCCTTCACCATCCTATCTCCGCCTTGATTACTGTGGAAAACCACAGAATAAGGGTGAGTAACGAATTACCCAAAGAAGAATCCCCACCCGGGTACAATACGATATACATGATCATCTAGAAGAATGTATGCAAGCTATCGAGTACAAACATAGAGCGGAGCACATAGCTAAGTCCACACTTGGACCTCGGATGCCAACACAGGTCTTAGTCCGGAAAATACCACAACACACTAAATGCGCTATACGGGGAACAAGTCGGCCCACGGCTGTCTCATCGTCGTCACGAAAGGTGCACTAGCTCAAGATCCCGAGGAGCTCTCCGGCCGGGTATTTGTAATGAGCGTAAGGATGCACCGCGTGCTCTACTGCACTATGGGGGTGCCGGTCCAGTGGCAAGCGCCCATATCCGGATACCACGCCTAACTAAATCTCCGGATCGGTGTCACCGACATAGGGGTGTGAGACACGGACACGTGAACTATGTCACTGCACTCACCGCACTTTGAGGCTAAGGAGCGGGTCATGGTAGGCTTACACCGTGAAGCCGTCCTTACCTTAACAGTGGCAATCAAGGGCTCATCGCCGAACACGCCGAGGACGTGCGGCTGCCGGGGACTAGGCATTGCCAAGTCATCATCCCGACCGTTGGGGCATCGCTTAGACTACCACCCTCACCCAAGATTGCGTGGGCCTACCGGTTGGGATAGCTAATCCCTCATGGGGTCCAAGGACGAGAATCTGTCTCGAACGTCCTTGCCATAGATGCAAGATACTTTATGCATCGGGCCGGATGATGCTATCTACCCGAATTCTAAACCTTAACAATAATAACAATTCAATCAATGCAGTCCAATACGTGCTCAATGAGATACAAGGAACCTAGCATGATACTACGAAGCAAGAACAGATATCGAACATGCTAGAATGGAACAACCTAGCATGGGCTAACATGAGAAACAATACAAGAGTTCATGCCGATCGAGAATTGAACAGAGCACCTAGGGCTAAACATGCTAGTAATCATACACAGGCATACAAAACAACAATCACAAATATACCGCAGGGTCCACACAACCCCGGTAAGAAATCCTTACCTTGGTCGGAAGACTTCTACACACAAATCCTAAGCTGCGGAACAATCCCGAGCTAGCGAGCGGGAACCTAGCAAACCAACAATAATCAGCATCTAAAATGTCTAAACAACAATAGAACAGCAAGCTCGGCTCAAAGGGAACTCGCGCGCACGACGACACGAGCTTGGGGTCGCGGCCGGCAGCGCGGCAGGGCAGGACGCCGCTACTGGCGCGCTACCGCACGACTGGCGAGCAGGACGCACGGCAGAGGACGCGCTGGCTGGGCTGCATGGCTGGCACGACACGGCACGGATGCACGGCAGGGACGCGCGCGCGCGGCGAAGCGTCTGGCGGCGCGCGGGCTGGCGTCGCGATGCGGACACACGCGAGCCGCTCGCGCAGGAGCGCGCGCACGCGGCGAACGTCTTGGCGCGGCGGCGAGCGAGCGGCTGACGCGCTGGCGCCGGGCGAGGGCCTCTGGCGCGCGGCGAAGCGACGGCGAGGACGAACGACGATCTGGGCTGCTGCTGGCGCGATCTGGCGTGCGAGCGATCGGGCGAGGACGAACGACGATCTGGGCTGCTGCTGGCGCGATCTGGCGTGCGAGCGATCGGGCGAGGACGAACGGCAAGGCTGCTAGGCGGATCTCGCGCGTCGGCGGTGGCTGCCAGCAGATCTCGGCGAGTGGACGGCGATGATGGCTGCTCCTCTCGGCTGGCTGCAACCAACACAAACACACACACACCCTACATCTTACCTTCGGCCAGCATCAAAAACCAAATGAGGAGATGAAGAGGATGAAGACTTACCCGGAATGATGATGATCGAACCCAAGGGAGCTGCAAGGATGAAGAATCGGTAAGGAGAGCTTGGGAGAAAGCTTGGGCGGCCACAACTCTTTTGGAGAAGAAAACACAACAAACCTAATTTCTATTTCATTTAACCAAATGCACCACTCACCAAAGATCCAAGGTTAACTAAGATGTGATGCAGAAAGAGCAACAAGAGCACCTAATGGCTCAATTGGTACACATCCCCACAAGCTTCCCAGGCGACCCGGGTTCAAACCCCAGCTGCAGCACAATTTCCTTTATTTTTACTTTTGCACCAAACCTTGCTCAAACCAAACCACAAATCCTTCCAAAAACCTACATAAATCCATCCAATAATTTTAGCAACTGGAAAAAGATATAAGCGGTCCCTGACGGCCCGACCAAATTACTAAAATACCCCTAGGGCATACGGAAGACCGGGATGAAAACTGGTGGTCGCATATGTGTAAGTAAGACCCGTTGGGCAGCATTGATAGCTAGAGGTGTAAGACCCCGATGGGCATCCATTTGTGTAAGACCCCGATGGGCATCATTGTTTAGAGGTGTAAGACCCCGATGGGCATCTGTATGTGTAAGACCCCGATAGGCATCATTGTTTAGAGGTGTAAGACCCCGATGGGCATCCGTATGTGTAAGACCCCGATGGGCATCAATGTTTAGAGGTGTAAGACCCCGATGGGCATCCGTATGTGTAAGACCCCGATGGGCATCACTGTTTAGAGGTGTAAGACCCCGATGGGCATCCGTATGTGTAAGACCTCGATGGGCATCATTGTTTAGCTGGTGTAAGACCCCGATGGGCATCCTAGATGTGTAAGACCCCGTTGGGTAGCATTGATAACTAGAGGTGTAAGACCCCGATGGGCATCCGTATGTGTAAAACCCCGAAGGGCATCATTGTTTAGAGGTGTAAGACCCTGATGGGCATCCGTATGTGTAAACCCCCGATGGGCATCCTTGTGTGTAAGTCCCCGATGGGCATCATTGTGTCATTGTATCCTAGGTTGTGTAAGACCCCGATGGGCATCCAGGTGTAGAACCTTGGATAAGCTGTAGTTGAAAGCCCTTGATAGGCTAGCTCTAGTGTTAGCACATAGCCTAAACCTACCGTTTTGCTCTAAGTCATTGGTTGGTTGCATGTCGGTGTGCTAAATGAGATGTTTTCGTATTGTACCTCGATTGGGGATTCTTACTGAGTAATTCGTTACTCACTCTTATTTCTGTGGTTTTTCCACAGGTAACCACTGTGCGAGACAGGATGGCTGGAGGAGGAGCTGTGATCATGGGAACTCGTTGTTCAACTCTGAGTCTTGTTTATGTTTATGTTTTAAAGGTCCTCTGAATGCATGTAGTTGGGCACGGAGCCCTAGGGTGTTTCTTGACCGTATTTCGGATTCTAGCATTGTTGTAACTATTGCAAAGCTTGTATGTTTTAAATAAATCTCGATCGAGCAAGTTTTGTAATTGTATTTGTCTTGGAACAGTGCTTGGGGAAACAGGGGACAGTTTTGGGAATTTTATGTTGACTTTTTAAATGGATGTTTTATGTTTTAGTTTTTACTTAGAATCCGAACATCATATTGCAAATTTTCTGTAGATTTGAATGCATGCATTGAGGTAACGGCCTATTTTAGAACCCCTTTCGGGTCGGGTCGTTACAATAGATGTCTGACACCCTCGATCATATGATCAGCTCAAAACCAATCCCAATGGGCGTCCTTATGGGCCTCTTACCCTCGCTAATAAATCTGGACTATCGGGAGAGTACCCGAAGTCTGGATCTAAACTGGAAGGAACTGGTGTACTCACGAACTACGCAGGGGGCCTTAGTACAAACTACGCTGGCCAGGTACTCATGCCTAAAGACTCGAAAGCGGTGTCACTGAACACAGTAGTGCGAGGCCCTCGGCACTCATCTGTGCAGCCTGTACCACCGACCTGAATCTAAGAACCGGTCAATGCAGGCTTGAACCGTTGGCAAGGTTCCGCTCTAGCAGGCTACAAACTAGGCTTATGCCGAAATGGTAGCTACATCCACATCGGCGACCGAGGGGACAAAGTACGTTATGTCCGCTCTCAGCCTCTGGATGATGACAAACCCTACTATGCTAGCTAAGAGTACAGAGTAAATGATTCCTGGCTAACATACAATAAAACACATCAATCACACTTAACCTAGCATGATACTACGAACTTAAAACAGGAATCATTAGCATGCTGGAAGAACAAACCTAGCATGGCACTAACATGTACAATCGGACAAACATGCTAGCAAGAGATCAATCATAGCTGCCCTATCACTATCATGCTCATAACAGTCAACAAGCATACAAGGCACATCATGATAATATCGTAGGGTCCACACAACCACGGTAAGAAATCCTTACCTACAAACAAGCATAAATAACTATCACAAATCAACCAAGCGACCCTCGAGCTTCTAAGCGAACCCGAACAACCTAAGCATTAATAAAAACAACCTAATTAAATAAACAGCAGCCAACAGCTTAGGACCCAAAGGAGAAAAGACTCGAGAATTACCAACCGAGAAGACACAAGGCTCGGCCCATCTCTCACAGCAGGGCAGGCTGTTGGCAGCAAGGAAGCTGGCTTGGCGCGTTGGCGCGGCAGGGGACTCACGCGCAGGAGCTGGGCGCTGAAGTGCAGACGTGACAGAGACACGGGCGCGCTGGCGGGGGCGCTGAGGCGCCTGGGCTACGAGAAACGGCGCTCGGGCAACGCGCCTGGGCTACTAGGAACGACACGCGTGCGACGCATCTGGGCTACAGGGAACGGCGCTGAGTGGGGCGACCTGGTGCTGAGCGGGATGACGCTAGCATGGGGCGGCTTCGGGGACGATGCGGGGTGAGCGACTGATGCGAGTGGGGCCAGCGTTGGCGCGAGGCGGCTTCGGCTGATCTTCAAGGTGGCGGTGGGTGGGTGGAGTAAGCTGGTGCGAAGCGGCTAGGGTTTCGGTTGGGTCTCAGGTTTGGTGAGAGAGAGAGAGAGAGAGAGAGAGAGAGAGAGAGAAAACAAGGGGGAAATGAGATTTTTCTTTATTTTTCCATCCTTATCCTTCGAGACCCGGCTGAAGAAATCTTTTCCAATAATAAAACTCACTTAATTCAAACTCCCAAATCAACACGAAGGCAAGGGTTCATGTCCCAAAGGAAGCACATAACTTAACAATAATTTGGCCAATAACCAAACCACTTCCAAACGACTAGCCCAAACATCTTGGGTCTTGCAACCAACAACAATCAAACCTCGATAAAGGCAGGAGTGACCCTGAAATCCTGAAAATCCACAAATCCTGCCCGGGGAGCAAAAGACCAAAATGCCCCTAAGGGTTAAAATAGCTCTAACGGCCCAACTGAACAACTGAATCTTGAACCGAAAGAAACTGGAAGACTGGAATAGAAAACTGGGTTGTTACACCAGAGGGCTGAGCAGAGAGCTGAGACGCAGACATTGTTAGCCGCACAGAGGGAAGAGTCCCAAATTCAGATAGAGCAGTTGACCGAGATGGTTCAGCAGAGGACTGTAGTGCCACTAGTACCGCCAGCTTTGCAGGAGCCGATCGTGAATGAGGTCGTTGTGGCGGAAGGTGCTGAGGATCTGGGCAAGTGGCTGAAGGATTTTGTCAAGTGGAAGCCAGAAATTTAGTGCCCCGAGAGAAGCAAGTAGTAGCGACCGGATGGATTGCTTTGAGTTAGAGTACACATTCATGGTGATGGCTTGTCACGAGGTACAATGAGCCGTTGTGCGACTCACGTATTATTTGGATACAGCTAAGTGGTGGTGGGATTCCACTTTGAGTGGGAGACCGGCTGGGTCTCCAGCTGCCACCTGGGATTTCTTCAAGGCTGAGTTCAAGGCAAAGTTTATCAGTGAAGAAGCCCAAGAAAAGATGATTGAACTATTTTCAAACTTAAAGCAGGGGTCT
Source organism: Sicyos edulis (assembly GCA_036507275.1). NCBI lineage: Eukaryota > Viridiplantae > Streptophyta > Magnoliopsida > Cucurbitales > Cucurbitaceae > Sicyos > Sicyos edulis. Next base: position 51,702,337 of record CM071846.1, on the reverse strand, counting down.
GATTCGATCGAGGTTTATGAGAGGAAGTTTTCGGAGTATGGGTACTTCGCGCCGTAGCTGATTACTACCCATGAGCTGAAGATCAGGAAGTTTATTGCTGGTTTGAGACAAGGAGTTTCTCAGGATGTTAGGGCACATGCCCTAAAGACTTTTGCCAAGGCAGTGCAGTTGGCAACGATTTACGATGGGAAGTATCCTCTAGAGCAGGTTGCTAGTGCTGCTGTGCATAAGGCCCTAGTATACTCGAGCCAGAAGCGTAACTTTGACTCGAGAAGCAATAGCCGTGTGGGGCGGTAGCCGTCGGGGGTTCTTATAAGGGTAGAGACCAGTAGCGAAACCGAAACCGTGATCAGCCTCGCCAGCAAAGCATAGGGAGGCCGCCACCGTATTGTAACCCTTGTGGGAAGCCGCATTGGGGTCCTTGTGGAGGTAACCCTAGGGCTTGTTATAATTGTGGTAAGGAAGGGCATGAGGCCCGGTTTTGCAACCAGAAAGTAGTGATAGCGCAGCCAGCTCAGCAGCAGGGGCGAGTGTATGCTACGACCCGCCAGGAGGCTGAGCAAATTGGGGCCGCGGTGGTAGGTACGCTCCTAGTTCTTGATCACCTTGCCTTTGTGTTGTTTGATTTCGAGTTCCACTCATTCTTTTGTTTCTGCTGTTTTTGCTGAGCATGCTTGCATGATTTTAGAGCCTTTAGGATTTGAGTTATTTGTTGCAAGTCCTTCGGTAGCTAGTATGCTGGCTAGTCAAAAGGTAAGAGACGGTCGGATACAGGTATCCGACGAGTCTCTGCAAGTTACGCTCATAGTACTGGCTATGAGTGGTTTTGATGTGATCCTCGGCATGGATGGGTTAGCTGATAACCACGCAATGATTGACTGCCGCCGGAAGGAGGTAGTGTTCAGCCCACCGAGCAGGCCTAGCTTTAAATTTCGGGGCGTCCAGGGCGGGGTGTGTTCGCCAGTGGTTTCGGCAGTTAAGGCCCACCGTTTGCTATCTCGAGGAGCTTGGGGTTTGATAGCTAAGTTGTCCGGAGTGAGTCGTGATCAGTTATCTGTTGAGCAAGTGCCCATTGTGCAAGAGTTTGCAGATGTATTTCCTGAGGAGTTGCCTGGTCTGCCGCCAAAGAGGGAGGTTGGTTTCTCAATAGAGCTTGAGCCAAGAACTCGTCCTATCTCGAAAGCTCCTTATCGTATGGCGCCAGCTGAATTGAAAGAGTTAAAGGAGCAATTGCAAGAGTTGCTTGAAAGAGGATTTATTAGACCGAGTGTGTCCTCGTGGGGAGCACCCGTGCTGTTTGTCAAGAAAAAGGATGGCTCAATGCGTCTATGCATCGATTACAGGGAACTGAATAAGGTAACCATCAAGAACAAGTATCCACTGCCACGTATTGATGACCTGTTTGACCAGCTCCAGGGAGCTTTTGTGTTTTCAAAGATTGACTTGAGGTCGGGCTACCACCAGTTAAGGATCTAGGATGCAGATATCCCTAAGACAGCTTTTAGGTCGAAGTATGGTCTCTACGAGTTCGTGGTCATGTCTTTCAAATTGACCAACACCCCAGCTGCATTCATGGACATGATGGACAGAGTGTTCAATGCGTTCCTGGACCGCTTTGTCATTGTGTTCATAGATGACATTCTTGTGTACTCAAAGTCTAAGGAGGACCATGCTTCGCACCTAAGAATGATTTTGACAGCCTTGCGCGAGAACCAGCTTTATGCGAAGTTTTCTAAGTGTGACGTTTTGCTTGAGGAGGTAGCTTTCCTAGGACACGTTGTGTCTAAGGAGGACTGGCTGTAGACCCGTAAAAAATAGAGGCAGTTAGTTCGTGTGCCAGACCGACGACTGTGTTGGAAATTCGTAGTTTTCTAGGTCTGGCCGGTTATTTGCATCGCTTCGTTCAGGATTTTTCTGCTATAGTTCCACCGCTTACTCGTTTGACTAGGAAGGGTGTCGATTTCGTTTGGGATAAGAAGTGCGACGAAAGTTTCGCTAAGTTGAAGAGCAGTTTCACATCCGCACCAGTGTTGGCAGTTCCAGAGGGAACAGGGGGTTTTGTGGTGTTCAGTGATGCCAGCAAGTTTGGTTTGGGTTGCGTTCTGATGCAGCACGGTAAGGTAATAGCGTATGCCTCAAGGCAGTTGAAACCGCATGATTAGAATTATCCGACTCATGAGATGGAGTTGGCAGCTGTCGTCTTTGTACTTAAGGTCTGGAGGCATTATCTGTATGGGGAGAAGATTCAAATTTTCTTGAACCACCAGAGCCTCAAGTATTTCTTCACCCAGAAAGACCTGTACATGAGACAGAGGAGGTGGTTGGAGCTTGTAAAGGATTACAACTGTGAAATCCTGTATCACCCTGGGAAGGCAAATGTTGTAGCAGATGCACTGAGCGCATTTAGCAACGCTGGCAAATCCCAAAAGTTGTATAAGGAAGGATCTTGAGAGAGCAAGAATAGCAGTGTTGTTAGGGGAGGTTACCGCCAGGGTAGCCCAGTTGACCATCCAGCATTTGATAAAGCAAAGGATTATCGACGGCAAGTTGAATGGCCCTAAGTTAAAGATATTGTACGAGAGAGTTCAGGCCGATGGTGATTTCGATTTCGTGGTATCTGCAGATGGTGGCTTGAGGTATAAGGGTCGGCTATATGTCCCAGCCGATGCCGGTATTCGTACAGAGTTGTTGACCGAGGCTCACACCTCGCCTTTTCCGTGGCACCCAGGAGGTAAAAAAATGTACCATGATCTTAAGCAGACTTTTTGGTGGATGGGGATGAAGAGAGAGATTGCCCAGTTTGTCAGCCGGTGTATCACTTGTCAACAAGTGAAGGCGCCTAGACCGAAACCAGTAGGTTTGTTGCAGCCGCTTGGGGTACCGTAGTGGAAGTGGGAGGAGATTACCATGGAATTTATTTCGGGTTTGCCCAGGAATCCGAGAGGTTATGCACAAATTTGGGTGATCAACACAGGTTGACCAAGTGCGCGCACTTCGTTCCCGGCAGGATAAGTTATACCGTGGAGCAGTGGGCACAATTATTCCTTGAGCAGATAGTTAGGTACCACGGAGTGCCAGTTAAGATTATCTTTGATCGAGATTCCCGTTTTACATATCGGTTTTGGAGAGCCCTTCAGGCAAGATTGGGCACAGAGTGCAGCTACAGTACAGCCTTTCATCCGCAGACCGATGGTCAGACGGAGCGGGTAAATCAGATCCTCGAGGATATGTTGCGAGCCTGTGTGTTAGATTTTTTGGGCAGTTGGGATCAATACTTATATTTGATGGAGTTTGCCTACAACAACAGTTATCAGTCAACCATTCAGATGGCACCGTTTGAGGCGTTGTATGGTAAGTGCTGCAGATCCCCGGTATTTTGGGAAGAGGTTAGAGACAAGCAGGTTTTGGGTCTTGAGTTGCTCCAGTTGACCAATGAGGCGGTCCAGAAGAGCAGGGCTCGTATGTTGACTGGCAGAGCAGGCAGAAAAGCTATGCCGACGTCAGTCGTAGAGAGTTAGAGTTTGAAGTTGGTCAGCATGTCTTCCTTAAGGTAGCCCCGATGCGTGGGGTTCTGAGGTTTGGTAAGAGGGGGAAACTGAGCCCCAGGTTTGTTGGACCTTTCGAGATCCTTGAGAGGGTTGGGGTTGTATCTTACAAGTTAGCGTTGCCACCGTCCTTGGGTGCGGTGCATAGTGTGTTCCACATTTCGATGCTCCTTGATATGTGTGGCACCTTTCGCACATCGTAGATTTTGAGCCTTTGCAACTGAACAGTGACCTGAGCTTTGAGGTAAAACCTATAAAGATCTTAGCTGTAAGAACCCGACCCAAAATACGGTCCTAAACCTAGGTTCTCACTCAGCATGCAAGTTAAAATACTTCATCAAGCGGTTTAGTGCTCATATTTAAAACCTTTCAAAACATTTAGAAACGGGGAATGCTTAAAACATAATCAACAATTTTGTTTAAGAAAAACCAACGAAGTAAAACAAGCCTGGCCAGTATATAAAAACATTCAAAACAGTTCAAACAACGTTTTATAATGTTTCCCCTAGGACTCATGTCCATCTACATGCTGAACAAATATGCAAACAATAAAGACAGAGTGCCTGCAGCTCCCATGATCATTCAGCTCCCTTCGCTCATTTGTCCCGGTCTTTGTCCCAAGTTACACGGTGGAAAACCACAGAAATAAGGGTGAGTATAAACATACTCAGTAAGAATCTCAACCAGGGTACAATACGATACTTCAATCATCTAGCACCCTAGTATACATGCAACAGATTACCAACACGGATCATAGCTCAACGAGCTTACAAGGCAGAATCTGGAATCCTCGGAAGTCTCCTTCTTCCGACCTAATGATTGGCTCTCATAACCAATCCCGGGACATCTCCGAGGGTCTTTCTCCCTCGGCCAATTGATCAGCTCAAAAACTGATCCCAAAGATGTCCGACACCCTCGAGGGTCTTTCTCCCACGACCATATGATCAGCTCAAAAGCGAATCCCAATGGGTGTCCTCAAGGGCCTCTTACCCTCGCTATAAATCTGGACTATCGGGAGAGTACCCGAAGTCTGGCTCTAAACAGGAAGGAACTGGTGTACTCACGAACATTAGCCTGGGGAGCTCTCCGGGCGGCGACTAACGCTGCGTGGCGCGCACACACGACATCTTCTTTGCAACCGGCGTAAATGTGGGGGCCTAAGTACAAACTACGCGGGCCAGGTACGCATGCCTAAAGACTCGGAAGCTGTAAGGACCCGACCCAAGAAACGGTCTCTAACCTAAGGTCCATACTTAACATGCATGAATAAGAATATAAACATCATTTAGAGTCGGAAGTTTAAAACTTTGCGATAAACACTTTTAAAACAAAATCATGATTTCAATTAAAATAAAAGTAATTGGTGATCAAGTACTTTCTTAAAACAATTCAAAGGAAAACGGTACGATAACATAAAATAGTTTGAGTACTTTTTCCTAGGGACCCAAGTCCCACTACATGCTAAATCATTAAGGAAAACATTTAATGAAACGTGCGACCCAGAGTCAGCTATCCATGATCATCGAGCCGCTCCCTCCTAGCCATCCAGCCTCTGTCCCAAGTTACCTGGTGGAAAGCCACCGAAAATAAGGGTGAGCAACAAGTTACTCAGTAAGAATCCCCAATCGGGGTACAATACGAAATCATCTCATTTAGCACATGGACAAGCAATCATACAAAGACTTAGAGCAGAAACGGTTGGTTAGGCTATGGGCTATTTCTAGGGCGAGCCTGTTCAAGGGCTCCCATCAAAAGTCACTCCTAGGTCCTACGCTTGGATGCCCTTCGGCCTTACACAATCTAGGACTCAGTGATGCCCAGTGGGGCCTTACACACTTAGGACACAGTGATGCCCAGTGGGGCCTTACACACTTAGGATACAGTGATGCCCAGTGGGGCCTTACACACTTAGGATGCCCATCGGGCCTTACACCTTCGATGATCGGTGATGCCCAGTGGGCCTTACACACCTAGGATGCCCATAGGGCCTTACACCTCCAGAATCAGTGATGCCTAGTGGGCCTTACACACCTAGGATGCCCATAGGGCCTTACACCTCCAGAATCAGTGATGCCCAGTGGGCCTTACACACCTAGGATGCCCATAGGGCCTTACACCTCGGATGTCCATCGGGTCTTGCGAGCGGGACCCGAACTAGTTACCTCTACGGCCCTCTAAACTATACATCACACGTCTAACCGTAACTTGGATCTAACAGCATACAATAGGCAGCATGGTTCTATCAAGATAGGAAAGCCTAGCATGGAACTAACGGGATGTAAACATGTCACGAACATGAATCAAAAGAAAAACATGAAACCTATCACTAGAAACTCATATAATTACAATAATCAACGTGCTATCAACTATTCGCAGGGTCCACACAACCCCGGGTAAGAATCCTTACCTGGAAATAAGTGGAGGTTGATTATCCCGAATCGAATAACGACCCTCGAGCTTTTAAGTGAACTCGAGAAACCTAAACAAGTAATAAAATATCCTAATTAATAGACAGCATCTAAAAGCAGAAAGTCCAAAGGGTGGAGGCTCGGGAATTTACCAACCGAGAAGGCACACGCCTCTGTGGAAAGCAAGCAGGGCGCACCGCCGGCGCCAGAGGCGCTGGCTCGAGCGCGCGGCAGGGCGAGTGACACGCTGGGCGGGCGCGCTGTCAAGGCGTCTGGACGGCGGCAGCGTGCGGGCGACCTTGGCTGCAAGGCTGGCGCGCGAACGAGCGACACGCTGGGACGGGCGCGCTGTCAAGGCGTCTGGACGGCGGCAGCGTGCGGACGACCTGGGCTGCGAGGCTGGCGCGCGAACGAGTGGAGCGACGCGGTTTGGGCGCTGGGGTGCTGTCGTGCGGCGCGGAGGCGGGCTACACGGCCGGTGCGCTGGGCGACCTGGTGCGGAGTGGAGGATGGGCTGTTGCGGCGGTGGGCGAGCTGGCTGCTCGACGCTATCTGGGCTGCCGATGGTTCGGTGCGGTAAGGAAGTGGTCAGCAGGGCGTGCGATGTCGTGGGGCGAAGCAGCAGGGCGTTGGGCGGCGGCGTGGGCGAGGTACGGCGGCGGTGTGGGGCGGCTTGGGCGAGGTACGGCGGCGGTGTGGGGCGGCTTGGGCGAGGGTGAAGGAGAAAGTCTAGGGTTTTGGGGTTCTTTCTTTTTTTCCTTGTTTTCTCTTTTCTTTTTCCTTAAATATAATTCCCTTCCTTAACTTAAATAGACTTGGGAATCTCTTATGACCTCCCCAAGATTCCCCTTCGAGCCCCGGCTGACGCGTTTATTTTCCTTATTTAAACCCAAGCTTCCCAACCCCTTTTTAGGCCGGGGTTGAGTCCTTCCAACAGATTCCTCCCAAACTTAAAAATATAAAAGGAAACCTTATTTTACATTTAGTGAAAACCGGGAACATTACAATACTCCCTCCTTAGAAGACTTCCGCCCCCGGAAGTCATTGCTCCTAAAACAACTCTAGGTAACTCCTCCTCATCTCCCTTCCAACTCCCAAGTAGCTTCCTCAACTCCCTGATTCCGCCACTGCACTTTCACTAGGTCAATGGTCCGGTTCCTCAAAACCTTTTTCTCAAATGCCAGGACCTGCCACTGCACTTTCACTAGGTCATGGTTCAATTGTAAAGGCTCAAAATCTATGACGTGCGAAGGATCTCGCCACATCTTTGGCGGAGCATCGAAACGTGGAACACACTATGCACTGCGGCTGGGGCGGCCAGCGGTGCTAACCGATAGGCCACAATCCCAATCCTCTCAAGGACCTCGAAAGGTCCAACAAACCTGGGGCTCAGTTTGCCCTTTTTACCGAACCTCAGGACCCCTCGCATCGGAGCTACCTTGAGGAAAACATGCTGGCCAACCTCAAACTCCAACTCCCTACGCCTAACATCGGCGTAGCTCTTCCTGCACTGCTTTGGGCGGTCAGCATCTGAGCTTTGATTTTACGGACGGCCTCATTGGTGGTGGAGCAACTCGGGCCTAACACTGCCGGTCACCAACTTCTTCCCGGAAGGTCGGGGATCTGCGCAGCGCTTACCATCTAACGCCTCAAACGGCGCCATCACAATGGTCGATGAAAGCCTGTTATTGTAGGCAAACTCCATCAAGTACAAGTCTTGGTCCCAACTACGTGGAAATCCAACACGCGAGCTCGCAACATATCCTCTAAGATCCGATTTACCGCTCGGTCGGCCATCGGTGTCTGTGGGTGGAAGGCTGTCTTTGTAAGTGCACGCACTCGTGCCCAAACACACTGAAGGGCCTTCCAAAACCGTGATGTAAAGCGGGAATCCCGGTCGGAGATAATTTTAAGCGGCACTCCGTGGTACCTCACTATCGCTCAAGGAACAGTTGTAGCCCTTTGCTCCACGGTGTAGTTTATCCCGCCCGGAATGAAATGGGCACACTTAGTCAACTGTCAACGACCACCCAAATCTGTGCATATCCTCTAGGAGTCTGGGCAAACCGAGATAAAATCCATGGTGATCTCCTCCCACTTCCTTTGTGGCACCCGAGCGGTTGCAACAAACCTGCTGCCAGCCTCGCTCGGGCGCCTTCACTGTTGTGTGTGAGACACCGACTAACGAAGTGGGCAATCTCCTCTTCATCCCCATCCACCAAAAAGTCTGTTTAAGATCTTGGTACATCTTGTTACCCCCTGGGTGCCAAGAAAAAGGCGAGGTGTGAGCCTCGGTCAATAACTCTGTGCGAACACCGGCATCGGCTGGGACACACAGCCGACCTTTATATCTCAGACCCCCATCTGCAAGTATTACGAAATCGAAGTCACCATCAGCCTGAACCCTCTCATACAAACTTTTTAACTTAGGATCTTTCAGCTGGCTGTCGATAATCCTTTGCCTTATCGAAGGCTGGATGGTTAACTGAGCTACCCTGGCGGTAACATCCCCTAACAACACTGCTATTTCCGCCCTCTCGAGATCCTTCCTGATGATACTCTTGGGGTTTGCCAATGTTGCCAGATGCGAGGCCTTTCTACTTAGTGCATCAGCCACAACATTTGCTTTTCCAGGGTGATACAAGATCTCACAGTCGTAATCCTTCACGAGCTCCAACCACCTCCTCTGCCTCATGTTCAGGTCCTTCTGAGTGAAGAAATACTTGAGGCTTTGGTGATCCGAGAAAATCTGAATCTTCTCCCCATACAAGTAGTGCCTCCAAATCTTAAGTGCAAAGACGACCGCTGCCAACTCCATATCATGAGTCGGGTAGTGCGCTCGTGCGGTTTCAAGCGCACGAAGCGCACGCTATCACCTTACCGTGTTGCATCGAACGCATCCCAAACCAAACTTCTTTGGCATCACTTTGTACACCACGAAACCCCAGTTCCCTCGGGACCGCCAACACAGGCAGACGTCAAAGCGCTCTTTAGCTTAGCAAAACTCTCATCGCACTTCCTATCCCAAACGAAATCAACACCCTTCCTCGTCAATCGAGTAAAGGGGCGGCTATAGCTGAAAAGTTACGAACGGCGTCGGTAATATCGGCCGCAGACCGGGAAGCTACGAATCTCCGTCACGATCGTCGGTCGGCCCACGAACTAACGGCCTCTACCTTCGAAGGGTCTCTCGGCCACTCTGTAACGACCAGGTTTTTCTTCCGGTATTCGGTATGCCCTAGGGGTAATTTGGTAATTTGGTCGGGCCGTCAGAGTCGTTTGTGCTTTTTCGATTACTAAAATTATTGGATGGTTTTATGTAGGTTTTTGGAGGGGTTTGTGGTTTGGTTTGAGCAAGGTTTGTTGCAAAAGTAAAAATAAAGGGATTTGTCTTTGCAGTAGGGTTTAAACCCGGGTCTCTCTGGGAAGCTTGTAGAGATGTGTGCCAATTGAGCCATTAGGTGCTCTTGTTGTTCTTTTCTGCATCACATCTTAGTTAACCTTGGATTTTGGAGTTTTGGTGCATTTGGTTAAATGAAATAGAATTAGGTTTATTCCATCTTCTTCTCCAAAACTCCTCTTGGCCGCACAAGCTCTCCCTCTCCATAGCCCTTGCCGATTCTTTTTCCCTTGCATCTCCTTGGGTTCGATCATCATCATTAGGGTAAGGCTTCATCCTCTTCGTCTCCTCATTTGGTTTTTGATCTTTGGCCGAAGGTAAGATGTAGGGTGTGTGTGTGTTTGTGTTGGTTGCGAGCCGGTAGGAGGAGGAGCGACCATCATCGCCGTCCAGCTCGCCAGATCTGTTGAAGCAGCCCCCTGCCGACGCCCGCGACAGCGGCGGCCGCGAGATCCACCGTCGCGAGACCTCCCGCGACGCCGTCGCTCTCGAGTCGCCCGAGATCCGTTGAGCGGCCCCTGCCGTCGCACCAGATCGCCCAGATCTGTTGAAGCGGCCACACGCACACCATCGCTCGCGATCGTGCGGTCGCGCCAGTGACGCGAGACGCTGTGACGCCCGCGCGCGCCGCGCGCCCAGTTGCTCGCCGCCGCGCGCCGCCGCCGCGTGTCGTGCGTCGCCTCGCGCGCCTGCGCCGCGCCGCGCGCCGCCGCCGAGACGTTCGCGGCGCGCGTCCTCGCTGAGCTGCTCGCCCGTGTCCGCATCGCACGCCAGCGCCGCGCGCGCGCCGCCGCCAGCGACGCTCGCCGCGCGCGCTGCGCACTGCCGTGCATCCGTGCCGTCGTGTCGTGCGTGCGGTAGCAGCCAGCGCCTAGCCCCTACCGTGCTGCGGCTTGCAGCTGCCCCAAGCTCGTGTGTCGTCGTGCGCGTGAGTTCCCGAGCCGAGCTTCTTTGTTCTATTGTTGTTTAGACATTTTAGATGCTTGATTATTGTTGGTTTGCTAGGTTCCGCTCGCTAGCTCGGGATTGTTCCACGACTTAGGATTTGTGTGTAGAAGTCTTAGAGACCAAGGTAAGGATTTCTTACCAGGGGTTGTGTGGACCACTGCGGTATATTTGTGATTGTTGTTTTGTATGCCCGTGTATGATTACTAGCATGTTTAGCCCTAGGTGCTCTGTTTCAATTCTGACTAGCATGAACTCTTGTATTGTTTCTCATGTTAGCCCATGCTAGGTTGTTCTATTCTAGCATGTTCGATATCTGTTCTTGCTTCGTAGTATCATGCTAGGTTCCTTGTATCATTGAGCACGTATTGGGTGCATTGATTGAATTGTTATTATTGTTAAGGTTTAGAATTCGGGTAGATAGCATCATCAGGGCCGATGCATAAAGTATCTTGCATCTATGGCAAGGACGTTTGAGACAGTTCTCCGTCCTTGGACCCCGTGAGGGATTAGCTATCCCAACCGGTAGGCCCTGCAATCTTGGGTGAGGGTGGTAGTCTAAGCGATGCCCCAACGGTCGGGATGATGACTTGGCAATGCCTAGTCGGCGGCGGCACGTCCTCGGCGTGTTCGGCGGTAGCCCTTGATTGCCACTGTTAAGGTAAAGGCGGCTTCACGGTGTAAGCCTACCATGACCCGTTCCTTAGCCTCGGGTTCGGTCGTGCAGTGACATAGTTCACGTGTCCAGGTCTCACACCCCTATGTCAGTGTGTAAAGACCCGACCCAAAAGGGGCTCTAAATGGGCCTTTACCCCAATGCATGTAGTGAAAATAAAAGACATTATGAAAAATACATTTCGGATCCCAAGTAAAAACCGAAACATTCAACAACCCAAACATACATTTCTAAAAGCATACTACGATCGAGAGATTTATTTAAACCATTAAAACAATCCACAAGTACAAATATCTTTGGAATCCATAAAAGCGTAAGAAAACATCACGGGGCTCTGTGTGCCGTCTACATGCATTCGTGGGAAATAATAAAAAGTGAAGAGTCATGATAATTAAAATAAAACAATCGAGTTGACAGCGAGTTCCATGATCACGGCTTCCCCCTTGACCATCCTGTCTCCGCCTTGATTACCGTGGAAAACCACGAGAATAAGGGTGAGTAACGAATTACCAGTAAGAATCCCCAAGCAGGGGGTACAATACGATATACATGATCATCTAGAAGAATGTATGCAAGCTATGAGTACAAACACAGAGCGGAGCACATAGCTAAGTCCACACTTGGACCTCGGATGCCATCTCGTGGTCTTAGTCCAGGAAAATACCACAACACACTAAACGCACTATACGGGAACAAGTCCCGGCCTCGGCTGTCTCTCGCCGTCACGAAAGGTGTGCGGCTCAAGATCCCGAGGAGCTCTCGATCGGTATTTGTAATGAGCGTAAGCGCGCACCGCATGCCACGCAAACTGCGAAGTGCCGGGTCTAGTGGCAAGCTGCCCGAGTTTGATCACCATGCCTAACTAAATCTCCGGATCGGTGTCAGCGACATAGGGGTGTGAGACACGGACACGTGAACTATGTCACTGTACCACCGCACTTTGAGGCTAAGGAACCGGTCGTGGTAGGCTTACACAGAAGCGGTCCTTGCCCTAACAAGTGGCAATCAGGGCTACGGCCGAACACGGCGAGGACGTGTCGATCGCCGGGGGCGAGGCAATGCCAAGTCATCATCCCGACCGTTGGGGCATTTAACGATCGCCACCCTCACCCAAGATTGCGGGGCCTACCGGTTGGGATAGCTAATCCCTCACGGGGTCCAAGGGCGGAGAAGCGTCTCGAACGTCCTTGCCATAGATGCAAGATACTTTATGCATCGGGCGGATGATTCTATCTACCTCAATTCTAAACCTTAACAATAATAACGATTCAATCAATGCGGTCCAATACGTGCTCATCGGATACAAAGAACCTAGCATGATACTACGAAGCAAGAAACAGATATCGAACATGCTAGAATAGAACAACCTAGCATGGGCTAACATGAGAAACAATACAAGAGTTCATGCCAGTCAGAATTCGTAACAGAGCACCTAGGCTAAACATGCTAGTAAACATACACGGGCATACAAAACAACAATCACAAATATACCTGCTTGAGGTCCACACAACCCCGGTAAGAAATCCTTACCTTGGTGGAAGACTTTTACACACAAATCCTAAGTGCGGAACAATCCCGAGCTAGCGGCGGGAACCTAGCAAACCAACAATAATCAGCATCTAAAATATCTAAACAACAATAGAAACAGGCAAGCTCAAACGGGGAACTCACGCGCGCGACGACACGAGCTTGAAATTTGCTTGCTTGGCAGCTCGGCGGCAAGGGCGTGTTTTATTGCTGCTTGCGCTACTGCACGGGCAGGACACGCTATGGCTGCGTATACACCGGCACGCACGGACACGCGCTGGCTGGCCGCGCTGGCACGGCAAGCGGACACGCGTGAGCGAGCGCTCGGTCGAAGGCGCGCGGCGCGCGGGCGTTCGGGCGTCTGGCGCGCGAAGGCGAGTGTTCGGCCAGCGGAAAGCGCGGAAAGCGCTTCAGCGAGCGGACACGGCGAGGGCGTCGAGCGATCGGCTGGACGTCTTGGCGCTGCGCGAGACCTCTGGCGTCGCGAGCGATCAGGCGATCTCTTCTTTGGGCGAACGGCGAGATTTCTTGCTGGGACAGATCTGGGCGTGCGGCAGGGCTGGTTCGACCGATCTGGGCGTGCGGCAGGGCTGGTTCGACCGATCTGGGCGTGCGACAGGGCTGGTTCGACCGATCTGGGCGTGCGAGCTGGGCTGGCGATGATGGCTGCTCCTCTCGGCTGGCTGCACAACACACACACACACAACCCCTTTTTCTTACATTCGGCCAACAAACACCCAAATGAGAAGATGAAGAAGACGAAGACTTACCCGGAATGATGATGATCGAACCCAAGGAGATGCAAGGATGAAGAACTCGGCAAGGCTATGGAGATGGAGAGCTTGGGCGGCCAAGAGGTGCTTTTGGAGAATAAGATGGAATAACCTAATTCTATTTCATTTAACCAAATGCACCAAAACTCCAAAATCCAAGGTTAACCAAGATGTGATGCAGAAAGAGCAACAAGAGCACCTAATGGCTCAATTGGCACACCTCTCTACAAGCTTCCCGGAGACCGGGTTCAAACCCCACTGCAAAGCACAATTTCCTTTATTTTTACTTTTGCAACAAACCTTGCTCAAACCAAACCACGAACCCCTCCAAAACCTACAAAAAACCATCCAATAATTTTAGTATTTGGAAAAGACACAAACGACCATGACGGCCCGACCAAATTACCAAATTACCCCTAGGGCATACGGAATACGGGAAGAAAAACACAGGTCGTTACAATATTCCCTCCTTTTATGACTTTCGTCCTCGAAAGTCCTTAAGATGTACTTGCTCGAGGTAATGCAACCTCATCTCGTCTTCCGCTCCCAAGTGGCTTCCTCGAACCCGATTCTTCCATCGAACCTTTACCAAACGAATCTCGCGATTACGCAACGTCTTGGTCTCAAAGGCAAGGATCCTCACCTGGCTTCTCCTCGAAGTTCAAATCCTCATTCAATTTGCAAAGGCTCAAAGTCCACAATGTGCGACGGGTCCGGCACATACCGCCTCAAAGATCGATACATGGAAAACACTATGCACTCGCTGATAGTGACGGAGGTAGGGCTAACCGGAGGCAACTCGCCAATCCTCTCTAGGATCTCAAATGGACCAACAAAACGGGGACTCAACTTCCCACGCTTACCAAACCTCGGAACACCTCGCATCGGAGCAACCTTAAGGAACACATGCCGACCAACCTCAAACTCCAAATCTCGGCGCCGAACATCGGCGTAACTCTTCTCTGCTCGCTGAAATTTTGTCAACATACGAGCTCTAATCTTCGCCTTGCACCATTGGTCAAGCCGCAGTAACTTCGGGACCCAAAACTCGTCTATCACCAACCTCTTCCCCAGAACACGGGGACCGCATAACGCTTACCATACAATGCCTCGAATGGAGCCATCCGAATCGCCGATTGGTAACTATTGTTATAGGCAAACTCCATCAAGAAACTGAATCTGGTCCCAATCGCTGCGGGAAATCCAACACACAAGCCCTCAACATATCCTCGAGAATCGATTCACTCTCTCGATCGACCATCCGTCTCGAGGGTGAAAGGCATCTTGAAATCGCACTGCGTGCCCAAACCCTTACGGAGCGCTCTCCGAAGCGAGAAGTGAACCGCGAGTCACGATCGACACAATCCTCACCGGTACACCATGATAACGGATGATCTGCTCAAAAGCAGTTGCGCCTTTGTTCCACGGTATAAGTGTCTCTACAGGGAATGAAGTGTGCGCTCTTGGTCAAACGGTCGACTATCACCCAAATCTGAGAGAACTTCCTCGGAGTCCTTGGCAAACCAGAGATAAAGTCCATGGAGATCTCTTCCCATTTCCACAGGGGTACACTCGGTCATTTGCAACAAACCAGTGGCCTCTGCTGGGTGCCTTCACTTGTCGACAAGTGAGACACCTGACAAACTCTGCCACATCTGTCTTCATCCCCATCCACCGAAGGTCCGCTTAAGGTCTCGATACATCTTGGTACCCGGGGTGCCAAGCAAAAAGGGGGGCTGTGGGCCTCAGAGAGCAACTCGGCTCGCAAACTCGCAATGTCCGGAACACACAACCGGCCTCTATAAGTCAACCCATTGTCTGGTGAATATACAAAGTCAAAGTCACCGTCGGCACTAACTCATCAACCAATCTCTTAAGTGCGGGGTCACCCAACTGGCTGTCTATAATCCATTGCCGAATCGACATTTGAGCAGTCCAATTGAGCTACCACGCGGTAACCTCTCCCAACAACATCGCAACCTCGGCCGCTCGAACTCTCTCTGCAACTGGGCTGGGAACTCAACAACGCCGCAGAGTGCGACGTCTTTCTGCTCAAAGCATCGGCCACTACATTGGCTTTACCCGGATGGTACAAAATCTCGCATCATAATCCTTTACCAACTCTAACCATCTCCTCTCGCCTCATATTCAACTCCTTCGAGTAAGCAGATACTTGAGGCTCTCGGTGATCGGTAAACATCCGAATCTGCTCACCATACAGGTAATGCCTCCAAATCTTCGAAGGCGAACACCACCTGCCGCCAACTCCATATCATGAGTCGGGTAGTTCTGCTCATACGGCTTGGTGACGGGAAGCATAGGCAATGACCTTCCCGTCTTTGCATCAACACACAACCTAATCCAAACTTGGAAGCATCATCAGAGACCACGAAACCACTGTCCCCTCCGGGTGCCAACACAGTGTTTGAAGTCAATCGCGCTTGAGCACGGCAAAGCTCTCATCACACTGCTTTGTCCCAAACAAACTCGACACCCTTCCTCGCCGGACGAGTGAGAGGCGAGGCTAAAGCGAAAAAGTCCTTGACGAAAAGCGGTAGTAAACGCCAAACCAGAGAAAAAGCTGCGAATCTCGGCAATCGAGGTCGGCTTGGCCCATGAACTCACGGCCTCAATCTTCGCGGGGTCCACGGCTATACCATCTCTCGAAACCACGTGGCCTAGGAAGGCCACCGCTCCAACCAGAAATCACATTTGGAAAACTTCGCATAAAGTTGGTTTTTCCTCAAAGCGCCAATACTCGCCTCGGATGCTCTGCATGGTCTTCTTTAGACCTCGAATAAATCAGAATATCGTCAATGAACACGATGAAATTTGTCAAAAATGACTTGAACACCCTATCCATCATGTCCATGAACCTTGGTGGGGCATTGGTCAATCCAAACGACATAACCACAAACTCATAGTGACCATATCCGGATCTCGAAAGCTGTCTTAGGAATGTCGGCATCCACGATCCGCAATCGATGGTAACCGGATCTCGAGATCTATCTTGGAGAACACGAAGCTCCTCGAAGGCGATCGAACAAATCATCGATCACGGGGCAGCGGATACTTATTCTTCACTTGTCACCTTATTAAGCTCGCGGTAATCAATACATAAGCGCATAGAACCATCCTTCTTTTTCACAAAGAATCGGTGCTCCCCACGGGGACACACTTGGGCGGATGAACCCTCGGTCTAACATCTCCTGAATCTGAATCTTGATTCCTTTAACTCACTGGCGCCATGCGATCACGGAGCCTTCGAGATAGGGAGGGTCCACGGCTCGAGCTCAATAATGAAGTCAACCTCTCTCTTTGGGGCAACCCCGTGAACTCCTCAGAAACACGTCCGCAAACTCGCTTTGCCGGTACCGATCAGCAGACAACGAGGGGCGGCTCTTCCCGCACAACTTGGCTAGATAGCCCCAAGCTCCATGAGCTAGCAAACGACGAGCTTTCACGGTGACACCATCGCGGCCAAACTCCACCCTGGACTCCACGAAACTTAAAGCTAGGCCGACTGGCGGCTGAACACTACTTCTTTCGGTGGCGGTCAATCAACGCGTGGTTAGCGACTAACCACTCCATACCAAGAATCACATCAAAACCGCTCATAGGCGGAACTATGAGCGTGGCCTAAGCAACTCTCGGATATCTCGATCCGGCCATCCTTAATCTTATCTCTAGCCAACATATTAACTCCCGAAGGAGTTGCAGCGAGATAACTCAAAACCTAGAGGCTCTAGTCTTAACTTAGCATGCTCAAAGAAACAACACAGATACAAATGAATGCGTGGAACCAGAATCAAACAAGACAAATGCGTTGATGATCTAAAACAAGAAGCGTATCGCCCACAGCAGCATCCGCGACGCGGCCTCTGACGGTCGTAGCAAACACTCGACCGCTGCTGTATTGGCCGAGCCGCCATAGTTTGGTGATCACAAAACGGGCCATGTGCCCCTCTACCACAATGGAAGCACAATCTAGGTCCAGCCGACAAGCTCGCGTGGACTTTCCCACAAGTAGCACAAGCGGAAAGCGCACAGGTCCTCTCTCGCCGCCGGGCTGAAAGCGGGTGGAGCTCACGATCTCTCGCTCAGAATCGCCCTTGGCGGCGCTGGCCGCCGCCCCGAAAGTCAAACTTCCTCTTCTTCCCCACAATTTCTTTGGGACGGGGATGGCTGAGCGACAGAGCGGCAACAACCCGCCGGCGCAGATACTTCCCATTATAGATCGTGGCTAATCGGGACAGCCCTAGCATAAGTGTCGTGGGCCTGAGCCACGACATCTCGGGAAACACCCGCCTCAATCCAGATATGAACTTCCGAATCTTCACTCGGGGTGGCAATCAAGCGAGGAGCAAAATATCCATACTCCGAGAACTTGCGCTCATATTCCTCAATGGAATCGGAACCTCGCTTCGAGTTCGGAAGAGCTCCACCATCTTCTCTTGAGCCTCATCACCGATGAACTTTACCTTGAACTCGGCCTTGAAGAACTCCCAAGTAGCGGGTGGAGACCCAGTGGTCTCTCGCTCAAGGTGGACTCCCACCACCATCTCATTGTGCCTCCTAGCACATGAGCCGCACATCTCGGCCTCTGAATATCGGGGCACACCATGATCGGAAGGTGTACTCCAAATGGGCAATCCACTGGCCGCCGCTAACGCATCACCGGTGGCATCAAACTTCTCGAGCTTCCACTTCACAAAATCCTTCACCACCTACCCAATTCCTCGGCACCCTCGCCATATCTCGCCTCTGGGGCTACTTGCTCTGAGGAGCCTGGAGGAGCTCTTGAGCTCTTTGAACCAATCGAGTCATTTGCTCGATCGGGCTCGGGACTCTTCTGGCTTCTTGCAGCGCCAACAAGGCACAGGTCTCTCGCCCTCTGGTCACTCAACATGTCGACATAAAAGCCCTCATAGACTCAAAGCAAACTCGCTCCAGAGCGATCTCACGGCGCTTCGATCGCCTCAACGCCCGCTCTAGGCGTAACGAGGAGAGGAGTCTTTGGTGGAATGCCATCGAGTGTCGACTTGGGACGATGTCCCTGCGATGATCGAGATCCGATCCCGATACCTCGACCGCTCTCGAACCTCCTCCCGATGCGGGGTGGTAGCATCTTTGGCGATCTACATCCAAACCAACAACGAATCAAAACACACTTTGTCACCATTCCACAACACCAAACAAGGCATACACTAGATGATAGGTATTGTAAATTCTTAACCCTTTTCCTTTCTAAAACAATAAATCTAGGCGTACTGATGGTTTGTGAGTCTTGATGATCATGGAAACGACCTACAACAAAAGGTCATCTACAGAATCTATGACTCGAGCTCGATACCAATCAGTAAAGACCCGACCCAAAAAGGGGCTCTAAATGGGCCTTTACCCCAATGCATGTAGTGAAAATAAAAGACATTATGAAAAATACATTTGGATCCCAAGTAAAAGCAGAAACATTCAACAACCCAAACATACATTTCTAAAAGCATACTCGATCAGAGATTTATTTAAACCATTAAAACAATCCACAAGTACAAATATCTTTGGAATCCATAAAACGTAAGAAAACATCCGGGGCTCTGTGCCCGTCTACATGCATTCAGTGGAAATAATAAAAAGTGAAGAGTCATGATAATTAAAATAAAACAATCGAGTTGACAAGAGTTCCATGATCACAGCTTCCCCTTGACCATCCCCTGTCTCGCCTTGATTACATGTGGAAAACCACGGAATAAGGGTGAGTAACGAATTACCCAGTAAGAATCCCCAACCGGGTACAATACGATATACATGATCATCTAGAAGAATGTATGCAAGCTATGAGTACAAACACAGAGCGGAGCACATAGCTAAGTCCACACTTGGACCTCGGATGCCATCTCGTGGTCTTAGTCCGGAAAATACCACAACACACTAAACGCACTATACGGGAACAAGTCCGGCCTCACCTGCTCATCACCGCCGACACGAAAGGTGCGCGGCGCTCAAGATCCCGAGGAGCTCTCGATCGGCGCCGTAATGAGCGTAAGCGCGCACCGCATGCTCACGCAAAACTCGGGGTGCGGGTCTAGTGGCAAGGCGCCCGTGTTCGACCACCATGCCTAACTAAATCTCTGGATCGGTGTCACCGACATAGGGTGTGAGACACGGACACGTGAACTATGTCGGCTGTACCACCGCACTTTGAGGCTAAGGAACCGGTCGTGGTAGGCTTACACCAGAAGCGGTCCTTGCCCTAACAGTGGCAATCAAGGGCTACGGCCGAACACGCCGAGGACGTGTCGATCGCCGGGGCGAGGCAATGCCAAGTCATCATCCCGACCGTTGGGGCATTTAACATGATCGCCACCCTCACCCAAGATTGCGGTGGCCTACCGGTTGGGATAGCTAATCCCTCACGGGGTCCAAGGACGGAGAACTGTCTCGAACGTCCTCGCCATAGATGCAAGATACTTTATGCATCGGGCCGGATGATTCTATCTACCTCAATTCTAAACCTTAACAATAATAACGATTCAATCAATGCAGTCCAATACGTGCTCATCGGATACAAAGAACCTAGCATGATACTACGAAGCAAGAACAGATATCGAACATGCTAGAATAGAACAACCTAGCATGGGCTAACATGAGAAACAATACAAGAGTTCATGCCATCCAGAGAATTAACAGAGCACCTAGGCTAAACATGCTAGTAAACATACACGGGCATACAAAACAACAATCACAAATATACATGAGAGGTCCACACAACCCGGTAAGAAATCCTTACCTTGGTCGGAAGACTTTTACACACAAATCCTAAGTCTGCGGAACAATCCCGAGCTAGCGGCGGGAACCTAGCAAACCAACAATAATCAAGCATCTAAAATATCTAAACAACAATAGAATAGCAAGCTCGCTCGGGAACTCACGCGCGCGACGACACGAGCTTGGGGCTTGGCAAGCGGGCTCGGCAAAAGTGGCTGGCGCTGGTCGCCATGGCCGGCACGGCAGGACACGCTACCGGGCGCGCTACCGCACGGCACTGGACACGCTACTGGCCGCGAGCCGGCACGCAAGCAGCAGGACAGCGCGCTAGCTGGCGAGCGCCGAGAGGCGAAGCCGCGGCGCCGCGGCAAGGCGTCAAGCGAAGCGCGCTGGCGAAGGCGCGAGCGGCGGCGGCGCGCGCGAGCACCGGGCGAGCGACACGGCGAGGGCGGCGAGCGACGGCCGGACGCGGCCGGGCGCGCGGGACCTCTCGGCGGCGAGCGATCGGGCGATTCGCTCTTTGGGCGAACGGCGAGGAGGCTTGGGACCAGATCCGGGCGTGGCGGCAGGCTGGTTCGACCGATCCGGCGTGCGACAGAGGCTGGTTCGACCGATCGGGCGTCGCGATGTGGCTGGTTCGACCGATCCGGGCGTGCGAGCCGGGTCAATGGCGATGATGGTCGCGCTCCTCCTACCGGGCCGCACAACACACACACACACAACTCCTTTTTCTTACATTCGCCAACAAACACCCAAATGAGAAGATGAAGAAGACGAAGACTTACCCGGAATGATGATGATCGAACCCAAGGAGATGCAAGGATGAAGAACTCCGGCAAGGCTATGGAGATGGAGAGCTTGGGCGGCCAAGAGGTGCTTTTGGAGAATAAGATGGAATAACCTAATTCTATTTCATTTAACCAAATGCACCAAAACTCCAAAATCCAAGGTTAACTAAGATGTGATGCGAAAGAGCAACAAGAGCACCTAATGGCTCAATTGGCACACCTCTCTACAAGCTTCCCAGAGACCGGGTTCAAACCCCACTGCAAAGACAATTTCCTTTATTTTTACTTTTGCAACAAACCTTGCTCAAACCAAACCACGAACCCCTCCAAAACCTACAAAAACCATCCAATAATTTGTAGTAGTGGAAAAGACACAAACGACCATGACGGCCCGACCAAATTACCAAATTACCCCTAGGGCATACCGGAAGACCGGGAAGAAAAACTCGGTCGTTACGGTGACACCGATCCAGAGATTTAGTTAGGCGTGGTATCCGGATATGGGCGCTTGCCACTAGACCCGGCACCCCATAGTTCTGTAGAAGCACGCGGTGCATGCTTACGCTCATTACATTGTCGATCGGAGAGCTCCTCGGGATCTTGAGCTAGTGCACCTTTCGTGATCGACAGAGAGACAGTGAGGCCGGGACTTGTTCCCGTATAGCGCGTATAGTGTGTTGTGGTATTTTCCGGACTAAGACCCTGAGTTGGCATCCGAGGTCCAAGTGTGGACTTAGCTATGTGCTCCGCTCTGTGTTTGTACTCATAGCTTGCATACATTCTTCTAGATGATCATGTATATTGTATTGTACCCCGGTTGGGGATTCTTACTGGGTAATTCGTTACTCACCCTTATTCTCGTGGTTTTCCACGGGTAATCAAGCAAGGAGACAGGATGGTGAAGGAGAAGTTGTGATCATGGAATCCGCTTTGTCATCTCGACCATTTTATTTTATCATGACTCTTGACTTTTGTTATTTCCCGAATGCATGTAGAAGGGCACGGAGCCCTAGGATGTTTTCTTACGTTTTATGGATTCCAAAGATATTTGTACTTGTGGATTGTTTAAATGGTTTAAATAAATCTCACGATCAGTATGCTTTTGGAAATGTATGTTTTGGTTGTTGAATGTTTCTGTTTTTACTTGGGATCCGAAATATATTTTTCATAATGTCCTTTATTTCCAATACATGCATTGGGGTAAAGGCCCATTTAGAGCCCTTTTGGGTCGGGTCCTTCTGATTGGTATCGAGCTCGAGTCATAGATTCTCAGAGATCGACCTTTGTTGTAGGTCATCCTTCCATGATCACCAAGACTGGCTAGTCATCAGTACGCCTAGATTTATTGTTTTAGAAAGGAAAAGGGTTAAGAATTTACAATACCTATCATCTAGTGTATGCCTTGTTTGGTGTTGTGGAATGGTGACAGCGGTGTTTTGATTCGTTGTTGGTTTGGATGTAGATCGCCAAGATGCTACCAATCCGCATCGGAGAGGAGGTTCGAGAGCGTGTCGAGGTATCGTGGATCGGATCTCGATCATCGCAGGACATCGTCCCAAGCCGACATCGATGGCATTCCACCAGCAGCTCCTCTCGTTACGCCTAGAGCGGGCGTTGAGGCGATCGAAGCGCCGTGAGATCGCTCCCGGAGCAGAGTTTGCCGAGTCTATGAGGGCTTTTATGGTCAGCATGTTGAGTGACCGAGGGCGAGACCCGTGCCTTGTTGGCGCTGCGGCGGGAAGAGTCTCGAGCCCAGATCGAGCGGTGACTCGATTGGTTCAAGAGAGCTCAAGAGCACCTCCCGGCTCCTCAGAGCAAGTAGCCCCAGAGGCAGATATGGCAGAGGGTGCCAAGAATTGGGTAGGTGGTCAAGGATTTTGTGAAGTGGAAGCCTCGAGAAGTTTGATGCCACCGGTGATGCGTTAGCGGCAGCCGTGTGGATTGCCCATTTGGAGTACACCTTCACGATCATGGTGTGCCCCGATATTCAGAGGCCGAGGTGTGCGGCTCATGTCTTTGGGAGGCACTGCGAGATGGTGGTGGGAGTCCACTTTGAGCGAGAGACCAGTGGGTCTCCACCCGCTACCGGGAGTTCTTCAAGGCCGAGTTCAAGGTAAAGTTCATCGCTGATGAGGCTCAAGAGAAGATGGTGGATCTCTTCGGAACCTAAAAGCAGGTTCGATTCCATTGAGGAATATGAGCGCAAGTTCTCGTGAGTATGGATATTTTGCTCCTCGGTTGATTGCCACCCCGGAGTGAAGATTCGGAAGTTCATATCCGGATTGAGGGTGGTGTTTCCCGTGATGTCGTGGCTCAGCCCCTAACACTTATGCTAGAGCGGTGCGCTTAGCCACCATTTATAATGGGAAGTATCTGTTGAGCGGATTGTCGCCGCTCCTCGCGGCCTGCTTCCGGTGTGAGGGGGCGTAAGAGGAAGTTTGAGTTTAGGGGTGGCGCCGCGTCGCCAAGGGCGATTCCAAAACCGGATCAAGATAGGGCACCGATCCGCTTTCACCCCGCCGCAGGCGGTCCAGCGAGTTCTCGCTTGTGCTTCTTGCGGGAGGACCCACACCGGAGCTTGCGATGACAGGCCTGCAGTGTGTTTTCGTTGTGGTAAAGAGGACATATGATCCGTTTGCCTCCTCGGCCAGAGTGAGCGGCAGGTCGGGTGTTTGCTACGACCGTCGGGAGGCCGAGCGTCACGGATGCCGCCGCGTAAGGTGTACGCTTCTTGTTTTAGATCACCGCGCATTTGTCTTGTTTGATTCTCGTTCTACGATTCATTTGTATCCGTGTTGTTTGCCGAGCATGCTAAGTTGAGACTAGAGCCTCTAGGTTTTGAGTTATCTGTTGCAACTCCTTCGGAGTTAGTATGTTGGCTAGAGATAAGATTAGGATGGCCGGATCGAGATATCCGGAGAGTTGCTTGTGGCTACGCTCATAGTTCTCCGCCTATGAGCGGTTTTGATGTGATTTTGGTATGGAGTGGTTAGTCGCTAACCACGCGCTGATTGACCGCCACCGAAAGAAGTAGTGTTCGGATCGCCAGTCGGCCTTGCTTTAAGTTTCGTGGAGTCCAGGTGGAGTTTGCCCGTCGATGGTGTCACCGTGAAAGCTCGTCGCTTGCTAGCTCATGGAGCTTGGGGCTATCTAGCCAAGTTGTTCGGGAAGAGCCGCTCGCCTGTCGCGTCGATCGGTGCCGGTCGTGCAGGAGTTCGCGGATGTGTTTCCGAGGAGTTACTGTGGTTGCCCCAAAGAGAGAGGTTGACTTCATTATTGAGCTCGAGGCAGGACCCTCCCTATCTCGAAGGCTCCGTGATCGCATGGCGCCGGGCCGTGAGTTAAAGGGAATCAAGATTCTGGGCTGGGAGATGTTAGACCGAGGGTTCATCCGTCCGAGTGTGTCCTCGTGGGGAGCACCCGATTCTGTTTGTGAAAAAGAATGATGGTTCTATGCGCTTATGTATTGATTACCGCGAGCTTAATAAGGTGACAGTGAAGAATAAGTATCCGTTGCCCCGTGATCGATGATTTGTTCGATCGCCTTTAGGAGCTTCGTGTTCTCCAAGATAGATATGAGATCCGGTTACCATCACCGTGGATCGGGGATGCCGACATTCCTAAGACAAATTTTCAGTCCAGATATGGTCACTATGAGTTTGTGGTTATGTCGTTTGGATTGACCAATGCCCCACCGTTCATGGACATGATGGATAGGGTGTTCAAGTCATTTTTGGACAACCGTCATTGTGTTCATTGACGATATTCGATTTATTCGAGGTCTAAAGAAGACCATGCAGAGCATCCGAGGCGAGTATTGGCAGCTTTGAGGAGAACCAGCTTTTATGCGAAGTTTTCCAAATGTGATTTCTGGTTGGAGCAGGTGGCCTTCCTAGGCCATGTGGTTTCGAGAGATGGTATAGCCGTGGACCCCGCGAAGATTGAGGCCGTGAGTTCATGGGCCAAGCCGACTTTTAGTTGCCGAGATTCGCAGCCTTTCCGGGTTTTGGTGTTACTACCGCGTGGTTCGTCAAGGACTTTTTCGCTTTAGCCTCGCCTCACTCGCCCGACGAGGAAGGGTGTCGAGTTTGTTTGGGACAAAGAGTGTGATGAGAGCTTTGCTGTGCTCAAGCGTAGTTTGACTTCAAAGACTGTTGGCATCCCTGAGGGGAGGTGGTTTCGTGGTCTACAATGATGCTTCCAAGTTTGGATTAGGTTGTGTGTTGATGCAAAGACGGAAGGTCATTGCCTACGCTTCCGTTAGCCTGGAAGCCGTATGAGCGTAACTACCCGACTCATGATATGGAGTTGGCAAAGCAGTGGTGTTTGCAATCAAGATTTGGAGGCATTACCCGTATGGTGAGCGGATTCAGATGTTTACCGATCACCAGAGCCTCAAGTATCCTGTTTACTCGTAAGGAGTTGAATATGAGGCAGAGGAGATGGTTAGAGTTGGTAAAGGATTATGATCATGCGAGATTTTGTACCATCCGGTAAAGCCAATGTAGTGGCCGATGCTTTGAGTAGAAAGACATCGCACTCTGCGGCGTTGTTGAGTTCCAGCCAGCTTGCGAGAGAGAGTTCGAACAGCCGAGGTTGTTGTGTTGTTGGGTGAGGTTACCGCCAGTGGTAGCTCGCTTGACTGCTCACCGTCGATTAGGCAAATGGATTATAGATATCGGTTGGGTGACCCCGCACTTAAGAGATTGGTTGACAGAGTTAGTGCCGACGGTGACTTTGACTTTGTATATTCACCGATCGCTGGGTTGACTTATAGAGGCCGGTTGTGCGTTCCGGATATTGCAGGTTTCATGAGCGAGTTGCTCTCTGAGGCCCACAGCCTTCTTTTGCTTGGCACCCTGGGGTACCAAGATGTATCAGACCTTAAGCGCACCTTTCCGTGGATGGGAATGAAGAGAGATGTGGCAGAGTTTGTCACCGGTGTCTCACTTGTCGTGAAGTGAAGGCACCCAGCAGAGGCCACCTGGTTTGTTGCGACCACCGAGTGTGCCCCGTGCTGGAAATGGGAAGAGATCTCCATGGACTTTATCTCGGTTTGCCAAGGACTCGAGGAAGTTCTCTGATTTGGGTGATAGTCGACCGCTTGATCAAGAGCGCACACTTCATTCCCTGAGAGACACTTATACCGTGGGAACAAAGGCGCAAATTGCTTTTTGGAGCAGATCATCCGTTATCATGGAGTGCCGGTGAGGATTGTGTCCGATCGTGACTCGCGGTTCACTTCTCGTTTTCGAGAGCGCCCGAAGGGATTGGGCACAGAGTGCGCTTCAAGACAGACTTTTCACCCTCGGACGGATGGTCGACCGAGAGAGTGAATCGATTCTCGAGGATATGTTGAGGGCTTGTGTGTTGGATTTCCTGCGATTGGGACCAAAGATTCAGATTTTGATGGAGTTTGCCTATAACAACGATTACGATCGACGATTCAGATGGCTCCATTCGAGGCATTGTATGGTAAGCGTTGTCGGCCCCCCGTGTTCGGGAAGAGGTTGGTGATAGACGAGTTTTGGGTCCCGAGTTACCGCAGCTTGACCAATGGTGCAAAGGTGTAAGATTAGAGCTCGTATGTTGACAGCTCAGAGCAGGTGCAGAAGAGTTACGCCGATGTTCGCGCCGAGATTTGGAGTTTGAGGTTGGTCACATGATGTTCCTTAAGGTTGCTCCGATGCGAGGTGTTCGAGGTTTGCAAGCGTGGGAAGTTGAGTCCCCGCTTTGTTGGTCCATTTGAGATCCTAGAGAGGATTGTCGAGTTGCTTACCGGTTAGCCCTACCTCCGTCACTATCGCGTGCATAGTGTTTTTCATGTATCGATGTTGAGGCAAGATGTGCCGGACCCGCCGCACATTGTGGACTTTGAGCCTTTGCAAAATAATCAGATTTGAACTTCGAGGAGAAGCTGAGGATCCTTGCCTTTGAGACCAAGACGTTGCGTAATCGCGAGATTCGTTTAGTAAAGGTTCGATGGAAGAATGGGGGTTCCGAGGAGGCCACTGGGGAGCGGGAAGACGAGATGAGGTTGCATTACCCTCGAGCCATTTTGTTGTTTTAAGGACTTTCGAGGACGAAAGTCATAAAAAGGAGGGAATATTGTAACGACCCAAGTTTTTCTTCCCGGTCTTCCAGGTATGCCCTAGGGGTAATTTGGTAATTTGGTCGGGCCGTCAGGGTCGTTTGTGCCTTTTCCAGTTACTAAAATTATTGGATGGTTTTATGTAGGTTTTTGGAGGGGTTTGTGGTTTGGTTTGAGCAAGGTTTGTTGCAAAAGTAAAAATAAAGGGATTTGTGCTGCAACCGGGGTTTGAACCCGGGTCTCCTGGGAAGCTTGTAGAGATATGTGCCAATTGAGCCATTAGGTGCTCTTGTTGTTCTTTCTGCATCACATCTTAGTTAACCTTGGATTTTGGAGTTTTGGTGCATTTGGTTAAATGAAATAGAATTAGGTTTATTCCATCTTCTTCTCCAAAACTCCTCTTGGCCGCACAAGCTCTCCCTCTCCATAGCCCTTGCCGATTCATTTTCCCTTGCATCTCCTTGGGTTCGATCATCATCATTCCGGTAAGTCTTCATCCTCTTCATCTCCTCATTTGGTTTTTGATCTTTGGCCGAAGGTAAGATGTAGGGTGTGTGTGTGTTTGTGTTGGTTGCAACCACCGAGAGGAGCAAGCCATCATCGCCGCCCCTGCCTCGCCCAGATCTGTTGAAGCAGGCCGCGCAGACGCCAGCGCGGACAGACAGCTTTCGCGCCAGATCCACCGTCGCGCACCTCCCGCGACGCCGCCGCTCTCCGTGTCGCCAGATCCGCTGAGCGGCCCACTGGCCGCACCAGATCGCCAGATCTGTTGAAGCAGCCCACCCGCGACACCATCGCCGCGGATCGTGCGATCGCGCCAGCGAGACGCCAGACGCTGGCGCCGCGCGCCGCCGCTGCTCGCCGATCGCGCGCCCAGCCGCGTCTGCGCCGCCTTACGTCGCGACGCCAGCGCCCGCGCGCTTTCGCCCGTCGTTCGCCGCGCGCGCTGCCCTCGCCGAAGCTCGCCGCCGTGTCCAGATCGCGACGCCCCAGCGCCGCCAGCGCGCTGCACCGCCGCGGCATCCGCATCCGTGCGCCGCCGTGCCAGTAGCAGCAGCGCCAGCCTGCTGTGCTGCCTTGTTGTTGAAGCCCCAAGCTCGTGTCGCCGTGTCGCGTGAGTTCCCGAGCCGAGCTTGTTGTTCTATTGTTGTTTAGACATTTTAGATGCCGATTATTGTTGGTTTGCTAGGTTCCTCGCCGCTAGCTCGGGATTGTTCCATGACTTAGGATTTGTGTGTAGAAGTCTTCTCCACCAAGGTAAGGATTTCTTACAGGGGTTGTGTGGACCTGCATGTATATTTGTGATTGTTGTTTTGTATGCCTCGTGTATGATTACTAGCATGTTTAGCCCTAGGTGCTCTGCTTCGAATTCTCGACTAGCATGAACTCTTGTATTGTTTCTCATGTTAGCCCATGCTAGGTTGTTCTATTCTAGCATGTTCGATATCTGTTCTTGCTTCGTAGTATCATGCTAGGTTCCTTGTATCTCATTGAGCACGTATTGACCGCATTGATTGAATTGTTATTATTGTTAAGGTTTAGAATTCGTGTAGATAGCATCATCCGGCCGATGCATAAAGTATCTTGCATCTATGGCAAGGACGCTCGAGGCAGTTCTCCGTCCTGGACCCCGTGAGGGATTAGCTATCCCAACCGGTAGGCCCCGCAATCTTGGGTGAGGGTGGTAGTCTAAGCGATGCCCCAACGGTCGGGATGATGACTTGGCAATGCCTAGTCCCCGGCAGCTGCGACGACGCCTCGCCGTGTTCGGCAAAGAGCCCCTGATTGCCACTGTTAAGGTAAGGACGGCTTCTGGTGTAAGCCTACCATGACCGTTCCTTAGCCTCAGTGCGGTGGTACAGCCGACATAGTTCACGTGTCCGTGTCTCACACCCCTATGTCGGTGACACCGATCTAGAGATTTAGTTAGGCGTGGTATCCGGATATGGGCGACTTGCCACTAGACCCGGCACCCCCATAGTTCTGTAGAAGCACGCGGTGCATGCTTACGCTCATTACAAATGGCCGACCAAGAGGTCCTCGGGATCTTGAGCTAGTGCACCTTTCAGATCGACGATGTGAGACAGCCGAGGCGGGACTTGTTCCCGTGATAGCGCGTATAGTGTGTTGTGGTATTTTCCGGACTAAGACCGAGTTGGCATCCGAGGTCCAAGTGTGGACTTAGCTATGTGCTCCGCTCTGTGTTTGTACTCATAGCTTGCATACATTCTTCTAGATGATCATGTATATTGTATTGTACCCCGGTTGGGGATTCTTACTGGGTAATTCGTTACTCACCCTTATTCTCGTGGTTTTCCACAGTAATCAAGCGGGAGACAGGATGGTCAAGGAGAAGTCGTGATCATGGAATCCTGCTGTCATCTCCGACCATTTTATTTTATCATGACTCTTGACTTTTGTTATTTCCCCGAATGCATGTAGACGGGCACGAGCCCTAGGATGTTTTCTTACGTTTTATGGATTCCAAAGATATTTGTACTTGTGGATTGTTTAAATGGTTTAAATAAATCTCTCGATCGTGAGTATGCTTTTGGAAATGTATGTTTTGGTTGTTGAATGTTTCGCTTTTACTTGGGATCCAAATATATTTTTCATAATGTCCTTTATTTCCAATACATGCATTGGGGTAAAGGCCCATTTAGAGCCCCCTTTGGTCGGGTCCTTACACACTCCCTCCTTAGACACAACGTGTCCCTGAAATGCTACCTCCTCGAGCCAAAAGTCACACTTTGAGAACTTCGCACAGAGAGCTTGTTCTCGCGCAAAGGCTGCCAAAATCGCCTTAGGTGCGAGGCATGGTCCTCCTTAGACTTAGAGTACACAAGAATGTCATCTATGAACACGATGACAAAGCGGTCCAAGAACGCCTTGAACACTCTGGGCCCATCATGTCCATGAATGCACTGGGGCGTTTGTCATCCGGAAAGACATGACTACGAACTCATAATGCCCATACCTTGACTCGAACGCTCTTGGGAAAATCTGCATCCGAATCCTCAATGGTGGTAACCCGACCTCAAGTCAATCTTTGAAAACACACGAGCTCCCGAGCCGGGTCAAACAGTCATCGATACGAGGCAATGGTACTTGTTCTTAATGGTTACCTTGTTCGATTCCTATAATCGATGCATAGATGCATCGAGCCATCCTTTTTCTTAACAAACAAAGACGGGTGCTCCCCACGAGGACACACTCACCCTAATAAATCCTCCGTCAAGCATCTCCCGCAGCTTGTTCTTTTAACTCTTTCGGCTCTGCTGGCGCCATGCGATAAGGAGCTTTCGAGATAGGGCGGTCCCCGGCTCAAGCTCTATTGAGAAGTCCACCTCCCTCTTCTGGCAGCCAGCAACTCTTCGGGAAAAACATCTACAAACTCTTGCACTATGGGCACTGCTCGACGAGATAGTGGGTTACAGTTTCTCCCCACCAACTTAGATAAGAAACCCCAAGCTCCTCGAGCTAACAAACGGTGAGCTTTAATCGCCGAAATCACCGGCGGATACACCCCACTCGGGTGCCTCGAAATTTAAAGGTAGGCCTACCCGGCGGCCCGAACACCACCTCCTTACAACGACATACCAATCATAGCGTGGTTATCGCCAACCAATCCATGCCGAGGATCACATCAAAACCGCTCATAGCTAGCACAATGAGGGTAACCTCACTGTGGTCCGGTCGGATATCTGCACCGACCGTCCCTTACCTTCCTCAGCTAGCCAAACATACTAGTTCCCGAGGGAGTAGCGACAGACAACTCAAAACCTAGAGGCTCTAGATTCATGCAAGCAAGCTCAAGCAAAAATAAAGAGAACAAAACGAATGGGTGGAACCCGAATCAAACAACACAAAGGCGAGGTGATCAAGAACTAGGAGTGTACCGCCATCGCTGCGGGTCGGCTCTCTCGGCCTCTGGCGAGTCGTAGCATATACTCTTCCTCGTCTTGAGCTGATCGTGCCACCATCGCTGGAGCAAAAGGTCCGGCCCGATGCCCTTCCTTTCCACAGCTTGAAACAAGCTCTAGGGTTAACACCACGTGGTCCCCAATGCCGCTTCCCGCAGGATTTACAATATGGTGGCGGCCTCCCTACGCCTCGCTGGCGGGCCGATCACTAAGCACGGTCTCGTGATCGGTCTCGCCATGATAAGAACCTCAGGGGCGATGGCCGCCCCGGACATTGCTCCTCGAGTCAAACTTGCGCTCGCCCGAGTACACTGGGGCCTTAGACACTACGGTACTAACAACCCGCTCGGAGGATACTTCCCATCATAAATCGCTGCCACCAGATCGCCTTGGAAAAAGTTTCGGGCTCGTGCCTAACATCCCGAGACACTCCTGTCTCAATCCCGCAATAAACTTCCCGATCTTCGCCCGGGTAGAAATCAATCGTGGCGCGAAGTACCCATACTCTGAGAACTTCTTCTCGTACACCTCGATCGAGTCGGACTTCGCTAAGGTTTGAAAACACTCAATCATCTTCTCTTGGGCTTCTTGACGATAAATTTTGCCTTGAACTCATTTCTTGAAGAACTCCTGGTGGTGTGGGGATCCGGCGGTCTCTCACTTAAGGTGGAATCCCACCACCACTTAGTCGCATCAACTAATACGTGAGTCGCACATCGAGCTCGGGCCGCACCTCGTGACACTCCATTACCATAAACGTATATTCTAACTCAAAGAATCCACGTGGCGGCTACCAATGGTTCCCGTGGAGCTAAACTCCTCTCGCTTCCATTTCACAAAATCCCTCACCACTTGCCTAGATCCTCGCACCTTCTCGCCGTAACGGCCTCATTCACTATTGGCTCTCGTGGAGTGGCGTGTCTTGGTGCATCTGCATCCTCTCTTTGAACCATCTCGGCCACCGCCAGATTCAACGCGGACTCCTCCTCTCAAAGCAGCCTAACAAAGCTTATGCTTTCACTCTGCTCGGCCCTCTGGTCGGCTAGCAACCCAACCACAAGAGCCCTCATAGACTCCAAAAGCAGCCCCTGCAGCCTCTCGAGACTCGCTTGCCCCTACACCTCTCTCGGGCAACACGGTTGAAGGGCTCGATGGTGGCCTAACCTCAAAGATCGGCTTGGGACGAGGTCCCCCGTGTCGTAATCGACACGAATGCCCCTCGGGTGGTCGGCCTCGAGCCTCCCGCCCTCTACGAGTGACTGGCATACCGAAAATCTACAGCCAAACCAACAATGGGTCGAACCCTGTCTTTCCTGCTCTACAACAACAAGTCATGTACATGCAAGGTGCAACCGGTATTGTAATTTCTTAACCCTTAACTTTAAACTTACGGACATACCGATGGGTGGCGAGCGTGATGATCATGGAAAACAACCTACAATCGCAGTCGATCTCACGTAACCTATAACTCGGGCTCGATACCAACTGTAAGGACCCGACCCAAGAAACGGTCTCTAACCTAAGGTCCATACTTAACATGCATGAATAAGAATATAAACATCATTTAGAGTCGGAAGTTTAAAACTTTGCGATAAACACTTTTAAAACAAAATCATGATTTCAATTAAAATAAACAGGTAATTGACTGATCAGTACTTTCTTAAAACAATTCAAAGGAAAACGGTACGATAACATAAAATAGTTTGAGTACTTTTTCCTAGGGACCCAAGTCCCACTACATGCTAAATCATTAAGGAAAACATTTAAAGAAACGCATGACGACCAGTCACTATCCATGATCATCGAGCCGCTCCCTCCTAGCCATCCAAACTGTCCCAAGTTACCCGTGGAAAGCCACAGAAAATAAGGGTGAGCAACAAGTTACTCAAGAAGAATCCCCAATCGGGGTACAATACGAAATCATCTCATTTAGCACATGGACAAGCAATCATACAAAGACTTAGAGCAGAAACGGTTGGTTAGGCTATGGGCTATTTCTAGGGCGAGCCTGTTCAAGGGCTCCCATCAACAGTCACTCCTAGGTCCTACGCTTGGATGCCCTTCGGCCTTACACAATCTAGGACTCGGTGATGCCCAAAGTGGGGCCTTACACACTTAGGACACGGTGATGCCCAGTGTGGGGCCTTACACACTTAGGATACAGTGATGACCCGTGGGGCCTTACACACTTAGGATGCCCATCGGGCCTTACACCTTCAAAGATCGGTGATGCCCGGTGGGCCTTACACACCTAGGATGCCCATAGGGCCTTACACCTCCAGAATCAGTGATGCCCAGTGGGCCTTACACACCTAGGATGCCCATAGGGCCTTACACCTCCAGAATCAGTGATGCCCAGTGGGCCTTACACACCTAGGATGCCCATAGGGCCTTACACCTCCAGATGTCCATCGGGTCTTGCCCGAGCGGGACCCCGAACTAGTTACCTCTCTACCCTCTAAACTATACATCACACGCCTAACCGTAACTTGGATCTAACAAAGATACAATAGGCAAAGCATGGTTCTATCAAGATAGGAAAGCCTAGCATGGAACTAACGGGATGTAAACATGTCACGAACATGAATCAAAAGAAAAACATGAAACCTATCACTAGAAACTCATATAATTACAATAATCAACGTGCTATCAACTATTCGCAGGGTCCACACAACCCCGGGTAAGAATCCTTACCTGGAAATAAGTGGAGGTTGATTATCCCGAATCGAATAACGACCCTCGAGCTTTTAAGTGAACTCGAGCAACCTAAACAAGTAATAAAATATCCTAATTAATAGACAAAGATCTAAAAGCGTAAAGTCCAAAGGGTGGAGGCTCGAATTTACCAACCGAGAAGGCACACGCCTCGGCAAATAACAAAGAAGGACGGCATCGGCCGACAAGCAGGGGGCGCTGCTCGCTCAGCGCGGGTGGCGAGCCGACACGCTGGGCGGCGCGCTGCCAAGGCGTTCGACGGCAGCGCGCGGCGCGCGCGCGACCAGCCGCAAGGCTGGCGCGCGCGAACGAGCGACACGACGGGGCGCGCTGCAAGGCGTCTCGGACGGGCGGCGGCGGCTGGCGACGACTGGCCGCGAGGCCGGGCGCGCGCGAACGAGTGGAGCGACGCGGTTTGGGCGCTGCTTTGTCGCTGCGGCGCGCGAGGCGGTTACACGGCCGGCAGGCTGGGCGACTGGTGCGGAGTGGAGGATGGGCTGTTGTGGCGGGTGGGCGAGCTGGCCGCCGACGCGATCCGGGCCGGGCGATGGTTCGGTGCGGTGCGGCGATGGTCGCAGGGCGTGCGATGTCGTGGGGCGGCAAGCAGGCGTTGGGCGGCGGCGTGGGCAGGTACGGCGCGGTGTGGGGCGCTTGGGTGAGGTAATGGCGGCGGTGTGGGGCGGCTTGGGCGAGGTGAAGGTGAAAGTCTAGGGTTTTGGGGTTCTTTCTTTTTTCCTTCCTTTTTCTTTTCTTTTCCTTAAATATAATTCCCTTCCTTAACTTAAATAGACTTGGGAATCTCTTATGACCTCCCCAAGATTCCCCTTCGAGCCCCTACTGACGCGCTTATTTTCCTTATTTAAACCCAAGCTTCCCAACCCCTTTTAGGCCAAGGGTTCGAGTCCTTCCAACATTCCTCCCAAACTTAAAAATATAAAAGGAAACCTTATTTTACATTTAATAAAACCGGTCACATGTCAGCGGTGTCACCGGCTTCTGATAGAGTGCGAGGCCCTCGGCACTCATCTCGTGCACTGCACTTCACCGACTGAAGCTAAGAACCGGCCAAGGCGAGCTTGCACCGCTGGCGGTGGTTCCGCTCTAGCAAAGCTACAAACTAGGCTTATGCCGATGTGGTAGCTAAATCCACATCGCCGCCGGGGAAGCAATGTACGTTATGCTTCGCTCTACTCCCGACCGGTGGGGACAAGGTACGTTATGTCCGCTCTCACCTCTAGATGATGACAAACTTCTAACACACTAGCTAGAGTATAGAGTAAACGATTCTGGCTAAACATACATAATCATCATCAATCATACATAACCTAGCATGATACTACGAACTTAAAGCGGGAATCTCAAGCATCTTTGGAAGAACAATCCTAGCGTGGCACTAACATGTACAAACAAGCAAACATGCTAAGCAGAATGCAATCACAAGTCGTCCTATCCACTAATCATGTCCATAAAAGTAAACATGCATATAAGGCACAATCAAGAAAGCATCGCGAGGTCCACACAACCACGGTAAGGAATCCTTACCGGAAACAGCAGAAATAACCTTCACAATCAAATAATGACCCTTGAGCTTTAAAGCGAAACCGAGCAACCTAAGCATTTTAAAAGCATCCTAAATAAATATACAGTGCAGCTCAAAGGTGACTTAAAAATCTACAAGGGATAGGTTCGGGAATTACCAACCGAGAAGGCACGGGGTCTCGCAGAGAAGGGGGCAAGGCTGGCGTCATTGGGCGCTGGGCGCTGACAGCTGGCGAGGCTGGCGCTGGCGCCTCGCGCGCAGACAAGGTGAGACGTCGGTTCGCGAGAGACAGCGCCGGCGACGCAGCTCGGGCGCAGCGAAGCGGCGCTGGCGACGCTGCGGGGCGGCAAGAAGAACGGAGGTAAGGCGCGTCTGGGGCGGCACTGGTGCGGGCAGCGCGACGCGTCTTGGCTGGCGAGGTCGCGATCGGGCGCGCTCGCATGGGCGATGCAGTAGGCGTGCGGGCATGGGCTATCTTTGCCGCGTGCGTGCGGCGTGGTCAAGGTGGTCGTGCGATCTGGGCGGCGTGGTGGCGGGGGCTGGCGCGATCTCGTGTGGGGATGGGCTGAGCGGCTAGGGTTTGGTTTCTTGGTGAGGGGCTCGGCAAGGAGAGAGAGAGAGAGAGAGAGAGAGAGAGAGAGATATTTTTCCAAAACAAGGGGAATAGGATTTCTTTTCATTTTCCTAATTTAAATGGGTCTAAAATCCCTTCCCAAGGCTTTCTCTTGCGGGTCCCGGCTAAAGAAATTCTTTTCTTTTTTAACTAAATCTTCTTTTTCTAAAAACTCCAACCATCGATCAACAAGAAATGCCTCTACCTGTGTCAAGGGCCAACTAGCATAACTTGCCTACGCAACAACCAAAGCTCTGACACGGTAACCTCTCGACCCAAGTTAGGGCACTTGCCAAGAACTAAAGTCCTAACTCCTCAGAATCGAGCTTTGGTTTCACAACCCGAAACCCCTCGTGGTTCTTGAAAAATACACCACGGAACGAGCTACACAAAAGTTCAATGGCGTATGCGGCTCCAACTTGGTTCCTTAAGATCCAAACCAACAAGTATTCTCACACAAGGCAACTTTTGCTTCCCAATAGAGCCTGACTTCGTATGCTTGTTGTTAAAGTGATTGTTTACAAGTTTTTTTATTTTCATTCAGAACTGAAAGCAATCTTGCATATTATTTTTAAGTTTTAAAAACATGCATGGAGGTAAAGGCCTAGTTTAGGACCTCATTTGGGCTCTGTCTTTACATGAAACCACCACGATAGTCAAACTGAGCTGGAGGCTGAAAAAGCGGTCAAAACTAGCACCAAAGAGTATAAAAAATGGATTCAGAGCATTGAACTTACCCAATAGGAAAGAACCTCAAAATTCGTGTCCTAGCAACTCCTCGTGCCTTCTTAAGATCGGCTTGAAGGACGGCAACCAGCTCGAGTCAAATATGGTCAACAGAGAAGTCAATGGGTCAACATTTTCTAATAACCAAACAATAACCCATAACCAAACAGCCTTTAAGCCAAATAGCTCATAAACCCATAGCCAACCACTACCTATTCATGACTTAGATAGTTCAACCCATCTAACCAAGCAGCCTAAATCCATAGCTTGAATACCCATAAATCAGCTACCAAAAAACCTTAATACTTCATTTAAATAACCCTAAACATTAAACCTAATAGCCGTTACTCATCATTTAGATAACGCTACACCATTAACCAAATTCCACCCTTCTTCAACCGTGGAAAGAAACTAAACCCATTTGACACCTTAACTAAACGGAAAAGGAAAGCAACTCACCTGAATACACTCTAGCGAAGGCAAGAAGAGCTCGTACCAGCGAAAGCAGAACAAAGGTTGCCGTGACACCCATTGCTACAGCGTACGCGGACTCCTCGTGGTGAATGTTCCTACAGTAAGCTTACGGTCCACTAAACCCACGCAGAAATCGACAACATTTTGCTTCTTGCCAACCCACAACGATTTAACTACATGGTAACAAACACGCGCTTAGCTCAACTCTTCCTTAAGGGCTAAACCAGACGATGCGACTCCGGCGAAAGCAAACTCGTCGCGAAAAAATGGTGAGAGAGAGAGAGAGATGAATTCTAAGGTGGCTGCATAATAAACAAGGCCTAGGGTTCCTAGACTACTATTAACTTTAAATAACCATAGCCAAAATACAAACATACCGTTTCTCTTCACCAAGATATGTCTATTCGTTTCACAAATTTTATTTTTCATCCAATTTGATGCTTCATTATTAAAGTCATTCAAGTAGTTATGGGAAGGGAAAAAGTGCTTCTCTACTACAAAATATGGAAAATGTTTTTGTTTGTTTGAGTTTTGTGTCGTTCTTGTTTTAGCATTGATTGGAGTTGTTAATAACTATATAAAAAAAAGGGAAATTGAAATTTTTAGCGTGGTGACTTTTGATTGAAATTTACCATTTGATATGGAACAAAACGAATTAAGAACTTCAAAGATGAAGAGAACCAAACGACACAATTTGAAGATATAGAGAGCGAACATACACAACCACAAGATGTAGAGGGCAACTTGTAGATGTAGAGAGCCGAATCGACACATTTTGTAACGACTCGTTTTCCTTCCCGGTTAATAGCAAAATTAATTGGGAATTAATTGATCCTTTGGGAATTGAACCCTTGCCCTAGATGGTGGAATTGGAGTTTTAAATAAGAATTTGAACTAAAAAGAGAAAAGAATTTCTTTAGTCTGGGACCCAAGAGAAAAATCCTTGGGAAGGGAATTTTAGGAAAAATCCTTGGGAAGGGAATTTAAAATAAGGAAGAGAAGGAAAATCAAGAAACCCCTATTTTTCCCTTTGTTGGCCGTCTCTCTCTCTCTCTCTCTCTCTCTCTCTCCTAAAACCCTAGCCGAAGCGCCCTAGCCACACCATCGAACCACCATCCGGACCACCCCGAGCCACGGCCCCTAGCCGCACTCACCACCTACTCCATCGCACCACCCGCCCGCCTCAGCCCACCCCGCGCCGCCAACCTCTCGCCGCCCCCACCACGACGCTGCAGACCGAAGCTCCCACCGTCGCACACCCATCGCGGCTCGACGAGTTCGTGGCCGCCAAAGACCGTCCGACGTCGCTCGTGGTCGCGACAGTGGCCGCAACGCAGACAGACAGCGCGCCCGCCGCGACGCGCTGCGCCGCTCCAGGCGCGACCCCTCGCCAAGCGCCAACCCAATGAGCCGCTCGCTCGTCGTCGTCGCCTTGCAGCCGCCGTGACACCGCGCTATGCCTGCAAGCGTCCGCTGGACGTGGTTGCGCGCCCAGCGCCCAAGCCACCCTCCTTGCCGCGAGGCCCGTGTCCTCTCGGTGGTAATTCCCGAACCAATCCCTTTGTGTTTTTCTAAGCTTCTAGTCTGTGTATGTATTTACTTAGGATGCTTTATTTATGCCTAGGTTGCTCGAGTTCGTATTAAGCTCGAGGGTCTTTTTGGTTGTGATAGCCATTCTCCACTTGTTTTCGGTAAGGACTTCCTACCGTGGTTGTGTGGACCCCGCTATGCTTTCTTAATTGTGCCTTGTATGCTTGTTTACCTTTATGAGCATGTTAGTGGATAGGATAGCTAGTGATTGAATTCTTGCTAGCATGTTTTGCCTTTTTGTACATGTTAGTGCCATGCTAGGTTTGTTCTTCCAAAGATGCTTGAGATTCCCTGCTTTAAGCTCGTAGTATCATGCTAGGCTATGTATGACAGATGTCTTTGTGAATGTTAGCCAGAATCACGTACTTGGTAGTCTAAACTAGTATGATAGAGTTTGTCATCATCTAGAGGTGAGAGCGGACATAACGCACCTTGTCCCCACCTGGTCGGGAGTAGAGCGAAGCATAACGCACCTTTGCTTCCCGGCAACCGGTGAGGATTAGCTACCTCATTGGCATAAGCCTAGTTTGTAGCTCCGCTAGAGCGGAACCACGCTAGCGGTGCAAGCCTACCTTGGCCGGTTCTTAGCTTCGTGTCGGTGGTACAAGCCGCACAGATGAGTGACGAGGGCCTCGCGCACTCGCGGTTCAAATGACACCGTTTCCGAGTCTTAGGCATGCGCACTGGCCCACGTAGTTTGCCCTTAGGCCCCGCATTTACGCCCGGTTGCAGAGAGAGTATGCGGTGGCGCGCGACACGCTGCAGCGTTAGTAGCCTGTTGGAGAGCTCCCGGGCTAATGTTCGTGAGTACACCAATTCCTTCCCGTTTAGAGCCGGACTTGGGTACTCTCGATAGTCCAGATTTAGAAGCGAGGGTACGAGGCCCTTGAGGACACCCATTGGGATTGACTTTAGAGTTAATCAATTGGTCGAGGGAGAAAGACCCTCGAGGGTGTCGGACATCTTGGGATCGGTTTAGAGAGTGATCAAGTGGCCAAGGGAGAAAGACCCTTGGAGATGTCCCGGGATTGGTTTGAGAGCCAATCATTAGGCCGGAAGTAGGAGACTTCCGAGGATTCCGGATTTGCCTTGTGAGCTCGTTGAGCTAAGATCCGTGTTGATATTTGTGGCATGTGTACTAGGTTGCTAGATGATAGATTGCATCGTATCGTACCCCGGTCGGGGGTTCTTACTGAGTATGTTTATACTCACCCTTATCGTGGTTTCTTCCACAGGTAACTTGGGACAGCACCGAGGTGGCTAGCGGAGAGAGCTGGGAGATCATGGATCTTTGCCGACACTGGCCGTGTCTTATTTTACTGTTTTTGAATTTCAGCATGTAGTTGGACTTAGGTCCGTAGGGAAAACTATGATTTGAACTATTTTATGTTTTTAAGGAAAGTACTGATCAGTCACTGTTTTAATTTGAATGGTTCGTTTTTGCCTAATGAATGTTTACTTTGTTTTTAATGTTTTCCACTCTTATAATTGAAAAGTTTTACAAACCGACCCTAGCTGGGTCCTTTTAAGCTTTTCACTCGCATGTTGAGTAAAGGCCTAGGTTTAGCACCGTTTCAAGTTGGGTCATTACGGTTGGTATCGAGCACAAAGTCATAGATCTCAGTAGACTAACTTTGTTTGTAGGTTGTGTTCCCATGATCTCCGGCCTCCAAGCGCCGCCAGTTTGTCTAAGTTCAATAAGCTAAGGGTTTTGTTTATGATACTATATGCGATACACATGTGTTATCTTTGTTGGCGAGAGAAAGTCCAAGCGTGGACTAACCCGTTGTGGTTTCCGTGTAGATCGCCGAGATGCGGTTGCTACACGAGTGGAGCAGTCCGTGCGAGGCGCAAATAGAGATGCCGCAGAGCCGCGGCCAGGTATATCGAGGCTCGTAGGCGCCCATGGCACCGAGGTTAACTTGCCCGAGAAGAAGGCGGAGGCCGCTATGCCTCAAAGTGCAGCTCGGTGGAGATATTTCTACTATGAGAGACATGATGATGGGCCTAATGGCGCGAGAGAGAGCTGAAACTCAGCGCGGCTAGCAACAGCAGAGAGAGGAGTCTAGGGCACAGATAGCCCAATTGACCACAGCTCATGCAGCGAGCACCCAGCAGCTCAGTAGAGCCGGTAGCTCAACCGGGAGGGGCAGTGGTCATCGAGACGATCGGACTCACTTGATAGTGCAGAGGGGGCCGAGTTTGGCAAGTGGTTGAAAGATTTCACCAAGTGGAAGCCAAGAGAATTTGATGCTTGAGAGAACCCACTTGTGGCAGTCGGGTGGTTGGCAAGAATGGAGTACATCTTTAGAGTTATGGGATGCCCAGATGTACTGAGAGGCCGAGATGTGCGGCCCATGTTCTCTCCGACACACGTTGAGTGGTGGTGGGAGTCCACAGATAGAGCTAGACCAGGTGGGTCTTCTCCAGCCACACAGGAGTTCTTTAGAACGAAGTTGAGCTAAGTATGTTAATGACGAGGCTCGGCGGGAGATGGCGAGAGGCCTTCTCAAATCAAACAGAGGATCGAGATAGTATTGCCGCCTATGAGAAGAAGTTCTCTGAGTATAGCTATTTTATGACCGGAGCTCATTGCCACCGAGGAGCTCAAGACTAAGAAGTTCATTTGTGGGTGAGGAAGGAGGTTGCTCGGGATGTTCGAGCACTCGCTCCGAGAGTTATGATCGAGCGAAGAGAGTTGGCCACGATTTATAACCCGAAGTATCCGCCACGCAGATTCTCATTGCGCCAGCTCGGTCGATTCAGCCTGCCAGCAGATATTCCAGGCGAGAAGAGGAAGTGCGGGACTTCTAGTGGTTTCGCTCAACTAGTCGGCAGACTCGCCGGCAGGCGAGTCTAGTGGTCGAGATCGGCGCCGACTCTCGGTAGAGCCCGAGATCGCCAGCAGCGGCGGGGCGAGCGGCACGACTCATTGCAACAAGTGCGGAAAGGCACATTATGGTCTGTGTGGAGCATCGCCCGTGCTTGCTACTGAGATGTGGCAAGGAGGGCATTTGGCCAGATTCTGCACTCGGGATGTAGCAGCAGTGGGACCGGCCCAACAGCGGGGCGGGTGTTTGCCACTACTCGCCCGGGAGGCGAGCGCATCGATGATGCGATTGTAGTCTGCGGCTTGTCTTACAAACACTATGCATTTGTATTGTTTGATTCAGGTTGACCCATTCCTTTGTTTCGATGCATTCGTTAGACAAGCTTGTGTGGAGCTCGAACCTCTAGGGTTTGAGGTGTGTTGCCACTCCTTCGGGTGTGAGTATGTTAGCTAGCGGTGAGAGTTAAGCATGGCGGATCTGAGATATCGTGATGAGATTTTAGAGGCTACCCTCATAGTGTGTCTATGAGCGGTTTCGATGTGATCCTTGGCATGGATTGGTTGGCGGAGAGAACCATGCATTGATAGGCTGCCGCCGAAAAGAAGTGGTGTTTAGGCCGCCTCGAGGCCGAACTTCAAGTTTCATGCGGTGTCTGGGCGGAACTTGCCCGCCATTGATCTCAAAGCAGGCGAAAGCCCATAGATTGTTGGCTCGAGGAGCTTGGGGCTTCTTGGCAAAGTGTCGAGGAGATAGTAATCTGCGTTATTTGTTGACATGGTCCACTGTGGTGCAAGAGTTTTGAGATGTTTTCCTGAAGAGTTCTGGGTTTACCCTCGGCGGGAGTTGGACTTCACCATTGAAATTTTGGAGCCAGGGACTCTTCCCATTTCCAAAGCCCCGTGATCGTATGGCGCCGGTGAGTTGAGAGAACTCAAAGTGCAGTTGCAAGAGATCTTTGGATCGAGGTTTCATCCGTCCGAGTGAGTGTCCCCGTGGGA
This sequence comes from Sicyos edulis, assembly GCA_036507275.1. NCBI lineage: Eukaryota > Viridiplantae > Streptophyta > Magnoliopsida > Cucurbitales > Cucurbitaceae > Sicyos > Sicyos edulis. Next base: position 51,660,009 of record CM071846.1, on the reverse strand, counting down.
GCACCCGTCTGTTTGTTAAGAAGAAGGATGGATCCATGCGCTTGTGTATAGACTATAGAGAGGCCCAATAAAGTCACGGTGAAGAATAAGTATCCCCACGCGCGTATAGATGATGCATTGTTTCGATCGGCTTGAGGAGCCTCGATATTTTCTAAGATTGATTTGAGGTCGTGGTACCATCGGTTGAGGATTCGAGATGCGAGATATCCGAAGACCGCGTTCGGATCGAGGTATGGTCATTATGAGTTCGTGGTCATGTCCTTTGGACTCACAAACGCCCTACAGGCGTTTATGGACATGATGGACAGAGTGTTCAAGGCATTCTTGGATAACTTTGTCATCGTATTCATAGACGACATTTTGATTTATTCCAAGACCAAGGAGGACCATGCTTCGCATTTGAGGCAAGTTTTTGTGGCATTGCGTGAGAACATTTCATTCGCAAAGTTCTCTAAGTGTGAGTTTTGGCTAGAGAAAGTAGCCTTCCTTGGACATATCGTGTCAGTAGATGGTATAGCGGTGGACCCCGCGAAGATAGAAGCGATTAGCTCGTGGGGCCAGGCCGGCGGCGGTCGCCGAGATCTGCAGCGACTTTGCAGGTGCAGCGGAGGTTATTACCGGCGTTTCGTGAAAGACTTTTCCGCTAAGGCAAAGCACCTAACCCGTCGACCAAGAAGGGTGTTGACTTTGTTTGGGATGCTAGATGTGAGGAAAGTTTTGCCCGCTTTAAGCTCGGCTTTGACGACAACACTGTGTTGGCATTTCCGGAAGGAATAGGAGGTTTCGTAGTTTATAGTGATGCTTCCAAATATGGTTTAATTTGTGTGTTGATGCAGCATGGGAAGGTGATAAGCTTATGCTTCCGTGATTAAAGCCTTATGAGGAAAAACTATCCAACTCATGATATGGAGTTGGCTGCGATTGTTTTTGCTCTAAAGATTTGGAGGCATTACTTATATGGTGAGAGGATTCGATTGTTCACGGATCACAGAGCCTCAAATATTTCTTCACTCGGAAGGAGTTGAACATGAGGCGAGAGGAGGTGGCTCGAGTTAGTAAAGGACTACGACTTGTGAGATTTTGTACCATCCGGAAAAGCTAATGTTGTGGGTGATGCTTTGAGTAGGAAGGCGTCGCATTCAGGCGACCTTGCCGAGCTCCCAAGTTGAGTTGCGGAAGGAGTTTGAGCGAACCGGTATTGCGATCTTGTTGGGAGAGGTCACGCGCCGAGGTAGCCCGGCTATCGAGTTCGGCCGTCACTTAGCGAGAGGATCATCGACGATCGGTGAGTGATCCCAAGTTAAAGAGATTGCTCGAGAGAGTTGAGGTGATGGCGATTTCGACCTTGTTGTGGCACCAGACGGAGAGCTTAAGGTACAGAGGTCGGTTGTGCGTCCCGGATGACCACAGAGATTCGAGCGAGTTGCTCGCCGAGGCACATAGTTCCCCATTCCCTTGGCACCCGGGAGGTACCAAGATGTACCGAGATCTCAAGCGACGTTTTGGTGGATGGGCATGAAGCGGGATATAGTGAATTTGTTAGCGTGTGTCTCACTGTCGGCAAGTGAAGGCTCCGGCGAGAAGCTGCGGGTTTATTGCGGCCGTTAAGTGTTCCACGGTGGAAGTGGGACGAGATTTCGATGGACTACATCTACGGGTTGCCAAGGACACCGAGAGGTTCACTCGAGATCTGCAGGTAGTAGTGGACCGGGTGACCAAGAGTGCACACTTTATACCCGGTAGGATTAGTTATCTGATGGAAGCGGTGGGCATGATTATTTCTAGAGAAAATTATGCGGTACCACGGAGTACCGTGAAGATAGTGTCGGTCGGGATTCTCGGTTCACATCTCGCTTACGGAGGCGGTCGAGGAAGGGTTTGGGAGGCGAGTGCGGCTTCAAGACCAGCGCCTTCCACTCTCAAACCGATGGTCGGTGAGAGGGTGAATCGGATTCGGAAGACATGTTGAGAGCTTTGTGTCTTGGACTTCCAGGCGGTTGGGACCGATGCACATGCTTGATGGAGTTAAACACAACAACGGCTATCGGCGACTATTGGATGGCCCCATTGAGCGTTGTATGGTAGCTAGCCCGGTCCAGGTGTTCGGGAGGAGGTTGGGGATAGGCGGGGTTGCGGGACCCGAGTTTCTGCGCAGATGATGAGCAGCGCGGATGAGAGAAGATAAGGGCTCGCATGTTGGCGTACGAGTAGGCAAAAAGTTACGCCGATGTGAGGCGTAGAGACTTGGAGTTTGATGTGGGTCAACATGTTTTCTGAAAGGTAGCACCTATGCGTGGGGTGTTAAGGTTTGGGAAGCGAGGCAAGTGAGCCCGAGTTTGTAGGGCCTTTTGAGATCCTTGAGCGGATCGGGGCGGTGGCCTATCGGTTAGCTTACCCCGTCTTTGTCGGATTGCATAATGTGTTCCACGTTTCGATGTTGAGAAAGTCGTGGCGAGATCCGTCGCATGTGCTAGAGTATGAGCCCTTAGAGTTGAGTAAAGATTTATCCTTGAGGAGAAGCCCGTCTGATTTTGGCTTATGAGCGCAAGGTATTGCGCAACCGAGAGATAAGTTTAGTAAAGGTTCTTTGGAGGCATCGAGAGGCGAGAGGAAGCGGCGTGGGAGCTAGAGGATGAGATGAGGACTCATTTCCGGAGTTGTTCCAGTCTTAGGACTTTCGGGGGCGAAAGTCTTTTAAGGGGAGTATTATATGCCCGTTTTCCTTCGATTAATAGCAAAATTAATTGGGAATTAATTGGATCCTTTGGGAATTGAACCCTTGCCTAGATGGTGGAATTGGAGTTTTAAATAAGAATTTGAACTAAAAGAGAAAAGAATTTCTTTATTTGGGACCCGCAAGAGAAAAATCCTTGGGAAGGGAATTTTAGGTTTCCTAACCCTATTTAAAATAAGGAAGAGAAGGAAAAATCAAAAAACCCTATTTTTCCCTTTGTTGGCGTCTCTCTCTCTCTCTCTCTCTCTCTCTCCTAAAACCCTAGCCGGCGGCCCTAGCCACACCATCGAACCACCATCGGACCACCCCGAGCCACCCACGGCCCTAGCGCACGCACCACTGCTCCATCGCACCACCCTGCGCCGCCACGGCCTGCGCGCCCAACCTGCTGCCGCCCGGCCCGCGCGACGCGCTGCGGACGAAGCCCCACCGTCGCACACCCATCGCGCTGGCGTCGCCGCGTGGCCTCCCAGCACCACCGAGCGTCGCTCGTGGTCGCCGCCTGATGCCGCCGCGCAGCCCGAACGCACCGGCCGCCGCTGACGCCCGCCGCTCGGTATGCGACCCCTCGCCCGCGCGCCAACCCGGCGAGCCGCTCGCTAGTGCGTCGCCTTGCAGCACTTGCACTGTACGCTGCTGCGCTCGCCGCGTCCGCCCGACGTAGCGCTTGGCGCTGGCGCCCAGCGCCTTAAAGCCACCCTCCTTGCTGCCGAGGGCCGTGTCCTCTCGGTGGTAATTCCCGAACCAATCCCTTTGTGTTTTTCTAAGCTTCGTCTTTGTATGTATTTACTTAGGATGCTTTATTTATGCCTAGGTTGCTCGAGTTCGTATTAAGCTCGAGGTTCTTTTGGTTGTGATAGCCATTCTCCACTTGTTTCAGGTAGGACTTCCCTCACCGTGGTTGTGTGGACACTGTTATGCTTTCTTAATTGTGCCTTGTATGCTTGTTTACCTTTATGAGCATGTTAGTGGATAGGATAGCTATTGATTGAATTCTTGCTAGCATGTTTTGCCTTTTTGTACATGTTAGTGCCATGCTAGGTTTGTTCTTCCAGCATGCTTGAGATTCTGCTTTAAGCTCGTAGTATCATGCTAGGCTATGTATGATGAGATGTCTTTGTGAATGTTAGCCGAGAATCACGTACTTGGTAGTCTAAACTAGTATGATAGGGTTTGTCATCATCTAGAGGTGAGAGCGGACATAACGTACCTTGTCCCCACCGGTCGGGAGTAGAGCGAAGCATAACGCGTACCTTGCTTCCCCGCGTGCCGGTGAGGATTAGCTACCTCATTGGCATAAGCCTAGTTTTGTAGCTTTGCTAGAGCGGAACCACCGCCAGCGGTGCAAGCCTACCTTGGCCGGTTCTTAGCTTCAGTCGGTGGTACAGAGCTGCGGATGAGTGTCGAGGGCCTCGCACTCGTGTTCGATGACACCGTTTCCGAGTCTTAGGCATGCGTGCACGCCCGCGTGGTTGCCCTTAGGCCCCGCATTTACGCGGTTGCGAGAAGAAGAGTATGCGGTGTGCGCGCACCCAGCGTTAGTAGCGTTGATTGGAGCTCCCGGGCTAATGTTCGTGAAGTACACCAATTCCTTCCCGTTTAGAGCCGGACTTGGGTACTCTCGATAGTCGGTTATAGCGCGGTCACGAGGCCCTTGAGGACACCCATTGGGATTGACTTTAGAGTTAATCAATTGGTGAGGAGAAAGACCTCGAGGGTGTCTGGACATCTTGGGATCGTTTTAGAGAGTGATCAAGTGGCCAGGAGAAAGACCCTTGGAGATGTCGGGATTGGTTTGAGAGCCAATCATTAGGCCGAAGTAGGAGACTTCGAGGATTCCGGATTTGCCTTGTGAGCTCGTTGAGCTAAGATCCGTGTTGATATTTGTGGCATGTGTACTAGGTTGCTAGATGATAGATTGCATCGTATCGCATTGCCCGGTGGGGTTCTTCTTGAGTATGTTTATACTCACCCTTATCGTGGTTTCTTCCACAGTAACTCAGGGACAAACACCGCAGGTGGCTAGCGGAGAGAAAGTGGGAGATCATGGATCTTTATTGACACTCTGTCGTGTCTTATTTTACTGTTTTTGAATTTCAGCATGTAGTTGGACTTAGGTCCGTAGGAAAACTATGATTTGAACTATTTTATGTTTTTAAGAAAATCTTGATCGATCCTTTGTTTTAATTTGAATGGTTCGTTTTGCCTAATGAATGTTTACTTAGTTTTTAATGTTTTCCACTCTTATAATTGAAAAGTTTTACAAACCGACCCTATTTTGGGTCCTTTTAAGCTTTTCAACGGCATGTTGAGTAAAGGCCTAGGTTTAGCACCGTTTTCACAGTTTGGGTCTTTACACATTTTGAAGATGTAGAGAGGCGCACTTCCACAATATGAAGATGTAGAGAGTCTGTAGTGACACAATTTAAAGATCTAGAGAGGCGCACTCATCCACATTTTGAAGATGGAAAGTCTAACTCTCATAGTTGAAGATTGAGAAGTCGCATGTTATGCGCTTCACTCTTGACCCAAAATCTAGCCGTGTACAACCTACCAACGTCTACCTTTCAAGGATACTTGTGGCATGCAATGAAAGTCATGGCACTCACGATTATCATCAACATAATTCGACAATATGTATGATTATGAAAATAGATGTAAGGTTGATGAAAGTGCGACAGCGGACCACAAATCCACGCCGAGAGCGTGTCGAAGCCAAACCATGCACGTCAAACACTAGCATCATCTATTCGATCTCCATACCTCGTTTACGTCCATATAAAGCACCAAATCGTGCATCAAACAACATACAAGTCCCGGTGGGACATACAAACTACCATCTTTGAGACCAACTATGTCAATGAACATATAGTAGTTTACATATATCCAAATAATCAACAAAGGCTATATGCTCGCCTAAGACATGATATCATTCATATATTGCATGCTAACGGTGTAATGAATACAAGCAACAAACAACACAGATTTTGCCACATAAACAAGTTAGTGCTACTGGGTCAATCTAACACATCTAATAGCCACGAGCCTCAAGA